>CAWUFW010002752.1:1200000-1800000 GCA_963921515.1 Calotriton arnoldi
GGCCGGAGTAAAGTGAACTGAGGTTTGTCCTTTGTGTGGAAAAGAGTGGGTGAGCCCTTAAGGTAGGAGAGAAAGACCATCGGCACGAGATAGAGGATGAAAGCCGATGGGAGGGGTGGGGGCGATAGGGAGAAGAGGCCTTGGTGCAAATGCTGGGGGCAGAAAAGGGGTTGCATGGGGTTGAGGGTCAGAAGAGAGCTGGGTGAGACCGATAGAACACAAAGAAGATAGGTGAAGGAGTGGCGTTTAGAAGACGAAGAGGGATAATAAACAGGCACAGTGGCTGAAAAGAGGGCGGAGAACAGTAGAACAGCCACTTTAGAAAGCTCATTACACTGCTGCTCAGGGAGCAAGCGTTGAATGTGATATGTGGCCTTATGGGTCAGATCACGTTCTTGTTTAACTCTGATGTACACTTGGAAAGCCCACTGGGGCTCTGGACAGTCTTACACTGTGAATTATAAGGAAAGTCATTTTCAGCCAGGCGTTTGGGTTCCTGAAATACGTTTACCCTCACTTGCATGTCTACATCACCCCATTCCAAAAGTTGTGTGTGTCAAATTTATGAATGACAACTACCACAACATCGGTCACTTAAGGACCATTATAGTTGTCTCAATCACACCCAACAACTGTTGCACGAACCATATACCCACTGCATATTTAAACAATCATTGGCAAAGCCAAAAGGTTTGACAAACTGGTGCAATGGTTATTTTTTTCCTCCTCTTTTTCGTTGCAAACATATGACATAAAATTAAAAGGGAAGGAAACAAAATATGCTATTAACTTATCATGGCTGTTGTACGTTTGCAATTTAAAAAAAAAAGTGCCTTAAAAAAAAAAAATTCCCTGATGCAGCCGTTTTACTCGTTATTTATTTTAAAAACAAGGCTTTCAGTTGTGCATGCATTTTTTTACTATTATTTACAAAGACAAGAATAAATCACCACATAACTAGGCACTAAAATCGCAGTACAATGTCAGTTAAACACTTAATAGAATATACTTTTAAAGAGAGTGCAGGCAAAATAAGCAGCCACCATTTAAAGATATTGTAAAAATACATAAAAGAAAAAGCACTCTTTGAACCAGCTTTGAAATTGAAAAGAAAGGACTTATATTTAGGCAGATGTGAACATGTGCAGAGCTTAAAATCACTTAAAGTAAATATAGCTAATTGGTAAAAGGGGGTGATCCATTGCCTCTTGCTGTATGCTGTGCGAAAGTAAAATGTGAATGACAAACAGACCAATGGATGAAGCCCACTGACCAAAAGCCCCTATATGTATGCATATTGTGTATGATGTTTTGGGACAAACAATAGTCTGGCAAAACAATTAAAGTTCTCAAAAGCCAGACCTAATAAAAATCGCCACCATCTCTCAATCTTGAATACTAACCAGAGATACCCAGTATCCACAGACATCTCCTTCTGCATTCTGGCCTCCTGTTCTGACCATGGATCTCAAAGGCCGTTTTCTGCCTGGGGTTTTACACCAACCACTGAGGGAAGATTGTTAGGCCAGTGTTTCCAGAGCACCCACTATGGCAGTCGGTGACGCGTTTTTCTCTTTGGGATCGCTTTGCCATTTTAAGGCTTTGATGTTTCTCCTTGTAAACATACAGTGATAACTTCACATTTCCCAGCAGTTTGGTGCATTTAAAAGGCCAATCCGGAAGAGGCATTTATATCCCAGGCAGAACTGGACAATGGTCTTACACAAGCACCAGCGGCTTTTAGGGAAAATTATGTAGTCCAATATGTTCCTTGACTGGTTCTTCCTGTCCTCAAGTCCTCTAAGTTTTTATGTCATTTTAGCACTGGAAACATGAAACACTTAGCCCCTAGCCACACTTAGGATTCATTTGGTACACAATCCCAACTTCCCTTGATTTTTTTTAAGGCCAACCCAAAGCTACTCTAATTTTAAAATATCGCAAAAATAGCATACCTGTACCAAATACTACTAAGTAGATTTGAAAAGCAAATTACCTAATTTATTAAAATAAAAAAATGGAACAGAGATCAGTGGGTGAAACTGCACTATTTTATTTTTAGAGAAAATCTATTTACAGGACTAGGTTATATTCGGGACTTCATTAGTAGATGTAATGAAAGAATAAGTCCTTGAGTGCAGCAGATAGTAGGTGCAAGTATTGGCATAGCAGAAGGTGCTGCAGGTCAATAATGAGGAGCATACACAGACCTGAGTGGAGGTCCCACAACTGGACTGGAAGGTGGAGATGTAAATCAGTTGAAGTGGCATGAGTGGGTCCTGTTAGGTGTATTTGTATAGATCACAACTGCCCCAGAAGGGTATTCTGGCGCGGAGTACTTGAATTTGAAGTGGTTATAATATGCTTGATGTGGTGCATTGGAAACTCAGTTAAGCAGCGCCCAGAACTGGAATGGCAAATGCACCAAGAGAGCCACAGGTGTCTCAAACAGCAAGTTCTTAACGCTCAAGCCACACTTTACTTTTTAGGTCAAGCCTACTAGACAGTGCACACTAGCTGTTGTGTGGCATGTTGAGACTTGCCAAAAACACAAAGAGGCTTTGAGCCTCCCCGTTCCTTACCATTGGTTGGCTTTCCTGGTCACTCATTTTCCTGCTTCTTGTTTGTGTCCTGGCTTGTCAATCTATTGTTTGTAACGAGGCAATGGTCCATGTGAGGGACAATCTCTTTAATTGGCTGGCATTGCTGCTTCCACTGCTTGGTTTTCAAGCACTACTTTTTTCTTTTGTGTGAGGCACTCCACTCGTGTGTGTAGTTTCAAGCCATCTCCCTCATGTACGTCTTTCCCCTTTCACTCATTGTTGCTCTATGTTGCATTACTGTCCGCCCTCCCACCCCCTTCCTCTTGGGCTAGCCTGTATGCTTCTCCACAATGCTTACCCAACCTGCGCCCTTCCTGTTGCTTTCCCCCCAGCGGCCCTGTTGCTTCCATCACCTCCCTCACTCCTGTTGAGTCTCTTCCAGCCCTAGCCCCTTGTTGCTTCTCCGTCCCCCCCACCCTCTGCTGAGTTTCTCGGATCGGTACTTAAAAAAGAACAAAAAGGTGCATGTAATTTTGTAGGCGTGTGCATGCAATTTTGTAGGCGTGTGCATGCATGGTACACGCGCCTACAAAATGGCGCAAGGAAGGCGTCAAAGGCCATTGTGTTTTTTAAAACTTTTGCTACACTGCAGAGCATTGCAGGTGCTGTGCAGTGTGGCTAAAACCCCTGGCAAAGCCAAAAGGTCTTAAAGGCGAGGCCTATTGAGTTTGACAAGGTTTGTTTAGAGAAGGACCCAACCAGATACAAACATGTCAATTTTCAGGATCTCGTCCCAAAGAGAAAAGAAATTATGTAAAAGCAGTCACGACATACAAATACTCGGGAGGTAAAGAGGTATACGGTGCTGACCGATAAAGTAGGGAAGATCAGCGAAAGAAAAAAATTAAGTTTTTCTTTGAAGGAAACTTCTCTTCTAGGGACGATTTAAAACCCCATGAAGGCAACTATTGATTCGAGGCCCCTGAGGGATTGCTGCAGCATCCCACACACACCCACGGAAATCTCTCGACCACACAGAAATGACGATTGGACACGGACACACCACCACGCATCCACTCCCCTGTACAAGAAAATATCTGCTGCTCGACAGTGAGGAGTACACCAGGCAGACACTAAAGAATCCGCTGCTCGTACACGGGACAGGCCCCGATGAACCTTTGCAACCTCAAAATAGCACCTCATCTCTGACCCCATCTTTTGGGGAGAAGCAAATAAAACCGCATATTTCACCTGCTGCTGCGCTCCACCTCATAGAAAACACCTTTCAGAGATACATCAAGTAAGTTGAGAACGGCAAAGGCCCGTCCCGAAGCCCAGTTGTCGGGCTGAGGCCTGCTGGGTAATTAGCATAAGAATCTCCAACGCCCCCTCCCTCCACTTGAGGGGAGTCAAGTTATCAGGCCTGCCGCTTCCTGGGGGGGATCCCATTACTGCCTCCACTTAATCCTCATTAATAGCTTCTGTACACAGCCAAACAAACAAAGGCAGGGATCAGGAGGGGAGAGAAGGCATGGCTCTTTCTTTTTCTCTTTTTTTTTTGTTTTCAATTGGATCCCGTGCATGGGGAAGAGAGGGCCGAGCCCAGCTGAGGAATGTGATGATCTCAACAGGCCTTTTCCAGAGAGAGAGATCTGCGCGGCAGAAAGAGCCAGGCCACAGGGACATTTCATGACAAGCCGGTTCCTATGAATGGGCGACTGGGCAGAGTCTCCCGGGCGCCTCGCCTCAACACCAGGAGATTTGTAACCCACGGGGCATCCTGCCGAAATGTTAACCGTCTCTGCCTGCCATGTTAAAACCTGATGTGCTTCCATCCCCCAACAAAAAAAAACGAGCAACTGTCTGGCACAAATAAATAATAAATATCAAAAAAATAAATTGTCATGCACGCCGAGAACTCCTAGAAAGGCTGCTCATCGCACTCAAACTATGCTTTTCTATTTGTCTCGCCCACTGCAGCTCTTTCACCCTCATTCGACAGGACAAAAAACCTATCCAACACAACGCTGCTCCAACACTGCATTTATAGAGTGCAAGCATTTTTACTGTTGATTTGATCAGGTGCCCCCAATCCATCGCCTCGGAAGCGTGCACTGTTAATTGAAGTAGGCTTGCTTCAGCTTTTGACTTCACGTTGCAGGGGCAGGTATGTGCACACCCTATATCACCAGGCGTGTGCCTGGATTCGCCTTAGTGCTGATTGAGAGGATTAACTATTTGGCACAGCATAGATTGAGCCAATCTGGGAGGATCCATGTTTGATAGCTGGCAGCTAGTCATCAAGGGTATTCGAGTTTTGAACTGACTTCCAGACATTGATAGAAATGGAGGAGCAGCCTTGTGATTGTTGCAAGTTGTGAAGGCTGGGCTACGTATGGAGCAGTTGCAACGGAACATGCACATGCCATATACGGATGGATAGACCCTCAGACGAGGGACACTTCCCTGCCCCTCCCTCACCCCGCACGGTGGCGGAGACCCCAGAAAAAGACCACTGAACCATAGTGGTTCCTATCCTCAACAAGAACACAGGCCATGGCTCACCAATGTTGGGCATTTAATTACAAACAAAACAAATACATTCCGTCATTCCATTCAAAACTTTATATATACATACCTCAATTATTATAACATCAATTAAACATCAAATCACCTAACCAACAGTTTCCCCAGAGTCATGGTGGACTAATGGCCCTTCAACATAAGCTAATTTGCTTGATGCCCCAACTGATAATCCTGAGACACCTGTTGTATTTCCCACAGGACTAACTCACTTGCTCCCCACTACAAAGGAAGACCGGGCCAACTTGTAAGCTATGCCCCTAAAGTACATGACAGAGCCAACCGTAGAGAAGGATCTCCCCAGCACCCTTTCGGAGAGGAGTCTGGGCAACAGGGCCATTACTTGGTCCCAGTGCGCAAGCACCATCTCACCCACTTCCTCAAGACAGTGCTATGGAATACTCTTGAAGGGCTAGGGACAGACGCGGCAGCTCCCATCCCCAAACCCCGATAACCACAGTACCACTGCTTAAATTCAGATTTAAGCCGAATCCACAATTCAGCTGACTTTTCAATGTCTGATGCCAAGGTTTCTACCTGCTTTGTGGCCAACTAGGAGTATGCACTGCCACAAGCTCAGTGGTAAAATGACCTTTTGCTCCCCCTCCCAATCGCAAGGCCTTCCTTCAAACTGGAGAAACTTGCTGCATCCCAAAGACTTCCAGGGAATCCACAAATGATTACTTACCTTGGGGTGCAGGAGGTAGTTGGACAAGTATATCCTATCTTTGTGAAAATACTGATCGCGTAGTTACACAAAATGTAAGGAAAATTACCCAATTACAAAAAAATGGAAATCCTCCTTTTAGCATGAAAAACACACGTCAACGTTAGATGAAAGGACACGTTGGCGCTAACACTAGCCACATACATTCTGGTTATTTATTGTGTTCATGTCCACTTGCTACAAATTCACAGTGAGCTGCGGGGCACAATTTAGGGCTTTTCGCCTAACACAAAATTCCCCGACATTATGTGTATTACACTGGCGGAATTTAAATTTCGCCCCAGCCTACTTTTAGGCAGCCATGAGGTCCACCTTTAGTACGAATGAGTAAAGTAACCTCCTTAAGTGACTGTTTAGGTGACTAGCTGATTCACTGAGCTTTCTGGAGGAGCTTGCTTTCCATGCTGCAGAGGTATGATGCGTGAAACTTCAACAACAGCACCCGGAAAGTTCTTTGCCATCCAAGAAATATCAGTAATGAGAATTTCAAACACATCCCTTCTGCTTAAAACTGCCAAGTGATTACCACCAATGAGCCGCAAGATGCACAGGGCTACGGGTCTGCGGTCAGCTGCAGGAAGGGCATCCGGCAGGAAGAAAGGGCAATGTCCCAAGGTTTGTGAGCTAAATGCTGGTCACCTAGCACCTGTGCAGCCCATGTCTGAGGATCTTGTAGTTCCCAAGATCCAATCATGGTGGGAGCTGGATTTCGCAGGTTTTCTACAATCCTTTCCCTAGGATCCCGCCAAGTAAAAAAAAAAAAAAAAAGGCAACATTAATTGCCATTGCGTGCCCCCCACCCACTTGCCAATGGCTGCCATGGTTTGTGCCCCCTTTCGCCATAGTCTATTAAGCATTGCATTCTTTATATTGGAGAAAGCCGACACTGTCAATGCAAGTCTCAGGAAACCAAGTCCTTTGTTCAGCTTTGCAGACTGCAAGTTTTTTTTTTTTCCAGGATCAGGAGTGAACACACAATTATTTAATAGCAAACAACTCCGAAGTCAAGGTTTGCGATCGAACCGTACTTCACTTTATTGAGGATTTTGACTGTTGTTAAACCTACAAGGAGTCATCTAAGAACCTTCCGTGGGAGGGTGTGTCCTGAGCTGCGTTGAGTTAAAGGTACTGATAAGCCTTCTTTTGGATAGCTGTTGATAAATTACTATTCTAAGTGGAGCGTTTGAGGGGCAGATGTAGCAATGGGATGCTTGTTGTAGTTGCCATTGGTTGTTGAAATCAGTTGCTTGGTTATATACAGTGTTACCATGTTCTTGTGATGAGGTGGAGTTAGGACAGGAAGTTATGCACCTTGTCTGAAACTCAGAGACCACCTCTGCCCCCAGTTAAAGTGCTACTTCTGGAACGTTTGGATAGGATATCAGTGGGAGCTCACCCCAAAAACTGCAAACCTACCAATGGGGATGAAGGTATGTTTCCACATTAGTTCCAACATTGCTCCGCTGCAGAAAAGACGCTACTAACTAAACAAGATATGCACTACAAGTAAGCTAGCCTATGATGCAGCAGACAAAAGAATACAGACCGATTTGTCCCTTTCCACCAGTTAACATCCAAGAAGGGGTCTCACATAGTCTTCCTAATGCTAACACATACTATTTCTCATCCATATGTTCAAAGACATTGAACCTCACAACCTGTATACCTCACTAGTGATAGCTCCCTATGTGTCAAGGAAACCTCACGCCTTCATGAACAAAATAGTATTTTTTTTTTTTTTATTAAGATTCGATTGTGATCTCTGTACAGAGGTTGTCATACTGACAACATGATATCTCTGGTCTAGATCGTGACTTATTGATAGGATGTGATGTCCGTGCCTCAGAGGATTGTTGTGCAAACACAATGCAAGGTCTCTGTCCCAGGAACTTGTCATACTCATAAAATAAGAGGTTTCTCACCCAAAGACTCGTTGTTCTTTAATTGTTTCAGGGTATTGGCCATTTGTCTCATGCGAATAATTTAACTCCCGCCCACCACCTCCACCCACACGATGCGTAGGACATCTGATCAGTTCCCTGAAGTTGGCGCTCACGCCCACCTCACGGGTTTCTTAGAAGAGAAGTACCCGGTCTTGCCACAGCCGTCTATGTGGCTGCGCGAGTGAGGTCACCCTCCACCGGCTCATTTCCTTCCGATGCACGAGTACCCAAACTTGTCGCAAATGGGCTGCCTGTCAGCGTGCAAGGCGAGGCCCTTCCCTGCCCCTTAGCTAGCAGCAGCTTCTCCTTGGTCAATCTGTGAATGTGACTGAATCCAGGTACAGGGAAGAGGAAGGTTTGAGAAAAACATGCTACCTGGGCAACAGCATCAGTAAATACTGCATCGGTAAATCCGAGATCCTAGTTTACAGGACATACACATTCAGAAGTTTAAGTTCTGGGTCAGCCACTCACATATTGTTCTATCTTAGATTTGGCACTAAAAGCCACGGCCTCAAGATACAGAGGGAAGAGTCTTTACTATAACCCATGTGCGAATTATGCAGACGTGTGTGTTTGAGACAAGAAGCATTTTGATGTGCAAGAGGCAGGGGTTCAAGTGCAGCAGTGTCCATCGTACTTTAGAAGCACAGAATGCGTTTATGAGAGAGAAAGGGTAGAGGGCGGGGTGGCACTGATACTAGTAGAAATCTGGGACACGTTGACACTCGAGGGTTGACAGGAAGCGCGGTTGTTATAGGGCGAGCTGTACAGGGGAAGAAGGTTTAGGGAGGGTCGGACAGGCCTATGGGGCAATCAGGAAGTGCCCGATGGGCTGGCATGACAGATCAGTGAGAGACCAGGTTTTTTGACTGTTTGAGGGCCAGTTTTTATGGCCAGGTAGGACAGTTCTTACTGTTGATTTTCCTGATATTACCACAAACATTGCTTGCAGCAAACACATTAAGTGTCCCATACCTTGCAAAATACCTATACATTAAGTCTTTACAAGCTCAAAAGCTGCACTATTTGCAAAAGTGGGCCACCTTTTTTTTTTTTTTTAAAGACATTTGGTTCACCAATGGTGGTCACTTTTATTTTGGCCTATTGTTTGTCCCAGTCCGACCCTGGGAGCAAGGTAGTGGTCTTTTAGAAGAGCTTAGGTTGGTGGGGTTTCATATGGAAGCATGCAGAGATTTGTAGGTGAAGCCTTTGAAGTGTGGTGAGGCTATTGAGGGGGTGTTTTCGAGGCAGCACCCCTGGGGGTGTACTGTGTATGCTCCTAAACAGTTCTAAATTAATCTGATGTTTGATGCAAGTTTGGAACCCCTTAGAGAATTTTGATGGTGGCGACATTTGAACACTTCCTGCTGGGCAGAAGCACTGGCGTCCTCATTAACTACTGCAGTAGATTCTGGAATTAAAATGGAACCAGCCACTGCAGGGCTGGACATAGCTAAACTAATGGAGTCCATCCAGCAATCTCATCAGAGCGCATGGTTCTCTCCCATGAAGGTGAACAGACCTTGCCTGAGCCACAAGTCAAGTCACAGGCAGCTAGCCTGTATGGCACCAAAGCCTTCGCACTGGGAGTGAGTAGGTGCATCCGAGTTAGCCTGCAGCCACAAGTATGTGCTCAGCTCAATAAACCCACTGGCCAGACACAAGCATTAGCTAGTGATGTTAATGTATCCAGGTCTAGATCACAGTTTGCACATTAGTATAGCTCAGGTGACGTCCAGAAACAATGCATCATGGGACAACATAAAAGCCTCTGAAGAAGTGGTAAGGCCTTGGACTTCTTTTCCACGATGAAGGAATGGGAAGGAGCATTTCAGCTAAGGCCTTTGTTGTTGGGGGGGGGGGGGGGGGTTACGGCAGAGTCTGGGTCATTCCCCCCTGCCCTTGAAAAATTTCTCAGGAGGGTGACAGCTTTTCCCCTTTCATGTTTTATCAGCCTCCTCTCTTCACAAGGCCCAGAGACCTCCAGAGGGTTCCACCAAGGAGACCCCTTTTTCACAACTTTACCGTCGTAAAAAAGAGAGGCAGGAGGCCCCAGCCCCTAGCAACTCGGGCTCAGCAGGAGAAACCGGAGAGACTCCAAACTTCGTGGTCGATTTTCCAGCTAAATTGCTAAACCGGAGGAAATTCCAGGGCCCCGGCTCAGCTTCAAACAACTGTTTATAACATGTAATAAAAAGTTTTACGGCCAGAGCCCTTCCCACCCATTTGTTCCCCCCTGGCTACATTCCAGGCATTTTGTGAGGGGAAGTTGCCACCAATATAACAGCTAACACCACTTTTTGCGCCCCCAGGCTACAGGCCCAGGAATGGTGGTCATTACACTTTATGGGCCACAGAAATCTATTCATGTGATGCGAGCAGCTCTCTTGGAAGGGGCTTCATGGGCCCAGTATGTGTATAGGGGGCAGTCAAGTGCACAGAAGGGATGAAAGCCCGGGACCTTGGTGTAGAAAAGAAGCAAAGGTCCCGGTCCGACTGTGGCACACAGCTTTTAGGCTTCGGACTACATACGTCCAAAAAACCCACAACTACCACTGCTGGTAACGGGAACTCCAAAATGGCATAACCCCAGACAAAAGGAAGGCGCCCGGAGAAAAACAACCAAATAAGAGAAAGCCGGCGATGGGCCTCAGTGGATAAGTCATTGACTGTTCAAGTAGGGGAGTCTAGCTCTAATTCAGCGTCCATCCATGTGAATTACTTGTGTGATCCTTGGCAAATCACCCTTTCCCATTGTCTAGGTTCCCTTGCTTTTAACAACCGGCATTAAACGCTTGTATGAGACATCGTACTGTTACAGAGCAAAGGAGGATAGAGTCCAAACACCAAAAAATGGGAGGGGGGAGACAACGGGAACAGCATGGACAGAAAGGAAGAGATCACAACTTAGAAGGGCTAGCTCGTCCACTTTCCTTCTCACTTGGGAAACTGAAGCAGGAAAGGCGGTAAAGAGCAGGAAGAGGTGGAGGGGCAGCAGAAATGACAAGCCCTCCGCATGTGTTTTTGAATGCCCTGCCCATGGCACCCTGGCTTTCCTCTGTCAGCCCTGGACAGGAATGCCCCGCCTCTCACCATAAACTGAGACTTTGGGAGATCAGAATGGTTTGGGGGCTCCGCAGTACTCCCAACCCCCGGAATCTGTGTTTTTTCTCCAGGGCGACGAACTCCTCGGGTGCTTTGCATTTCTGAAAGAAGGGGCAGGGGCATTATTCGGTTCAAGATCAGGTGCGGTCTGTACTGCAGCAAAGAGACGAGGGAAGTGGACGAACACTGTCTGGTGGGCAGATGTCCTGCCCTTCATCTCACTGGTGCTGTGCCACAAACCATCATGCACCCACCTGGACGGAAGTGCCTGGTGGCACGTCCCTGGGGGGGGGGGTCAGCAAGTCAACCGGACTCATCATATATGGCCTTAAATCCCAGCCACATTGTACCCGGACCATCCGTGTGTTCTTTTGCAAAACAGCTACCGAATTACACTTTGTGCTGTTGAAGGGACATTTCCTTAAGCCAGACTGTAGCGATGGTACAGAACAGCAGTTCACGATTCAAACCCTTTCCTTTCTCCTCTTTAAGATGGAGAGCAGAGTAGTGGGGATTGAGGTGTTTGATTCCCACTTGTGATTCTGGGAATACATGATTCCATGTGCCCGGGCCCCCTTCCCTATCCCATTTTACATACAGCTCATATAAGCACTGGCAATAAAGCTGCGCATTCACACTATGCGAGATGCAGGTCTGCAGGCATTCTAACTAAATATGATGCAGCGCTGCATTATTCATTCATGTTGTTGGTCAGGGTCCCCTTCCTCCAAAACTCACACCCCTGACTGGCAATGGCACACAAAACAGCATCACAGCAGAGGTGCCCCTGTCCCCCAGAACAGAGAGTCCTTCCCTGCAGTGCCTCCTTTCAAATGTTGCATCTCCTCGGTTCTGTTCAGGGTCAAATCTCCATGTTAATAGCCATCGACCCCTGCAAGCAAGCAGGCAGAGAAAGAAAAACGCAGAAAACTTTGCATATCTCCTCCCCCATACCAGAACAATTACTAACCGAAAAAAACACAGCTTTTAAGTAAGAGTGTCGAAGTACACTCACTGCCCCTGATTGGCAACACTGAAACCCGCACACTAAGGCAGTGGAGTGGGCTGTCTTCAGCAGAGGTACTGGGGCACAATTAAGAAGCAAACAATCAGTCACCGACTCCAAGCAGGCCTGGCAGACACACAGCTCGTAGCAGTACGAGAGCAAGGGAGGGAAATTCACGGCCAGCAGAAAGGGTTAAGCCAAAACGATACATTCAACATGCACCGCACAGATATCAGGATGCACCAGCGAAGTCAAAGCTGGAGACCAAGCAGTGTAGTGGGCTGGCTAGATAGTCCTAGTAATAAGAATTAATCTATCTGTTTGAATGGACATTTGTGTCCTGTACCAATGCAGTAGAGCCTTTGGGGTGCTCATTTTGTCGTTATGTCCAATATCATATTGTTGCTCATTTTGTCAGTCCATTAACACAGGATCAAATCACTACCGACACAAAAATATTGATTGGACTTAAATGTAAACAAACCTCTTTGGCGAACGAAGATGTTGAAAAACATTTCTGAACACAATTTCTAAGACCCTCTTATCCCCCTTCATTCAAAGTAAGCGTGGGGCACACATATCAGTGGTTAAAAGGCGCTACTTTTAAACGTGCATGGGTCAAGTGACAAGAGCACACTGTGGTAGGTAGAGCCAGCCCGCACCTCTCGCCCAACTACAGTACAATACCCCAGCTTCCCAGATGGAGTCATCCCAGTTTAACTCCTTCGCCGCGGGTTAGAGAGGCGACAAGAGCGCAGTCCATGACCCCACCTTACCTAGGGAGTACCCCGAGCCCATATCTTGCCACCTGGGGTCAATACTACAGCTTAGGTTTTTAATGTCCCAAAGGCATAGTCAGTAGTAGGCCAGATCGGCCAGCATGGGGTGGAAGGGGCAACATCCCGGTACATGACTCCTGCTCCCAAAGGAAGTATTCCCAGTCCTTCTGTGTTACCCTAGGGTAGGAGGGGCCTTGCCCCACCCTTTGATTCAGTATCCAAAAGAGATATATCCAAGTCCATATCTGTCACCTGGTAGGGGGCGTAGTGTTCGTCGCCAATTCACATTGAACCGTGTTCCATCCCTGCACTGGATGGTGCCAATCTCAAGTCCCCAGAAGTGACTCGGGGTAGAGGGGTGTACATGCCTGCCCACATCTCACGGGTGGCATTAGCAGACCTCATCTTCTACCACCCAAGGGTATCTCTATGGTATCTCTCTCAGAGAGCCACGCTTCACAAACATCCGCCCGCCCGCCACCCTCAGCAGAAAACACAACCCAAACCACGGTGCCACTTACACTGCAGGCTCGCGGGCTGCGGCCATCCGAAGGGGTCGAGGCCGCCGAAGCAGGGGCTGAGCCGGGCCTTGCGCAGCATGCAGGCGCCCGGGTTGGTGACATCGTAGAGCGGGTGCGGCGCCAGCATGAAGGCCTCCATGCAGTCGTACATGGTAGGGCTGTGGATGGGCTCTCTGGGGGCGTCGGTTAGCCGGCCTCTGCTCTCGTTTCCCCGGTCCTTTTATCAGCCGCTCACCTCCTCCTGCTGTCCCTCTGTTTAGCACTGAAGATTACCTTTTGTAAGAGTCACAATCCGCGGGCCCGGGGTGTGGTCTAAGCCTGGAAAGGGGAGGGCAGGGGCTGATTCCAAACAGGCTGCGGGTATGCAAGGGGCTGACCAGAAACTGTAGTCCGTCCCTCCACACGCACCTGGGCGGAGCTTAGGACTGGCCGTCGCCCTGCCTCCTGTGCCAGGAGGACGCTGACGGAGGCGGCCCAGACCCTCCTTTCACATAGGCTGTATGTTAACAGAGGCGGGCTGATCAGCCCCCTCCTTCACTAGGGCCTGGAGAATCTGGTCTAACTCCGCCTCCACATAACCCTGCCTACCGCCCATTGGGAAAACGAAAATACAAGACGCTGCCTTACAGTCTCGTGGCACTACCTCTTTCTGCCACAGTCACCCAGGCATTGCCCCTTAGCGGGTGTTGACTGTTGTGCGATCTTTACCCCAAGCAACATCCTGCCAGGGCTAGGATATTGGAATCTGTGGTGCAGCTCTTAGGGGCTGGCCTCCACTTCCTTCCAATCTCAGCTGGCCATCAGAGTTGGGCCAGGCCGGGCCCGCCCCCACTCCACCCTGCCCCCTTCTGCAGGCAGCGTTGAGTGAGTGAGGCCTTCTCTCCAGCACGCTCCAGTCTGAACTCTCCAGGAACCCCCTATGGGTACGGTAACCTCCATCTGACCCAGCTCCATGTCAGGCCTTCCTTCATTCCCTCAAACACAATTTTCCGAAGGCTATGATACAATTAGGAGAGTCTCTCCCTGCCTCCACCTCCAGTCTTAACTCTCGTTCTCTTACAATCTCTCGTTCCACTCTCCTTATATGTTAAAACGTCTCTCGTTTCTAGCAGCTCCCTGTCTTTTTCTGCCTTATCCACTAGACTCACCCTCTGTTTTTTTTCTGCTTTGCAGTCTCTCGCTACCCTGCTCAGCCTCTCCTTTGCACCTGCATCTCCCTTTCTGTAACATCTCACTTGCCTTCTCTCCAGCTTCTCCCTCTTTTTCTGTTTCTCGGACCTGTTCAGATGCTCGGGTTCACCTCTTGCTTGTCATCTTTCTCCCCTTCTCCTACTTCCCATATCTGCTTGCAGGTCTTATTTTTGACCAGCCTTTATCTCTCTCTCTACTTCCACCCTTTCTCTCTTACACATTTTCAAATTCTCTTTTATTTGCCTTCTTTTGTCCTGACTCGAATCCCCAATCTCTCTCTCTTTCCCCTGCACTGCCTCCCTTTCTTCGACTCTCCACCTCCCTTTTTGTCTTGAGTCAATCCAATCTGTACTCTTATTTTTACCATGCTTTCCGTCTTGCACTCTCTCTACTATTCTACATCGTTCACTGTCCCTATTCCATTGCCGCACAGCTCTTTCCTTCTCTCTCCTCTCATGCCTGACTCTCTGACTCATTTTTGCCTGTTGTCTCTCCATCCCTTTCCTTTCCACTAGTATCAATGCATGCATCTCCCTTAGTCCAGTCCCCAACTCTCTGTCTACTAGTCTCCATCCTCCACGTTATTTTTTAATAGGCTCCTTTCTCCATTTCCTTGTCTCCATTCTGTCTTCTTTGCCCTCAGCCCGTTCCACCACCCTGACACAAGACCATTCTCTGTCCACCTTTTCTACCTGTCCACCCTCTTTCTCTTGTGTTTTTATTTTTCCACCGTCTTTGTCTTTGTTTCCCCTTAACTCTAGTCCTTTCCCTGTTCACTCCTTGCTTTTTCCACTCTAACTTTAAATGTATCTATGTAACGTCAGTAGCACAAACCAAAATAGTAAAGAACAAGCTGCTGTACTTAGTAGAGGTTACAAGGATGATTCAAGAATGTGGTGGCAAAGAAGGAGATATGGATGAAATCTCTTGGGGTAGATGTAGATGAATTTCCTCATCTTTGGTGAATAAAATGAGCTTTCAGTTCCATTCAATAGTGGGGAAGTGAAAGAGCACTCTTTATCTGTGGTGGGATATTGTTCCAGATACTGGGTCTGAAGCCTGAGAAGGCTTGTCTTCTGGTCTTTTGCCCTTTTTGGCTTGTTGTTTGGTGGATGATGATCAGAATGACCCAGTACTATTGTGGAGTGGAATTTGAGGTTCTGTGTTATACTAAATACCATGTTTGAAATGTTGTCTTTGTTGTGGCTTCGTTGGGTGATCTATTTTCTAGTGTTCACAGCGGTGAGTAGGCCAAGAAAGGCAACTTTCACACTCCTGTCGGAGGAATATCTTGGGAGGCAGATGTCCCCTAACAAAGATATTGTTTGATTTGTTATGAATGACTTACTCAAGTGGTTTGCAATTTCCTTGATGAAGGTTTTACTGGATTTTGTCGATGTGCAGTTGACGTGGGAGTGGGCTGGCTGGAGACAGAGGCAGAGAACTAGCAAGGGAAGAGGTCGGTGGAATTTAATGGTAGTGGATAATGCAGAGTTCATGGCCAGGAGGACTTGTAGGTGACTATGGTGTCCCTTTCTCTAGCCTCCACTTTTTATTCCTTTTTCCATCATATCCTATTATTTTCATTGGCTTTTTTCTATCTATTTCCCCTCAGTCGTTTCCCTTCTTTCCAATCTCTACAGCCTCTCTAGCTCCTTTCTTAACTCTCTCATGCTCTCTAACTGCATCAACACCCTTTATTTCTTTCGGTAGCCTCTCCCTTTTTGTTTCCTCCAGTCTCCCTCTTGCTATGATTCTCTTCCTCAGTCTGTCCATTTCTTTTTTCAATACCCCATCTTAGAGAGTCCCTGCCGCCAGCCTCTCTTCCATTTACCTTCTTCTAGCCGTTCCCTCGTGGCAGATTTCTTAATACACATTTTACTTGGTCTCCAGTAATAAGAATCAGAGGTTTTACTAGTTTTGAGTTAACACAAGAATTGAAAAGACTATAGAGATCTCTCAGGATTTTAATCTATAGGTTGCACACTGCCCTCTCCTCCTCCCCCAAATCCTAGTTATCTTTCCATTGTCTTCACGCCAGCCTCACCCCTCCCCACTCTTAATATCTTCTGTATACAGCTTTCTCTTTATAGCCTGCTTGGCTCCATATATATGGTTTTAACTCTGTTCTTTACCGCATACTCTTCCTCTCTGTGTCATTCGTTTTAGGCTCCTCTTGCTCTTTTCTTCATCACCTGGCCTTATTAACGTTCCTTTGGTAATTCTTTTCTTTGCCTCTTTAAGTTCCTCGCTGTCTCGCACTGTTCCTTTCAAGTGAAGAGTTAGTGTTTTCATTTCTGAAACACTGGTCACAAACAAGCAAACAAAGACTTCAAGAAAGCAGGGCTTTAAATCCAAAACGTTCGGCCACTACTGGGCGATTTTGGATGCTGTTTACACATTTTGAAAGATAACCACCTCAATGAAAACACCATCAAAAACTCCCAGTCTATGGAGGATGATCAAGTAAGCTCGCGGTCCTGCCAGGGGCAACCAATTGAGAGTTTGAAGGATAGAGGGGATCACCACAGTTCATTATAGATCGGGGCCGTATTACAGATGGTGCCCCGGGAGTGCAACGGGCGTTTGCGCCCACTTTGCGCGCCCCGGGGGCTCTTTGGTGTTATAGAAGGGGACACAGACGCTTGTGCGTCCCCTTCTATAATACCGATAGCGCTGGCGCACTTAAAGCGCCAGCGCTATCAACAGAGGATGTTCCCTCATTTGCATAGGGGCGTGCCCTATGCAAATGAGGGAATTCCTTTGACTCTGCGCCCGTGCCATATTACAGACGCGGGCGCAGAGTCAAAGAAGCCCTCAGGTGGCACACTGACAGTGCGCCATTTAAAAGGCGGCGCACTGTCAGTGCGCCTCCTGACAGCAGTCCTCTGCAGGGGGTAAAGTTGGTCCCATGGACCTCCCCAGACATCCGCTTGCAGGCGGGTGCAGTCACTGACTGCACCCGCTTACATGGGGATCTCTACAACCCTTTGAAAGTGCAGGAGGGTGCCGCCTGCCCTGTGAAAACACGGAGCGGCTACTCCGTGTTTTCACATGAATGCGCTGCCCCCATGCAGTGTGAGTTCGCAGCTGCCCTGGGGGCAGCGCATACACCATGATGGGGCACAAACGGTGATAATGTGTAATACGGCCCCAGGACCCAGTTTGATCCCATCTAGGCTGAGGATGTCGTCCCTCAACGAAAGGGGGAGTTAGAGCCTTGGTTGGCTATCTCTGCCTTTCTTGCTTCGTCCACAAATGAGAGAAGGTAGAAGTAAGGCTTGTGGTCAACATTGGTGTGCCCCTCCAACCAGGACGCATGCTCCCTCTTCGTGTAAGCGTGTATTTTAATTGGAAGCCCCTCAGAGGTTATCAGCATTCCTTCCAATAGAATCATGTTCCATCTTTAAAGGAGAGGCTGATACTAGGCTCTGGAAGAGCCAAAATTCTACCATAACACCCAGTCTTGACAGGCTCAGTATATCCTTACCCAGGCCACAACATTATTAGCAGAGGTGTTGTAGTGGCCTGCTTAGCACCCTATCAGTTCTAGTGCCTATCGAAACATCCATACATGCAAATCAAGTGCTGATCTTCAGTAACTTGTTGCAGGTTGTGCATTTCATATTCAAGTAAAGCCAAAGAGTGCAGCATGGGCTGGTAAGTGGCAGCAATACTAGTGAAGAAAATAGGAGAAAAGAGAGACCCATAAGGGGCACCACAGGAAAACGGGATTGGGTTAAAAGTGACTGGAGAGAGAGGGTCTGCCGCAGACTGATCATGCAGGAAATACTAAAGTCAACTAGGGACAGGATCCTCATTCAGTCAAAGAACATCTGATGGACGACACTGTCGAATATGGCTGAGAAATCCGGGGGTGAGTAGTATCATCAGCTGCTTAACTGATATCCATCAGTAAAGCCAGCATGCATTTCGTGCCCTACCGTTCTAAATCCCATCCAGAAAGGGTCCAGTAAAACTAGAGACCAAGGTGCCTTGTATCCTCAAAACTAGCTAAGTAAATGGGCACTGTCTTTGGTCCTACGTCTCTCTGTTTATGTGTTTGTCTTCTATTTCCATTAATTTTTGAAAGCACAATGTTTGGTGTTCCTTTGTCACTTTTCTTTGTCATTCTTTTTATTTCTGGGCCTCTGGATTTGGTACTTGTCTTTTCGCTACTTTTATATGAGCCTGCTCGCTTTGTTATTTATGTTACATGTTCTATTCTTCTTCATCTACTTTAAAAGCTGAAGCACTTCTCTGAGTCTCGCCTTAACTTAACGACCCTGCTCCTGTCAGGTCCTCTTTCTCTCAGGGTTTCTTTGCCTCTACCTCGTAATCCCAGTTTGATTCCCCCGCTCCATATCTTTTTCGCTGTTTGCTCTTCCCTTTACATCACATCCTCTGGCCCCTGTTTATCTCAGTGCCGTTTTCCTCTCTCTCCCAAAGCTTATCTTTGGTTCCTCTGCGTTTTCCCTGTCCCATGCTCTCAGCCTCAATTCTCTACCTTTTCCTGGAGTATGATCAGTCACTTCAGAACCTTTTTGGTGGCATGCAGCCGACGCTGCATGTAATCAAGGTCTTTTCAATTAGAATTAGTACTTTGTTTTTTAGAAAGTTAAAAACCTTATTTTCTGGCAGCTGAAATCAGTGGTCACTGATGCCACTTTTCATAACTTATCATCCTTTCTGTGCAGATTTAATCAGCAAATGTGCTTTGTTCTTGTAGCCCAAAAACCACTGCCTCACGCCACGCAGGTAAACAGGATGTGAATTCCATCTGGAAAATATGCTGTTTTGCAGAGGCCACCCCCAAAGGGGGCTCGAGGGCCGGCGCCATAACAGCCGCCGAGCCCCTGGAAGGATCCGGTTTGGGCCGCTGCAAAGCCAGAGTGCGCCAGAGAGGGGCCAAACTGCCGGGCCAATGGGGGGGACCAGGCGTTTTTCGAACCCCCCAATGGGGAGAAACCGTCTGCAGAGGCGGGAAAGCTGTGGGGGGGATAAAAGGCTGGAATTTCATGATTTTTGATTACCTATGAAAGGCGACGACGGAGCCCGGGCAGCAGGGGAGGCGAAGCATTGTCTTTGGGCCGGCATAAGGACGCTCACCCCAACCTCCAAGAGGACCCGACCGGATTACTGGATGGAGGAGACCGGTCCCGAGCTGAGGATCTGGGCGTAGAGCTGAGGGCCTCGTGGACTGCTGCAGGGGGACTGTGTTCGATCATCGGCTGGCCCCCCCTTTACCCGCGGCAACCGGCACCTCCAGCTCCGGATCATCCATCGCTGACTCCCCTGCCAAGTAGAGAGCGGCATCAGAATTGAGGCCGAGGGGGCGGGACCGGGACATTGTAAGAGCCAGCGCGGCTACGGGAGGTTCCGGGATAACTCGGTGCAAAGCAGTGTTGTTCAGGATCCCGTGAAGCGGCACAACCTGGAAGAGACGCATCCAAGCCGCCGACGCAGGCCACTTGTGCTGGCATCAGGTGGGGCGTAGACACCAGCCCAAGGTAACGCACTCCAGCCCGAGGCACCGCCTTACCTTTCACCCCGTGAGCATGTCGTCCTATCCCGGGTAGGTGCCCGGTGCACAGTCACCTATTGCGCGTTGAGGCCCTGGCCGCATAGCGTGGTCAGCAGAAGGCGGGCTGTGTCGCGTCCATGAGTGCTCCGCGTTGTGCATCCCCTGCCGAAGTTAGATCGGAGCAGAGTTGAAGGTGAAGGGGCGGGGTCAGGAGCAGGATCGACGGCTGCCTGAGAGTAGCAGTGCTCCAGCTCACCGAACAATTTGTTACTACAACACAGGCAGGAGAGCGCCCGCTGGGGGCGCAGATTCAAGGCGGCATTTCCCCTCCAGGGCAACACAACAGGAGCGAGCCACTAAAAAAAAAAAAGAAAAAAGAAGAACGTTTCACGACACAGAGCTAAAGTTTTTTGGGTGCATAAGGAGAGTGGCAGCACCCCGCCAAACCAAAAAAAAAGAGAGGAAAAGAGCAGAGGAGTTAAACGAAAGGCACGCAGGATGGAGAACCAGAGCGGAAAGGAGCAACCAAGAGATTTGAAGGATTTATTAAGGCAAATTCGAGCAGCATCCGAGGTGCACAGGACCAGCTGGCTGCAGTCACACTTAGATCGGATGCCGGCGAAGGGACAAGTAATCATCCACCCGAGGACAGTGATAGGCCAGCACCCGGGAAGAGACAGAGGCCCACAACTAGAGCACCACGGAGGACGACGGCCAAGAAAGGGTGCCAGATCACCGACCTGCCGCCTGTAGCCATCCCAGCGACGGCAGGAGCTAGCAGAGAAACCAGCAGCATAGCAACAAATGGTGAGCATCTTGACACAATAGTACAGGAATGCTTAAAATCAATCGCACCTTTGTTGCTTAATGGCTTGGGTGCGCAGGGGCTAGGCACAGCGGGCACCCAACCTCAAGGAGGGATATCGGGGCTACCATGGCACCTTGTAGACCCGACTGTTCTTGACAGGAGCGCTTGCAGGGGAAAGTCACGCAAGAGATAGGTGGGGGAACAGGGTCCCCCATAGCGGCATGGGGCAGCGCAGGCACCGCGAACGACCCTGTAAGATCAGGCCAACCCCTAGACGCATACACTAAGCCATATCCAGGTCCCGCATCACTGACCACGAAGGCCAGTGAGCTGGCGGGCCTTGTCCCCTTAGCGGTAAAAGAAAGGATATGGAGGAAATAATTTATTTATATTTTCTCCTTGTTAGAGATTCAATTAGACGGGCTGAACCTGACCGTGTGCGATAAAAAAGACGAGGACAGGAGGGAAAGGAGAAGGGAGAGAAAAGAAAGGAATTTCGATAACTTGTTAGACACATTTAGAATCATGGCCTGCATTATTGTTGAAAAGTTTCCACGCTGCGCAGCAGACCTCTGGCTGTATAAGGCCAATATCCACGGGGCACATAGGCAATTCCCGGGGGATGCATGGTTAGAATATGACAAAGGCTTTAGACTAAAAATGCAGACACACCCAGAAATGGAATGGAATGAGGAGGACGTGTCCAGTTTCATTCACAAAATGATGGTGGCAAAAGAGGTTAGAACATGGACAGAGAGAAGCGAGCACCCCTTTCAGGGTTCCTTTTACTGGGGGAAGGGCAAGTCATTTCATAGACCCAAAACATATAATAATTGGAAACCCCCGGCCGCCAGTGGGCCGGCGGCCATCTGCTGGAAGTACAATTCCAATGAGTGCACATGGGGAACCTCTTGCAAATTCCAGCAAATATGCTCCACGTGTGGGGGAGGACACCCAGCAGCAGGGTGCAGACGCAAGAAAGAGCAGCGAGGGGACAAAAAAGAAAAAGCATTAGTGCAGACACTAGAGGTGGGGGGACTGAAAGAAGTGAGCCGCTACAGGTTAGCCAAGTCCCCCATCAACACACACCAGCTCAGGCGGCTAGCCAACAAATATCACAATAAGAAGGATGCTGCCCTGCTAGTGAAAGGTTTTGAGGAAGGTTTTGTTATACAATTCGAGGGTTCCCTACCCCAGGGCAGCGCAAAGAACTTAAAATCGGCGCTACAGCACCCGGAGGTGGTGCGTAAAAAGCTAGAGAAAGAAAAATCCCTTGGAAGGATAGAGGGACACCTTCCTCTCCCGGTACCGAAGGGATTGGTAATTTCCCCCCTGGGGGTAGTTCCCAAGAAGGACTCAGGTCAGTTTAGACTCATTCACCACCTCTCCTTCCTGGAAGGGATGTCAGTTAATGACGGGATGAGCTCTGAGGCATGTTCAGTGGGTTGCGCTACGGTCGATGACGCCTTTGACTTAGTAGGTAAAAACTAACTACAATGTCTCAACTGGATTCAATGAGGGAGGCAAATACATCAGCATGTACACGACATTGCAAGAAAAAGAAAGGGAGACTCCTGGTTGTTTGTATCAAGGTGCTCAAGGCATCATATATTTAAAGTACAAAGTTTATCATAGCAGATATAACAGCACTAGGAGTATAAATTGTGATGGCAATCAAAGAGGCAAAGTGCACATTGTGCTCGTGACAAGAGAATAAACGGCGCAAGTGACTAGTGCAGAACACAGCGGGCGGTGCAAAGTGACAAGGTGGTAATGAGGCTATATACAGTGATCAAAGGTTCGATACAATTAGTTATATACAATGACTGTACAACGTTTTTGATTTTGAAGAACCAAAGCAAGAGATGCGCCGTAAATTGCGCTGAAAAAGAGGTCGACGGCGTTTCGGTCCTATTCACTCAGGACCATCATCAGGACCAGATTGCCCAATTTTAAGAAGTGTTGTGTACCGGCAAGGTTCAGCTAGGCTGAAAAGAGTCCTAGGTGGCTAGGTCTGCAGTGTCGGAGCCCCGATCAACTGCAAGGGTCAGTTCAGGAGAACCTAAGTTGAACACAATGATAGAACTGTACAATGGTAGTCTGAAAAATCCAACAAAAACGTAAAGGCAGGGTCGGGTCCCCGATCCGCTGCGACGGTCCAAGCAATGTTACCTCAATCAAGGGCGAAAGATGATTACGCGTGTAGGAATTAGAAGAGCCCTGTTCGAATAAATCCGAGGTCTAGCAGGAACCGCCACCATCGTGTGCGGTGTGAGCCGTTTGACTTAGTAGGGGCATCAGGCCAAGGAGCCCTCATGGCAAAAGCCGACATCGAGTCCGCATTCCGCCTCCTCCCGGTTCATCCTGTTACCTTCCACCTGTTGGGTTTCCAGTGGGAGGGGGCAACTTATTTTGACAAAGCAATGCCAATGGGATGTGCGGTGTCCTGCGCATACTTTGAGCAATGTAGCACCTTTCTAGACTGGGCCTTGCATGACAGGCACCCTGCGGGGGGGCAAACTGCACTACCTCGATGACTTCCTGTTTACAGGCCCCCCAGGTCAGCGGAGTGTAGTGACACCTTGGCTGCATTTCAAGAGTTAGCTGAGGAGATGGGGATACCACTAGCAGCAGAGAAAACAGTAGGTCCCACAACCAAACTCACATTTTTGGGAATCGAGCTAGACTCAGTCGCTGGAACGTCCAGACTGCCCGACGAGAAGGTGAAGGATTTCAGGGACGAGATAAAGTACTTGTGCAGCCGGGAGAAGGCTACCCTCCGTGATCTCCAGCGGTTGATTGGCAAACTCAATTTTGCAGCCAGGGTAATTCCCACGGGCAGGGTCTTTGCCAGGCGCCTAACACAGCTAACAGCCGAGCTCACGCACAAACACCACCACGTCAGGCTGGGGGTGGGGGTCAAGCAGGACCTGCTCATGTGGGACACATTCCTAGCAGAGTTTAATGGTCTCCTGATATGGAGAGAGGGCTGGGTGACAGTCAAGCAGATAGCCCTGTTCACGGACGCAGCGGGTAGCACAGGTTTTGGGCAAATCCTGGGTGACCAGTGGTGTGCGGGTCAATGGCCAGACAGCTGGCATAAGCAGGGCATCACCAGCAACATCACATTCCTGGAGCTCTTCCTCATTGTAGTGGCCCTGTCAGTCTGGAAGCGGAATTTGAGGAACATGAAGCTGAAGCTTTGGTCAGACAACAAAGGGGTAGTACAGGCAATCAACAGAGGCACGGCCAAGTGCCCAGATACACTGAGACTAATGCGTCAGTTGATTAAATTGCAGTTGGAGGGGAACATAGATCTGAAGGCACGTCATGTACTGGGGGTGGAGAACAAGATGGCAGATGCCGTTTCCCCAGCACAGATGACCAGATTCAGGGAATTGGCACCAGGGGCGGAACAGGCCATGACCCCCTTCCCAGAGCAGGTATGGGCCCTGGCGGGACAGATTTGTCGGTACTAGGGAACCAGGCTCTCACCCCTGAATTGGCTAAGCGCTACAAGAAATACGCAGGAACAGTAATGCAAATAGGAAAAATCCAGACACTGGGAGATGCAGACAAGACGAGGAAGGCTGTTGAGCAGTTCATTTTGTGGGCATTCACAAACAGAAAGTCAAGATCCTGGGCACAGGCCCACCTGTCAGCAATAGCACACTTCTCCAAGATAATCACGGGTCAGGACCCCACTGCCTCTCACTACATTAAAGCAGCAATGAAGGGGTGGAAGCGCTCAGAGGGGGACAAAGCGGACAACCGGCGACCCATAGACTTCACGAGATTGACCCTGCTCATGAACACACTGGGGCTGATAGCAAGGGACCCATTCGAGCTAAACCTTTTCTTTAATTTCAGGCAAATTTTATTGAGCAAATTTTTCAAAAACAAAAACAAATGAACAGAGAAAAAAGGACAATCAGAGGATACAAGGGTCCAATTTAAGGTATACATTTCAGGTGTGTAGAGTCCTGGAGGGTTGATCGTGACCTGATCATGACCTGAAGGTCGAGAATACAGAGCAAAATCCAGGTAGCAGACGGTAAGTGAGAGCAAAATCACATATGAAGATTAGATAAACCCAAAGGGTGTGTGATATGGCGTAAAATTAAGCAATAGAAGAAAAAGTAAAAGAAGCTAGATAAAAAGGGGAGAGAAGGGGCACAAGTAGGTATAAAGGCCACACTCATGTATCAGCATGTAAAATCCTAGGAGGTCTTAATGAATATATGTGCAGGTGTATTCCAGGTCATACGCTCCACTCAATTCAAGAATTTAGTTCAGTGTTTTGGGAGGAGGTGATATCAGTTCTGAATATCACCCATATTTGTATCCATGCAAGAGAGGGCAGACGTACAGGGGAGTAGGGGGTGGGAAGTAGAGAATCACGGTGGTTTGGTAGTGGCAAAATAGTTATCAAGGGAGTTCCAGATAGATGTATTGCGTGTAATCCACGGGGAGTTTTGTAATGAGATGTTATCTGCCCCTCTCAGAAAGGAGATCCAGTTTATCCAGGGGCGGAAAGAGGTGGCAGCTGTGTTTTTCCAGTTAGTTAAAATAGATTTGCAGGCAGCAGTAAGAAGGATGTCGATTAATAGACTGTCGTTGCGGGATCTGATGTTCGGGTCTAAAAATCCCTTGAGTAGTGTTAAAAACGATAGTTCCAGAGAACTCCGCAGATAGAGTCAATAAAGTTAAACACTGAATCCCAAAATGGAGCGATCGCTCTACAGTAAAAGAGAAGGTGAGGGAGATCACCCACAGGGTCATTACAGTTCCAGCAACTTGGAGTCTCTCTTAGGGAGAGTTTGTGGAGGCGTGCTGGGGACCAGAAGGTCCTGTGTAGTAACCAGAATTTCGTCTGTGCAAGAGAGGGGGATATTTTATACGAGACCACTGATCTCCAAATCTGATGCCAAGATTGTGACAAAATCGTTCCGTTGGGGTCCCATTTAGCTTGGAGTCTAGAGGATGTGGTGGAGGACTTCGGTTGTATTAGACGGTAGAGCTTGGAGGCCTGGTGGCCGGATTTATTAAAGGATAGGATGATCCTGATGAGGGAAGGGTCGTTATTTGCGAACTTTAGTTTAGAAAGGGCGACCTTAAGCTTCAAAAAATCGTAAAAGTCTACATTTTGCAGGTTGAAGTGTTTTTGCAAGTCTTTAAAGGATAGCGGATTTTGGGAGGGCCCTAGGTATTTTAGAAAATGAATGCCCTTAGAGGCCCAATGAGACCAGCAGGCTGGAGAGTTGTTCCAAAGGGAGGTCATATTCGAGCTAGAGATCGGGATTTCTAGGATTCTATCGAAGGGCCCTTTTGGTATTTTGGAAAATATATTTACCCGAGGACGGGGGTTTGGGGTTACTGGATAGGAGAGAGATCGGGTGTAATTCCCCTAGAAGTTCCCTTTCTACCACTAACCACGTGGGAGTATAGTCCGGAGATTGAGTGAACCAAAGCGAACCCTGTCTGGCCAGGAAGGCGGTTTGGTAGTTCTTGAAATCCGCTAGATTAACATCACCGAGGTGAACTGGAAGGCGTAGTTTTTTTATCGAGATTCTTGGTCTTTTGTTTTGCCAAAGAAATTTATTTAGTAATTTGTCAATTTTTCATAGAAATTCCTCAGACAGCATTAATGGAAGCATATTTGAAAGGTAATTGACTATGGGGGTGATCATCATTTTGATGGTCTCAACTCGGCCCCACCACGTCAGGAATTTAGGATTCCAGCCCTCGAGAAGGGAGTCTATCTTTCTTAAAGTAAGTGCCTCATTATGTTTCAGGGATTCCAATAGGTCAGAGTTGAACTCCAGACCCAAATATTTTGCAAATTTAGGCTGCCAGCTAAGACCTGTGTTGGCGAACAGAGCCCTGGAACAGAGACTATTTAGAGCAAGGATTTCAGATTTGTCTTTGTTAAGTTTGTAGTTAGAGACTTGGGCGTATTCATCAATGGTTTGGAGAAGGGCAGGGATAGATTGGGAAGCCCTTTCAGACATTAAGATATCGTCCGCATATGCCACGACTTTCACCTTGAGATTATTGAAGGCAATTCCATGAATGTGGGGGTTAGATCTGATCTTGTGTAGTAAGGGTTCAAGACTTAGGATGAATAATGAAGGGGAGAGGGGGCAGCATTGCCTCGTGCCTCTTTGTAGCTTAATTGCAGAGGAAAGTAAACCATCAGACCTGACCTTAGCAGACGGACCACTGTATAGGGCCATGATCATTTTAGTGAAGGTATCCCCTAAATTAAATTTCTTGAGAGCTTCACGGAGAAAAGTCCATGAGACCCTATTGAATGCTTTTTCAGCATCGAGGGTAACCGCTACCGTTTCAGAGGGGGCTAATTTAGCCTTTTCAATGATATGGCAGAGGAGCCGGGTGTTGTCATTGGAAAGTCTGTGTTTCATGAAGCCCCCTTGTGAATTCCCAATTAGTCGAGGAAGAAGGGGCTCTAGTCTCTTGCAGAGAATCTTAGCGTAAATCTTTGCATCCAGATTAATTAGAGAGATTGGTCTGTAATTTTTGACTTGAGTCGGGTCCTTCCCTTCTTTGGGGATTACAACGATAGTGGCTTCACTGGTGGTGCCGGTTATGGTACCAGAATCGGCAAAATGTTGAAAAAGGTACAAGAGAGTTGGTTTAAGTACATGGGCATAGGTTTTGAAAAAATTGGCCGTATAGCCATCTGGGCCAGGGGCTTTGCTAATTTTTAACGAGCGAATTGCTAAATCTATCTCTTCCAGATAAAAAGGAGAGCTTAGGATAGCTTTTTCTTGATCCGTGATGGACGGGAGTGTGATGTCTCTAAGATAATCTGCGCAGGCGGAAGCGTCTGTCTCAGAGTCGTCTGTGTAAAGAGACTGGTAAAAATCTTTTAGTATTTCTAATATTTTCTGGGGTCTGGTGTGCGCGATGTTAGATTTATCCATGAGGGAATCAATTCCCTTGCGATTTTGTTTATGTTTTAGGTAAGAGGCCAGAATTTTCCTAGCTCTGTTTGCATCGCACAGATTTAAGCTTTTGTATTTGTTGACCCAAATGCCCGCTCTCTCACTTAGGATTCTATTGAACTCATACTTTTTGTTGGTGAGTTTAGATAGGGTTTGCGGATCCATGTCAGATCTGTGGGCAGCCTCCAGAGATTTAATTTCTTGTTCAAGAGTTAGGAGCTCTTTGTTGTGTTCTTTGTTGATCTTAGTTTGTATATTAATAAGGGTGCCCCTTATCGTGGCTTTCAGTGCGTCCCAGTGGGTGGAGGGGGAGGTATCAGAGCAGATATTGTCTTCCAGGTAGTTTAAGATGGCTTTCTCGATCCTCTCTTTTGAGGCAGCGTCTCTGATTGATTCATCATTGAATCTCCAGATCTTACTTGGGGTATTGGCATTGGTACCAGTAAGGGAGAGAGTTATAGCTGAGTGGTCCAAGACTAACCTCGTTAGTATATCTGTTTGGTCGATTAGGTGTATATGAGGTTTGGATATCATTAGGTAGTCAATTCTGGAGTAGGATTTATGGGGACTGGAAAAGAAGGTGTAGTCTCTAGTGTCCGGGTGCTGGAGCCTCCAGGAGTCGTGTAAGTTAAATCTTGCGCATAGTTTGTGTAGTGACTTTTGTGCCCTAGAGGGGTTAAAAATTGACCTGGATTGTCTATCTAGTGTTACATCCATGGGGAGGTTAAAATCGCCTCCCAAGATAATGAGGTCATTGTTGGGGATTTTACTTGGGGGTAAGGATAATGAATCCCAGAATTCTGGGTTGTCTGTATTCGGGCCATTTATATTAAGGACATGGAAGTGCCCTGTGGATTTAGTGAATTTAGATAGGACCAATCCTCTGCTCTCATCAGCCAAATATGATTCGGTGGTGAAACCTGCGCTCTTGGAGATTAAAGTGGCAACCCCTCCTTTTCTGCCTACACTGGGTGAGCTAACAATGTCAGCGATCCAGCTCTTGCCAAAGTTCCTTAGCCCATCATTTGACATCTTAGTTTCCTGTAACAGGATTACATCCGGTTTCAGTTTAAAAAGGTAATTTTCGATTTTTTCCCGTTTGATTGGGTGGTTAAGGCCCTTCGCGTTTAGCGATACAATTTTAAAGTTATTATCCAAAGGGGATATATACATGCAATGCCGGGCAAATATGGCTAAAGGAGTGTAAGGCTAGCCAGAGTTTTGAATTGAGAGAGAATCCTTGGGAAGCATTATGGAAGAATTGCGAGGGAGGTATAAAGGCCCTGAACCCAGTGTCGATGAGAGTGGATGATACTGAGTGAGATAAGTTATACTTTTCAGGAGTAACCTTGGGATGTGAATAAGCACCTGCGATAGCGGAATACCTACAGTGGGAATAGAATAGAATATAAAAGGGGAGGAAATAAAAGAGACAAAAAACAAGAGACAAAAAGTAGACCCAGACTCCCAATCCCCTCACCCCCCCAACCCACCCACCCCAAACCATGAAAGAGAGGGAGACGACAGCGGGCGAAAGCCGCAGTCACTGGCAACAACAAGCAGCAAGCGAATAACAGTAACATGTAAACTTGCGAACGATTAATGAAAACGGGCCATATAGGCTAATTAAGGTTGACACAGAGGTGGGCCATAAGCCCCAAATACTTCAAAAATAGCTGCAGTAACACTTCACAGAAGAGGAATCGCAGGTACAGCAACTATGAAAAGTATAGGTGAGCAGCCTAGTGGAATTCCAACTTATGTGGATTTGTTATGTAGATTTGATGTGGTGCGAGAGTTATATGGTATCGTGATGCGATATGATATGACATGACGTGATGTGATGTAGTAATGTGATGTGATGTGATCTGATGTAGTAATATTCGTAACCAAGAGGAAGTGGAGAAACGGCATGAAGTGATGTGATGTGATGACGTGATGGTGTTGATGTGGTGATATGATGTGATGCGTTGTCTTGTGAAATGGTGTGAAGTGACATTATGCACCTCGAGACCCTCGTGGGAGAATAGTGCACTTACATCTCCCTGATTGATTGATTGATACGGTAGGATATGTGCTGTGTTGTGTTATTTGTGTGATAAGCATAATGATAAATGATCTGAAATGATATGGTGTGTGTGTTAAAGTGTGTATTGTATTGTAATTGCATTTGTATAGCGCTTACTACCCCTGACGAGGCGTCGAAGCGCTTTTCGGCGAGTAGCACGCTACTCCAGGACCCATAGAGGATTAGTGTTGAATTAGTATAGTGAAACATGCAAGTACATTTTAAGTGGTGGATATGTTAGTCAGTTATTTGGATTCGGAAGGATAGCATAAGGATAGAAGAGAAAAATAGGTTTGTATTTATATAGCGCTTCTTACCCCTGATGGGGTTTAAAGCGCTTTTTTTTTTTGGTGAGTAGCACGCTACTCCGGAAACCCATAAAGGATTAGTGGTGAATTAGTATGGTGAAATATGAAAGTAATTTGAGTGGTGGATATTAGTCAGTTATTTGGAGTGAGAAGGATAGCGGAGGGATAGAAGGGAAAGAAAGGTTTGCATTCATATAGCGCCTGTTACCCCTGATGGGGTGTTGAAGCGCTTTTCTGGCGAGTAGCAGGCTACTCCGGAACCCATAAAGGATTAGTGTTGAAAATTAGTATAGTGAAATATGAAGTAATTTGAGTGGTGGATATGTTAGTCAGTTATTTGGATTGAGAAGGGTTGGGGAGGGGTAAAAAGGGAAAAAGGTTTGCATTTATATAGCGTTTGTAACCCTGATGAGGTGTTGAAACGCTTTGTTGGCGAGTAGCACGCTACTCTGGAACCCATTAAGGATTAGTGGTGAATTAGTATAGTGGAATATGGAATTAGAGAAGTGAACATGCTAGTCTGTTATTTTTATTGAAAGGGATAGTGGAGGGATAGAAGAGTGAAGGATTTCTTTTTTTAGGTCATAGCAATAGGAGGAGGCTTTTGGATGAGTAAAAAGGGTTTTTGGAGGGGAAGAGTCAGAGGGAAGAGTTTAGAAAGGTTTGTTTTGGGGGATCGCTATAGTAAAAGAGGTGTCAGATGATGCAAGGAGGGGTAGAGTAGGAGAGAGTCAAGAAAGGGTTATTTTGGGGAACATAGTAGTGGTATGGGGTTTGGAATAAATGAGAGAGTGGGTGTAGAGGATATAATGATAGATGTATAGGGTGAGAGATAGGGTAGTGCATTGGAAAGAGTAGTAGAAAGAAGTTTGAGATGAGTCAGAAAGTTGGGCTAGAAGATATATTGAGAGAAGTATAGGCTGAGAAATAGGGTAGTGCATTGGAAATGCTAAATTAGAAGAAAGTGATAAATATATAGATTCATAAGTACACTGAAAGTATATAGCTGCATAAAGGAGAGTAAGTATACACAGATTAAAGATATTGATAGAGGTACAGGATGAGAAATAGGGTAGTGCATTGGATATGCTTTTTCAGAAGAAAAGTAACAGACACACAGATACAAGTACATGGAGGTACATAGATGCACAATGGAAGCAAGTACATGTAGACCAAAGATGATTTTTTTTATTTTTTATAACAACATAATTATTGTACATGTTTATACAAAGCAATACACAAAGGTAGGTACATATCTATAGTGAAAATAAATGCTTATATACAGAGGGACACATACATAGGGTGGGTATTAATGAATGGGAAAATGGGCAGCATTTCTGACCCAGGTCCCGACCAGTCTTGAACAGGCTCAAACAGGCACTCACCCTTGTCCTCTCCACCCTTAGCTGAGACGCCTGGGCTGAGACGCCCTAGGCCTCGGACTTTTATAGCCCTAGTAATCAGGTGACCCCTTCAGCCAATGGGAACCCTAGCCCTAACCCTATCCAATCACAACACTATCCCTAAAATCTAGAAACAACAGGAGACGAGGACCTTACAGCCAATCTCAGCCCTAGTCCAAGCACCCAATAACTTTCAAAAACCCTGAACTCTACATCCAATAGAGGCCCTAGCCCTACCAGTAGTCCCAACCCCAAGCAACCAATGGCACAGGAAGCCCTAGTCCCTACTTCCAATAGAAAGCCTAACCCTACTCTTAGTACCACACCTAGTCCAGCAACCAATCACACCAAAAGCCCTAATCACAACTTCCAATTAAAGGCCTAACCCTAGCCATAGTCCCACCCCAGTCCCAAAAACCATTAACACAGGAAGCCCTAGACCCTACTTCCAATAGAAATCCTAACCCTAGCCCTAGTCCCAACCCTACATTGATTGAATCACAGACCCAGAAACCGATCAGAACCCTCAAATACCCAACCAATGAGGACACTAACCCTAATCCAATAGAAACATCAGATACAACCTCCAATCAGTGTATACATGTACCTACCACTAGCAGACTATATAAGGTCCCAGCAACCTCAGACAAGGTTTGCTGGCCAGGGAGTTGGGAGCTGCTTCTCTTGTTCAGAATCTCCTAGGAGACAGACAGGCTCAATCCACACTTTGGACTTCTGCAGGTAAGGGCCTAACTTTTCCTCTGAAAATAGTGTTTGTATAAAACTTTACTCCCTCTCCTGGACAAAAAACGAAGTGCACAGTCCCTATTAAACACAGTTTAAACAGCACACAGAAGATCACTGCTGCCTCAGAGCACACTCTGATGTAGAATATCCCTGTTGCTGGGGTGGGGGGGAGGGGAGGAAGGGCTGGTTTCACTGACTTGTTAACACAAAATGGTGGCTGGGGTGCACTGTATAACATACAGGTCTTAGCACAGAGACAAGGGGAAATTTGGAGGGAAAACTGATAGTCACCGGGAATGAGAGGGAAAAACTACAGAGATTTAGGACTGCAAATCCCACAATTCAACACGTTAAATGGAAGCAATCATGGGCAGGAAAAACCACAAGTTTGAACACAAAACAGGTAATTAAATATGCAATCACGGGCAGGTTAAAACTACAATTTTAAACTGTAACAACCACAGGCAAAGACAGTAATCACAGATAGGGAAAATCGTTTTTTAACTCTTTTAGGAAAGAGACAGCATTAGTCTGCCTCCTTACCACTTCCTGGACTCTGCTCACTGCAATCTGGGGCACAGGTAGGCTGCAACTCACAAGATGGAGTACTTTAAAAATGAACTCATTCTATCATTTATTAACATTAAAAAGAGCTATAAAATATACAAACAAGCGATGGACGGAATGCTTGAATTAATCACCAATTATTTTGACCGCATTCCAGTCCATTGTCATGTTGCACATCATGCCACCTCAGTTTGGGCCCAGCCATACGCCAACAAGACCCGACCCTACTCCAATAGAACGGTCCAGCCCAAACTGCCTGACCAGGTCCTCCGTGAAAGGTAAAGCAAGCAACTAAAAGACTGGTTTCGCCCGGATTGGGGCTCTTTGGTCAGGCGTAGCTTAGTTCCAGTGGCACAGTGAGGACAGGACACACCTCTGGGCACACCAGTCACACCAGTGACTTTTAAATCAAGCATCCCATACATCACTTTTTTGTTTACTTCAGTGCAACGGCTTTAGTGTGACAAGTATGCCCAGACGTGGGCCCTGTGCTCAATTTGCCACTGGATACAAGCTGAACCCAACTGAAGAGTCCCAACTAAGGTGAAACTGGTCTTGGATTGCTTGTGTTCCGGTTCAGAAGACCTGGTTTAGTAATTTGGGCCGGACTACTCCTACCAGAGCAGGATCAAGGCCGATCAGCACATGGCCGGATCCACTCTGAGGTGGCACTGTAAGCACATAAAAACGATGGACTGGGATGCGGACCCAAGTAAATTCCAGTGGCTGAGATAAATTCAAGCATCTCACCCAGCACTTTTTGTTTACTTAAAAAAAATTAAAACACATACTTCATCATGAGGTCTCCCGGTGAGAAGGCAGAGTCAGCAGAGTGAATTGCTGAGAATAGTATGGTCTTGAGCTTTTGCTAAGTGCTGCATGGGAGAAGGTGGCCTTAAGGTTGCAGGGCAGCACATTCAATAACTGAGATACCATAACAGAGAAGAATTTTTGATGGTGGGGGACTTTGAGAAGAAGTTGTTGCGAGTAGCAAAGTATATGTGTGGGATTATTTCTTGAAATTCTGGAAACTAGATAAGGGGAAGTATATCCAAATAGGCATCTCTGGGCCATGCATAGAACTTTGAAAGTACTCTGGCACATACAAGAAGCCAGGAAAATAAATGGATTCTGTCTCACAAAGCATGGATCTGCAGTTATTTTTAAAATTTAAGTAATTGAGTTTGAAAGGGCTGGAAGCTATGCAAAAGAGTTTTGTTTATGCCCACCAAATATGGTCATTACAGAAATCAAGACACAAGTGAAGAAATAGTAGCTCTCCTGTATTCTGGATGCGGGGGGGGAGGGTTGAGCTTACATATTTTAAAGCCACAGGAAGAGGTAACTACTAAGACTTTGGATATTAAAAATCTTGGAAGTCAAAGTTGACACCAAACAAAAGATGGAAGCCAAAGTTATGCGGTCAAAATTGAGGATGAATTGACACTTGTGACAAGCCTTGCATCGTCTCAAGATTCATTTTAGACTAGTTGGTATCCATCTATTCCTTAGCTTTAGTAAGACAATTTCACATATTGGTAGGGTTGGAAAGGTTTCCATTTAGACATCAAACCAGCTGGACTTCGTCTGCATATATGTAGAATTGGACACCAAAACTTTAAGAGTCTGGAGAGAAGTTGCACAGAGATATTAATCAGGTAGGTGGACAGGACCAACCCCAAGAGATTTCTGTATTGATAGTAGTAGAAGCAGACAAAAAAGGTATGAAATGAATGAGGAGCAGCGAAGTAAGGTAATATCAGGGAGCATCAGGAGACTTCAGAGGTAAAATCCAGTAATATCAGGTAGCATCAGGTAACAACAGGTAACCTCAGAGGTAATATCAAGTAACATCAGGTAACCTCAGAGGAGATATCAAGTAACATCTGGTAACAACAGGTAGCCTCAGAGGAAATATCAGAGTAAAAGGCCGCTTCTGAGGTTCTCCTTATACTCTGAGATTCTATAGATCAGGTAGCATCAGGTAACAACAGGTAACCTCAGAGGTAATATCAAGTAACATCCGGTAACCTCAGAGGAGATATCAAGTAACATCAGGTAACAACAGGTAGCCTCAGAGGAAATATCAGAGTAAAAGGCTGCTTCTGAGGTTCTCCTTATACTCTGAGATTATATAGAGCAGGAATCACACAATCTCCAGAGTCTGTAGATAGAGGAGGGATATGGCCTTAGAAAAGGATATAGAGTGGGAAGCTCTGTAGTGACATAGGATCATGGATTTGCAGAGGCAGTACTGGCAGATGCAGGAGCAGGTCCTGTGTCCATTGATGTGCAGCTTTTGTCATTCAGAAATATCCGAAGGTCATTTGAATTGCTGAAGATATGGTTTTTCCCGTTGTCGATAACTTTAAATTTCGCCAGACCAATGAACGAGGATTGTAGATTTAGAGACTTGAGGCTGGATCTGAGAGCTAGGAAGCCCTTCCTTGTCTCTAAAGTAGGTCTGGAGTAGTCCTGGGAAACGTAGATTTTCTGACCTTGCCATAGGATGCGATTATTTTTGCGTACATAGTTGAGAATCAACTCTGCATGTTGGAATCTCAGAGGGCGGCACACGATTTGTCTGGTGATATTCTTGTTCGTGGTTCTGAATGATGGTACTCTGTGTGCCCTTTCTAGTTCAAAGTCTTTTTTGAAGGAGAGGCCTGTAACTTGGGGGAGCCATTTTTCTAGGAACTCCAGGCACCAGGTGGATGCGTCCTCTGAGCCTTCTCGCAGGCCAAAGATGCGTAAGTTCCCCCTCCGATTACGATCTTCCAATTCGGCGACGTCTTTTTTCAGAGTCTCTGTAGTGATTTGTAGTTTTTGGATATCTCTTGTTGAAGAGTGGGATTTGTCCTCCATTGTGCTAATGCGGCCTTCTGCCTCTGAGAGTCTGTGATTGATGGAGCCAAGTTCAGTTTTGATAGAACATAAATCCTGTTGCATGACATCCGTGTTAAGCTTGGTGGATTTCGCTAGGTCGTGGACCATTTCCAGTTTTTTTAGAATCATGTCCATTGTGCTGGTACCTTCACTTTTGTTCTTAATAGGGGAGTCAGGAAGCGGAGGATCCGCTTTAGTGCGTTTATTTCCTGATTTGGTCTTTTTTTCGGCCATGATTTTCCCTGGAGCAAGCCGGAGCTGGGAGTGCGCCAGTGTGTACCTCTATTCTAGTCCCTGTTTCACAGATGAGTTTTATTCTATTCCCTATTTCACAGATGAGCTGACCGAAAACGGCGCGCTGAGGTCAGGTATTGGAGGACACAAGGGGATGTAGGTGACTGGAACCTGTTATCGGATCTTGTCAATGGGAGAATGTCGTGAGAAGTTTGTATATGCCCAGCTGCGGAGGAAATGTCAGATGAGGAGATATGAGAGAGACCTTGGCGTTATGGCTCACTCTCTGTAGGTGGAGTGATATTTTAGATCACATAAATGTCCTTGTGTCCTTTATGGTGAGGTTATGGCTCCTGGGTGGCGGCCAACTTAGGGTCAGGCAAAGTGGACTCTCAGTACGGAGGCCACACAGTTCGTTGTGTAGGGGAACTAACAACTTCCTGAATTAAGTGACTGAGAGGCTGGAAAACCATTGACTCTAGCCAAGGCAGCAAAGTCATCAGTTACTAGGGAGACCAAGAAAGCTGTGAGCCACGTGGCAGCCACCATTACCAGGTCAGGCAACACGAAGATCCCATATTTTGATGTATTAGTGTTAATGCCCCCATTATCAGTCTGATGTCAGCGGGTCACAGATAGCGGGGGGCAGCTTCTCAGGGATCATTGGTCTCATTTGAATCACTCCCGACATCGGTAATGCGCCGTGACCTCTTATAGCCGCACTGTAACGGCCGCCATTTTGTGCAGCAACCTGTCCTCGCGGCTCCTCCTGTGAGGAAGATAGGAGATTGATAGGAGATTGAGCCTCTGCACAGGGAAGATCTTAGGCTCAGGAGATGCCCGCCGTCATCCGCTTCCCGGGCCAGTTAAGCACGGATGTCGTCCGCAACATCAAACGGTTGGTAAGGCTGCCTAACGGCCAGCAACAGCGGGAACAGGTCAATTAAGCCGCCATTCGCTGCGCCGTCCAAGCCACGCCTAACCTTTTCAAGGCGGCCTTCCTTCGCGACTGCATTTTTTGGGGCATTTTGGCTCAGCAAGCTTGTGGCCCCTACAAAGTCAGGCCCAGCGGTGCGTTGCTTGCAAGCAGCCGACGTCAAACCCGGCGTGGCAGAGGTGGAGCTGCTGCTGAGATGGTCAAAAATAGATCGGGCTGGCAAAGAGGCAGTGGTACGGCTGGGGTGCATCAAGGACCACAGATTCTGCGCAGTCTGCTGCCTCCTAACTTACATGACTTCACGACCAACAGGGGAAGGCGCACTCTTCAAACATAGGGATGGGAGCCTCTTAAGTAAATTTCAGTTCACAGCGGTGATGCGCCAAGTGCTCAGTAGAGCGGGGCTCCCCCCGGCCGCATTCGGCTCTCATTCATTTAGGATTGGGGCAGCTACCTCGGCACCCCAACATGGGATGACCAAGGTGGGGATCAAGGCGATCGGCAGGTTGTGATCAAAGGCATACAGGACGTACATGAGACCCCAGCTATTGTAGACAAACTTAGCAGCGCCAGGACCAGGGGGGAGAGCTCTGGGGGGGCACAGCCTCATGAGCGGGAGGCCGTCTGACGTGATTATTGCTTCAACAAGAAGGCGCCCCCGACTGGTATGGGTGGTGGGGCACTCATTTGTAATCCGGATACAGTCATGTTGGCAGCGGGGGGCCACAAGCAGAAGGGCAGGCCGGTCAACACATGCGTCCGATGGCTGGGTCGCCCGGGGATGAGATGGGGCCAGCTGCCAGCGGCACTCAAGGACTTACAGGCTGGCACGGCGTGGCATCCAGACATCTTGATAATACACCTCGGGGGGAAACGACCTGGCCCAGCTGGGGTGGAAGGATCTCCTCCAGGCCATCCAGACGGACTTAACGATGGCGGCGATGTGCTTCAGTAGCACTTCCATCATATGGTCAGAGCTGATCAGTAGAATGGTTTGGCGGGGGGCCGAGTCACATAAGGCGGTTGAAAACTCAAGGAGGAAGCTTAACATCGCAGTAAGCAAGTTCTGTAAAATCAGTGACCTGGAGAGCATCGGCCCGGCCTCATCAACCTGGGCCGCACAGAGCTTTATGGGCAGGACTGGGTTCACCTATCGGATGAAGGAATGCAGGTGTTTTGGGACAACATGTGGGGCGCAATGGTTCTGGCAGGCTGCAAATAAAAATGATTTTTAAAAAAACAACTGACGACGCGGGGGGAGCCGCAGGAAGACGTTAGCCTCCTTGACGGTGTGGCGGATAAGAAAGGGTACAATGGTTGGTTATGGAGACACACCGAGAGGGGGGTGTGTAGGAGTAGGGCCACTCACTTTTGGTTGCCTTACAGCAGGGTGAGTAGGCCTGACAAAAGGGGGTAACAAACGGAGATGGCGCTCGCAGCCCAGACCCTGCCAGATGGCAGGGCACAAAAGAGACTAACAAGGTAGCGAGTTGGGGCCTAACTCCGGGGAGAGGCTACCCCCACACGCAAGGAGCGTGGAAACCAACAGAACAATTTTATGACCCATAAGTGGCAAGAAATGAGATAGGCCTGCAAAAGAGCGGAACAACGAACTGGCAGGGTGATTTACGAATCTAGGATGTGCAAATGATTTATGACAAGCTGTGAGTTATGTAACACAACAACGTTGTTGGGTGTCCGCTATATACAAAAAAGTGTATCCAGAGTGATAGAGCTGAAGGCTCTGGTGCAAATGTACCTGCAATGGGGCTGAAACCTTAGATTCCTAAATTATGGGGAAGTCATCCTTAATGGAAGAGGAAACCTCACACACTTATTAGTGTCATGCTTCAACATAGGAATTCTCTCCCCACCCTGGTAGGACAATGCCACCCGGGCGGACTCGACCTCCTCAAAGACTGACTAGTTAGGAGGGAGTTCTTGCATAAATCTTGCTGGACAACACCATATAACAGGGGATCCTTAGTGTTCCTGGGAGAATTTTACCAGAGAGGGTGGGATCCTTTTTAGTGACACAGTCGTCAAAAGGCAAATCCCGGCCATTTTACCTACATCGGTCCCGCTCTGCGCCGTAGTGCAAGGGACTAAAAAGGATCCCACCCTCTCTGTGACCTTGAGGATGGTAGCACCCATACTATAGGGTGGCAAGGACAAATTACTGAACCACAGGCAGGTAATTATGATAGGACCTTAATTAGGAATCCACCGTATCATCACCTAATCGATTCCAAATTGGAATCTTTTCTAGGTACTTCACATAGGGATCCGTGTGCCCTGAAGAATGCCCCAGACCGCGTAGGCTTGTGAAAGTGGGCAGAAACATGTTGGCAAAATTTTGGGTGTAAGACATTGTACTCCAATACCCAAACCTTTTTAGTTTTTAATCTTACCTAGCGTTCCAAGAATAAAGGTAAAATTTCCCCAGGAACTCTAAGGTATTTTTACGGTTTTCATCTGGATCCCCTGTTATATGGTGTTGTCCAGCAAGATTTATGCAAGAACTCCCTCCTAACTAGCCAGTCTTCGAGGAGGTCGAGTCCGCCCGGGTGGCATCGTCCTACCAGGGTGGGGAGAGGATTCCAATGATGAAACATGACACTAATAAGTGTGTGAGGTTTCCTCTTACATTAAGGATGACTTCCCCAAAAGCTAGGAATCTAAGGTTTCAGCTCCATTGCGGGTACATTTGAACCAGAGCCTTAAGCTCTATCACTCTGGATACACTTTTTTGTGTATCGCGGACACCGTACAACTCTGTTGTGTTACATGATTTTGAAGGGACATACGGTGGCATACCCTTCTCTTCTCTCCATTGTGTTTCCAAGCTGTGAGTTATGACAAGCAAAGCAAATGATTTATGACAAGCAATGTATGACAGTTCACAATGGTGATTTATGGCCAGGGTCATAAAATTATGACCTGGGTGTTGTGAAAAATGAAGAGATGATTATGCATATAATGGTAATAAAACTGCGGCCAACAATGATCACAAAAACTACAACGCATGTTGGCTGTTTTATTAGAGATGCATGGGTAAGATTAGTGCATGCTATTCTGGAGTGGGCATAGTGCAGGGGTTATTGCAGAGGCCGCCCCCAAAGGGGGCTCGAGGTCCGGCGCCATAACAGCCGCCGAGGGCCCGGAAGGATCCGGTTTGGGCCGCTGTGAAGCGCCCAGAAGTGAATGGGGCTACCCCTCGCGGCGAGAGTGCGCCAGAGAGGTGCCAAACTGTCGGGCCATTGGGGGGGGAGGGGGCAGGTGTTTTTAGAACCCCCCAATGGTGAGAAACCGCCTGCAGAGGCAGGAAAACTGTGGGGGGGTTAAAAGGCGCAGCTGGAATTTCATGACCCACCCATCCACACTTAAGCAACAGTAGTGTCGCAGTACTGGACAGCAGGCAAGCGGATAAGAAAGGGTACAATGGTTGGTTATGGAGACACACCGACAGGGCGGTGTGTAGGAGTAGGGCCACTCACTTTGGGATGCCTTACGGCAGGGTGAGTAGGCCTGACAAAAGGGGGTAGCAAACGGAGTGGGCGCTCGCAGCCCAGACCCTGCCAGACGGCAGGGCACAAAAGAGACCAAAGGTAGCTAGTTGGGGCCTAACTCCGGGGAGAGACTATCCCCCACACGCAAGGAGCGTGGAAACCAACAGAACAATTTTATGACCCATAAGTGGCAAGAAATGAGATAGGCCTGCAAAAGAGCGGAACAACGAACTGGCAGGGTGATTTACGAATCTAGGATGTGCAAATGATTTATGACAAGCTATGAGTTATAACAAGCAAAGCAAATGATTTATGACAAGCAATGTATGACAGTTCACAATGGTGATTTATGGCCAGGGTCATAAAATTATTATGAACAGAGTGTTGTGAAGAATGAAGAGATGATTATGCATATAATGGTAATAAAAATGCGTCTAACAACAACCACAAAAACTACAACGCATGTTGGCTGTTTGATTAGAGATGCATGGGTAAGATAATTGCATGCTATTCTGGAGTGGGCACAGTGCGGGGGTTATTAGCTAGAGCAGTAGCAACAGCTGTACGCTAATGGTTGTGTGAGCCGTATAACCGTCTAGCCCCGGTATAATAACTTAATAAAGCTGAGTACCCAGACATCCCTCTTCTTGATGATTGCACGAGCATTGTAACCTGGCAGCTCTACTCTAACAATTGCATAAAGTGAGTAACCTGGCAGCTATGTCTGTAAGGCCTCCCTCATCAGTGTATCCTGGCAGCTAACGCTGTAAGGCCTCCATGGTCAGTGTAACCTGGCAGCTAACTCTTTAAGGCCTACCTCGTCAGTGTAACCTGGCAGCTATCTCTGTGGGCCTCCCTGGTCAGTGTAACATGGCAGCTAACTCTGTAAGGCTTTCCTGGTCTGTGTAACCTGGCAGCTAACTCTGTAAGGCCTCCCTCGTCAGTGTAACCTGGCAGCTAACTCTGTAAGGCCTCCATGGTCAGTGTAACCTGGCAGCTAACTCTGTAAGGCCTACCTCATCAGTGTAACCTGGCAGCTAACTCTGTAATGCCTACCTCGTCAGTGTAACCTGGCACCTTACTCTGTAATGCCTACCTCGTCAGTGTAACCTGGCAGCTAACTTTGTAAGGCCTCCCTCGTCAGTGTAACCTGCAGCTAACTCTGTAAGGTCTCCCTCGTCAGTGTAACCTGCAGCTCTTCTCTCTTTGGTCTGCATGATCGGTTTAACTGGCAGCTCTACTACTCTCTAATCCCTTCATGAGCTGCGTAACCAGGCCGATAATCATGAAGACCTGTATGATATATGGTATATCAGTTTTTCCCTCCCAATTTCTCCTTTGCTCTGTGCTAAGACCTGTATGTTAAGCAGTCCACCCCCAGCTCCCATTTTGTGTTAGCAAGTGAGTGAAACCAGCCCCCCATCCCCCCCCCCCCTCCAGCAACAGGGATATTCTACATCAGAGGGTACTCTGATACAGCAGTTATCTGCTGTGAGCTGTTTAAGCTGTGTTTAAAGGGATTGTACACTTCGTTTTTTGGCTAGGAAAGTGAGTAAAGTTTTATACAAACAGTATTGTTAGAGGACAGTTTGTTAGGCCCTTACCTGCAGAAGTCCAAAGTGTGGATTGAGCCTGTCTGTCTCCTAGGAGATTCTGAATAGAGGAACAGCTTCCAACTCCCAGGCCAGCAAACCTTGTCTGAGGTCGCTGGGAGCTTATATAGTCTACTATTGGTTGTAACATGTGTGCACTGATTGGTGGTTGTATCTGGTGTTTCTATTGTATTCGGGTTGGTTATTTGAGGGTTCTGATTGGTTTCTGGGTGTGAGGCTCAATCAATGTAGGGTTGGGACTAAGACTAGGGTTAGGCTTTTTATTGGAAGTAGGGACTAGGGCTTCCCGTGTGATTGGTTGTTGGGACTAGGGTTGGGACTAGAGCTAGGGTTAGGCCTTTTATTGGAAGTAGCGATTAGGGCATCTGGTGTGATTGGTTGCTGGACTAGGTGTGGGACTAAGAGTAGGGTTAGGCTTTCTATTGGAAGTAGGGACTAGGGCTTCCTGTGTCATTGGTTGCTGGGACTTGGGTTGGGACTACTGGTAGGGCTAGGGCCTCTATTGGACGTAGAGATCAGGGTTTTTGAACCAGATTGTGTGCTTGGACTAGGGCTAAGATTGGCTGTAAGGTCCTGGTCTCCTATTGGTTCTAGATTTTAGGGCTAGTGTTGTGATTGGATAGTGTTAGGGCTAGGGTTCCCATTGGCTGAAGGGGGTCACCTGACTACTAGGGCTATAAAAGACCAAGGCTTAGGGCGTCTCAGCCCGGGCGTCGAGGACAAGGGCAGGTGCCTGTTTGAGCCTGTTCGAGACTGGTCTGGACTAGGGCCAGAAATGCTGCCCATTTTCCCATTTAGTAATACCCACCCTACACCATCCACAAACTGAGTAACACACTCACACCAAATGTACACCACACACTTACTACAAACTATCCCTATGCACAAATCAATGCACCAGCATACACTGCAAAACCACACAAACCATGCCTATATACCATTCATTCCCAACTACCACACATTTCCACCATCACCTACAAACAGTACACAGCTCTATCCTATACCACTAACCAATGCACTCATCACAAACACAACCAAAATCCATACCATACTTAACTACAACCCATCCAGACACACACTCCCCACTCTAATTACTCCTAACAGACCCCCTTTTATCATTAACAAACCCTTACTCAGCCTTCCATCATTTGTCCAACCAACAGCCTCCTCTTCTTTCTACCACAATAACACAACAACACAACACTTACATGCCACTGCACCACACATTTTAACTCTTGCCGCAAACAGGTCTAAAACAAACAGTCTTAAATCTACTTCATCCCCTCCTACACACAACATACACTCTACTCACAAACACATCACCACCCCCTCTACCTTACAAATTCCACTCGCAAACAATTGTATACAAACAAATCCGTCTGATAAAACAGATACATCAGCAACTCTTTTCACTACTCCTCATAAACAAAACATATCACACACATCAGCAATACAAAAGCTCTCAAGCACAACACCTCATAATACTTACAGTCTCAAAATACAATCACACACCCACCTCTCAAACTACACAAAGGAACAAAACACAATGCCAAGCGTTCTCTCTTTCACCACACCTAACACACATACAGCAACACAGCAACTCTCTTTCAACCAGTCTCTCATCCATTGGACAATTTAGAAGCTTACTACATGACCCACATGCTGCACCACCACCACTGACTCATACACCTTCCGCCCTAAACATACGCAAACAATATAAGCAACGTGCCACACATCACAACTTTGCTTCTCCGTGTCTACTGCACAACAAGGTTACACCACAAAAACAACACAGCACATCATCTCACTCTCAAACACCGTCCCCACCACCTATGCATGCAGACCCATCAAAATGCCTTCTTAGCCTGCTGGATGAGGAACACATTACAGAACAGCTACACGATTGCTATCCTAATACAGATAATACCAGCAATAAAAACACACCTGCTACTAACCCACACAATACTGATCACTCTTCTACAAAACAAAGTCTCACTGTCACCAAAGCACATTCTCTAAACTGTCTACTAATAAATGCTCGATCACTCTCTAAAAACAAACATCACATCTACGACCTTCTCACCGATGCAAAACCAGACATACTATTCATAACTGAATCGTGGTTGGGAGATGATATGGCTCCAGTCCTGCATGAAGCCATTCCTCTAGGCTATCAAACGATCACCCAAAATCGTATAGGCAAAAAAGGAGGTGGTCTAGCTGTTGTGTTCAGGCAAACATTACATATCACTAAAGTTGACGACATCTCCATAAAGAATTGTGAGGCTCTTCTCACAAGATGCGATCCTACACCGTCTTCCTCCTGTAACTTCCTGCTCCTTTACAGACCTTCACCTAGCAAGGTGACATTCCCAGACGCACTTCTAGACACGGTTTCAAACCTGATAACAATACACTCCAACCTATGCGTTCTAGGTGACCTCAACATTTGGTTTGACAAACCCAATATGACCCATCCAAAAACAATAATCAATGGCCTAGACGCACTGAACCTGCATCAGATTGTCCACAAACCCACACACATCGCTGGACATATCCTAGATGTCATTTTTGCTAATACCGAACTAGTTACCTTTCAAACTATAACTCCGGTCACATGGTCAGACCACCATTTGCTTGCTTTCCAACATAAAACAACACTAAGCGACTCACCTAAAACCACCTTGCGTGCATCCACCTATCGACCATGGAACAAACTCAATTTGGAACACTTAGAAACACAACTAACATCCAGTACAGATCTGGAAACAATAAATTCTGTTAAAAAATTATATAAGTGGCTACAGGAAGCTTTTAATATCCTGATACCACTCAAAACCACACAACAGAACAAAAGAAAACAAGCACCTTGGAGAAATACAGAGATAAAAGACATAAAACTACAAATTAGAAAGCTGCAACGTGCCTGGCTCAAAACAAAAAACAAACAAGACAAACTTCACCTACAGAAAGTTAACAGATTATACAAGTCAGCTATCAAAAAAGCAAAGAAAAGGTACAATTCAGGCAGAATTCAAAATGCTAAATGTGCAAATAAAGAATTCTATAAAATACTCAATGAGTTTCGTAAACCAAATTGCCTAGAAGGAACTCATCCCGTTACTCAAGATTTCACAGAAAAACTGGCAAATCATTACACGGACAAAGCAGACACGTTGGACTCGTACTTAAAACAGAGACAAAGCACCAGCACTAACCCTTTTACAAAACAACAATCCAAGAATACTCTAACTCAGCCTCTCCGTTCCTTCCAGCACATTTCACACGATGAATTTATAGACCTGGTCAAAGCAAGCAGGCCTGCCGGCAGCCCTTCTGACCCATGTCCACCGCAAACTTTCAAGACAATTCTTCTAACAACCTCTGCTGCCAATCCAGTAAGAAGAATCATCAACGATTCCTTAACTACCGGAATATTTCCAAAAGAACTCAAAAAGTCATACACACGTCCTTTACTGAAGAAAACAAACTTGGACCCGTTGAACCCTGACAACTACAGACCCAATACAAATTAACCTTTCCTGGGCAAACTGATAGAAAGAGCAGCGTTCGCCCAGATGTCACAATTCATTGAAGACAATGCCATACTTTCAGACTTCCAAACGGGATTCCGTCCGGGAAGAGGCACAGAATCTGCCCTCCTTGCCATCTGGGATGACCTGAAGAACACAGTAGACCGCAACGGGGTTGCTGCGCTACTCCTCTTGGACCTCTCAGCTGCCTTTGACACGGTTGACCATGACACTCTGGTATAAAGACTCTACGAAGCCGGCATAGAGGGGACTGCTTTAGACTGGATCACGTCCTACCTTCAAAACAGAACTAATGTCATCCATACCCCACCTTTCTCGTCCAAACCTTACTCCACAAAAGCTGGGGTCCCTCAAGGCTCTATCATCTCACCCATGCTTTTCAACATCTACATGAAGTCATTACCAGTACTGATCAATCAATTTCACCTCACGTGCTATAACTATGCAGATGACACGCAAATACTCCTTCAACTGGAATGCCCCAAAGACATCGGAAACTCGCCAATTTTCCGTTGTCTCAGAGCCGTGGATCAATGGATGACGTGGAGCCATCTCAAATTGAATGCTTCCAAAACGGAAATACTCACGTGTGGCGATTGGAAACATTATGACCCGCTTGCCGCCTGGCCTGATGAACTTGGATCACCGCCTAAAGTATCGAAGGAAGTAAGAAACCTCGGAATGACCATGAACTCCAAGCTGTCAATGAATGCCCAAGTAGACAAACTAGCAAGATCAAGCTTTGTTACTATAAAAACTCCGCGACGAATCTTCCCCCATTTGGGATTTCCACACAAGGTCCAAGCTACCATCTCCCTTGTTCTGTCCAAACTCGATTACGCCAATAGCCTCTACCACGGATCACCTTTAACGACTATGAAAAGACTAAAACGGATTCACAACTCGGGCTGCCATACTTCTCTTGCATATCAAACCGCGAGACCACATCTCCCCTGCCTTGAAAGCCCTGCATTGGTTACCGGTTGCCAGAAGATCCACGTTCAAGCTGCTTTGTGTCACCCACAAAGCGATACATGGAATGGGACCGCTCTTCATCAGGAATAAAATCACCAAACACATTCATCATAGGAACCTCCGCTCTAGAGTGGCACCTCGCCTCAAAATCCCAAGATACAAGAAAAAAACCATGGGTGGCACATCCTTCTCTGTTCAAGCAGCCAAAACATGGAACTCTTTATCCCCCAACATAAGATCTACCGACAACCACCTTATCTTCAGAAAACTACTCAAGAATTGGCTCTTCCCCACATGAGCACCATACGCAAACAGAAATATACAGCATATCCCTCTGTATATAAGCATTTATTTGTGCTATAGATAGGCACCTATATATGTGTATAATCATGTCAAATAACTATGTTTAAAAAAAAAAAAAGAATAAATAAATACATTTTTAAGTACAACACTTGAAAACCAGAGTTTATCGAATGCATCTTTAATCTACTTATACATACTTCCTTTATGCATCTTTATACCTTCCATGTACTTGGATTTATATATTTATTACTTTCATCCCCCCAAAAAAAGCATTTTCAATGCACTACCCTATTTCTCACCCTATACCTCTATCAATATCTTTAATCTACATCTACTTACTTCCTTTATGCATCTATAAACTTTCCATGTACTTATGGATCTATATATTTATTACTTTCTTCTAATTCAGCATATCCAATGCACTACCCTATTTCTCACCCTATACCTCTATCAATATATCCTCTACATCCACTCTCTCTTTTATCTCAAACTCCATACCACTACGATGACCCCAAAATAGCCCTTTCTAGACTCTCCCCTACTCTACCCCTCCTTGCACCATCTGACACCTCTTTTACTACTATACTGATCCCCCAAAACAAGCCTTTCTAAACTCTTTCCTCTGACTCTTCCCCTCCACATCCCTTTTTACTCATCCCAAGCCTCCCACTACTGTTATGACGTCCCAAAAAAAAAATAATCTAAATCCTTCACTCTTCTATCCCTCCACTATCCTTTTCAGTCAAATAACAGACTAACATGTCCACTTATCAAATTTCATATGTCACTATACTAATTCACCACTAATCCTTTATGGGTTTCGAGTAGCGTGCTACTTGCTGAAAAAAGCGCTTGTACACCTCATTAGGGGTAGCAAGCACTATATAAATGCAACCCTCTTTCCCCCTTCTATCCCTCCGCTATCCTTCTCAATCCAAATAACTGACTAATATCCACCACTCAAATTACTTTCATATTTCACTATACTAATTCACCACTAATCCTTTATGGGTTCCGGAGCAGCGTGCTACTCGCCGAAAAAGCCCTTCAACACCCCATCAGGGGTAACAAGCACTATACATACATATATATATATATATATATATGACACCACTCAAATTACTTTCAAATTTCACTATACTAATTCAAAACAAATCCTTTAATGGGTTCCGGAGTAGCGTGCTACTCGCCAAAAAAGCACTTCAATACCCCAACAGGGGTAACAAGTGCTATATAAATGCAACCCTCTTTCCCCCTTCTATCCCTCCGCTATCCTTCTCAATCCAAATAACTGATTAATATACACACCTCAAATTACTTTCATATTTCACTTTACTAATTCACCACTAATCCTTATGGGTTCCGGAGTAGCGTGCTACTCACCAAGAAAGTGCTCCAACCCCCCATTAGGGGTAACAAGCGCCATATAAATGCAAACCTTTTTTCCCTCTTCTATCCCTCCGCTATCCTTCTCAATCCAAACAACTGACTAATATCCACCACTCAAATTACTTTCATATTTCACTATACTAATTCACCACTAATCCTTTATGGGTTCCGGGGTAGCGTGCTACTTGCCAAAAAAGCGCTTCAACACCCCGTCAGGGGTAACAAGCCCTTTATAAATGCAAACCTTTTTCCCCTCTTCTATCCCTCCGCCATCCTTCTGAATCCTAATAACTGACTAACCTATCCACCACTCAAATTACCTTCATATTTCACTATACTAATTCAACACTAATCCTTCTTGGGTTCCGGAGTAGCGTGCTACTCGCCTAAAAAGCGCTTTGTCGCCTCGTCGGGGGTAGTAAGCGCTATATAAATGCAATTACAATAACTCTCTTAACTATTCATGCTGTTCAGTACAAGAAATATTATTCAGTACATTAAATAACCATCTGTGAATTAAAACGAGTCAAACATTTGACATAGTATGGCAGTGAAAAGACCTTGGTGCATGAAGTTCCATTTAGTTCACCTAGAGTTTTGGGACACCTAATACCGCACTGTGAGTTAAATAATTTTTCGGTGCTTGAAATACCACTGCATCAAATACTGAGTGCTGCTGTTCTTCACATACCAGTTTGTCCCAAATATCCCTTTCTACATCAAATATGTGTGCCTCACTGCATCAAACATTCCTAAGTGCTTCAATCATCGTCACTGCATCAATAATCCTTTCTGCATTATATACCAGTCACTGCATTGACTGCATATTATGTGCATATATTGTGCTGTGCTGCATCAAGCAACAATCAGTGTAGTAAATACCATCTTTGCACCCGACAAGGTCTCTGATTTCGGTGGTGAAGGCTTTGCAGGATCAAAGGATGTTACAGTGAATACATGCAGATGTTTCACTGTGCCTTTTTGTGAATGAGATGGGGCAAGGGCTCTGGTGAAGATTGGGGTGGATACTGAGACGTAGAGTTTTGATCACGCTTGTGGTCCTTAAATGCGGGTATGCAGGTCTCTTGTTGGCTCTGCTTTGGTTGAATGGAAACTGCAGGCCTGTTGAGTGGTGTATGGTGGTTTGTGAGTTGAGAGGGTGGTGATGTTGGAGAGGGACCAAGGTGAGGTTCAAGCGCTGAGTCTTCAGTTGGTAGCGAGTAGCTGTGGCAACTGATGATAAGGATGGGTGTCAGACAGACTCGGAGGCGGGAAGATGTGGGTGCAGCAGCCAGTTTCAGACCCAGGATGGCAAATACAACTTCTACCCACTGCTGCTCCTTCCAGGTGCCCCACATCATCTGTTCCCCTGCCCACTGATTTGTTCATCTGTCCAGTCTCATCACTTCCTGCAGTGTACTGTCCTCTGCATTAGAAGAATGTTAAGTGTTGCAGCTCCTGGGACTGTCCCTAGCAGCCTCTTCCCTGAGTTACCACAGTAGCATTCTCACTACAGCAAGACAGATACTGTTCTGTCAGTACTTGGAATGAATGAGTCGCCTCTCTCTCAGTACTTAATTTGTAAAATATTAAGTGCCAGGGCTCTGACCAGGAGGCCACTGCAGCTTGCACCACCCATCGCCCTTGTCATCGCTGCCAAAACAATTACTAACCATCTCTCTCGCATGTAAGTGCGACAGTTCAGATTATTCCAGGTCCCCAAAGCTAAAGGAATGGCTGGGGAGGCAGGTATTAGCAATTTTTTAATGTATATTGTTTTCCTAAACAACTGTTATACTGCTCATCTCTAAATTACGTGAGCAGCGCCACCTTGTGGCAGACTGCCCTAAGTGTGGTGTTGACAATTAGGTGCCATTGCCGAGCACCGGAAACCAATTAAGTGCCGGTGCTCAGCACCGGAAAGCACCGGCTCAAATTAACCACTGTTCTCTCTCCCTCTGTATGTCAAGGCCGAAGTGTACTATGAAGCGGTTACATCATTTCTTCTCCCCTTTTAATCGTTAGATAATTGTGTTGTCAAATCCAAGTTCTATTTTTCCTAAGGCAACTGTGCAGTGCATGCGGAGACCCATGCGGAGAATCTTACCTCTGCAGCATGTTCGAACGGGATCCTGTGTTATCAGTTTTGCATAGACGTCGTATGTAACCTAAGTGGCTTTTTGGTGCTATCTGTCTAAAAACTAGCTAGGCAAGCCCCACTTTGTGCAGTTCTCATTAAACTTGTGGACCGAGGCTTACTCATACCAAGTAGAGCCAACAAATTAACAGGGCGAGCAGAGCCAGAGCCGAAAGTCTGACTGGGCTCTAAGATCTCACGCACGAGCCGAGCCCTGAAACGTTTGTCATGTAAACTGTGCAACAAACACATATAAAAATATGATAAATAAAACTCATCAAAATCTCCCCGAAATGTATTCCTTTAACATGCAGAAGCATTTCAACTTAGTATATCAGATATCACATTGTTGAGAGGCATTTATTAAAAGTGACAGTTTTTAAACATAGACTTAAAACATATTAATGTCCCCGCTCTGAAAACAATGGCATCAGTGAATTAAGAGGCAAGTCACTAGTCATGGGCACCCAATATATGGTCTAGATTTTGAAAAGGAGCAACATTATATTCTATGTAAATCAGACACACAGGTGCTTAAGCGTATGGCACACGCCATGAACTCACGTATTTAAAAGTGCTCTCAAAAGCAGTAAGGAAAAAAAAGAAGCATGGTGAAATAAAATATTTGCCTACAATCACACAATTAGGCCAAGCAGGGAAGTCTGGGAAAAATCCCAAATTCTCTAATTTCATATTCAGCCATTCTACCACTAGATGGATATCTCTTCCCCTCTCCTGTTTTAAATCAAAGGTTATTTTATTATTCTTGGTGAATTAGGTTAGAGCGTGGGTGGATGGCAGGCAGAAGACACATGAAAACTCGGCGAGGTTTGGGTACGAGGGTCCAAGAGGACCTTGAGCACAGCCAGAGCCAGGCATGTGGCTCGAGCTTTCAGTGGCTCGCCCACCCTAATACCAAGCTGTGCATGAAGACCGTGTTTAAGTTATAACAGGGATTGAGTCCTTGTGTGAAAAAACAATGCAACCGTTTTAAAACTCTTGCCAATAAGGGAAGCTCTATTGTCAATTAAAATCACTTGGATTATTAGAGAGAAATATCCAACCACTTGTCAGGACGTTAGTGCAAGCTTAAGTTAACGGATAACACTACTTTCAGGTTCAAAAAGGAAACATTTGGCATCCTGCTTATGGGAACCGTGTATGAATGAATAAAGGGAACCTGTTTAGAAGTTATGGGGAAAGATAGTAATAACTACACATTGCCCAAAGTGCATAACACGGTGATTAATCCCCTAAGGGGACCCAGTGATTCAGCTGAGGGGTTTCTGAGACCACCACTTTCACAGTTCTGTGTATGTCTTCTAAATACTTTTGCACAAAGTACAAAATTCTACGAAGATCAGCAGGTTAAACCTTTATGCTTTGGTTGTATTACTTGCACATGAGATAAAAAGGCTGTGTACCTGTATGGACAATGGTACAATACTTGCAGAGATACAAGATCGATTCCTGTACAGATACATCTCTACTGATTACCGCACTTTATTAAATCTACAGAAATTCATGAGTTGACCTTTCTGGAATTTGGACCCACTGATCTCAGCGCTTCGCTGACTGTGCTTTGTTGCTGACAGAACACAAAGAAATACGATTGTCTGGGTGTAATTGGATCAAAGACATTCTCTCACCCAAACTGACAAAGGACAACCTCTTAAGTACAGACTGGATATCAGTACGGCGAGCTAAATGAGGTACTTATAAAAAAAAATGCATTTGCTTTCCAATTCAATTCAATTCAATAATAACTTTATTTCGGCCAGTTTGACCATAAAAGCACATGTAAAATAGCTTGCAATTCATTTACTTTAAAATCAAGTAAAAAACGGGGTACATACAGTTTTGGAGTTTGGATAAGACATACCCAGGTATGGCCTAGAACAGTATGGAATACAGTACAATCTATGATAGCAGCTAACTGAATGAGTGTTCTATTCATGTAAATCGCTGTGACAGTCAAAGGTAGGAAGCAATAGTGGCCATTTTAAAGTGCATGAGCAGAATATACATACAGTTTGCCAGACAAAATTTAAAAGATCAGAGCTTTATCTTCTCCAGTAAAACGTTCAATTTGCTTTCCATTGAATGAGCCTAGGAGGATTTAAAAGGTGCTGGAGAGAACATGGGAATTCTTGCAAAAGTGCTGCCAGCTTTGTCCATACACACCTCTGTACGTTTAGAAAGAATGAAGGCACCTATGTCTGGCGACATTGTCTTCCCTGACGTAATAGTGTCAAATTTCACATGAATTTTGTCCTGCAGCACACTAGTTTGAACAGAAAATGCCTTGAACAATAAAACTGTGTCCAAGAGACATTTTCCTCTCAAACTAGTTTTATGTCATTATCTCATGTAACATTGGCACGTAAGGTATGCCCTCACGTTCAGATTTTCATACAAGATATCAGCAAGTACAGTTCATGAAATCTGGCATAATTTTGTATAATGTTAATATAATTCTGCAATGTAGGCATCCTTGATTGAAACCACATGAAGACGCAGGTTATAAATGTCAAGGAGTGGACACATGTGACTCCTTCCATTAGCCACAGTGCCGCTCTGCTGTTAACTGAAAAGTGCCAAGTGTATCCTTAAATTGGTCCAAAATAAGAAGGAAAACCCCAAAAGGAAAATAAACTCTTGGTAATCTTGGAGCTATGGATTGATTGTAGATGTAGATTAATGTAGAGATGAATAGCAAGGCACCAAGCTCGCTTTGACATCAGGAGAGAAGAAGGTCCAGGCAAGAAGAGTACAGAAGAAACCCAGCAGAGTCTTCAGCCTTAAGGGACAAAATAGTTGCACATTGGTGATGACTGTGACAAAAAATAAGGGAATTCTTTTTCTGAGACGTATCTATCTCTTATAGATGCTGCCTTAGACATGATTTAAACAGGATCAGACATCACAGGGAAAACCCATCTTCCACCTTCGATTGGCAATCTCAATAGGTTTCCTTGGATACTGCACCGCCTTTGAAAGGGCAAGTTATGTTGCTTGTCCACCCTTTCTTGCTGAAACTCATGACGTGGGGGAGGCATACAAATAGAAGAAGTGCAACTTTGACATCCTTTGTCAAGCTTTGTACTCCGTTGTTATCCAGTATTAGGGTATCTTTCATAGATTCACATGCTTGAATCATTCCCCATCGTCGAGATGGGAGTGCCCGGTACATTTATAATGGTAATGTCACATTAGACCTAGAAGGTAACAGGCCTAAGGCCTTATATTTAGTAACATATCTGAGTCCTTATTTAAAAAAGGACCAAACTTAAGAAAACAACCAATCACCTGACACCACCCTCTGGAACCTTCCTGGAAGGAGCTCCAGTCCCTCAGATTTTCTACCGCACGTCGTGCTAAGGGAGTCTCCACTGAGCTCTGCTGTTTTCTCATCCTATCTTCAATTTCCCTGGTCTATAGATTTTATCTTGGATTCAAGGTATTTTTCATCTTAATTACCTTTGTCTGAGTGAAGTTCTCAAATTTCTTCATGTCAGACACACCTAAAAAAAGGCCTTTTTAGGCCCTGTGGTACCTGCAGAAAGAAAAGACTTCACATTGATGACCCTCATAAAAACTGCCTTTACTGCCTTTATCCTGACCACAAGCCAAAGGATTGCAAGGTATGTCGCACTTTCTCTTCAAAGACTTTGAAGGACCGTAAGGGGAGGCTGTTAATATGGCTGCAGAGGCTTAAGGACAGGGAGGACCCTGTATCTTCTGAGGAGAGTGATGGTTCCCCAAGATCCTCCTCAAAGACGCCTCAAAAAAGACCTTGGGATGTCTCGCCAGGTCATTCCTCGCAGCAACCTCCAAAGAAGACGCACAAAAAGTCTTCAGAGGCTACTAAGAAGCAAGATCTGCCTTACAGGGCATCTCCTTCTCTTCAGGATTTGACTTCTGCCAAAAAATCCTGTCACAAATCTGCTTCAGACCCCCCTACTCCTCCAGTGAAAGTGAAACATGCTTTTAAAAAGCCTTCTTCAGCCCCGTCGAAGGACAGCTCATCGACAGTGGTACCGACGACGAAGACAAGCCCTCCACTTACTGTCGGAGTGACTTCGTCGACGACAACCGTCGCCACAGTCTCAATCTCGTCTGCGTCTATTTCGAGTCAAGCACCTTTATCGTCGACGATAAAAATAATCAGGAAGTCTTTGTCGTCGACGAAGATTGCGACGACGACCAGTCCGACGACGAAGATGACGACGAGTACTTCGTCGACGGTGTTGCCGGCGTCGACGACAAGTCTACCGTCGACGGCCCTCTCGTTGACGATTTCTCCTATTCCATCGTCGACGGCCTCGACGACGAAAGTTCCATCATAGACCACAGTTTTGTCATCTACGCCGGTTACTGGGACTTTAATACCAATGCCCGTCGACAGTTCCTCGACGACGGTATGTGTACTGACAACGACCTCGTCGACGACACCAAACTCTAAAACAGCAATATTAATTTTACAGCAAAAATTTCAGAAAGAAAGATTGACACCCTCATTAACATCTCCCAGTAGGGTCCAAGCCTTATTACCAACTCATCTTTTAGATGATGAAGATGACTCGGACGTAGACAGCATGTTTGGGGCTGCACAAAGCCCCACAGAGTTAAATGTCAAGTACCAAGAAGACTCTGATGATGATCAGTTCTATGATGAACAAATGTACTACCCTGACCAACGACATCAACAGCCAGAGATGGTTTGTCTTCCTTCCGCTTTGATAACGGACCTACAATTTATGCTGTCAAACTACAAAAAGAGGTTCCCTACGTCCGCACCGTCTCCTGCACCAGCGCTTTCTTCACCTCCTGTGGTGCAAGTTCAGCCTCCACCCCTTCCAATATCTCAAGGGCCAGAACAGCTCCTTCCATCTTCGGACGAAGATGAAGAAGACCAACAAGAGGAAGGGGAAATCCAGGATACACCATCATGTCCGGACGAATGGGACGATTACATTATCCCTCCACCAGCGTCACCATCTCCAACTCAAGTGGACTCTCCTCGAGAAGATATTGGGGGATTCCATAATCTCTTGGAAAGAGCAGTTAGACGTTTCGAGCTTCCAATGCCTTCTCACCAACAAGACTGTTTCCTTTACGATTTTAAGGAACCTTTTAAAAAATCGGTCAGGTCTATGCCCATCATTGACCATATTTGGGATCAGGGCATTAAAATAATGTGAAACCCTGCCACAGTTTCTCCAGTCTTACCAAGGCTCGACAAGAAGTACAAAGCTCCTGGCGACGCTCCAGCCTGTCTCATAGGTCACCAGAGACCTCATTCCATGATTGCCCAGGCGGCACAACGCAAATCAAAGAACCCTTCGGCTCCCCTTTCAGCACCCCCAGATAAGGAGGGTAGGAGGCTGGATAATATCGGCAAACGTTTTTCCACTATGTCGGCGTTGACAGTCAGAGCGTCCAATTCCTTAGCGCTACTGGGGCGCTACAACAGGTAGATGTGGTCAGACATCGCTCCTTACTGCAACGATCTTCCACCAGACATCAAGGAGGAGGCAAGGAAAGTTTTGCTGGAGGGCGAACGCTCCACTTCAGAGATTATTGACTGTGCGATGGATATCGCTTCTACTGGTTTCCGTCAGCTAGCTGGGGCTGCGGTTCTAATGCGCCAAGGATGGCTAAAGGCTACAACATTCAGGCCTGAGGTCCAGACAAAGATTCTAGATATGCCTTACGATGGACAAGAGCTATTCGGGAAGCATATTGATGAAGCCCTTCAGGGGATTAAAAAAGACACTGATATAGCCAAAGCTTTGGGCACCCTCCAGTATAAAAGAACCCCTTTTCGTGGTGCACGGGGTAAAAGCCAGTCATCATGCAGGGGAGGTTACCAGCAGTATAGGTACACTTCCTATACTTCCTCTAGCCAGCAATACAGGACGCAGGTCGCCCAGAGACAACAGCCTGCGACTGCCAATAATAAATCTTCCATTCGAGGGAAAGCTGGACGACAAAAAGATTCTGCAAGGCGTCAATGACCTCTTACTTCTGCCGGTTGCAACTTCTTCACCTTCCCCCAAAGTAGGAGGCAAAATATCCCACTATCTCGAAAACTGGAAACAAATTACAACAGACCGCTGGGTCCTACAACTAATTCAATTCGGTCATTCCCTAGAATTTATACAGCCACCTCCACCAACACCTCCTCAACTTCTGGTTCAAAGACATTTGCGCCTGTTACAGTTGGAAATAACATCAATGATCAAAAAAAGGAGCAATAGAGCGTGTTCCTTTTCATCAAAGGGGAAAAGGCTTCTATTCCCGCTTCTTTTTAGTGCGCAAGAAGAAAAACAAATGGAGGCCAATTTTAGATTTACGAAATCTAAACAAATTCCTCAAGAAACAGTCATTCCGCATGGTCACCATTCAGGAAGTCTTGCAGCTTCTCAATGGAAACGACTACATGGTATCCTTGGACCTCCAAGACGCCTATTTCTATATACCTATTCACAAGAAGCACAAAAAATTTCTGAGGTTCGCTGTAGCCGGCAGGCATTATCAATTCCGAGTTTTACCTTTCGGGCTCAATTCGGCCCCACGCATTTTTACAAAGTGCCTAGCTCCAGTAGCTGCATATCTCAGACAGTATCATCACCAAGTTCTCCCATATCTCAACGACTGGATCGTCAAAGCTCCTTCTCTCAACGCCGCAAAGAAGTCTTCCAAAGCCTGTTTGCGGCTTTTCAGCAAGTTGGGTCTCACACTAAACCCAGAGAAATCAGTCCTACAGCCTTCTCGACGTCTACCGTTTCTGGGAGCTATCCTAGATACGGTTCTGAAAAGGGCCTATCCAACGGAGGAAAGACAACAAAAACTCCTGACTTTTGCAAGCCGCATACAAAGAAGAAAGTCTCTTTCAGTGCGCATGTACAAATCTCTACTAGGCATGATGTCCTTTTGTATTCTTCTGATTCCACATTGCCGCCTACACATGCGTCCTCTTCAGGAAGCCTTGAGTGCGCAGTGGGTTCAGGTAAATGGAACCTTCGACGACGTAATCCAAGTGACTCCACAAATGGTCGCCTCTCTAACTTGGTTGACTTATCCTCACCATATGTCTCAGGGCTTACTTTTCCTTCCACAAGCCTCTCCTCTGGTGATAACAACAGATGCTTCTCTGGACGGTTGGGGAGCCTTCCTGCAAGAACTCTGGGGAATGCGTTTTCAATAGCTTGGTCCGGCGTATTTGCCTACGCTTTTCCACCAATTCCTCTCCTTCCCAGGGTTCTAAAGAAAATGAAAGCAGAACCTTGCAGATTAATTCCAATAGCTCCAGCGTGGCCTCGCCAACATTGGTTCACAGAACTTCATCTCCTGTCCTTACAGCCGCCGATTCCTCTGACGCCGTTTCCCTCTCTTCTAACGATGAACCAGGGACAAGTTCAGCACCCGGATCCAGGCTCTCTCAGATTATCGGCTTGGCTCCTGAGTTCCAGGAATTTCTAGACCTGAACATTCCTCAAGACTGCAGGGAGATATTGTCTTGTGCTAGAGCGGACAGTACAAACAGAACTTATTTTTTTTAATGGAAAAGGTTCTGTGTCTGGTGTGGATCTGCAAAGGTGCATCCCCTCAAATCATCTCCGGAGGAAGTCTTGCCATATCTCCTCCACCTAGGGAATTCAGGTCTGGCTCATACTTCGATCAAAGTTCACTTGGCTGCAACCTCCCGATTTCGAAGATCTTCCAAAGGGTCTTCCTTGTGGCCAAACAGACTGATAATCAGTTTCTTAAAGGTCTTTTCAGAACTTTTCCTCCTGTAAAATCTCCACCTCCCAACCCGAAATTTATACCTAAAGTCCCTTCGGACTTTCATCTTAATGAGCCAATTGTCTTAAAATCCTTCTTTCCAAATCCACAAATGGCAGCTGAACGAGCCTCACATTCTTTGGACTTGAAGTGTTGCCTTAGGTTTTATCTAGACAGAACAAAATCCTTCCGCAAGTCTAATCAGGTTTTTGTAGCTTACAGCTTACCCAGAAAAGGTTTTCCCTTAACAAAACAGAGCATATCTAGATGGATCTCTAGTGCTATTCTCTTCTGTTACCAGCAAGCTGGTCAACCTCTACAATCAAAAGTTCGTGCCCATTCCACTAGGGCAATTTCTACGTCTATGGCGTTGTTTGCTGGCGTGCACCTCTCAGACATTTGTAGGGCAGCAACCTGGAAAACGCTGCATACATTCACTAAGCATTATTGCTTGGATTCCGAATTGATGAAGGATGCTGCAGTGGGACAGACGGTGCTCAGACATCTATTCCAATAAGGTGAGCCATCCCACCAACCTTTCTAATGCACATTTCTCTGTTCTTTTCTATTCGTTATGCCAATATTGGAAACTATGTTTTGGCTATTTCGTAATTATATGCATAATTCAATTATTTGTATGCATGTTTTTGTATTTCATTCTCAAGAAATAGTTGTTGACTATTCGGTTATCTATGGCTTATGTATATGACGAAATGTGCTCATTACTGCTATTTATTCTGATTCAAGCATGTGAATCTATGAAAGATACCCTCATACTGGAAAAGAAATGAGTTACTTACCTGTAACTGCAGTTATCCAGTATTGGTATCTTTCATAGATTCACATGCGACTCCCCCGCCTCCCTTGGAAGGGCTCACTTAATACTCTCAGTTGTACCTCTGGTTACGCACGGTGCTTATGAAAATCTGAGGGACTGGAGCTCCTTCCAGGAAGGTTCTAGAGGGTGGTGTCAGCTGATTGGTTGTTCTCTTAAGTTTGGTCCTTTTTTAAATACTGACTCAGATATGTTACTAAATATAAGGCCTTAGGCCTGTTACCTTCTAGGTCTAATGTGACATTACCATTATAAATGTACTGGGGACTCCCATCTCGACGATGGGGAATGATTCAAGCATGTGAATCTATGAAAGATAAGCTAAAGACAAAGGGTATGCTGTTCCTAGGGAGTTAGAGGGAGGAAGGAGATGACAGACCACGTCAGTGATGGCGGTTATCTGTAGGTGCTAGACAGGACAAGGTAGTGAGTGCTCGTCCAAGGATAGCTCCAATAAGGAGCAAGGGCCCTCACACACCCCGAGGGGTGTCATGCTTCATCATAGGGCAGCTCCTCGTTGGGCCGGCGCTGCAGTGCCCAATGGGCCCCGCAGGGGGGCTCTTTGCCGGAGATTTTCTCGGTTTTGCCGTCGTGAAGCTAGATGATGTTATGTGAGGGTGCCTATGTGAAGTGAGTAGAGGTGGGACTGTGTGAGTGTGATTTAAAAATGGCTCCTGGATTCTCCTAAAACCGCTTATTCGAGGAGTACCTGGGCCATGAGTAAAAACAGACTAAAAATTGTGAACTGATAGGGGAGAATTAGACTTGTGTCAGTTCTAGTGGGTTGTGCAGGGGGTCAACATGTTTCATGCCTATGAAAAAGTCTGTTAGGATCTCGGCAATTCTTCAGGACCTATAATCCTCATCTACTCAAAGGGGGTGGCAAGTGGTGTAAGGAAAGAGGGAGCTCAAAGTCACGTCCCCTTATGTCAGGATTCCTTAGTAGTCCTAGTGTGTGAAAAAACAACTCATAAGTGAGGTACAATTATACCTTCCGGAAAATGGTGCACCGGAAAAGTAGGGTATTGATGCCCCAGCAGGGACAAGCCAGGAAACTCGCTCAAGTTGCGAGGAGGATCAATTTGAGTCCGCGAGGTGCCCAGTGTGGGACCTACCCGTGGCCAGCTGTCCCTGGGTGGTCGTCCCTCCCTGTGAGGCTTTTTAATCTATGATAGATACCAATACTGGATAACTGCAGTTACAGGTAAGTAACTCATTTCTTCCACTGCGTCCGAAGTTCCATCCAGCTGGTGTAACACCCCTCCAGGACACCATGAGCATGGAAATGCTAGTGCCGTCTGTGTGATGGGGGCGCCAAGTATGCACTGAGTGAGACGTCACTAACACACACATCACCTGACCGCACAAGAAGTATGCCGCCTGCATGCCGGTAACTTTTGGTAAGCTCTTAACACTCTTGGCTGTCTTGGTACAGGTGTAGTAACAGTCAAATAAATTCAGTGGATGGGAAGAATCTGCATTCTTTGGCACCCAGATCCAAGGCTCTAGACAACAGTTCAGGGCACACAACATTTAATATTTTATTTTTAGTGGTTGTGATTGCACCCCTTCTGAAAGGTAATGCCTTCTCTTTCTACATAGACATGAGGGGAAAGCCTTAAAGCGATATATCAAACAGCCTATCAATTTGCACTTTTTCTAGGAGACAGATACATGGAAATACTATCATTTCCAGCTACGCCATGATGTCATGTACTTCATTAATATGCTTTACTGCTGCTGAAGCTCTTCCTAAAGGAGTACACATTCATGCTCATCTTTGGGGAGTAGGCAGCTGAGCTGGAACTGTAGATGTCCATTGACTTGAGTTGAAAGACTCTACCTTCAGTGTCATGAATATTCATTGTTGTGTTTTAATCACTAAGAAAGCGGATGAACCTCATAAAGTGGTGTAAAATCTACTAGGGACATCCATGGACGAAGAAAAGATTGGGGCCAAAAGCACAGCTAGGAAGACTTGTCATTCTCTAAAAAAAATACTTCTGCTCAGTCCCTGTCCACTGAAAGGGCCAGGAAAGGTGATTCCTCCACAACAGCACTCTTTTGAAACCATGATGCAAGAGTAAGGGAGGAAGGAGCATTGAATCTGGATTCTTTTTCTTGTCCTTAATGCCAGGGAATTCGATATGCCTTTCCCCCATTTCTTCTGATTTTGAGGTTTTTGATCAGAGTGAGGAAAAAGAAAGCTACAGTAATTCTTATTGCTCCCTTCTAGTGCCCGCTCCTCATAGCTTCCTCTCATAAGTCAAATAAGAAAAGAGTTGGAGTGGATACTTCCTATAATTGCTTCTCCTCTGTTATCTTATGAGGCTTTCTTTCAGCGCCACTGAATGGCATGGACGTTGAGCGGATTGGTTCACAAAGAAAGGCTTGTCTGAGGAATTAGCCTTTGTGGTGCAGGCTTCTACAGGGCAGTTCACTTTGCCTTCTTTCTCTCAATTCGTTCAGAAGGTGGTGTGAGCACAGGATATTGGATCTTTTGTCTTAGGAGATTGTCATCATCTTGGCATTTCTTCAGGAGGGTTTCTCTTTAGGTTTGGAGGCACCAACTGTAAAAATTCAATGGGCCTCAGTAAAGGCTTTTAGGTAAAACTGGCAGATGCCAAAGACTGCAATAATTGGCTTTATGTCTTTTCAAGATGTTCTCTAACATACAACCATGTGTTAAGTCTCTAGTTCCGAATTGGGATTTGTTATTAGTGTTGGAGGTATCCTTGGAGGAATCCTCCACCTGAACATTTAATATCAGTTGATTGGAGTCATCTAAAATTAAAACTATTTTTCTAGTTGTGCTTACAACTGCTAAATGACTGGTTGAGTCAGGTTCTCTTTGTTGGAAGCATGCATCTATAGGGATTTTTGTGGACAGAATAGGAGAGGGTGTAGCCTTATGGCTAGAGCAGTCGACCTCGAAGCTGGAGAACCGGGTTCGAGTCTCGGCAGGGATGCTCAACATCCTGTGATTCTGGACAAATCACTTAATCTCCCCCGCCTAACAAAAATATGAATGTGTCCACCTGTAACGAACCTGGTGCTCATGTAAAGCGCTCTGATACCTGATATCTTCGGGTCGAGTTTGTGCTATTAAAACACTACAAAAAAATAAATAGTGTTAAGGCTGGCTCCTTCTTTTATCCTTAAGATGTCCTTTCCTTTCCATCTGAATCAGATTATGTTGACTGAGTTTTGTGCTTCCCCTACATTTCCATAGGAGTTTGCGCTTCACATTCTGGAAGTTAAAAGGGCTGCGATGATTTACTTGGAGAGGATTGCTTCTCTTAGGAAAACCGAATCTTTATTTCTTAATTTTAGTTTAGCAAATAAGGGAAATAAACCAACAACTCAAAATTATTACTCGCTGGATAAAGTCTTTGTTTGGACAGGCTTACCACATTCAGCGTGTTCAGAGTCCGTTAGGAATTGTAGGGTTATTTTCACAAAGTATGGCTACATTTTGGGCTGAGTCTCAGGATACTTTCTTACTAGAAATTTGTGGGGCAGCAACTTAGTCCAATCCATCTACTATTGAAAAGTGTTATGACTTGATAATTTTCAGCAACAAGAAGTCTTTGGTTTGAGAGTTCAATGTGCTATGAAAAAATATGCAGAAAATATTGATTTTACTGTTCCAATTAATTTCTTTTTTATTTTTCTGCATCAGTCTTTTTTCTCATGGTATGCTCATTGTAATTGTTCAGAGTTATAGGTTTGGTATTCCTCACTTGTAATGTGAAGAACAAAGAATAGGACAAAGAGGTAATTTACTTTCTGATAATTCCATTACTCACAGTCCATACTTCCTTGTTCTGATCATTACATCCCTCCCTACCTTTTTGATATTCAGGCCAGTTGGAGTTAGAGGAGGTTAACTTGATTTGTATAATAGTATGGTATTATCACGATGTTTTAAGGGAAGGTAGGTGCAGAGCTTTCAGTGGGTCAGGTCCCTTTGGGTCTCAGTTCTGGTAGTAGTTAAAAATAGACATTGAAAGAGGTTTCTATCATGCCCTATATAATTTTTCTTAACCCTACTGGTAAAATACTGATTGATTTCTGAACAATAAATGTAAAAACCGTTAAGTTTTTCCACGTCAGTGATTTACTCCTGTTTATATTTCACATTTTTTACTTAAGCTAGCATTTCCTAAAAATATTAGCTATTTCCAGAATGTTGTGTTTCTGTATTTTTTTCATGTAGCATTTTATTCTTGTATAGTACATAATTTGATTCGAGTCACCTCCAGGAGTTCATAACGGCCAGCGATTGAGAGCTCTGGAGTTGAGGCCAAAGGCATTGCGAGTTTCTCAGAGTACCTGTCAATGGTCTAAAAGGTGCTCAGAATACATGCTCATCCAATCGTTGGCCTCTCTGCAGAGAGCACATAGTATGCTTATGTATTCCAGTTGCAATTGTTATTCTATGTAAATATGTGTGAAGGAGGTACACAGTTGTTAAATTAATGACAAGGTGAAAGTAAAAGAAAATACAGTGCTTACAGGTGAGCGGTGTGTTGTGTGATTGGAATGCGGTGAACTGAAGAAGAACGAGGAAGTGCATTCAAAGAGTGAATCGATGGTGCTGAAGGGGAAAGAGATGAGGTGTAAAATTTGCAGATGGATGACATATGGAGAGAGAAAAGGGGAGTATATGTCCAACAGGGAGCGAACATAACAGGAGTGATTGAGACACTCCTAAGACCACTACCCCAGTAATGTTTAATTCAAAGTCTCACAATTTCAGAATTGAAACATATTCTGTATTAATTCTTTAGAACAAAATCGGTGTTACTCATTTATCTTAAATAACTAACAATCATTGACAAAGCCATTAGTCCTGGCTGGTTTTATGTGTATATCAGTTGTTGTGTTATATATCTGAATGCAATAACAGAAAACTCAGAGAGGTACCAAAATACAGGTTGGGTGAAATATTAAAGGAATTGCAGAAATTTAGTTTACATGTTTAGGCCACATCCTTAATTACATAGGCCACACCCCTTTTTAGAGACCCTCCCCCACTTTTTTCTTCCCACTTAAAGCCCTGGGTAGGTGGATATATCTTCTTTATAGTAGATGGAGTTTGGTTTTTTGGATTGTTTTCACTGGAAATTAAACTTGTATACCCGTCTGCAGTGCTTTATTTGATCCGGTGGTTTCCGATGCGCAGCACTGGCACTTAATTGTCAACACCTGCACTTATGACAGTCTGCCAAATGGTGGCGCTGTTTGTCTGGTTTAGAAATTAGCACAACAATAGTTGTTTACTAATTCAATGTACATTAAAAATTATTAAAACCTGCCGCCCAAACCATTCATAGCTTTTGGGGCCTGAAATAGACTGAACCATCACACTTGTAGGAGTGTGATTGTTAGTAGTTCTGTTGGTACTCCCATTGGCGCCACTGGCAGGGGCAGTGGGTGGTGCAAGCTGCAGTGGCGTCCTGATGAGAGTCTTGGCACTTGCGCTTTTTTTAAAAATTAAGCACTGCCTGTCTGGTGGAGGTATAAACGCCTCACTTGCAATGATCAGAACAAGGAAGTATTGACTGAGAGTAGGGCAATTACTGCTAAGTAATTTAAGCATGTACTATGGTTAACTCAATACCTTTAGCCAGATATTGGCCGTTATCATTTTAGATTATCTTTTTATTTTATTTTTTGTTTCATATATTTCTGATGCTGCCCAGACTCCGCTACAAGGCGCTTTATGTGGGTGAGTGAAGGGGGGGGAGTTACAGAAGATCAGGGGTGGTGCTAGTGCATGCTCAGAGGACCACTTGTTCAAGCGATATACAGACCCCCACATCAGACCCTGAATCTTTGCACAGGCAGTTGTAAAGTACAAAAGCCTAAACAAGTGTATTTTCAGTGCATCCCTAAATCTCAGGAAGTCTGATTCCAGGTGAAGGGGAAGAGAAAGCAAGTTCCAAAGGTAGTGAAAACAGACGTCAGAGCATATGCTGGAGATGCCCCTGATACTTTCCAACAAGCATTAGCAAAGCCAATTGGTCATGCATATGCAACAGCTATTGGCTTTGTCTATGTCTTTTAGCCATGATGTACAGCAGCATGCTGCTGTGCAGCATGCCTGACAGTTAGTAAAAAAAGTACTATGACGTGACCAGCACCGGCCACATCATAGCCCTTCTTTTCTGGCTGGACGGGAGGGAGCAGGCAACAACGCAGGACAACAACAACATAGGATGTAGGTGGGGGATGTGACAAACTACAACAGGAAAGCAATGCAGGAGAGGGGGCCGGAGGGATAGGGCAAGCAATAACGAAGGAGGGGGTGGAAGCGACGGGGTAAGCAACAATGACAGGGCAATCAACAACATGGTTGGAGGGTGAGAGGGACAGGGCAGGTAACAACGTGGGAGGGGTGGGGCAAGCAACAATGCAAGAGAAAGGAGTGGGAGGGACATAACCAGCAACAACGACGGGTCAAGCAACAACCTGAGAGGGAAAGAGCAAGCAACAACCCAAGAGGGGGCTGGAGGGAAGGACAAGCAACAAAGACGTGGTAAGCAACAACACAGAAGGGGCAGGAGAGATGGGGCAAGCAACAACAGGTAAGGGGAGTAGTTGGGACTGGGCACACAACGCAGGAGGGGGTGGGATAGATGGAGAAAGCAACAATGACGGGCAAGCAACAATGCAGGAGGGAGCGGGAGCAGGCAGCAACACATGAGGGGCAAGAAACAACGTGGAGTGGGACAGGGTGGAGAGCCTGCAAGCACATGCACTCTTATAGAGTGGTGAAAGTAAAAGAAAAAAAAATACTTCTGAAAGTGTAAGCAGTGGAAGGACACTGGGCAAGGAAGTAGTACTTGGGTCATGCTCCACGGGTGGGACAACCACACGAAGAGGAAGTGAAGCTGCCATGCGCTGACCAAAGAAAAGAAAGAAATGACAGTGACGATGAAGCCAAGCAATGATAAGCAATGGTCGGGCTCTAAGCCCATTGTAAGAAAACAAATGTCTCTCAAGCAACAGCAAGCGAGATATGATAAGTAATCAACGTCTATTGCAAGTTACAGCACATGCGATGTCTTAGGTTGTACCTAAAAATCGAGCTTTGATGGCGATATCCACAAGCTGATCAGTTTGTTTTTGAAGTGGTCACAGCCTTGCATTCAGCTCCAGTATGGCGTTTGTACAGGGCCTAAAGGGTGGCTCATACAGGTTAATGTCCCAGTTCCCCTTGGCATGGTCTCGTCTGCCACCCTGGAAAGGCCAAGTTCACCGGTACCTATGGCAGCACCACATCAGAAAGGGCTTTTGTAATGAGAGTGTTTAAGAGGTATATCCAGCCATACATTCCCCATGCCCCTCCAGTAACCTCTGCCCCTTTAACCCTGCCATGCTCTGGGAATATTGCTGCTGTTTCTCATCAACCCCCTAGCTGCTGGCAACAGTCCCAGGAATGGCAAGTTATAGCCCATGCCTCCCCCCCCCCCCCCCGCATAAGGGATCTATGGGTTTCAGAACCCGGTATCCGGACCCGGGGCACAGGAGGGTCGAGGACGCTTCTCTGGACCACTTCTGCCAACCACGCCCTCCTTCCTGCCCCTGAGGGTGGGAGACTCGCCTCTTTCAATCTCCTTCCCTTTTCAGTGCTCCAACTGGTCCCAATTACCACATCCCGCCGGCCGGGTTGGTAATTAATACCAGAAACAGATTCTAAGGCGGAGCGTGCTGAGGGGGCAGAGAGACGTGGGTCTCACTCTAGACACATTCCCATACCAGGTGTCACTTGTGATCAAACTTCCCCCTCCTCACAAAACCTGTGCTCGCTCCTCTTGAGCACAACATGCACTCGGGTCGGGTATCTAAAGCCATGCTGGCATTTCTTCTGTTGGAAAAATAAACTCAAAGAACGCGCAGACGGTTATTTCTCTCCAGTCCTTCTTTTCAGGAGCCGAAACTAAGGGAATTCCCTGACAGTGAATGTGCAGGTCAGTAAAAAGAAACAAAAAAGCTCGTTTAAAAGGCGTCGGTGTTGGACATTTCCCTGGCAACTTGCAGCAGGCCAGCAATACCGCCCCCTCTTAAACCGCCGCTCAGAGCAGCGCAGGCCCCGCTAGTTCACACTAGGATAATGGAGAACCCATATGTGCGGAGGCCGCGGGAGGTTCACCGCCCCTAGCAAAGTCAGTGCTAAAGAAGGCCTGATAATGACATTCACTGCCAGCGCCCGGGTCGTAAAATCAGCGTCCACGGCCGGCGAATCCCAGCACACCGGTTTTATACTGTGAGGTCTTCTGACCACCATCACTGGCGATCTTAGAAGGAAGGGGGCTTCTAGCGGGCTGAACGGTGATAGATCGCGTAACTGTGAGAAAAAAAAATCAGAAAATAGAGGAATACTTTGAAAGGGTGTCGAAATTAAAGAATACAGCCTCTCCTAGGTGATCGCACTACTATTTCGGGCTACGGTTTCATTCTAATGGCAATTGCGCCAAATATATGAGTATTGTCATTAACAATAACGTTTCTTTTTTAATTTAACACATTTCAGATTCTACAAGTCAGCAAACAGACTTCTTCAAGTAAACGAGCACACTAGGGCCTTCTTTGCCAGCCACACTGGGCTAGGACTTGTTTGGAAACATCCTTAGATTCGCCACAACTTGGGTCATTTTGCTGTCCGGGGAGCTGGGCAAATCTCCCCTGACCCCATGCAAGTCCCCGAGGGATCAACACCCAGCCTGTTGTTGTCTCGCTCCTTCCCTCTGTGAGGTCCCTCTGTTTTATGTGGAGGTCACTTGCTGCCCCTTTTCACTGGCATGTCATTCGCCAGTAGTTGCACCGTGAGCAGTTGCTAAGACGCCAAGATGTGGCTAAATCACATTATTTCCTCCGTCTTAGCTGCATTTCTTGCAGCTTGCGAGCTGTAAAAAACAAGCAATGTCACGGCCAGTAGATTCGACCTTTATATGTGCCTCGGGTGTGCACACGCTATATAAACGTCAACGCTATTGGCTTTGTCAATGCTGGTTTGCCCGGCAGCACTGGGAGAGAGTGTAGATGAAAGTATCCGATAAATGGTTGCTACAGAATAATGGGTTATTGTATTTACGGTAGCATCCATTTTTTCAGATCCTTTTTTTCAGAATTCGCATCATAGTGCTAACTGAACGCTCGCTCATTGACTTCAGATGTAAAATAGTCCTCATGCATTGCAGTCGGTGGTCGAAGTGCATGTTAAAAAGCATGGGGACTGTGATGCTGGCGGGGTGAGGTAATGTGGGGGCGTAGTCAAAGGCGTGGCTAAAAAAAAATCTATTAGATTTTTTTCGGTCTTTCACCTTGAGGCAATTACATATAAAATAATGCACAGTATAAATGAAAATTAAATGCAAGTTATGTTAATCAGTGGGAAATGCACCATTGAAAATATACAATGACAGCTAGGCAAACTCAGTCACTGCACCACCCAGTATAGTCACAAAAATGTTTCACAACACCAATATTGCCCTCCTCAGATAACCAGCTGTCAAATGGTCATGAATCAAACATTATACCACACATGCGATGAGAGGCAAAACATAAACTTGGAGAGTTCATTTGGCATCTAGTCAAATGTGAACTGTCTCATTCAGAGATAATTTTAAAGTTCAGTATTTGTTCAAATATTCTTTTTGTTTCTTCTTTCTTTTTCTCAATTTGGATAGTCTTACATTTAGATACAGCCAACGCTTTTCGCCCCAGACAAGGGTTTCTTCAGGACTGCAAGAGCAACAAAAAAACAAAAGCACACATACATTGACTTAGAGAAATTCCATAAAAAACACAAAACAACAAACATCAATAAGCATACAGTACCAAACCACATATATGATAAAACAATACAAGATACTCTACTAACAAAACATACAAAAATTGTTACCACACAGAACTCAACAGTGTCCACCAATCACCAAATGTATAACACATTACTTCAGAATTCCATAGCTGTAACCCTTGGTACCTGGTGTATCTTGAAAATGTGAGAGCAAAAAGATGTAGTAATAGTGTCTCACATAAAGAACAAAAGATAACACCATAGCTATGCTACCCTCTAATTTATACTCAAGGAGTATCTGGGAGCTCTTACAAAATAAAGGCAAAGTTATGATGGCAGTAAGGTAAAGAAGCAACAGGAACACTATCAAGGTCCAACGTCCTCCACTACAAAAAAACCACAGATAAACACATGGCCAGAATGTCAAAAGAGCGATCCATAATTACGACAAAAATATACAGTGAATCCTATAAAAGTCACCATGCAAGAAGAGTAAGTAAATATGAAGAAAACATGAGAAAATCCAAGAAAATCCATACTGTGTACGTGCCACATGTCATCCAATCAGTAAAAGCAGTGAGTGACTTTTGACCCGTCTTTTTATCCACATGATGGTCTATACCACTCCACCCAAATAGTGTACATGATGAAATTAAATGTGTCTGAGTGAGTGTTCAAGCACCTCCAGCTTCAAAAAGTCCCAAAGCAGACACCAAAAAGCAGTGTGAATTCTTATCATTGTGCCGGATTCAAAGTCTAGCAAGGACATAGAGAGTAAATAGAATACCTTTCTGTGTAGTAGATCTATAGCTTCAGATAATCAGCTGCATAAATCAAGCCAACTGTATCTTGATACGTATACTTGAATAGTACTAGGAGTCAACATGTTGTGCGGCATGTAGGTGACTTATTGTAGTATTGGCGAGATCCACTTGTTCTAAAATGAAGATGGCACTTTTCGTTGCTCCACTCACTCCTAATAAGCATTTCCGACTTCGATAGATTAAGTTATGCTATTCTGTATTTTAAGTATCAAGTTAAGACTTTTAACACTCTTGAGGGTTAGGACCATCATGAGAGTGTCAGTATTATGTATAGTATGATATGTTACGATTTTGTTAACAAGTTTTTTATAAGCAGTCTATTACAAATGTTTGTGATCAAATTGAAATTACTTACACGTGTCCCGTTAGAAATCAATTGTTAGCATAAATATAATGACATTAGATGAGGTCTGTAGCAAATGTTTATGACTGAACCAAAAATTACTCACACGTGCCCCACATTGTTAGAAGTCAATGGGCATCAAAAATAGAACCACTTTAGCCTGTGCCCATACCTGTTTATTGCAGCGTTGTCTTACTAACTGTATAAAGAGTACGTGGCCTGTCTATGTCATTGCCTCCTTTCTCTTCTCTCAAAGTACTGATCAAATTGGAAAATTGACTCCTAGTACTATTCAAGTATACGTATCAAGATACAGTTGGCTTGATTTATGCTGCTGATTATCTGAAATATAGATCTACACACAGAAAGGTATTCTATTTACTCTCTATGTCCGTGCTAGACTTTGAATCCGGCACAATGATAAGAATTCACACTGCTTTTTGGTGTCTGCTTTGGGACTATTTGAAGCTAGAGGTGTTTGAACACTCACTCAGACACATTTAATTTAATCATGTACACTATTTGGGTGGGGTGGTATAGACCATCATGTGGATAAAAAGACCGGTCAAAAGTCACTCACAGCATTTACTGATTGGATGACATGGGGCACGTGAACAGTATGGATTTTCTTTTGTTTTCTTTATGTTTACTTTACTCTTCCTGCATGCTGACTTTTATAGGATTCACGGTATGTTTTTGTCGTAATTATGGATCGCTCTTTTGACATTCTGGCCGTGTGTTTATCTGTGGTTTTTTGTAGTGGAGGACGTTGGACCTTGGTAGCGTTCCTGTTGCTTGTTTACCTTACTGCCATCATAACTTTGCCTTTATTTTGTAAGAGCTCCCAGATACTCCCTGAGTATAAATTAAAGGGTAGCACAGCTATGGTGTTATCTTTTGTTCTTTATGTGAGACACTATTATTACACCTTTTTGCTCTCACATTTTCAAGATACACCAGGTACCAAGGGTTACTGCTATGGAATTCTGAAGTAATGTGTTATACATTTGGTGATTGGTGGACACTGTTGGGTTCTGTGTGGTAAAAATGCTCATATGCTTTGTTAGTAGAGTCTCTTGTATTGTTTTATCATATATTTGGTTTGGTGCTGTACGCTTATTGATGTTTGTTGTTTTGTGTGTTTTTATGGAATTTGTCTAAGTCAATGTATGTGTGTCTGTTTTTTTAATTGCTCTTGCAGCCCTGAAGAAGCCCTTGTCTGGGGGGAAATGCGTTGGCTGTATCTACATGTAACACTATCCAGATTGAGAAAAAGAAATAAAAAATAAAAAAGAATATTTGAACAAATACTGGACTTTAAAATTATCGCTGAATGGGACCGTTCGCATTTGACTGGATGCAAAATTAACTCTTCATGTTTATGTATTGCCTCTCATCACATATGGGAAATGCACTATTGTACATTATAAAATCTCTATTAGTTAATGCACTGCACCAGAGAGTCACAGAATTGAATCCTGGTTGGTGCAATGGAGAATATTGGCTGGTGTATGTTTAGTGCTATGATGTCCCAGTCCGTGACAGAAAGCACTGTGAACATGTAAGTCATTATTTAAAACTTGCATTACAGGCAGTATAAGATAAGCTGCTACAAAATGTGTAAAAAGATTTAAGATAAAAAAGTGCTTCCAAAATATAGATTTAATAATACCAGATTGTACCTAGTGCAATTTTTTTAATAGCTGTCTTTTAAAAGCACACACTTCACAGCTTGGCTGGTAGCTCCCTTACAATACCTCTCAAAAAGAATAAATGTGTTATCAGGAAGCTAAGTGATTCCATCAATAAAAGCCAATACAAGCGGCTTCCAAGATCCCTTCACGTTTGCAGATAGACCAGTTGTGCGCATTTACATTTCTTTGTTGCACCCTGGCAAGAAGGCTTATTTAGTTGTCTGACCCTTCCTGGGTTTCACAGCACAGGAGACTCACTGCCTTATCTTCATTTGAAGAAATTCAGCTCTAGGAATTAACCTTCCCTGGGCGGTTTTTTTTTCACAAAAAGTAGGGCGACTGTTTTTCTAACTTAAAAAAAATATTGGGCATGTCTTGCTCTTCAGATCTCCCCCACTTCGACCAGTGATTCCATTATAGGCAAAAGGACAGACAAAACAGCCAATGGAACAAGCATTAAATAAGTCTCACCTTTAAAATACTAGGCTAAACTTCTGACTTTGCCAATGCCTGTTTATAAAGCGTAGTGAATATATATATATATATATATAAAAACAATGGCAGAGGATGTGTCACATTCAGATACACTCGCAGCCATTTTGAAGTGTTTTGTCTAGTCACAAACACATGCATGGGCATTGATTTTGAAATAAGTTTTCTGAAAGAAGAAGCATGCCAATATGGTCGCTATTGTGTGCACGTGTCGCAACGTCACGATGCATAATACATGTCATAACACACCAGGGGCCATTTTGACTTTTTTTCCAAGTTTATTTACCATTCCAGAGTGGCCTATGGTAATTTTCAATTGGTTAAGGTTGGCAGAGCAACAATGGAACTGCTGGGAGTAGGAGAACAATGCAGAAAGTGGTGGGGAAAGCTACACGCACAGCTGCAAATAATACAAAACAAGCACACAAGGGAGAGAGAGGAAAAAACGCATGCAGTCCCACAGAGTGCTGAAAGAAAAAAATATATTGATCCCCATTTGTAAGCAGTGGAAGGATACAACTCCTCCAGTCAAAAACGTGGAAAAACAGATATGCTGTAGCGGAAGAACAAACAAAAGAGGAGAAGCTAACACATAACAAGTAAGGACATGAGAGTGATAAGGAAGCCCACAAATGTTAAGCTATGGGCTAACCGAAAACCCACTGTAACTATTGGTATTGTACACAATATGTCCTTTAACAACAGACAGCTAAAACTGCTTTTAGGCGAAACCTAAAAACAATAGGTCTAAAAATACTACAGTGGGCTTATCCAATATTGATTGACAAGATCTCAGGTCAGTAACTGAAGGTTGCTGATGCAAAGCCTCTTTACGTTATTAAAGAATACAATGTATACGGCAAGAATGAGAGATATCCCAGCCGCGTGATGTGAAAGGCATTTTCTAAATAGTTACAATAGACCAGGGACAATATAAAACAATGGGCAAACACAGTACTTACAGTAATCGGTTAGCAGTACATTGCTGGAATAGTGATGATGGTTAAGCAATATTAAAAAAGGATAAATTGCATTTTATGGTATGCTGATTGTTATAATTCTGTGAGATTTGTCATGGGTCAAATGATTCTGTTCTGAAATGCATTTCGGATGCTTATTGGCAGTACAGTATTCCACAATCTACTCAGAAGGAGGCACTCTTTAGTAAATAAAATGTCAGTAAATAACACCATTCATCCTAGAGGATTCCACTCACTTTAAAGTGACCTGGGATTCACTGTGGGTGTTCAATATGATATGTTTGTGTTTACATTTAATGATTCGTGGTGTGATTAGATCACGATTCACAAAAACCCAAGTGAAATTAAGAATTGTTCTAGTTGTGCCTCATATATGTGCCAAGCCTTGCGAAGCAGGCTTTTACCTTAGTGTAGTTGAGCTCAGGTTTGTGATGAACATCCCTCTATAGGCCTGTAGCGTTTAAGACTATCTCCGACATATGGCCCGGAGATTGGGAGTCCTCTACAATCTCTAGAAATGTTCAGGTCTCTGTCCTTAGCTATGGTCAAAGCAGTTTAATCACTTAAAGGGCTAGATTGTTACAAATGTATAAAGTGGGCTATTATAAGTCTGTCTGGTGCACTACATTATTGGGAGTCTTAGCTACAAAAAGGCGCTGCTTGGTTGTTTTAGGCTAGACCGCTGAGGATTTGCCAAATATCTCAAAATGCTCATAATTCTACCACTGAAAAGTGAAGTGGAATTCACAAACAACAAAAAGGGAAAATTCATGGCAGACGTTGGTCACAAAATCGAAGTTCAAGGGTCCAGTTAATGGGGAGGACTGCTCCCTAGTGATTGGCGACAGAGTTCAGTGGGCACAGGTATGGGGGTGGGAGGGAGGTGGAGTATTTACAGCGCTAACTGGTCTGCAAGGTCCATGTTCCAGCATAGGGGTACTGATGCTAGGACTGGACTTAATATTCAAAATAGGTCCTCAGATTACTGAACGTAGATCCTTGTATCTCATGATAATTGTTGGATTTTACCAGTGGTGTCTACTTCAAGGACCACCATCTGCCATGGCAATGCGGATCCCTCCTCTAGCAGGTGCTTAAGTAATCCCTGAGTGAAATGGGCAGATATTTGTACCCGGAATTCTAGTATCTCGTGAACAGTGTACCATGATTTCTAATTTGTTAGTCATGCCCTGATTCCTCTCACTGTTACCTATTAGACCCTGACTCCTGTCTCCTTCCTGCTTTTTTTCCTTCTTGTCTCTCCTGCTCCCCCTCCATCAATTACATTACTTCCTAACTCCTTACCTCTCTACCTGCTAATCAGATACATAAGGCTAGCTACCTGCATTGCATTCTTGCTCTGTCCACCGATGATAAACTGTTTAGCTAAGGACTAGTGCATGGGTACTCACAAACTTTCTCTCAGGGGCCAAAATTACAGTCTGGTTTGTGGCCGAGGGCCGCACCGATGGGCCTGCAGGTGGGGGCAGGGCTAGCAGGGGCAGGGCTAGAGTAAAAAAAAATCACCACCTTTTCAAAACATTACTAGACACTATTTTATACTACTCAGTGTTAATAGTTCAGGAAATCTCTTCCCAAGGAACCTCTCCCCAAAGATACACAACACATACTTTGTAAACATGTGTAACAATATTATTACTTCACAGGGGCTCTCTGGGACATTACACCATCCCATCTGTCACAAAATTTAAAGGGAACAGCTTTTTTGTCTCCTGTGGTGACCATAGTTAAGGCATCTATCTAAAATTCAGCAAGCAACCGATTAAAGAGGCCCAGAGGCCTATGTGCAAAGACATAATGCATTCTTGTTACAGAGAGAAAGCAAAAAAAAGAGAACATCGAAAATAGGGAGGCAGTAAACAGAACAAAAGGAGAGAGAAAGGTAAGAGGGAAAAAAAGGATGAGAAAAGATAGAAAGATTGGAGCTAGAAAGCATAAAGGACGCATGGGAAAAGGCAAAAAGAAAGGGTAGAAGTAAGAAAATGTGAAAGAAAGTGTTAGACTTGGCATCTTTTGGCGTGTTTCCCCTGACTTTTTGCTTTCTGACCTCCCGGTTTTGACTCTGTTTTGCTGGTGTAATGATTCTGCGCACTTTCCTCACTGCTGTCCAGTGGGAAAGTGCAAGTGCTCCTGTATAAAATGTGTTATGGATTGGTGTATCCATGATTGGCCTATTTGATCTATGTGTCAGTCCCTAGTAAAGTGCACTGCGAGTGCCAGGGCCTATAGATCAAATGCTGTTGGTGGGCTGCAGCACTGGATTGTGCCACCCACGCAAACAGCCCGTAAAGTGTAACTCTGGCCTGCCATTGCAGAGCCTGTGCGCAGCCTGGGGCTGCCATATCGACTTGGCAAGTGCACACACTTGCAAGTCCCTAAACCTTTCCTTTCCTACATGTGAGTCGCTTCTCTGGTAGGCCCAAGGTACCCCCCTGGGCAGGGTGCATTGTATGTGAAAGGTAGGACATGCCCGGGTGTGTGTGGCATGTCCTGATAGTGAATTACAGCCTACTTCGTTTTTCACTATTGCAAGGCTACCTGTTCCCCATAGGCCAGAATGGGCAGTTTGATTATTACATCCTATAATCCTAACTGACCCAGGGAACATGGTAGAAATTCGAGTTTAGTATGCCTGAACTCAGAATGATAAAATACATCTTTTAGTGAAGTTGGTTTTAACATTCTGTGTTTGAAAATACCACTTTTAGAAAGTAGGTATTCTTCTTGTCTAACCATCCAAGCCTGCCTCTGCTAGGTTGTGTATTCCTTGTCTGGAGTTTGAGTGACAGGGGCTGGGGGATTCCAGGAGACAGGGTGAGTCAGCACAGGGCTGAATAGCAAGATCTACATGTAGATGGGTGGGAGGAGTTGCACCTGGGACCTGAATAGGGCTGTGCCTTCCCTCCACAATGCTGGCTCCACCTCCTGTGGTGCGTCTGATGTCCCTGGCCTACACTGCAAAAGGAAAGAAGGAGCCTTGTAAACAAAGTGCTCCAGGTCTGACCAGAACTGGTTTGGACTAGGCAAAGGCCTCTCTGCCTTCAGAGAACAAAGAGAAATTGAGGATAAAAAGGGGGACCCAAACCCCAGAACTTTAGAACTCTTTTGGATCAAGAAGACTGCCAAGAAGAAGAGCCGGAGAAGCTGTGAGGAGGAACTACCACTTTGCTGTGTGCTTTGCTGTGTTGGCCTGCAGTGGCTGCTTCTGTCTTGGGCAGTGAAAGGACTGGACTGAACTTTCTGCAATCTACTTTGTGAGTTTCTCCAAGGGCTTGAGGTAGAGCTTGCCCCCTGTTCAAGAAGTCTCAGGAACAGCAAAGACTTCAAGCCCGACGCCGTCTACGACGCCGCTGCCGACTCCGTGTCCTGAAGGCACCGCAGAGGGCACCGCCGCAACGCCGCACCGCAACCCTGGTCTCACCGACGACGCCTGCTGACGCCACCACCGAGCCGCTGCTCGCAACGCGACCTGTGCTCACCGCACTCCGCCCCGCCCCGCTTCACGGCGACGCCTTGGTATCCCCAACGACGCCGCTCCAAGCCGGACTCGACGCCGCTGCTTGCACCGTGGTTCGAGGGCACCGCTCGTAAAGTTACACGACGCACCGCCCTCATCCCGCACCGCAGCCTTGGCCTACCGACGCCGGTGCCATCAACTCAGTTCGTCAGCCGACGACAGCGCTTCAGCAACGACGCCGCCGCTGCTGCACCGTGACCTGCCAGCACCGTGACGAGCACCGCCTTCATCTCACACCGCGACCCTGGTCTCACCGACGACGCCATCTGACGCCGCCACCGAGCCGCTGCTCGCACCGCGACCTGAGGGCACCGCACCGCTGCACTTCGCACCGCAGCACCCGACGCCTGCCGACGCCAGCGCTCCTGACTTCAACAGAGAGGAGTTCGACCTGCAACGCGTGTGACTTCGAGGGCCCCGACGACGCCTGCACCGACCTCCGGAACCGACGCCTGCGGACGCCGTGCTTTCGGAAGCTCACCGCGAGGTCATCGACGCCCTGCATTTCTGAAAGGTACTGTTTGCGGGTCTTCCCGACACCGTAGCTGACCCGCGACGTCGCGGTCAACCCAAACTGTTTGGATTTGTTTGTTCACGACGCCGTGATAGCCCCGGACGGAGCTATCAACATCAAGGAACTGTTTTTCAAGGATACTGTGATAACTGAAGATTTTTAAAGTACTGTACTGTGGATTTTTATCGTATTGGTCTTGTTTTAAGTATATAAAAATATTGGATATTTTTATAAACTGGTGTGGTGTCCTTTTGTAGTGCTTACACTGTATTACTGTTGGTTATGTGCAAATGCTTTACACACTGCCTCTAAGATAAGCCTGACTGCTCGTGCCAAGCTACCAAGGGGGTGAGCAGGGGTTATTTTAGGAGTGTAACTCCCTTATCCTGACTAGGAAGAAGGGTCCCTACTTGGACAAAGGTGCAAGCCCTTGCCAACTAGAGACCTCCATTTCTAACAGGAAGGAAGAAGGGTAAAAGAAGAATGGAAGAAATGGGGCAAGAATGAATGGAACTATGGATAAATGGATTGATCGATGGAAGGGTATTAGATAGACTAGTGGATGAATGAGTGAAAGGAGGAATAAATGTGTATAGAATGGTGAAAGGATGAATGGAAGTGTGAAATGATAGAACAATGGAGAAGTGTAAGGATGCATGAAAGGAGGGTGGGTGGAACTATTCTAGGATGGGTCGCTTTTCTCACTCTGTGTCAATAGAGGTTTAGTTCTAAGTGGGGGGGGTGCTTTTATTTTCTGGCTGCTTACTTGCAAACACACAACGTTAACTCTGAAAGTGTTGTGTCAACCCCCTCTTTGATCATAAGTTTGTGTTCTCCATAGTATATATCAGCGCAAGTGACCATTATAACCAGGAGTATTTTTTCGAAAAATGCAGGAGCTGGGCAGGTATAAATATGGCGCCGATGGTGGAGAAAGGGCTATTGAAACCACACCTCGAGAGAGATAACAGCTGAATGGGTGCCCCCATCCAGCAAGGAGGCGGTTAAAACAGGACGAAGGGATAATGTGCAGAGAAAGAAGATGCACCAAGGCCTCCTCCCCCTTCCCTTTACTGTCTCACAGATACCAATTACGCCAGGCGAGGAATGCTACGAATGTCCATAGGTTTCCTTCCAATCAGCACTAGTCTCTTCAGGTCACCAATGAGTCGTCACCTCAGCCCCCAGCTTTGAAAAAATCTTCTCATCCCGAGATCGTTAGCTGGTTACGTTACCCAGAAACGCTTCAGGTGGTTCCAGAGACTGCCACTACCCCAGGGGTCTCTAGAAAGTGTTGTTTTTAGGTCTCGCATAGGCAGCGCATGCGCTGCCTCTCCGAGGCATCAAGTAAACAGTATTAGTGGTGAAACTCCACCCATTGCGTTTTTATTTGTTTTCTCGCTTGCCATTGGTTAAATCTGGCATTGCTCTTTTTTATCTCTCTCATTGTTGGCTGGTGGTACGATACGTCACTTCCGTTTTCTTCCATTTTAGGAGGAAGCAGCATCGACCAACTACAGTTATATTACGCTGCAGGGCGGTATCTTTGAATGTAGGGACCACTTGGTTGTTTTTTTTGCCATGGCGCCTGGTTCACCGGACGCCATGCGCATACATTTAATATGCACGCTTTCTCAATTACCATTACAAAAATGGCGGATGCGCCACTTTGTTTTTTAACAAGCGCCTACTTGTTTTAAAATCGTGCTAATGTTACTGCGTGAGTGTTCCCATTGCGCGCCTCACACGCATCGCATCTTGGATCCGGGTTATTTCCAGACGGACTTGTGCTGAGGTATTTTACAACGTCACTTTTCCATTATTCGTCCCGTCACACTCTTAACTCGAGCCCGGAAAATCTCGGCAGCATCTTTAGTATGCCATACGCGGCTCGAACGCACTTACGGCGCCGTCTTTGAGAATAGGAGCACCTAATTTTTCGGGCTTCCCTGTGGTCACCGTGTTTTCCTTACTCGGTGATACCCCTTCCCATTACCAAGGCAAACACTGGGGACGTCCTCCGCTTGCTTCACTAGCACATCACTCACCACTGAGCTGCTAAACTCCTGCGCATCCACCTCGCACACAGGCGGCACTTTTATATATATATTAGTTCCTGCGCAAGCTTTTTCTAGACTTGGATGCTTTTTTATTATCATTATCCTGCCGTTCCGGGCCGGACTCGAACCTCCGTAGAGTAGCGCCTGGTGATCTAAAGCCACAGTAAACCCCTTGAAGGAAGGCAGGGGAGCCGGGTGCGGGCAGGCAGCGTGTGCTGGCGGTAAGAACCTCCGGGGGCTGGGCGATGGGTGCCCCTCATGCTAAGGCTATGCAGTTCTTGTGAAAGTGCCTTCCTGTGAAGATGGCTCCAGGCTCCAGATGCTGAGGGTGAACCCGTCTGACCCGCAGCTCCGGGTGCCAGATGGGAGTTCAGCTGACTCTGCAGTCTGGGCCGGAGCTGTGAATCCTGCTGTCTGTCCAGCACGTTCTAGATTCTCCTCCAGGTCTCTGGGTTCCGTGGCTTGAATGGAGTTCTAGACTGAGCTCCCGAGATGTCAGTTTCACCTCTCTGTAAAGCACATTAGAGTCTGCACCACAGTTATAAGTTCCTGCTCTGCGTCTTACATGGCTTAGAATTTGCACCAACGCTACGGATTCCAACAGTTTGCACAGCACTTTATAGATAGTGCCATGTGGTTCTGCTGCAGCTCTTAGCATGAATCTCCGTAGCGCCTTCTTCTTAGACTGTGGCACTATATCTTTGAACACCACTTTCCACAGCTTCCTATCGATCGAAGCCTTTCTATTCTTCAACCAATGCGTTCCACCACCTGTGTCTAACCGCTGGGTTCTAGTTAATGGTGCAACACATTGCAGGGCCTGCTCCGGGGTCTGGAACATTTCTTCCTACGAATTGCAATAGACGCTTCCCAGGCGGTAATTTTACAACTTTAGATAATATGTCCTAGAACCATTCTTATTCTCTAAGTTCTAGATGTTCAAACACAATGTTCTAGAGACTGTTTGTGCTTTCTATTTTAACTCTTTGCACAACATATTGGAAGGTAGCTCTATAGGCAAGCTGTTCATGTAGCGCTTTCAAGGTACTAGACGTTTCTAATGGTAGCCTGTGTGCTCTGCAAGTGCTAATGAACGTTGGGTTCCAGACTGTCTTACAGCACTTTTGAGATTTGCTTGCTGAGTTTTGAGCTGTAGCTCTTACAAGAATATGTTCTAGAGCATGTCACTAATCCCTGTTCTTACCCAAAAAAATATGAACAATGTCTTACTTTAATGTAACTGGTACCTGTGTAAAGCGTTCCAATACCTTCAGGGTAGAGTTAGCACAATATGGCATTGCAAAAAAATGATGCAGTTGCCTCTAGGCTCTACTTTTGTTTCAGGGCACTTAAACCCAGGCAGTGGAGCTAGTGTGGCGTGCTCGTGCTTTGTTAATAAGCACATGCCACTACAGGACATGGGTTCGAAGGGATCTGTTGACCGGCTGTAAAAGGGGTACATGGCAGCTACCATTCACACCAGGATAACTTCGCTCTGCCCCTCTCCTGTTGCTTTTGCATCCCCTCCAGCCCCTGTTGTTTTCATATCTCCTCCTGTGTTGCTTTGCCGGTTGCCCCCCCCGCCCATCCTTCCCCGTGTGCTTCCACTGCCCACGCCCACCTTAAAAAAAAAAAAGCATTTGCAACGCAATAGCTCTCGCATTGCTGAAAGTTTGAGCTTTTGGCGTTGCATTATTATTAGCAACACCAATAGCTCAAACGTTCAGCAATGCGAGACCTATTGCATTGCAAATGCTTGTTTTCATCCCTGCCCTTTGCGCCGTCACTCGGAGACTCTACCCCCGTCATTGCACATCAAATCTTTTGCCACTGCGCCCCCCTGTGACCCAAACCTGTATCAAAAACAGAGGCTCTCAGTAAACAGAGGAGGGCTGCTAGAGCATGCGCGCTATTGCGCATGCTTCAGCGGCCCCCTTTTGTGTTTACTGGCCCTCTTGTAAAACACTAGTACTAGGACATTGACTGAAAAGGTCCGCGTGCCGCCAAGCAAGGTCTGCCGGGCCGCTGGCGGCCCGCGGGCCGTACTATGAGTACCAGGGGTCACTAGTCCATCCACAAGGCTCTCTCCTTCTTTCTTTTATATTGTACTATCCTTACCTCTCTCCTGATCTATCACTGCAAGCTCTCCTATTCCCCCAGCTACATGTTGAAGGGACTTTTGGGTAGCTTCAGGTGATAAACAAATACCTAACATTATGTAACATAACACAACACAAGACAATATAACATTAGAACAATAGTACAGCTGTTCCACACGAAAGACAGATACAAAAGAATCATGTCCACAGTTTCCAGTGGAAGGCTGCTTTACTGCAGGCATACGTTCCTTAAACAGGGTGATCTGAACCATAAATCAAAGATATATTAAGATACACCCTTGGGAGGGAAAGGGTTGGACCAGTTATGGGATCCGAGTTACAAATGGCAGTTGTTATACCTCTCCTAGAGGTACAGTAAAAGGGCTGTAGCACCAGTATTCAATACACTGGCACCAACCAGTTAACCTCCCCAAATCGAGACATGCAAACATTCTTCATTGTGGGCAGTACCAGGAGCATCATAGGACTCTACTGCTGAGCAGTAGAGTTAGTCCTCTAGTGGTGTCAGAGGTTCTGAGGCCACAGTGATAAAGTAGACCATGCAAACGTGCAAGGAATAAATAAAAAAAGCACTATTTGGCATAGTGCTATTCTGTTGCTTCAGATGTTCATCCTTCTAGCCAAGCCCAATCTGACGTTCCCTGGTCACCTTATCGTCCAATTCTGTAAGGTCTATTAGCAGCGTTTGATAGGTTGATCACTGCATCCTCTTCAATTGACTCTGGGAGATTGGAATCAGGGACAGTGCACTCGCTGTTTCTCAATTTTCTTTCTAGTAGATCGTTTCAGGTGTCACTTTCATAGTTCATCTCGTAAGTAAGAGCCCTAAACATGAGGTCCCTCAGGGATCTATTTGATCCCCCTTACTATTCAATCTCTGTAGCTTACTTGGTTTGCTCTTGTGGTTTTGATCAATTGTTATATGCTGATGAAACTCACATAGTATTAAAGATAATCAAGATTGTTTACGAGCCTACCTCAATATTCTGCGGTTGTCTATCCAAGCTTGAAGGTTCGGTAAGTGTTAATCATTGCATGTTAAAACGGGATAAGATGGAGACACTTTGGGGCATATTCACAAGAACGTGTGATAACCACCGCAAGTTTAGCTTAACGCAACTTCTCACATCGCAGTCCATCGCGGGAAAACAACGCCGTGTTAACGTAGCATTCTCAACCTGGCGTCACCATGCGATAGTCCCACGATAACGCGTCAAATGACCGCGTTAAAAACAACGCGACGCCGAAAAAATGCGAAACACCAACGCGAATAAAGTTGCGATGAGGCCAACCACGAAAAAAAAAACAGCGATAGGCCTGCAATCCCCACGCGTCTGGCGGGAAAATGCACCACAAAAGCTGAACAAGAATAACACACCATGAACAAATCAAACTGCGCAGCAACATGGATGCACCCGGAACGAGTGCCCAGGTCAACGCGAACCCCACAAGCCCCACAGACCACCAGCAATGAACCTCGGGGGCGGGGAAGGCCAAGGAGAAGAGGAAGAGGAAGACGGGGTACAGTCCGCAGGAAAACCCGATCGTCGTCACGGAGGTGACAGAGCACCACCAACAACTGTCCGTCACCACATTGGCAATACAGACGGAAAAATGGCATCCCCTCGTGAATGCAGTCGGAGTGCCCAGGAGGCCAAGATGCGCTGGCACGATATCAAAAGCCAAACCAAGCAGAAACCCGCTGCCAACAGGAAGGCAGCAACGGCGAATGGAGGTGGGAGTCCTGCGCCACAGGAGGAGCTGGAGCAAATGGCGCCCACAGTCATCAGTGTGGAGACGGTGCAAGGAGTCGGGAGTCCGGACACTGCTCGACATGACCTGACACAACAGCAACAGGGTGAGTAACGAACAGGGACTGTGGGGACGGGGGGGATGGGCACAATGGCACACATGCACAACGACGTGTAGCACACCGCACACCCACAATAACCCTGGGTCATGTCCCTGATCCCCGTGGCACACTGCAGCACACATACAAACATCAAGTAGGCCCCCGTTCACCATTTGCCCAAAGGGGTCCCACCCCACCCAACACCAATTACACAACACACACATGCACCCGTGCGAAACACAGCAAAGATGCGTATGTGAGAGCCACATTGACAATGCAAGTGACACCACATGACCAGCAGCATGGCTGGAGTACAATCACCATGACACTGTGCACGCCACGAGACTGAGGTGGCTGAGTGTGGACCACATCCGGAAAGGAGCAGGTCACACTCTGACACATCCACCTGCACAAACAACCACTGACGTCAACAACACATCTGCAGACAAACAAATGCACAAGAGTACAAAAACCGTCCAATAGCACAAATGACCCAAGTCGCAAACATCACAGCACCACAAAAGCACAAAAGCCAAAGGCACACCGCCTCCAAGGGATATGGGGCAGCAAAATCACAGCTGCAGGTGCGACTCCCACACAAAGCAGCACACACACATAGCAATTACAGCACACCCACATGGACGACAATGTGGTACACAGCCCAACACCTACGATGCAGAACAGAGGACACAACTGGGTCCGCCTGTGCGTAGAAAATGGCCAATCACATCTGACATAGCAGGAAACTGTGAGATGCAAAGGTACGTGTACAACCTCACCTACGTCATGTAGTCCAAATGTCCACTGTCCCGCATCAAATAGTCCGCCCCTCCTAAACAGTCACAATGTACATTGTCATGAAGTCTGAATGTAAAGGTGAACAATGCGGCAACATACATGCCAACACAATGTCAACAAGCATCTCCCCCCACATTGCAGAGGGACAAACAACACCCCCAGCAGAACAGACCAGACAACTCTACAGTGATGCTGAAGAGGACCACCACACTTCCGACACCTACGCCCCACAACAGTCCATGGACATCTAAGGCAATCGACCTCCAGGAGCAGGGCAGCACCTCTGCATCGAGGACACCCCACCCCCTGCACAGACAACACAGCTGGATGCACCCACAACCCCGGCTGGCTCCCAGCAGCCCACCCAAGCACACATCGCATTCCAAGGCCAGGTGTCAGACTGCCAGAAGGGGGGGGCCGAACATGTGCGGGTGGGCCACTACCTCATGGAAGCCGAACCAGATGACATACGTGGGTGTCCATCAGGACCCACCAACAATCTCCCCAACGGAGACCCACACTGCAACAGAGACACATGCCTTTGCACATTTCCAGTACTGAACCACACCCAGAGCCACGGGATGATCATCCACACCCCCACGCCGGACTGGAGTACGCCGACCCAGTTCACTCCTTTTACGTATTGAGGGGGGACGACAAAGCTACATGTGCAATGTCCCACCCGCTGCCTGCGGTGACATGGCTGCGTCCTCTGTACACGGCACAATGTAATGTTGTAGTGCCCGGGGCACAAATGCATACATCATGAGCACACGGACACACACAGATAGTTCGTTGAACTGGCCACGGGCACGTGCGCTCCACACCTTTATTGGCATGGTCACATGTACAGTGACTCATGTGCTGGATGTGTGTGGGGTGAGTGTAAGCCAGCCCTCATGGAGTCGTTGGTGCTGGCAACAACTTGAACAGTGATCACAATTGAAGCTGAAACATAAAACACCAGCACAACTGAAACAACTGTGAAGCATCATGGTGGTAGCCGGAGGGAGTACAGTGTTCACCCAACATGCAAGCAGAATGTTCCTTGATTTGTGGTGCACTGAGTTAGTGGCACCTGAAGAGCTGAGCAGGGTATCAAGCTGATGATGGCCACCACAACAGGTGTGAGCAACTCTGACAGTCTGGCAGTAAGACACCTCCGACTCTGGCACCTGTTGTTTGGAGTCGGTCCTGGCGGTGGTGGCGTGTGCATCCTGCGGTGATGCGACGTCCGGGCAGGTCAGGACTCGATGTGATGTGTGAGCCAAGGTGGACCGCAGTTGAGGCTGGAGGCAGCGGACAGCGCAGGGCCACAGACACATGGCATTGATGACCCCCAGACCATCGACCCAGAGGCCATCCAACATGCCATCAGACCGGGGCCATGGTTTGAGCTGCACAGAGTCAGTGGCCCCGGATGCACTGCGGCCGGCAGAGGCACACCGCCACAGGACGGTGACTTGCGGTGCAGTGAGATAGGGCCACGCGAGGTGAGCGGGTCCTCGTCGATGGCGAAGGTGAATGTAGGTTTGCGGGGGACAGTGGAAGGTGTCCTCCAGGGCATGATGCAGAGGGCAGGAGCCGGCCGGAAGCGGCAAATGGAGGAGTGGAATGCTACAGCCCCGTTTTGGCCACATAGTCAGTATCACCGACATGATGATGAAGACAACCCCCAGTCCATGGACTCAGTCGCCAACAAATCTCAAGGAGAAAGTGTCCATGGTTGTTGGGGAACAGACTTAGTGGCACCGGAGCTGACAGGGGATGCAGTCTGCGACGAGGCCAGTACAATGATATCAGGTCTGCCATAAATGAATCATGACTGAGTTCCCAATGTGTGCACTACTCGCCCAATGTGTAGTCCGGAGGCAGCGGCCAGCGCGGACCAACCGCTGTTCAGCAAGCTCCTCCTGGAACACTGACACACGGAGTTGAAATGGCATATGGGGATAACTCGTGGTTGACCGAGGCAGTAGCGACAGAGCTGAGCGGGTGTTTGGCCATCGGCGATGCCGTGTCCTGCCTGGTACGGACTGGCATGGATTTGTGTGGGGCCTGCAGGACCGCAGTGTAGTCCGAAGGCATAGTCATCAATGGCCCACAGCCACGTGTTGTTGGCCCGCGATGCACAGGGTTGGTGACACCAGGGCAGTTGTCGGCAGTGTTCGGACACCTCCGTAACGATGGTCCTTTTCTCCTCCGGACTGAACGGCGTCTTCCTCTTACTCATCTCCCTGCGTACAGTGATATGTACTCCGCCATGCAGAAATCACGGATCAGGTCAACATGTGGGACCTACACGTCCGCAGTGTAGGCCGAAGGCGTAGTCATCAGGGACCCACAGACACGTGTGGTTGGGATGCCATGCACATACTTTGTGTCACCACATCGAAGGGAGTATAGTGATATAAACTCCGCCATAAAGTGTGTACTATGCCATAGCATAATCAAGACTCAGTTCCAAATGTGTGACCTACTTGAGTGTAGTGTAGGCCGGAGGCAGCGGTGGTGTACGCCAACGAAAAAGGAGTAAAGCGGGCCTGTGTCGCGGAGGCCGTGATGGTCTGAGGAGGCTGCGAAGGTCGCGGGCCTCGGGCTTGGAGCTTGTGCCGGCACGTGGTGGGCCCTCTTTGACACACGCCGGTGTCGGCAGGTGAGCAGTGAGGCCTGGCTGCGCAGGGGCGGGCATGATGGCTCCGGGGACCAGCGGCCCGGGGTGCAGCAGGCGCACAGGGTCGCAGGCCACACCGCTCACAGCGACAGCGTCGGCCTCGTGGCAGGGTGGGAGGCGCTGCCCTGGCAGACGCGTTGCGCATTCCGGAAGAGAACCACGCCCAGTGCTACGTGCTTTATTCACACCCCTGCGCTGACCTGGCGTACGCCGGGCCAGCCCACTCCGCACACGCTTACGGGGGGGACGTCACAAGCTACATTTCCGCTTTCTTCTCCACTGGCTGGGGTGACATGGTTGCGTCCACTGTCCACGACACTCCAAACACCAGCAGTGCATGTAGACATGGCTGTGTCTGTGGTCTGCATACTGCAGTCTGTCCAGCACATCTCCGCCACACTTGGCATTGTGTACATACTCATTCATGGATCACTTGCCTCCTTCGCACATGCCTGGTTCCCACCTCTCCCCACATTCCGGTATTGTGTGGCTGAGGTGCCATGCCATCGATGGCTCATGTACATGGCTGACCAAGGTTGCCACAGTAAGTTGTGCTGTCGTGTCTGGTGGGGGGGCATGTTGTTTGGCATGTTGTATGTGGTTTTGTGACGTGTGCAGTGCCAGAGTTGTGAGTTGCATGCTTGTGGGGTTGAGGTTTGTGGTGTGTTCATTTGGTACTTGCCAACGGGCATTGCATTCCCATGGGTGCCATCCTGGAAGCGCTGGTTGATGTTGGACTGTCGGAAGATGAAGGGAACATGCACACTGACTGGGTAGTTGGCCATGACATTGGTGAGGAGTCCCCTGTGGTCCACTATTGCCTGCACATTGATGGGATGCATGTGCTTTCTGTTGGGGTATTGTGTGCGGTGTTGGCAGGGGGCACAAGTGGGACAAGTGTGCAGTAGATTGCCCCCGACACGTGCGGGGCTCCAGCCATGGCATATAGTCCTTGCTTGGTCTCCAGCTGTTCCTGCGCATTGTGGGGGACGTATGGGTGCTGGGGTCCCGAGCTGGTGAGGGCATCCGGGACAGGTGTGAGGAACTTGGATGGGGCTGGCTGTGAGACTCCTCCGACTCGTAGGTTTTTGTTAGGGAGGGTACCAGAGGCCAACAGGTGCAGCACAGCCAGCAGCTTTGTGTGCGGAGGGATGTTGGTTGCCCGCTGTGTTGGTACTGTCAGCCTGTGGGCAATGATGTTCAGGATGCGGAGGATGGTTGTCCTTTTGGGCCTGTGGTGGGCATTGGCATTGTCTGGTGTTGGGTCTGTGGGGCTGGTGCATTTCCTGGAGGTCAGCTGTCTTTGTCTGCGCTGCCTCTGTGGTGGTCCGGGGGGGGAGGCGGGGGGGTCTGTTGGGCGGGTGGCGGTCCTGGGGGTGGTGGCGGTGGGTGTTGTTGCCCTCTGGGGGCTCCGGGGTGCATGGTGAGTGGCTCCATGGCATCTGTTGTTCTTCAGGTGTGGCTGTGGGCTGGGCTCCCTTTTCTTGTGCAGTTTGACGTCCGACTTTGCACGAGTTCAGAGCAGGTGTTAATTTCCTACTCGTAACGCGCCGTATCGCCTGTTTTGTGTTCCTATCGCAGATGTGGCTGGTCGTTGAGAATGTTGCGTTGTGGTGTTGTTGTGGCTTTTTGCTCGGGAACGCCTACTCTCCATATCATTAGCGTTAGTTGCCGGGGTCATCTGTGGCGATGTTTTTTGCGACTGCTTTCGCAGGGAAACTGGTGTTATGGGCTGTTAGCACCAGCTTGTGAATGGGGCGATAAATTTAGCGCGACTTTGGATGCGTTAAAGTGCCGATAACTCGGCGGTAGCTCCTTGAGAATATGCCCCTTTGTTCAGCTTATCCTTCTCCTTTCTGTGACCTCTCTTTCTAACCACCCTCCTCAGGTCCGAAATCAGTATTTTCCACTAGTTAAAAAAACTTGGCTTTAAAAATGAACGAATTCTCACTTTTATGGATCAAGTCAAGTGATAAAGAGCTGCTATTTTCAGTTATGCTCTTTGAAGCATATTTTATATATGTTCCCATTTCCTCCCAAAGTGCAGGTTAAAAATGCATTTGTTTCATCACATCTTGGTTATTGTAATTCCATCCACCTTTGTCTCCCAGAGTAATTTAATTCCCAAGCTTCAACTCATTCAATACATCTAGTTGGTGCTCAGAATGAAGATGAGAAACCATATAAGTCCAGCACTGGCTTCCTTACATTGGATGCATGTAAAACCTGTCATCCTCTTTACATCTATGTGTTTGGTGCACAGAACTATCTTCTCTTCATTGGGCTCTGTTTTGGGTTCCAAGATCAATCTTTATTGGCCATTGAGCTCATTAAGGTTACAAAATAAATTCCTCCTCGCTGTTCCTGAAGACAGCTTCCAAACTTTTGGAGGTTATGCTTTATCAATTTTAGTGGCTAAGGAGTGAGCAGTAGGAGTTAGGCAGCTTGCGGACCACTGTGACTTTAGGAAGGAGCTAGAGACTGTGGGCCAGATGTAGATAAATTCATTTTTGCGAGTCCTTAATAGCAATTTTTAGCGAATCGCTATTAAGGACTCGCAAAAAGGAATGTAGGTAGGAATCGCAATATTAATTGCGATTCCTTAATATTCCTTAATTGCGAATCGCAAATTGCGATTCGCAATTAAGGAATACCTTCCCATTCATTCCTATGGGCCTATAGGCCCATAGGAATGAATGGGAAGACATTCGCAATTTGCGAGTACCCATTAGGTACTCGCAAATTGCGAATGCATTTTCAAGGGTGCAAGGGTGTCAAAAGGACACCCTGTTGCCCCCCTAAAATATGTATGTGTGCACATGTGGCGCACATACATGCCCTAAGGGCATGTATGTGCGCCACATGGCACTTTGAAAAATGCAAAAGTGCATTTTTCAAAGAAAGTGCAAATTACCACCAACTTGAAGTTGGTGGTAATTTGCGATTCATAAGCCCAAATCGCAGACTTTCTGAGCTTCCTGCATTGCATTTAAGGAATCGCAATTTGCGATTCCTTAAAGGCAGTCGCAAAATAGGGAATTGCAAAATTTGCGATTCCTTATTTTGCGAGTAGGTTTTTCCTACCGACATTGCACAGGGCTATTTTGCTGTCGCAAACGTTGAAATTCTGCGAATTTCAGCGTTTGCGATCGCTATTTCGCTTCCTACATCTGGCCCATAGTTATTTAAACATTGCATGTAGATGTTCTTTTATGGTTTCTTCTTGGTTGTAATGTCTTTCGAGGTGTGAGTTCGTTTCTTAGTGTCATGATACCTGTTTGGGGTGAATGTAGCACTTTACAAAACACTTAAACGAAAAGTAATTTTGACTGGAGCTGTGAAGTCTGCTGAGTAGAGCAAGGAAGTTCCACACCTTGGTACTAGAAGGAGTGTTTGGTTTTTGAGGGAGAGGTTATATGAGCAGTTTAGCAGATGCCCTCAAAACTGTAAAACGGCAGGAAAAAGAAAGGACAGAAACAGCTGAGGCCCTGAATCATGCCCAGTTTCCCTCCATTGGCGTAATTAAAACATTTAATGGCCTGAGTGTTCATGGGAAGCATATGCTATGGATAAGGGGAGGGTTAGCAGGAAGGCCTCTTTCTGGTCAGGAGCTAACCCAGTTACCTACTTTGATGGCTAATGACTACTTCAGACTCAAACAGGACAGGGTTAGTGCATTCTGAACAACAGATCAACATCCCTTGAGAGTGTTTGCTGGTGCATTACAAGGGCCTGCATTGTGTATCTGTCCTGTAAAAAGGGCATCTCTTTGACCCTGACAGGAATCTTGGCAAATGGGTTATAAGTGACCCGTGAAGGGAAGCTTGGGGGGACCCTCTTGCCTTACTAGAGATATCATCTCTCGGTTCTGCACAACAAAAGAGCTAAGGACTACATATACCATATAATGGACTGGCTGGGGCCTTTTCTTTCCTGTAATGGAAAAGGGAATGTTCTCTGCCCCTGTATTCGAGGAAGCCTCTATTATCTGTCCTGTGTAATAAAGGGGCAGAGAGTGTTGTATTCCTCTTAGGGTGTCCATACACGGGCTTTCCTGTATCATGTCCTTATATAGGCACAATTCGCCCTGCCCTTATATAGGCATAAAATCCCAGTCCTTATTTAGGCATTAAACCGTGCACTCCAAATACAGGCATGGTCTCCGACATCCGTCCACCCTAACGTCACAACGAGTTCTTGAAGAACAGACCCTTAGGCTTCGGGAGTTTCCCTAGCACAGGACTATTGATTTCTTCAAGGACTCATCTATTATGCATGAACCATTATACCTTAGGGGTTCATTCATGACGTCTTCCGCTGTCCGATTCACGTCAATGCTAACATTCTGAGGTACCTCTCAGGTATAAATATACCTTCCCTAGCCCTTGTAAACTAGAGGAGACCTCGACTTCAGAGGAGCCCGTTTCCCGGCCTGACGCACTGAGAAGACGCTGTCATCCCTGCACGCAGAGAGTCCAGCTTCCAGTGATCTGACTTCCCTTGCGGGGTGTTGGAGTTCGAGTCTGGCAAGAGATTCCTACCTCTCTCATTCTTAAGGTATGGAGCTGACTAGAACCTAGAGGGACTCTTGGCATACTAGGCATACTAGGCATACTAGACTTAACATACTCTTAGTATACCATAGTAAGGAATACTTCACCTACTTCATACCTCCCCCTACACCTAGGTTAGGTTAGGTACATTGGGGTAGAACTAGCTTAGCAACGCATCGTATGAGTACTCGCATTTTTAGTCTGTGTTATTTATGCAAATGAATATCTACTAAAGATCATGCTAGTGCAGTATTATTTATTTCTACTGCTTACGCTGTACATTATTTATCTTGCATACTGTCTTGTGATCATAACAGCACATTTAACTTACACGAGAAAGCAAGACTGTTCAATAAATCTTTTATTGAAACGCCCGTCTATTCTTTCTGTGTAACTTTGAGGAAAACTAAGCATGCACGATTGAGCTGAGTGAAATAGTTATCTATTGTTTCCACGACTCTGGGACACGTTCTGATTCTAAAGGGAAACAAAGTTGTCATGTTTTGCGGCTGCCAGAAACTACTCCCTTCTTGTTTGTCAAGGAGTTTCTAGTGGCCTCTGAGCTAGCTGGCACAAGTAATTAAGTTTAATATACTCGATAGGGACATACTGACCTTAGTCCTATGTCAAACCTATAGGGGATATTATTCCAATGCGCAGAGCCTATTAGGGAAATAGGAGCTACACTACATGGCGTCCAACGTTTGGTAAGGCGGTAATTTAACGCTAGATACTGAGTAACTCAGCCGTGCTTTTTCTCTCAGAGACCCCTACCCATATACTCCAAAAGACGTCTGGAGTGGGCAGGGTTAAGTATCCACCACGGCTACATAAAGGAAACACCCTATATATTAGCTGTTTGGTTTGCTCAACGTTGAAGGATACAGTGTTCCAAAATATTGTGCACCTTATCTTTGTTTCCTTGAAACTTGTTCTACATTTTTTCAATCAACAAAATGCCTGGCTCTGACACTGAGACCGGAAACGGTGAAGCTGCGGATCAGCCAGTTGCAACAGCTTATAATATCACAGGTTTTATTGAAACCGAGGAGGGTGTTATAGACATCCCTCAAAACTTAAGAAGAGCCATCACTCTAAAACTTATAAAACACGGTCTGCCACCAAGAGGTGGTAGAGCAGTTTTCGTGATAGAGGCACACGAATCCTTTCAGACAGAGGTATTCTATTCATGGGTAATATTTCCTGAATCCAATCCAGTAACACACATGTTTCACTTCTACAAAGAAGATGATCCACCAGAGGAATACATTCCTTTCGAGGATATAGAAATTCCATTAACATACCAAGAGCATCAGCTCTGGTTTAAAGGCGCCCTAAAACATCACAGAAACATTACCAGGCTCGGTCCACTAGGTAGACCAGGAGCAACATGGCCGATTCTAGCCGGCTATACACCTCATCCCGACATTGAAGAAATGTCAGACGAGGAACTACTTGTTCAACTACAAGAAATAATAAAAATCTACAGACAACTGGTCCAATATGTCATGCGGACTTTCACAGTCCAGCAACCACTGACACTTCCAAATCCAACTCCCCAGCAGGGGAATACACTAAAAATTACACCACAGACTCTCTACGCAGTCATGGGTAAAATGCCCACAAAACGTGTGCAAATTCCATTCTGGATAGCTCAAAAAATTACTCAAATCGAAGCAGTATTTCCAAATACTAGCCCGTATGAGAAACACAGAATCCTAACAATCAGTTTACCGATGGGGATCACACCACAACTGGAAGACTGCACCACTTGGGGCTCAGTCTTTGCTCCCATCTATACTAAAACACATGGTATTCCGTCAATTGCGGTAATCCCAGATGTCCTGAAACAAATTCAAAACGAATACGGGGCAGAGCCTGCTCTAAATTTAGGTATGAAATTACTGAAAAATTTCGACCAGGTCTCAACAATAATATTATCTAATATTAAAGGGGAGGCAGCAGCAGTGGCGATCCGCCAAAAATTAAGGAATTCGATGTTACAGAACATCAAACTGAACTACCCAGAATAATTGAACAATCTTATCCAGAATTAGGCAGAGATAGTTTGGGTGGAAGACCAGTGAAGCCGAAACTATCTGAAAGTCCTGAGAAGGACTCAATTAAACAAACTCCTACATCTTCTAAAAAGAAGTGGGAGACTAATAAACAAAATTCAAACGAGAAACGTTCTCAATCCCGAGGTAGGTCTCCTCAAAAGGAGCCCTTTGAAAGGAGGTATAACCTCAGGAATAGGGATAATTTGAGAAAACCTGACAGGTATCAAAATACTGATACACGTTCCTCTCGTCCCTTTCAGATCTCATCACAGACTTCGGAAAGAAGAGGACGGTCAGAACATAGAGAAGAACGCGTAAAATCCAAAAAAGAAAAACACGCTACGAAAAACAAAACAAAACCTCAATTCTCCAAAAAGAAAGTAGCAGGTCTGAAGATCAGACATGCCGAGAATACTGAGAACACAACTCAAGAACGGAGAATGGGCTCAGACAATGCTGGACAGTGCAGCAGAAGTCACAATAGCTCGCCAGAACCTGAAGGAACTTCTGGAGATAGTGGACTTGAATGCGTACATTACAGTTGAGACTGTAGACACCAGGGTTAGTACTCCACAAAAGTTATATGAAATAACACTCCGGATGGAGGGAGACATACCTAGACAGGTGAAAGCACTTTTTTGGGAAAGACTATCAAGGGGCTATGACATACTTCTAGCAGAAAAAGACTGGCCACCACAATTTGTCAGGGAGTGCCCACACAGCGAGGACATTATTATGCCTGCCTTCTCCAAACATATTCCAATTCACCTAAAATATACATATGCCAGGAAATGGGCAGTAGCCCAGGCCCCAGCATTATATAAAAATCATGTAGGATGGGATGAGGACTCACCTCACCATAAAATACATCTGAAACATGAACCAACTGCACAAAGGCAGTACCCAATAAAGCAAGAAGCTAAAAAACAGGTCAGGGAGATCTTAGATCAACTTGAATACCAAGGGGTGATTGAAACATGCACCTCCTCAATGAACAATCCTTTGTTTCCTGTCTCCAAACCAGACAATACATATCGTCTAGTTTTGGATTACAGGCACCTAAACACTTGTTCTAAAACCTTTGCAGTGCAAAATGCACATAGCACAGCATTAATGAATAACATTGTGCGTAAAAAATACAAAACAACATTAGACATCTCAAATGGTTTCTTTTGTCAAAACATAGCACCTGAAAGCAGGTACTTAACAGCATTCTCCATAATGGGGACCCAGCGTCACTTTTGTCGACTCCCACAAGGGTTCAAGAACAGCCCAGGTTTATTCTCAGCGAGGGTAACGGAGTTACTACAAATTTATGACAGTGAGGCATTGTCCTATGTCGATGACATCTATCTGACAGACGATGACCTGGACAAACACTTGAACAGGGTGAGCACCATTATACTGGGCTTCGCCTCTGAGGGCTACAAGTTCAACTTTAAAAGTCCCGGATGCCCATCTCAATGTCCTATTTCTAGGATATGAGCTTTCAAGTGAAGGCAAGAGCTTGGCAGCTAACTTTCTAGAGAAATGTGCGCTGCTCCAACCTCCAAAAACGCTAAAAAACTTACAATCCATTCTGGGTTTCCTAAACTTTGGAAGAACATACATTCTAAATTACGCAGAAAGGGTTGAACCTCTCTACGCATTAATCAAACCTGATTTTTCAATCAAAAATTGGACAAACGAACACACAAAAATCTTGCGTTCACTCCAGGCTAACATGTTAGCAACAAATCACTTACAAACACGCGTAAGTCAACGCAATTTGGTGATCCGAATAATTTCGGGTCAATGCGGATTCACCTACTTAACCTTCAATGAGGGTGAGAAAATACCAATTGCATACAAATCTCATTTGTACACACAAGCGGAAATGCGCTTCAGTTCAACTGAAAAAATTCTAACAGCTGTTCAAACCGCTGTAGCAAAAGAAAGAGCCTTAGCCCAAGGGAAACGCATTATTGTCGTAACCCCAGTACCAGCTTTAGAAGCGGTCACAAAAGCAAGCATTCCAAATGCTAAAGCATTACATCCAAGATGGATACAATGGGTTAATTCTCTTGCTGCAACAGATGTTGAATATGTTTTTGATCCAGATTTAAAAACACAAGCATTCCTGCAATATGAACAAGAATGTCCTCTGCCCACTGAGATTCTGCCTCTCGATCAGTACGAATTCATAATTTACACTGACGGATCCGCACAACCCGCATCAGGGAGTAAGCAAGCTTACAGTGCAGCGTGTGCAATCGTTAAAGGTCGCATGCGAGATGGCATCTTCAGACCTATGGTCACAAAAACCCAGTCTCTAGGAGATTGTACAGCACAGCGAGCTGAACTACGAGCATTCAAACTGGCACTTGAAAGTACAGATCGAGAATTCCCCACACTGATAGTGTGCAATTCCTTTTACTGTGTTCAGTCGTATAATGAATATATACAAAACTGGCTTGAAAATGGTTTCAAAGATGCGAAAGGTGGCACAATAAAGCACAAAATGCTTTGGGAACAAGTAGTTCAGTTAAAAACGAACTACCAAAGGCTCACGTGATCCACACACTGAGTCATCAACGTGATGGCGTTCACGTTGCAGGGAATTCATTGGCTGACGAAGCCGCAAAGGGAGCTGTTCAGACGGCTTCCGTAGCTGCGATCACTCGTTCAAAAACAAAAATAGACAGTGAGATAATGTTGGCTGTCAATGCTTCAAGCAAGGGCAGCAGTGCAGCGTTACCAAAAAAGTTTCCACTCAAGTACTCTTATGTAATTGATGCGAACAACGTTCCTTTTGCTCGAATCCCTGGAGTGGGGATAGGGTAATTCCAAACAAGGAACGCAGATTAGGACTAATCCTAGCAGCACACGAAGGGATAGCTTCTGCCCATGCAGGTGTTTCAGCAACAGTATCTTTACTCAAGCAAAGATATTGGTGGCCTGGCATTCGGAAACAAACTAAAAACTATGTTTTAGAATGTGATATTTGCCAACAGATGAAAGTCTCAACAGTGAAACGTCCTGCGCAGACACCCCTGTTAATTTCAGACAAACCATTAGCTTGTGTTTACCTGGACCACCGCGTTCCCTAGCAAAGGGACGGTAACTATAAATATATCATGGTTGCAGTGGATTCATGCTCTAGGTTCCTATGGATATGGCCTCAGCGCTCGGCTGACGCTCGAACTGTTATAAAAGATTTGCAAGTCTTTATCGGCACATACGCAATAGGCACGCTACATTCTGACCAGGGCCCTGCGTTTAGCTCTCGGGCTTACAAAGAAGCCATGGCCAGTCTGGGCGTTGCATTGCGGTACTCCTCTCCATTCCATCCTGAGGGAAATTCGGTTGTGGAAAGGAAAAACCGGGACATAAAGCAGTCTATAACAGCTAGGGTATTAGGTTCGGGTGATGGGTGGGTCAAATATCTTTATGGGGTCCAACGCTCATTGAACAACTTGCCAAGAAGTTCTCTAGGGGGGGTCACTCCATATGAGGTCCTATTTGGGACAAGAATGTGGGTACCAGATCACGTAGGCACAGTGGTGGAAAATAAAACGTTTGATATCAAAGATCGTTTGGCTGTTTTACAGGAACTGAATGAGTTAAGAACGAAACAAAGCAACGTATTTCTACAGCCAACCACCACTGGGGGAAAACCGGCAGTCCCAGCAAGGCCTGTCTGGATTCCAAAAGTTGGGGATCTAGTCAGAGAAACAATTGCGGACAAGAAGGAATTTGGACCTTCTTACAGACAACCAGTACCTGTCCTAGCAGTTCAAGGAACAAGAACAGTACTTTTGCCGCCCCTTGCTGGAAGAAAGGAGAAAAGATTTGTGTCCATCGACCTCATCAAACCACAGTATGTGGCCAATACTAAATAGTAGGCCTCGTGGACTCCGACCTAGTAGCAGACGCACTCTTCTCGCTACTATCCAAGAGGTTCAGACTGAAAGACTGATAACAATCGAGAATTCAGCTGTAACAGATGAAGGACTAAGCAACAATGCAATGGAACTCATCCCTCTTGAAAACCAAGTAACAGTTCATCCAAATACACCTGTCTACACCAATGTAGCGAGTGATCAACTGGTTCCAGCGATTTCTACAAATCCTGATGCAATTCCAACAATTGACAGAACTGCTTCTGGCTATTTCATTAACTTTGATACGTTCTCAGAAGATCCGAGTGAACCTGAAACGACGCCAGCATCATTGAAATTCAAGCAGCAAGTACAAGACTTTCTTCACTTTCTGAAAAAGACTTATTTGGTTTCTCCATGGATTGAACTCTGGATTACATCTGGACTTTTTGTTTTCCTGCTCTGGCTAGCTTTGGTTACAACTGTGAGCGTGCTTATAAGTGGCAGATACATCCATGTGAATACTGAAGGAAAAGATGTGAACATACTTTTGAAACCTCATAAATCTTCCCATCGTGAAGCAAGAGACTTGTCATCAGTGAACATCACAGCTGTTCCTATACAGGATGGTATAGTGTGGGACAAAACAGATTTTGATATCTTCTGCCCGACGGAACAATTGAATATTCCACATTTGTTTAAAATTTCACTAAGTGATCTAATTTCGTCCAGTACCTATTCTGATGATTGGGACTTTGAGACTGTAAACGACATAATGTTTGACCTAGAGAAATCTGCTGCATTTTCTAAAAATGTATATTTAGAGGGTTCATCAGACTATGAACAGCTGTATTGCTATAACCACTATGGTCATCATTATTTACATAAATCTGCATACCCTAGAAATGTGTTTATGTTTAACCAATGGGAGCATTGTCCTACACCACCACACGGTAGTTCAAAAACATTTGCTAACAAGTTTCCATATTTTTCAGGGTACAATACATCTGATCCAGAAACGTTTTACTATAAAAATGTAAACAAAACAGGACTGAAAATTATGTTAACAAATACGAAACAGATTTACTCTGCAACATTTATTGCCCAACTGTCTAGACAGGGTTTCGACTTATGGAAAGACACAATAGACACAAAAACTGTGGTAGGGGTACTAAAGATTGGCAAGTGCAGGGGATAGAAGCGTTATTTAGAGCCTGTATCATCCCTGAACAAATAATGTTTTTGAATGAAACTGTCCAACAAACATCTTGTCTTGGACTAGCCAAGATCAAAGAGATGAAGACACCTTCTGTACCAACACCTGCCAGTGATAATAATACACAGGCAGTGGTGACAGTTGACAATATACTACAGCTCAACAGATCTAATCCTGATTGGAAAAAATGGTTGATCTGGCCCACAGACACGAACAACTGTCAGGAAAGATTCCTGAATAAAACTCAGGGCTTTACTATTCATAGGCCAGACCCAATATACGTCCAAAGACAGCATCCGGGGGTAGTAACAACATACATTGTAGGAAAATTATGCCTCGATTGGCTTCAGAAATCTACACTACAGGATGTGAAACAACACTTATCCTTACTTAAAGAAGACGCAGACATTAGGGAATTCTTGCTTGGACCAAGAAAACCGCGTCAAAAACGTTTCATATATGCCGGCATTTATGCTGCCTATAATGAAGCATGGAAAGTGTCACAGATGGAGGCCGCAGAACGAATACGTGAACTTGATCGTATTAATTTAGAGAAAACCCTCTCTGTGGTCGACAATGGGTTAACAACTTTGTCCTCCAGAATATATTCATTGGATGGCATTGTATCCTCTGCTATCGACATACTAGAACAAGATTTGGCGATGTTACAGCAAGGCCAATCTCAATTACGTTCTATTGTGTTATTAAGCTGGACGCTGCAATCTTTGCTTGCGGGCTATGTGCCTTGGCGTTTCATCAACACATCGGCTCTGTTTGCAGAATACAATCTAACTGATAAACAGATCGAACTGGCACAAAGAGGAGCAAAGTATACAGTGCTGAGCATTGAAAAACTGGAAAAGTTACCATTCACAGTGGCAGAAAAACCAGCTACAGAATGGCTCATTCATGGCAAAATCACATTACCTGTGACTACTTTTCAGTTTCAGTATTGCCTCAGACAAATGCAAGCAGGCAAATATGAAAGGTTGGGAAAGGAATACATTAAGACATCTTGGGATTTACCGTATACATATAGATGTTGGAGTGGGGATCGTGAAGTGCTTTTGAGCGGTACACTCTGTAAACGTGCACTGAGCGGTTCACTTATATGTCAGGACATTTCTTTACACGGGGCTTGTAATGGTTCTGTGGCAAATTTGTCTTGCCATCAGCAGGGTACACCAGCTGCTGTGATTAATCCAACGTTTGGAAAACTTTCTAATCTGAGTTACCTCATGTTGAATGATCAGAGTTGCTGCGGCATGTTGCCATGCATCCCATATCTAGTAACGGTCAACTCCAGGGTCACTTGCTGTATGCAAGTATTGTTTGCCCCAATAGACACAATCAGGGAGTCGCCTCTATGGCCTTCGCTGAACGTCTCTTTTATAAGATTTGATACTTTGAGCAGAATGAAAGCCATGCTTTTACAGCAAACAGTGCCTTTGACCTCGGCCAAAGAAACCTATGATCTACAAGTAGCAAGGACTTCGGCTGAGATACAGACTTTAATACGTACAAACTGCCCTATACATTTCGTGGAAATGATAGGACGTATCTTTAACATGTCTGATACAACCGGAATTGTACATGTATTTAAGAGCATCTGTTCCGGTCTGTTAGCACCTTTCCAGGCAATACTCGGAATCATCCCGAACTTTGCACATTCAGTGTTTGGTGGCATACCATTAATTCTAGCACTTGTTGCCGGAATTCTATTTCTCTTCCTGCTATTACGCTATGGCCAGCCTATTCGCAGACATCACTCCGAGCGAAATGGAGAAAGCTCTCCTTGAACGAAAGTGCTGTGAGCGAATAGTACAGCTTTTGGGCATGACTCGTCTACGGGACCTTAATACCACGTGGTTCCTGTCATTCAGACCAATCTGGCAAGATTGCATCTTACCTGTTCTACGATGCCTGCTATGCGGTGAAGAATGCGTGTTGGACACCTGTCTAACATTTCCATCAGCAACGCCAACGGATGTCGATACTCTGCTGGTCCCGATAACGGCCCATGCTCTGTGTTGTCCCCAGAGGCTGCCAATCCTGATGTCAGCATTCATTGAGATCTCACAGACGCTTCCGGCTGCTGCTGAGGTACGAGAAAGATCTACAGGCACACAGGTAACAACGAACGCGAACATTGCTGCGGCAACCTATGGTGAAAGCGATGCTTCACATCTCTGTGCAATTAATCTACTACACGAGGTGTTCCAACTGACACAAACTTCAGTGGACGATGTTTTGTCTACAGAAATAGATGATCTCATGTTTACACCAGACCCGTAAACTGACTCTGATTCAGCCCACAGTGTTCCAGAGATGCAGTAACAATTTGGCCTTCATACTTCAAAAACTTGGAACTCTTCCCAAAATTGAACTTTTTCCCATTTTTCGAACTAAAATGGCACTTCAATCAGCTTAAAGTAGAACTATTCTTATAGTACAGACTTCGCGGTACTTCCACAGACACTTAGTCATCTTGTTTGTCAAAAAAAGTTCATTCATTTTCATGACATGAAATGACTTTGATTTTTGAACAACTTATCGATCATTTTCTGTCAAATATAAATATTACTGCTAATTTCATTCATATTGTATTTTATTTTAAATATATGCCTGAAATGAAAAGCAATGCTTCAAATGTACAGAACCTTTTGCATTCCAATAGGTTTTTTAAATGCCTTTTAAATGGTTTAATGAAATATTTTAGCAATATGCGGTACTCCATTTAATGTTTAGCATTTTAAATGTTTAGCATTTTAGTATTATCGAACACACGAAAGTGGAGTGGGTGTTGTATTCCTCTTAGGGTGTCCATACACGGGCTTTCCTGTATCATGTCCTTATATAGGCACAATTCGCCCTGCCCTTATATAGGCATAAAATCCCAGTCCTTATTTAGGCATTAAACCGTGCACTCCAAATACAGGCATGGTCTCCGACATCTGTCCACCCTAACGTCACAACGAGTCCTTGAAGAACAGACCCTTAGGCTTCGGGAGTTTCCCTAGCACAGGACTATTGATTTCTTCAAGGACTCATCTATTATGCATGAACCATTATACCTTAGGGGTTCATTCATGATGTCTTCCGCTGTCCGATTCACGTCAATGCTAACATTCTGAGGTACCTCTCAGGTATAAATATACCTTCCCTAGCCCTTGTAAACTAGAGGAGACCTCGACTTCAGAGGAGCCCGTTTCCCGGCCTGACGCACTGAGAAGACGCTGTCATTCCTGCACGCAGAGAGTCCAGCTTCCAGTGATCTGACTTCCCTTGCGGGGTGTTGGAGTTCGAGTCTGGCAAGAGATTCCTACCTCTCTCATTCTTAAGGTATGGAGCTGACTAGAACCTAGAGGGACTCTTGGCATACTAGGCATACTAGACTTAACATACTCTTAGTATACCATAGTAAGGAATACTTCACCTACTTCATACCTCTCCCTACACCTAGGTTAGGTTAGGTACATTGGGGTAGAACTAGCTTAGCAACGCATCGTATGAGTACTCGCATTTTTAGTCTGTGTTATTTATGTAAATGAATATCTACTAAAGATCATGCTAGCGCAGTATTATTTATTTCTACTGCTTACGCTGTACATTATTTATCTTGCATACTGTCTTGTGGTCATAACAGCACATTTAACTTACACGAGAAACAAGACTGTTCAATAAATCTTTTATTGAAACGCCCGTCTATTCTTTCTGTGTAACTTTGAGGAAAACTAAGCATGCACGATTGAGCTGAGTGAAATAGTTATCTATTGTTTCCACGACTCTGAGACACGTTCTGATTCTAAAGGGAAACAAAGTTGTCATGTTTTGCGGCTGCCAGAAACTACTCCCTTCTTGTTTGTGAAGGAGTTTCTAGTGGCCTCTGAGCTAGCTGGCACAAGTAATTAAGTTTAATATACTCGATAGGGACATACTGACCTTAGTCCTATGTCAAACCTATAGGGGATATTATTCCAATGCGCAGAGCCTATTAGGGAAATAGGAGCTACACTACAAGAGCTCCCGGGTACCCTGTAACCTAGGGCTGTGCTCTCTCTTCAAGCTAGAGCTCAGCTAAGGTGTTTTCTGTGTCCTGTTATGAAGTGACGCTGGGCTGTCTTTGCAACACAGTTCAAGGTTTGGGAATTAGAGTAAATGATGGCTACCTGAACCCTAAAATGTGATGACTGAGGACCACTTGGCACCCTAATGGAATGCCTGAGGGCTTCCTCTTCTCTTGGCTTGTTTGGTTGGTGTAATCTAAAAAAGACAGGAGCCTAAAATAGGTAGACTGTAACAATAAAGATATACAGAAATATCTACATACAAAAATATTAACGTGTACCCTTTCACACCACCAAGCACTTACTACTCCCGTTCTGCATTAGGTGGGAACTGAGTTTATCTGGATCTTCAGAGTTTTTAATAGGGGAACATTTTGTAGGTAGAATATTTTTGCATAGGCTTCATTTTATTTGGTAAACATTAACTTTTCTAGCCCATATTTTTGAAGTCTTCTTTTAACATGATACTTAGAGCGATATAATGCCACTCATATAGGCAAGGACTATTTGTCTCTTTTGGATGATAAGGTGGCACCCGTACAAACCATGTTTAAAGTACTAATGCAGCATCGCTTAATGGCTGGTGTTTGTCTCTCAAAGTGATGTAGGATACTCAAAAAGGTAAGGCCTGAAGTGCTTGTCTCCTCCAAGGAATGTGGTATAATTTCTAAAGGTGATTCTGGAAGTGCTAACTTCTTTCAAGGAATGTCAGTCAATCACCCATACAGGTGATGTGAGGAGTGTTTACCCCCGAGTGAAGTGGTGTTATGCATATACGTGAGCTGTGCAGTCCTTCTATCCTCCAAGGGTTGTGGTATCATTAAGCGCCTTAGGCCTTGAAAGAGAATGGAAATCTCCATAACAATCCCATTACAATCCACTAGTGTGTGCTCTGGACTTCCTTTCTCCTCCAAGACGTCTGCTTTGACCGATACATGTAAGGCGTGTGGTGCTTGGCTCCTTTGAGGGATGTGTATTCAGCTCTACAGTGTAGGCCTGGGTGCTTGTATTGCCCCAAGTGGTCTGCCACCGTACCTTCATCTCCAAGCTGCCTTTGCCAGGTGGTTAAGGCTGGACGGGGTGCCCAGACAAAGAGCCACAGAGAACACTTTTTGCATCCTTTTGTGCTTCTGCTGTTGATCTGACTGTACACAGCTGGGCAAGCGATTTGAAGGCTCTCCTCTAGGAGAAAATAACTAGAAACCTCTGGGATTTGATACATTTCTAGATCCCATATCTCCTCTTCTGTAGACAAGGCTTGTGTATTTGAAATGTGTGCCAGTGGCGCTCGTTAATGAAGCCCTGGCAGATGCTTGTGCCAAAGGTTTGTGCCAAAGTGGCTGTACCAAGAGACTCTGCCAAGTGCGGAGAGGGTGTTCCTAGTGCCATCGAAACTATGGCAAGGATCAAGTCCCAGCTGCCTATGTTACTAAGGAGGTCGTGTCAAGTCAGGGGGCAGCAGCCCCCAATTGACGAGCAGTCAGTGCTGGCAGCTAACACGACAGCTATGACGTCATAAGCCGTCCTACCTGTTCCAATCAAAGCCTCGTTGGTCTAAAATGGCGAAGACTACGGCAAGAGGCCCTGTTTCCCTCGCTCCCTCTTTCATTCTGTCTTATTTCTTCCACTTGTGTTCTGCACGGAACTTTAATTCCAATATGTCTGCCCAAGTTTCTTCAACCTTGCTTGTTTTCTTATCGTCTTTCAGTCATTAAAAGCTCTTCAAGTTGCTCGTGACAGCACAAAAAACCTTTTTAGGACTTTTTTGAAAATGGTGCTAGTCATTCTGCTTAGTTGGAAGTATGTTTATGAACGGAGCTGTGTGCTACAGATAACTTGTGATCTACCCTTTCTTTTGTTTCTTCTTGGGGTTAGCACAGTGTGTTTTGAAGGAAATCTGAGGAAAAGTGACATGAGATAAGGTTAGATGTAGTTTCTGGTGGATCGAGGAGTAGCGACTTTGGGCCACCCATTACTGCTTTGGCTGCTGCGTTTTAAACCTTTTGCGGTTGAGGCATCATTCTGTTATGCATGCAGGGTATTGTATTAAAGTGACTTTTTATAGTGCTTTATGCCCTCGGCACTGCAGAACTTTTGTGAATGGGTGGAAGCTAGTCCGTGGCAGTGCTTGGATGGAAGACTGTGTGCCTTACATGTGGCCTACTACATGATTAGTGTTTTGATGTGCACGAGGGTCACATTTGTGCTCTTGCCATATTATTGTTGCTGCACCTTGACATGTATTGAAATGAAAAGGAGTGAAAGACAGGATGCTTAAGCATATGTTTAAGTGCTTATGTTTAAGCATATATTTAACTGTGCTTATGCTTAAGTGTGAGTTCAGTAAGGCCTAAACAAGAAACATTTTGGTGTCGTGCATTTATGACAGAGATTGCTTATACCGCTCATACCATGTCACAGCGAATGTGTTGCTGTGTACAAGCATGAGTGTTGGAGACAAATGTGAGACTAGAAAAGGTTGAGCATGCAGATACTTTCTATCTTTGGATTGCTCTGAATCATAAAGTTTAAACAACCCTGAATATGCAGCAGAGCAAATCTGGCCAGAGGTGAAGGGTGCTACCTCTGGGAAGTGTAATCTTCCATCAACAATAGTATGTGCTCTGAAAGGCCACCCAGGGGCAGCAGAGGAGCAACCCACGGGGATGGACATTATACAACTAGTAATTTATATGCTCTGAGTACAAGTTGTGTCAGGATATCTAATTATCTGAGTGAAAGAATTGGCCAAATACTTAGGTGTGGTGTTACACTGCAAGACACGGAGGCTTTGATGAGGCTAAATTACGGCCCTGCAATGAAGTGACTGACACGTCAGATCAGATGATAGTCCTTTCAAATTTCCTCTTTTTATTCACAAGTATACCACTTGGGCTTGATAAAGCTTTATTTCAACCCTCAGATCATTATTGACTTTTGTTTGGGGCGATAAGTAGTCACGGATAAGGTGGGAGGTGGGAAGACATGCTGCTCCCATACGAAAGAGGGGTGTTCGAGGTGCCTGACTTAGAACTATTCTACTGGGTAGCTCAGTGCCACTATGCTAGGTACTGATACCACCCAGACAGAAATACCCGCCCTCCCTCTTTGGAACTCCATTAACTTCTGGATTTCCAAGACCTAGAGGGGACGTAACTACAGTAGCAGCTACAAACTGGGCATGCAAAACACTAAACTTGTGATCTAGACTCTCGCTCCTATATCCACTGGCGATGCCTCTAAACCACAACACACTTCTCCCACTCACCACAGAACCCAGGGAGATACAGACACTCACCCAGACAGGGTTGATGGCCTCGGAACATCTCTTCTCCGAAGGGACATTTATTCACAGAGAAATTCAAGGGTAGATATGACCTCACCCCTTTGATATATTTACATTCTTCTAACTCAGTAATACGTTCTAGGAGAAGATACCTGGTTGCTTGAGGAGTTGCCTGGATTTTAGCCACTGGCCTAGCTGATCAGATCCGCAGACCCCACAAGATGGAAATCCAAACTGTTCACCTTGGCTTGTGCTTCAAAAGTGGTGGGATCAACTCAAAGCAGGCCGGCCTGGGAGTCAGAGATTGGGGAAAAGATGATCAAGGCGAAATGGACATACTGTTGTACACAGACCAAGATGGTCTCCATGAATCACAAACATAACTATTTCATTTTAAGTTTCTGTATAGGGTGTATTTCACCCCTGAGAAACAACATAGAATAGATCCCTCTAGATCGCAAAACTTTCTGGGATGTTGGGTGGCCCATGGAGGTTTCTCCATCTTGCCTGGTCCTGTCCCCCAATTTCTACTTGTTGGAGCAAAGTCGTTCAAATAATTTCAAACATGATAGAGAGCCAAGCCAGAGGAAACCACTGACAAGTATATTGGGTTACCTTAAAATGATCCCATGTGGGAATAGGTGAATCGCAGCAATGATTCTATTAACGAAACACAGCATCACTGTGCATTGGTGCACAACCACTACACCTAAAAGAGAGGACTGGCTTAAGGACATGGTCATATGTAATGACATCAGAAATGTACAACCGCACACATCTAAGGCCATACCTTGCTACAACAAGCACTATTGAGTCACCAGTCCGTACAGATAACTCCCCTAGAAAGGCAGCTGCTTCCACAGAGCAAGGTTGAAATTAAAGTGGCCTATTGGCAGATGGCACAACAAGAAGTTATAGGCAGTAGTAGAGGTACCTTGACCTTGGATTTTTCTGGAGTTCAAAGTGTTCCCTAGCTACGAGAACACAATCGATGAGATCACCCCTGCTTTGGCTACAAAACTGTTTTTACAAGTTAGATATCAGCCCCTACCCATTATGACCTTCTGTGGCAAGTGGGCAAATGAGAACCACCAGAGAACAGAGTGTCCTGCATGCAAGGGGCCTCTAGAAGATTTGTCCCACTTTTTATTTTTTGTCGTTCAGAGGAGAAAATGGCTACTACCCTTGTGCAGATCGCTGGGTGTTAGGAGTTACCTGGTTGCCATCAGGATCCTAAGATCTGACACCTCTAGGTTGGTGGTCTTTGTGGTAGCAAGATACCTCCAGGCAGCCTGGATATGGAGGTCAAAGTGTATTTATGCTATAGAAGCTAGAACACCATAGGAGAGCCACCAAGAGGGGCTAGGAGGTCTTCAATTGTGCAAGGAAAGCCATGTCGTAGCCTAGGGGATTGATTATAGTGTGTAGGCTTGTGAAATTAATTTAATAACTCTAAATGTTCCTTTTGAAGGAATGTCCTAAACAGCAGAATTTTATCTTTCTAACCAGATCCATCATGTATTGTTTATTATTGGTTTTAGGTACTTCTTCTATGTTTTAAGTTGTCTCAAACACTGTTTTTTCGCAAAATTTTTCATGAATTTTAATCTTACTCTTTAGCTGAGAGATTAGATATTGCACTATGCACTTTATTCCTTTGTGATGGCCAGTGGATTTGAGTCTCCTCCTACGGGTACTTTTCGGTATGCCGGATGTCATAACTGACCCATCAGCAGCTATTTTAGGGCTTTCTTTTGACGTTTTTGCTTTTCTGGTACCTTGTTTTAGTATGTAGTTATTTTATTGAGGGCACTTCATTGGATTAATCAAACTATTTGTGCTAAAGGTGGCAATTTGAAATTGTATTAGTTCAATCAATTGCATTGCAGCAAATTTAGTTTTGTAAATTATTATGTTTTATTAAAGTTTTGTATTTGTTCTCTGTTAGAAATGGGGGTCTCTAGTTGGCAGGATGCTACCCTGCCTCAGTAGGGACTCTTCGTCCTAGTCAGGATAAGGGGGATACACTTCTAAAATAACCCCTGCTCACCCCCTTGGTAGCTTGGGACGAGCAGTCAGGCTTATCTCAGAGGCAGTGTGTAAAGCATCTGCACATAACCAGCAGTAATACAGTGAAGACACTACAAAATGACACCACAGCAGTTTTAGAAAAATATCCAATATTTTATCTGTGCAAAACAAGACCAAAAAGGATAAAAAATCCACAATAGAATTCTTAGAAATATCAATAAGCAAAAATAGACTTAAAATACAGTTCCTTGAAGTAAATAACTACTTCTGGGGTTTTCACGGTATCGTGAACAACAAATCCAAACGATTCTGGCTGACAGCGGTGTCGCGGACCAGATACAGTGCCCGGAAGACCTGCAAACAGTACCTTTAGAAATGCAGGACGTTGGTAGGCTCACAATGAGCCTCGAAAAGCCAGCATTTGCAGGCATCGGTTCCGGAGGTCAGTGCAGGAGTATTCAGGCCCTTGAAGTCACACGTGTTGCGGATCGAACTCTGTGCGGTTGAAGTCAGGAGCACTGGCATCGGCGGGCATCAGGGCTGCAGTGAGAAGTGCAGCAGTGTGGCGTGCGGTGCCCTCAGGTCGTGGTGCAGGAAGCAGCTCTATGACGGTCGTCCAGGGGCGTCGGTGAGACCATGGCTGTGGTGTGAAGTGGTGCGGTTCTCGTTGTGGTGCTAATAGGTCACGGTGCAGGCAGCGGTGTCGTCGTTGAAGCTCTGTCATCGACTGACGAACTGGAGTCAATGGCGCCGGCATCGGTAGGCGAACGTTGTGGTGCGGGACAGGGAGGGGCGTCATGTAACTTACGAGCGGTGCACTCAAACCACGGTGCAAGCATCGGCGTCGATGTCGGCATGAAACTGTGGCGTCGGGGGATACCAGGCCGGCGATGTGAAGCGAAGCAGTGCAAAGTGCGGTGCCCACAGGTCACGGTGCAAGCAGCAGCTCGGTGGCGGCATCGGTAAGACCAGGTTTGCGGTGCGAAGTGCGGCGGTGCCTTAAGGACACGGAGCCAGCAGCGGTGTCATTGACGGCGTCAGGTTGCTTTTTCTTCTGTTGCAACACAAAACACACAGTTCCCAGTGCTGATACAAGATGAACTTGAAGTCTTTGCTTTTCCTGAGACTTCTTGAACAGGGGGTAAGCTCTACCTCAAGCCCTTGGAGAAACTCAAACAAAGAAGTTTCAGAAAGTTCAGTCCAGTCTTTTCTCTGCCAAAGACAGAAGCAGCCACTGCAGGCCAACACAGCAAGGCACACAGCAAAGTGGTTGTTCCTCCTCACAGCTTCTCCAGCTCTACTTCTTGGCAGGGTCTTTGATCCGAAAGAGTTCTAAAGTCCTGGGGTCAGGGCCCCAATATTCATACTACATTTTCTCTTGGTGGCAAGGGTCTCCGAGCCCAGTCCAAACCGGTTCTACCATCTCTGGCCCATCTTCACTACAGGAGGTGGAGACAGCATTGTGCATAGGAGGCACTGCCTATTCAGGTGCTAGTGAAAACTCCTCCCACAACTCTAAATGCAGACCAGGCCTATGCAGCCCAGCTAGGAGTCACCTGGGAAAGGCAGGACACACCTCAACCCCCCTTGTGACTGTCTACAGTGAATGCACATCCCCAGCCCCTGTCACTCCAAAACTAGACAGTCAATATACAAACCAGCAGAGGCACACAGACTGGTTAAATAAAAAAATGCCTTCTTTCTAAAAGATAAAAAGAACAATTGATGGACAGAATACAGAACAATGTCATACATTCACCCCAGTACAGAGATCTGGGCCTAAATCCATTGTTTTCTGGCTCCCCATGCCATTCCAGTTTGAACCCAGCCATATGCAAAACAGTCTTTACTCCTGCTCCCATTGGGAACAGTCTAGCCCGAACTGCCAGGCCACGTCCTCCCTGGACTGGAAACAAGCATCCTAGGACCGGTTTCGTGTTTCACCCCTCATCGGCCAGGCTAACGCAACTCCAATGGCATGGAGAGCACGGGACCCACGTCTGGGCATACCCGTCCCACTCGGGGTGACAAATGCAAAAAGAACAATTGATGGACAGAATGCTGAACAATTTCATACATTCACCCCAGTACAGAGATATGGGCCTAAATCCATAATTTGTTTTGCTCCCCATGCCATTCCAGTTTGAAACCAGCCATATGCAAATCAGTCTTGACCCTGCTCCCATTGGAAACAGTCCACCCGAACTGCCAGACCAGGCCCGGGCCCATGGGGAACAGGGTCAAGACTGATTTGCATATAGCTGGGTCTGAACTGGAATGGCATGGGGAGCAAAAAAATGATGGATTTAGGCCCAGATCTCTGTACTGGGGTGAATGTTTGACATTGTGCAGCATTCTGTCCATCATTTGTTCTTTTTGTATTTGTCACCCCGAGTGGTACCGGTATGCCCAGATGTGGCTCCCTTGCTCTCCATGCCACTGGAGTCAAGCTAGCCTGGCTGATGAGGGGTGATGCCCCGAAACCGGTCCCAGGATGCTTGTTTCCCATCCAGTGAGGACATGGCCTGGCAGTTCGTGCTGGACTGTTCCCATGGGGAACAGGGTCAAGACTGATTTGCATAAAAAGAACAATTGATGGACAGAATGCTGCACAATGTCAAACATTCACCCCAGTACAGATATCTGGGCCTAAATTCATCATTTTTTTGCTCCCCTTGCCGTTCCAGTTCAGACCCAGCCATATGCAAATCAGTCTTGACTCTTCTCCCATTGGAAACAGTCCAGCCCGAACTGCCAGACCAGGCCCGGGCCCATGGTGAACAGGGTCAAAACTGATTTGCATACAGCTGGGTCTGAACTGGGATGGCATGGGGAGCAAACAAAAGATGGATTTAGGCCCAGAGTTCTGTACTGGGGTGAATGTTTGACATTGTGTAGTATTCTGTCCATCAATTGTTCTTTTTGCATTTGTCACCCCGAGTAGGATGGGTATGCCCAGATGTGGGTCCCGTGCTCTCCATGCCACTGAAGTCAAGCTAGCCTAGCTGATGAGGGGTGATGCCCCGAAACCGGTCCCAGGATGCTTGTTTCCGGTCCAGGGAGGACCTGGCCTGGCAGTTCGGGCTTGACTGTTCCTATGGGGAACAGGGTCAAGACTGATTTGCATATGGCTGGGTCTGAACTGAAACGGCATGGGGAGCAAAAAAATGATGGCTTTAGGCCCAGATATCTGTACTGGGGTGAATGTTTGACATTGTGCAGCATTCTGTCCATCAATTGTTCTTTTTGCATTTGTCACCCCGAGTGGGATGGGTATGCCCAGACGTGGGTCCCGTTCTCTCCATGTCACTGGAGTCAAGCTAGTCTGGCTGATAAGGGGTGATGCCACGAAACCAGTCCCAGGATGCTTGTTTTCAGTCCAGGGAGGACCTGGCCTGGCAGTTCGGGCTGGACTGTTCCCATGGGGAACAGGGTCAAGACTGATTTGCATATGGGTGGGTCTGAACTGGAATGGCATGGGGAGCCAATAATGATGGATTTAGGCCCCGATCTCTGTACTGGGGTGAATGTTTGACATTGTACAGCATTCTGTCCATCAATTGTTCTTTTTGCATTTGCCACCCCAAGTGGGACGGGTATGCCCAGACGTGGGTCCAGTGCTCTCCATGCCACTAGAGTCAAGCTAGCCTGGTTGATACGAGGTGATGCCATGAAACCGGTCCCAGGATGCTTGTTTCCAGTTCTGGGAGGACCTGGCCTGGCAGTTCGGACTGGACTGTTCCCATGGGGAACAGGGTCAAGACTGATTTGCATATGGCTGGGTCTGAACTGGAATGGCATGGGGGGCAAAAAAATGATGGATTTAGGCCCAGATCTCTGTACTGGGGTAAATGTTTGACATTGTGCAGGATTCTGTCCATCAATTGTTCTTTTTACTTTCTAAAAGAGGCATTTTCAAACACCCAATTTAAAAACCATCTCCCTAAAAAGAGGTGTTATTAAGTTCTGAGTTCAGAGAGCCTAAACTCTTTCTATCAGCTCCAACTGGCAAGCTACATTGGTAAAGTGTTACCAAGCAGCTCCCATGTTAACCTTTGGGGACGCGTTAATCGGCATCTAATACTCGCCGTGAGGGGAACGGCTTTGCTGCCAATTTCACCGCCGTGAGGGGAACGGCTTTGCTGCCAATTTCACCGCCGTGAGGGGAACGGCACTGCAATTACCTACATCGGACTACACGTCCCAGCAGCCCCTGGCCGGCGCGAGTATCCAGCGTCATCTCTACGCCTGCACCCTGCTCAAAAACGCTGCTGCCCTCCCGCAGCGCGGGACGCGCGCGGGCGAAGCCCGGGCCAAGGGCGGGCCCGTCCTTGCTCGTCATTGCCAGGAAGAGGCAGGGCAGGGCCACCCCTCTTACATGTAAGGGCCCAGGTCTTCGTCCTTTACTAGACTTGGCTGAGAGGTACTGTGAGATTCTTCTTTCACTGCCCTTGCATTTCCAGTTGATATTTCCCCTCACAGAGATATTTGGAACCGGTACGTTCCGTGGTCAAGTCGACTGGGTATAACATTGATAACTTCCTTTTATTCTAGCGTGGGCTGATTGGACCCTCTGGGACTTGCCATATATCTAAACCCAGGACATTGTATGACGCATTTTATTGACAGTAACTCATTTATATGCCCTTTTGCTGCTAAATACATTAAGCACATCGCACTTTTGTCCTTTGGGGCTAGGCCTTGTTAGCCATAGCACTTTGCACTTTTTGGTCTATGTTTACATGTCCTTCTGCTCTCAATCATATTAAGCACATCGCACTTTTGTCCTTAGGGGCTAGGCCTTGTTAGCCATAGCACTTTGCACTTTTTGGTCTATGTTTACATGTCCTTCTGCTCTCAATTATATTAAGCACATCGCACTTTTGTCCTTAGGGGCAAGGCTTTGTTTGGCTTTTGACTAACTCTGAATTCCAGTTGATTGGTTATTTGTTAACCCGACTTTTGGGTTTGTATTTACTTGGTCTCCTTTTTGTGTTATTGTATGATTGCTTCTCCTTTTGTTTTGGATATGGGGAAGCGTGGCTGTGCACCCAAAAAAAATCCTTCGGTGTTAATACCGGCCCCACTCCCCCAAACTTCAATTGATAGGATGCTTCAGAGAGCTATTGGGGTAGTCTCGACTGAAATTGAGCTTACAGAAGGCGACTATCCTTAACCCCAGACATCTTTCTTCAATCCTCTGAGCCACCTATTTCTGTACAATCCAGTCCGGGTTCCACCCTTACCTCGTTAAAATCTTTACCTGGACCAAGCGAGACTCTGTTATCACCCTTACAACACTCCCCAGCAAAACCAAGAACCCGCAAAGGTAGAATAAATACTACTTTACCTAAAGCCTTGAGGCGAAAAATGGGCAATGGGACAGGATCAAACAAAAAGGCCAGTGCAGAAATTAGTCTCAGCGAGGGAGAATCAGTCAGACTGGGAAGAGTGGTAGAATCTCCCTCAAATTCTTATAAACATCCTGATTGCCCTTTATGGGTGAGGAACCTGATAGTGGAGTTAGAGGTACAGATGAGAGCCATTGTTAAAGAAGAATTAGAGAACCATCTTGGGAACAGACTTAGTGACCAGATGTCTGCCCCGTGTGTACTGGGCAACCCTCTGGCTAACATCTTGCCGGCACCAGTGGAGAAGAAAGACTGTAGTTCACAGATGGACAAAGTAGGGCAACCTCCACTAGCTAGAGGTGGTACTTCCACTATTCCATCATGCCTAGCCCCTATGAGTGCTGTCAAGTTAGGGGCTCCTAGCGTTGCTCAGGAGGGTAATGTTTATTCTCCTGGTAAGGAACTCGGTACATACCGAGCTCAAATAAGGAGGGACATTCCTAGCCCTAGTACGCAGAGTGGGAGTTTCCATACTGACCAGTCGATGGATAGGGAAGTGCCTATCTCAGCAGATAATGTGAATACAGGCCCAGTTCCCCTGGCCCTGCCAATAATCGATCTACCTCCAGCCTCACTCCCTTATGTTACAGTTTTAACTGGTGTACCTGAATTAAAAACTGGAAAGAAAGAAACACAGCTGGAGTTGAGAAACAAGTGCCTTTTATGGCTCACCAGGTATGGACAGTTCCCTTATGATAGGGCGGGTGAGATACTACTAGTTCGGAGAGTGGGGTGGGTTGGTAAGAACCCCAAGACAATCAAAGGAGACTGTATAGTTATTAATTATAGTAATCCCCGGACAGTCCGAATTTTGGCTGATCAGTCTCCCAGCTTTTATGCACCGCCTACAGGGATCCAATTACACACCTTGGCCTTTTTTATTCTTGTAACTACCCATCTCCATGGACCCCAGGCACTAGAGCTCCAACACTCTGGTTACAACCCCATCTCACATTTGGCCAACTCTCCAGAATACAGTATAATGTTCCAGTAGCAAATAGGTTTGGGGCCCTTGAAGAGGTAGATTGACTTTCGACTCCATCTGATCCCTCTTTTACCCAGGGGCTAGGGGGGACTAAAAGTGAGCCTAATCCGAAAAACACTGGGTTGCAGCCCCTAAATAATGCTGGTGTGACACAAGATGCCTCTGGCGAACTTTTTTATGAATCTCACCTGGGACTCCAAGGTTCTGTAGGTGCTACTTCAGTTGTATCAAATAATCAAGCCCCTCTTACCTCTGAATTTATAATTGCACCTATGGGCAGGAATAGATCTTTAGTGGTTGTGGGAGTACCAGATCCTGAGATCGAGACAGACATCACACAAATTTCGAACCCCTTTGGTCCTATTGTGCGTGATGCCACCTTGAACTTGGGCCTCCAGCTGAGGGTGCTGTCGTGGAACATTGCCGGTATCAAAAATAAACTTCAAACTCCTGATTGGATACAATTTGTACAAAATCATGACGTGTGTATGTTTCAGGAGACTTGGGCTAGAGAGGACTCTGTCATGAGGGGCTTTGCAACTTTTAATGTGCTAGCAACTATGGGAGGCAGAGGTAGACCATCGGGAGGGTTAGGCACGTGGGTCGCTACACATCTGGACTGTACTGTTGAACAGCTGAACACCTCCTCAGATGATATCCAGTGCACCCTTCTTACTTTTAATGCTGGGATTAAAATTGCATTTATTAACATCTATTCCCGTCCGGTAACCTTTGCCCAGGAATCCCAGACCATAGATATGCTTGCCACATTCATTGAGCTAGTTCCCCCGAATACTAGAATGGTGATAGGAGGTGATTTTAATTGCCAGTTTGAGCCCCTAGCCCTCCCTACTGACTCTTCCTTCACTACTGAGGATTCCCTTTGGCTAATTCCAGAACCGCAGATTCCTCTGGTAAGAGCTTGGACCCCCTTGGTATTACAGATTAATGCAGTCACACTAATTCATGCACTGAGGGCATGTAATGGTCGTAGTAAGTCAGACCAACCAGGAAAACCTACTTTTAATAGACCAGGGCAAGCATCTCTATTGGACTATATTCTGGTGGAAGCAAGTATATGGCATTGGGTAGTTGACTTCGCTGTCTGGCCAAGACATGACAGCGACCACAACGCTCTGGTACTCGATCTTAAGCTCCCGGCACCTTATAGTCCACTAATTGCTAGCCCCCTCTCTGGTACCAATCTATCCTTACACAATAACAGAAGGAGAATTAGGTGGGAAACCCTGAAACAGTCCCCAGGCAAAGCTGCTGCCCTGTATTCCCTAATTATTCCACCTTTATTGGCAATGGAGAAGGCCGCACAGATTCCCATCTCTCCTGGTACTATCGCTCAACTTACGGCTATCCATGCGGACTTGACCACTAGCCTGACCAACATTTTTAATCCTCTGATACATTCTAAAGGCAAGAGGACACCTAAATCCACTTGGTTTAACAACTCCTGCCGAATGGCAAAGGGTGCCCTCATTGACGCCATAAAATTAAAAGACAGATCACTGATAAAAACTAGGAGGGCCTTGTACAGTGATAGTATAAAGTTAGCCAAAACGGAGTGGGAGTCTGAAAGATGGGATGCAATTAAACAGGCTCTCACTAATAGAGACATGAGGGCGTTTTGGACCTTGGTTCGAACAGTAAGTTCCTCAGAGAGCTCACCTATTGAGCCGAACATTGCTGCTGACGCTTGGAAACTTCATTTCCAATCGTTGTATTCTACACAGGACATTATAGAGCCCATAGGGGGAATTGTGCCAACTGTTGTGGGGGATCCCCTCGAAGATGATGTAGGGTTTACTCTGACTGAAGTGCTGAGTGCAATTGGGAAGCTTCCCCATGGAAAGGCCCCTGGATTAGATAAGATTCCCGGGGATCTTTTTCGGGATCAGCCCAATATTTGGGGTCCTTATTTATGTGTAATATTTAATGCCATATTAAATGGCATGAAAATCCCGGATTCTTGGTTAGGGGCAGAAATCTTCCCAGTATACAAGAAGGGTTCTCCCCTCCTGCCCACTAATTACAGGCCAATAAGCCTGATTGACGTAACTCAGAAGTTGTTTGCCAGGATTGTCTTGGAGCGCCTTCAGTCCTGGGTGGACGAGCGGGAGATTCTGAGTGCGTACCAGGCAGGCTTCCGTAAAAATATTTCTACCATTGACCAAATCTTTAGGCTCCAATTACTATATTGGAAGACGGTGACTATAGAGGGTGGGAGCCTCTATTTGATCTTCGTTGATTTAAAAACAGCCTTTGATTTGGTGCCTCGTGTCAAACTTTGGGCAGTTTTAGAGCAACTGGGCATTCCGCCCTATTTGCTATCTTTGATCAAGCGTTTGCACACTGGAAATTTTGCCCAGGTGAGATATGGGAAATTTGGGGAATTGACCCCACACTTCCCAGTGAATAGGGGTGTAAGGCAGGGGTGTGTTCTGGCCCCCACACTGTTCTGTCTTTTTATTAATGCCCTGGTGGACCAATTAAATGAGGTAGTCAACATTGATGCCCCAAAGCTCGCCCGTGGCAAGGTGCCAGCAATGATGTTTGCGGACGACACCTTGTTACTATCTAAATCGCCCATGGGCATCCAAAGGACCCTTGACATCTTCTCTTTATTTTGCAAAAATAGGGGCTTAGAGATTAACACACTAAAAACCAAGTACATGGTATTTAATCCTAGTAAAACATCTCGCCATAATCCTACCTTAAATGGTATCCAGCTAGAGAGGGTAGCTGTCTTTGACTATCTGGGTGTTACGCTGATGGAAACCTTTGGGTGGGGCCCACAGCAAAACAAGGCAGGTCTAAGGTTAGCACAGATGGCCGGGGGAATAGCAAAATTATACAGGAACTCAACATCTAGACAACCGGGTCCGTTGACTGAGATATATAAAGTTCAAATCAGGAGTGCTATAATGTATGGGGCAGAACTATGGGGACACCTCCCAGTAGGTGGACTGGTTAAAACCGAGAACAAGTTTATGAGACAGCTCTTGGGTCTACCACAAAGCACTCCTCTTATCCCCCTTCGTATGGACCTCGGGATTAGACCCATAGATGAGGAGATCGGACTGCGACCCTTGACTTTCTGGCGTAGACTATGGGCGACTCCCGAGCTAATAGCCTACCAGTCGGAACTCAAGGCGATTTTGGGGCTCCCAGGGGTGGGAAAACTATCTTGGTTCGCATACATAAAAGACCTGTGCATTAGACTAGGCCGGCCAAACCTATGGACCCACCCTGAGGAAGTGTCCCCGACAATATCACGGCTTGATCTAGTCAAAACTTACAGATAGTGTAGACTGGCTAAAATTCAAGGGAGTATAAAATCAGGCCGTTTAACCTCGGACTTCCTCAATTTTAAAGATCAGTATTTATTTGAGGTCTTCCTTGATGAAGTTCATCCGTTTATGACAAGGAAACTCTATGTCCAGTTTAGATTGGGCTGCTTGCCGGTCCATGCATTTATAAATAAATGGTCAAAAACTTCCCCTATTGGATGTCCTGCCTGCAATAGCCAAGAAGAGAGACCTATTCATGTTTTCTTCTTTTGTCCAGGATACAATATACCCAGGAGGTATTGGCTCTTGCCAATATGCAGGAACCTGGGGTATAGACAGTCACAGGAGGCCTTTAGAGTTTTGAGAACTGATACTCATCCCCGATTGTTTTTGCTGTGTCCCGTTTTCTTAATTCTATGTGGCATAGGCGCCGCAAGTTTTTAACCTCCTCGCACATGATAAATGTTCCTTTCCCATTTCCTACTGTTTTGATCTTACTAATATATGAAATCTTTGTTTAATTCGCATTTTTAAATTTTAATATTTTTTTAATTGCCATGAAATTTGTTCAGTTTACTGTACATGGTTATACTCTGTAATGTTTATTGATGTTTTTATTGCTCAAATTCAGTGATGTATGTATTTTATTTTTTGCTTTTATGGTCTACTAAGATCGAAATAAAGCTTGGAAATGGTTAACCTATGGGACAGATAGCCTTGCAATAGTGAAAAACGAAATTGACAGTATTTCATTATCAGGACATGTCACACACACCAGGACATGTCCTACCTTTCACATGCACTGCACCCTGCCCAGGGGGGTACCTTGGGCCTACCTTAGGGGGTGCCTTACATGTAAGAAAAGGGAAGGTTTGGGCCTTGCAAGTTGGTACACTTGCTAGGTTGACATGGCAGTTGAAAACTGCGCGCAGACACTGCAGTGGCAGGTTTGAGACACCTTTTAAAAGCTACTTGTGTGGGTGGCACAATCAGTGTTGCAGGCCCACTAGTAGCATTTGATTTACAGGCTCTGGGCACACCTGTGCCCTGCGCTAGGGACTTACTAGTAAATCAAATAAGCCAATCATGGAAACACCAATCCATAAACACAATTTTATGGAGAGCATATGCACTTTAGCACTGGATAGCAGTGGTAAAATGCCCAGAGCCCTAAAACCAACAAAAACAGGGTCAAAAACAGGAGGCCAAAAAGCAAAATGTTTGGGGGTAAACCCGCTGAAAAAGCCAAGTCTAACATTCACATTCATGTGCTTTTATGGTTCTTCGAACCAAAATAAAGTTGTTTGATAATGAAATAGTAACACGCTGGGAGTGATGCAGTGCTAGATATGATAAACTCATTATGTATAATTGGCGAAGCTGGGAACGACATATTGGAGAATGCATCCTATGTTTAGAGCAAATCACAATGATTCATAGTTATTTGAATGAACCTTTATTGCTTTCTTTTGTCTCATACTTTTTTTTCTAAAATCTATGTGATGCAAAATGTGAGGTATAGTGTTTAGCATTGTAAGACATACTTAAATCTATGGGTTTATTAATCTGTAATGAAGGATCAGTTCATAATATAAAAAATGGAAATGTTGCGTTTGTCTTGATAGTCAGTTTTTGTGCAAGATGTTGCAGAAACCTTAATGGTCAATTTTGCCATTATAGCTTCCTTTGCTAGGTTAACTGTCTTTTGTTCCCACTCAAAGTTTTTCATGTTCTTCAAAAGTCTTATGTAGCAGCTGGTGCTTTTGGTAACTTATTTTACGTCCGCTTCCATGCTCCGTTGGATATCTAATTATACCTTGATAGTTTTGAATGTCAGTTTATGGGTAATGGAGTTCCATGGCGTGTTAGCAATAAGTAGCCTTTGCAAGCCTCTTAGCAGAATCTTAATTTTATTACCATCAATATTCAGCCTTTTACTAACGAGTGAGAAGTGGCTAAAAGGTTGTATAGGGGCTTCCTATGTATGCTAAAGAGGACTGTCAAGAAAGTTGAGCCCAGGGAAACTCCCAATTCGTATGTGCGCTTGGAGAATCACATTTGCCATTGGTGGGTATTGCAGATATATTAGCCAGGAGGGATTGTGTTAATTGCATCAGTAATTATGTCCAGTAAGATTTGGTGATCTGTTGTCAAATGCTGCTGACAGGTCAAAGTGTGACAGGATGTCTGCGCCTTTGTCATTTGATAGTCGTCCCTCTTTTACATCGAGCAGGGCTGATACCGTTCCTCCACCTGCATCTAAATCTTGAATTTCAATCACGTTTGTTCATTACTATGTACTTGGTTGGTTGCTGTTAATGCCTTGTTATAGACTTCCACTGTTTCACAACCATTGTAGTGCTGCTGACCTTTAGTGTATTAATCCTGTTATTTGCACCACTACAAGACATATTACTTCAACTTCTTATCTCCACGTGGAGGTGTAAGTGAGCTCCATGAAGTACTAACAAAACCTTCACTCCTCTTCTTTATCACAACTGCTGTTTAATACAAATATATATATCTTATGAACCTTACTATTGTACTGCTGCTATCTATTACTGTTTACTTACTTCCAACTACAAATTAATGCCTTAGGGTAATAGAGTTATACTGATTCCAAACACAAATGTATATAGCTCTAATTGCCTCTCTGTTGTATTTATGTCATTTCTGTTCCACTTCGAGATTTTATGTAAATTTTTATCCTGTAATCCTTAATTGTAAGCGCTCTCTCACTCTTCAGAGCCTAGCAAAGCTATCACAAAAACTCTAAAATCAAACTAAATAAAGGTATAAAGATTCCCTCAGCTTTTTGATTATGGCCATTGGGGTCTGCGCTAGTGCCTGTGGAAGGTTCTGATCACTATTCAGGATGGACAGCCCCTGGGCATTGTGGAGATTGCTTGTTGTTGATGGTGTTGAATGCCTCATGGTAGTTTCTGTGTCGGATTTTTGAGTGATTTTGGGGCTAATCTAACTGCTTACTAATAATGAAGGATTTCAGTGAGAAGAGTGGCTTGATGCGCTCTTGTCTGTGACCATCAGCATGCCACTATTTTGTGTGAGAGTGGGTCAAGGATTTCAAGGCAAAATCTGTATGATGGGAAGATAGTGTTTCTAGGTATCTCTGTGCCATGAGTTCTTCTGAAAGTTGTTTGGTCAAACATTTATGCTATTCTCAGTAGCATGAATTGTGCCTGTGAATGATTTTTTGTCAGACTCTTTATTTTTTACTTCATCTATTTTTTTAGCTTTTAATCTAACCTGAACTATGTTGCTTGAGAGTTTAATCTTTTCTTGTCCAAAAAAGTTAACAACACTTGAATCGAACTGATATGAGGCCTTTCTATAGCCATTAGGTTGGTTCATCATTGTCCATCGTGTACAGCTGTGATGAACTGAGATTACTTAGAATACACTTGCAGGAGAACAGAGGCTCCTAGTTTGCAGTATGATATTTACCCTTGACGAATGTGTGACTACAGGGAGATCCCCCTGACTTCCATTATGCTGTTTGTCCCTATTTGTAGGAAAACCCTCATGATTTACTTCTCAAACAAGTAAGTATATGTGTGTTTATGAATGTTATGCCATCACATTGTCCCCTACGCTTCCCCATTGTTTACGGTTAGGTAGGGCGAGCTTAGCTAAGAATCTGTTAGTCCTGATATGGGACACTGACCCAGAGTGGCTTGGTTGATTGGCTGAAACATGATGTTTAAACGATGTGAGGATAATTAGGGTCCCCTGGCATCGCTTTGTTTTTACCCTTATCAAGGGGTTCCTCACATATAAGAGGCCTGGGTTGTTTCCCCTTGATAGTCTTGCTTTTTTGTTCTTATCTACATCTTAAATCCCTTCTTATAATATTAAGAGCTTCCAATGTTGGTTGAGCCTATCCCGTCAAAAGACATGTCGGTGATGAGATAAGACCCGATGATGAGGCATTCCACAAAGTGTGGATGAAGGTCCCTCTATTCACTAAAAGGCATATCACAGAGAGGTAGGTCTCTCTCTGTGATTTGGTTCATGAGTGGATTTGCTATAGTGTTTGTGCCGTATAGTTAAGTTGGTAGGGTGCTCTAGTGAGCCTCTTTTTCCTCTCACTTCCCCATACTGTGAAGATTACTTAGACTACAACTGATGTTTTCCTCTGTCATATTTTTGAAATGTCCAATTTCCTACTTTATTTTGGATCGGACATTGTATTTGTGTGCTTTCTAAAGATGTTAGATGTTCTTTTTAGCTCTATCTCTACAGTGCATCTGTAGCCAGACCTTATGTAATCAGCGGAAGAAGGGGTTCAGAAATACTACTGAGAGAGGGGCTTTGGCTCCACCCACATATTAGTGTTCTTGTGTACAGCATTTTGTTGGGCAGAACGTGTGTGTTGCCACTGAAAAAGAGTGCTTGTATTGCAGTTTTTGCCTTGTAGGAAGGCTTATGTTCAATACAACAAGACTGTGTTAGTCAATGTCGCATGCCTTTGATCAAGACTATAGGCCTAGTCTATTTATTATGAAAAGGTATGATGAAGACAGTAGGCCGCCTCACCTATTATTCTTGAAAAACATATGTTAAAGCCAATAGGCTTTTAGGATTGAATTGCTATTACTCTGGGGCCGATTCCGATCTTGGCCGGTAGTGCTCCGAATCGGATTCGGCTTTACCGGATCCGATTCGGAGCCCTGTTTCCCGACCGAACCGTACGCGGGTCCGGCCGAGCGAGTACGATGCGAAATCGCCGACCGACTCGTCCGGGCGTCCCGACCGCTCCGACCGACTTCGCTCCCGGCTCGAACCGCTCCGACCGACTCGCTCGGACTCGACTCGCACCGCGCAATGGAGACGTTTCCCGGCCGGGTAAGTACGATGCGCGCCGCGAGCAGTCCGACCGAGCCGCGCACTCCGGCTCGAAAGAGCTGTCGGAGCCGTACTTTGGGGGTCCGTGTCGGACCCCCTGTACGCGTAGCCGCGCGAGTCGCACACAGGGGGACCCATGGGTCCCCCTACCTGTGCATGTACGGCGCGAATCGCTTCGCCGCGTACCCGCTGTAGGGGGCGCCCTGTCCGCCTCGCACCCATTGAGTCAATGGGAGCCCGCGCACGCGTTGTACGACCGGCTCCCATTGACGCATCGTACTCGTTCGGTCGGACTGCACGGGTCCGATTCGGTCGGAAATCTCTCCGGGTCCGGCTCGGTCGGAGAAATTTCCGGCCCGAATCGGAATCGACCCCACAGTGTTAACAGCAGCAGAGAGAAATTTTGTTATTGCAATTTCACATATTTCATTTGTAGGCAACATGTTTGGTACTTATTACACCTTTTGACAAATCTGAGGGGTTTAAGATTTCCGCTTTAATAATTCTTGTTAGAAATCCCTTTGGAAAGCCTACATCAGCCTTTCGCTATCTTGCCCTGTAATTGATGGCAGTTATACTAACCATATGTGCACATCTGCCTGAAAATGCCAGGGCTGGCAAGCCAGCCCTTTAGTTTTCGATTTACTACCTGTAAGGCCCACCTTTCACTTTTTCCCTTCTCCTTTTTTTATTTGACTTTTTTAGAGAATTCTGCAGCTCTTCAGAGAATGATGACAGCATGCTTGATTGGCGCTTATTTCACCTGCAATGCCCTGGATCTCAGGCCATTACCTCTAAACCAGGCGACCATTATGGAATGATTTGTCCTTAATGTATCATTGTTTTATCATCCCAAAATGGCCAACATTTTGTTTCTCAACGTGGCAGCCGAGCTGGAACTTTAAAACAATGATACACTATGCACAATACAATTACAAGAGGGCCACCTGCTGCTATATTTGATTGTATTTGTTATTGCAGACATTTGCTTGCCACTTTTAGACAGAAGCATCTTTTAATTTTTCTACTTTTAGTCTTTTCGTTTATCTTGCACATATTGAGGTTCTGTGTGTGTGTTTTATTGTGGTTGTGTCAATGGGTGTAAGCAAAAGTCAGTTGGTGGATTAATGGATTGAAGAGTGCAAGGAGAGCCAGAGCGCATGTGTGATGACTTATTGAATGTCTGACTCCATCAGTGTCTCAAGAGGCACTTTTATTTCTAAACCAATCCTGTAGGCATTGCGAATGCTTGTTTGATTTTTTCTTTATATTCCACAGTCATTTTTTCTCTTTGTCCCTTTTCTAAAATTCTTTTTCCTTTCCCTCCTTTTCTGTATCCCTAATTTTCTTTTCCATCCTTTTGTTTTCTCGCCTATTCAACTCTGTGCCTCTCGTTTCCCATCTTTTTTGTTTCATTATCTATTTCTAGGTTTTCTTTTCTTGATCTTTTTCTTCATGTTATAATCCCTTTCTTTCCATGCATCTTTTACTTTTTCTGGCGGAAATGTACTTTTTAGATTTGTACTCAGTATAATATTTTTCTTTTTCCCCTTCCTGCTTTCTTTAAAACCATGTATGTTCATTTTAGTTTTTTTGTTTCACTTCTAGTATTGAATTTAAAAAAAATATTCTTTCCCCATAACCTTCCTTGTTCCTCAACTACTCAGCTCCCATTCCTATTTCGTTATTGTTTAGGGCCAGGTGGGCTCCACTACAAAGTAAGGTGGATTTTGGAAATTCATGATACATCTATTCTGTGGAACGTGGTGTCTGTTCTGTTAGACAGCAGCTTCTAATGCCCTCCCGACAGTGGCGGCTGGCATCCACTGGGGGGGTCAGGCGCGAGTGCTAATTATTTGTTAAAAAGAAGTGCAAATAATAGTAGAAAAAAATAAACTTACCTTACATGAACACACGTCCTCCGGTACGGACCTCTTCTTTGGCAGGAACTGGAACCAGATGCAGCAACTCCTTAGGCCAATCCTAGGGCTGCTCTCACCAGCATGAGAGCAGCCCTAGAATTGGTAGGAGTGGCCTCAGTTGGCGCTCCACAGCGCTCTGGTGGCTTTGGCTTGCTCTAACCCAGCTATCTTAAGACAGCTGGGTTAGAGCTGTTTAAAATGCACGTGTGGCTGGCCGTCGCAAGACGGCCGGCCAAAAAGACATGCGCACTTTAAACAGTGCTTTGCCAGCCCACCCTCCTCCCTGCTGAGTGACATGCTGCTGTCACTCAGCAGTGGCCCCGCCCCCATCCTGATGCTCTGTTTGGGACAGTATATGAAAAATAAAATGGTAATAAATTACCATTTTATTTTTCATCTCTGGGGCTTTGGGGGGGGTTTAAGTGGGGCGACGCTTCTCCGCTCCAACCGAGGAGCCGCCCTTGCCTTCTGAACCAATTAATGTTCAGAATGGGTTAGATAAACAGTACGCTGAATTTACCTATGATGATTGCTGCAACTTCTTTATAAACTGCTGTGTTATGTATTAATTAGGCAGGTGTTTATATACCATATATTTATGTGAAGTTCATGTATGTATGTGGTTTGAATACCCCTCTCCTTCTCTTCTACTCCACAAATAAACTTGGGTAAATCCTTGAAATGATTTCTTTGAGAGGACAAAACGAATTCCAATAACCAATAAATTGACCACTAACTTTGGACTCCCAGGTAGTGAGCTACGTGCTTAAAGCACTTCAACGTCTCGCCAATATTAGTAAGTGCTATATAAATTACATTTCAATACCTTCCCTTAATCTTGGACTGAGCCCTCGCATCCCCCTTCACCTTGTTCTCTCTAAGCCTTGCTTTGTTATGTTATGTTGAGTTGTTAAGTCCACTTGTCATCCCTGAGGGTATCCAGGAGCAGAGCAGGTGAGTAGGACGAGGTTAAACCCAGCTGTGTCTTCGATGTTCCACAGGGTTAGGTCTAAAGCCAGGTATTCCGCTTCTTGCGGGATTTGAGAAGCAAAGAGGAGGTCCTAAGTGTTGGGGAGGTCATTCCAAGTCTTTTCAGCGAAGTATGAAAATGAACAACCATCAGTTCTGCTTCTGTGGATGCCCGGGGGGCCTGCGAGTGAGAGTGACGCTGAGTGCAGTTGTATAGAGGGTTGGTTTAAGTGTAGGCGGTGGTTGAGGTAGGCCGGTCCTATGTTGTGAAGAGCTTTGAATATGTGGGTGAAAGGCTTGAACTAACTGTATTTCATGATGGGGAGCCAATGGAGTTCCCTCAGGTGAGTTATGGAGCTACGAGGGAGGTCGAGGATGAGTCTGGTGGCGGCATTCTGAATAGGCTGGAATCTGTGTATGGGGTGGATTGAGATTCCGGCATAGAGTGCATTGCTGTGCTTTGCCCTCTCTCGTTCGGTTAGCTTATTACAACTCTCTCTCTCGCTCTCTCCCTCCTCCCTGTGTTCTTGCTCCCATCTTCCCTATTGCCCTCCCTGTACCCTGTCTTTCTCCCTCTCCACCTCCTTGTGCCCTCTCTTACCTTGTCGCATTTTAATTCTCCCCCTTCCAGTGCATCTTTATTCTTCCCTAATTTTCTCCCTTGAGCCCTCCCTCTATCAGCTCTTCATATCATTTTCAATATTTCTTCTCACGGTCCATGAGATTTTTTCCCTTTCCTTTATTGTGCTCTATATTTAATTCTTTGTGTATGCTTTCAGTCTTCCCTCTCTGTCTCTCCTGCTCTTGGTTAGGTGTGTATGATATGGGGTGGCAACCAGTGTGCCGTACATGTCCTCACATACACCACTGTTTGTCCTTGTTGAGCCATGCTGAGCCAGGTTCCCACTTCTGCCTTCCTCACTAAGCTGCTATTTGACTTGCTTATTCATCAATGTGAGCCTCTGGGGAGCTGCCTTTCTCCTTCTGCCCGACCTGCCTGAATTTAATTCTAAAAGCATAAATTAATGTTCCTTCCAAAAAAGCTTAACCACATCCATGCTGAAATGGGACTCTAAAGCAGGTCTGAAGAAAGAGGTCTATGTCTGTCAAATAGAGGCACAATTATTTATTCAGGTGTATTCCCTAGGAGACAGTGCAACAACACCCTCTGCCCCAAAACCTGCCTGCTTCTGTCCGGTGGAAGACAAAACTCAACCGCTCCATCTAAGACACTGGATGGAACGGAGTCAACATCCCAAAAATCTGTCTATCAGATGAAGAGTTGCAGGGGCTACAGATCAATATCAGAGAGAAAGTGTTCAACGTATATGGGGCCAATCTCACAAATAACTGCATGCTTCACAGAGGATCCCTTATTCCTCCCATGGACAATCTAGGGGGCACTGAGACAACGCTCCTGAAAAATACTTACTCTTGTCAAAAAAGAAGAGGCTCAGCCTATTCAAGAGAATAAGAGGAGGATTCAAGAAAATCACCAATAAATTGTCCTGATTCTATGAAAAGAAGTAGAGTACAAACTCCTCCAACAGAGCACATAAGCAATGTCAAGGCATTCTTCCAGAAACGAACTTGAGTGTATTGTTATAAAACGTAGGCAGTCTACTTCAACAGAAGCTGTAGTAGGCATTGGGGCAATCTCCTAGAAACTGATAATTTTATCCTTTGAACTTGAAAGGGGAGAGAGGGGTCCAATAATTCAGTTTGGAATTCCTAGGAGGTGCGGAGACAACCTCTTAGAAGACATTCTGATTTTATTGAGGGAAGAGCATAGTAGACTTCTCTAATAAAGGAACTTGACCTGACCACTCTTCCTTCATCAAAAAATATGTATGTATCACCATTGCACTACTGCTGTAATGCTTCTGACCTCTAATTTATAAATCCTGTCAGTTGCACCACAACAAGACACATTATACCAAATTCTTATCACCACAAAGAGGTTCCAGTGAGCTCCATGTCTCTATCATTTTTAACCAGGCTCTCAGCTCACCGACTAGGATTTTTCATTCAAGGCAGACCCTACTACTGATTGTAGATCCATTCAGGAAGACTCACACTGACGAAATCACTCTTTTCCATCCAGGCTGCCAAACTCGGTAACTTAAATTCGGCCAGAATTATAGAGCATTAACAGCCACTTCAAATTCATTTGTATGCACTTTACCACATGTGGCACCATGTTGGGACCATGACATTGAACATCACACCCATCAATCTACATCTCCCACAGAGGTCATACATACTACATCTAACAACCTTCCGACCACACACTTTTGAAAGGTCTCCAAGAATCAATGAAAATGGGAGTGCTTTATTGCCTCATCAGAGTAATGAAGTGCTATACAAATACAGCACACAATACAACTAAGAGGCATTGGGGCACTTTTCCAGATTCTGATCTGCTCTTGTCTAATGAAGGGGTGACCCGGCTCTTCTAATGGAGGCACTAAGTGGCTTTTAATTAACCTACCAAAAATGTGCCTTTTTTCAAATAAAGAGGAGGCGTATCTCTTTCTTCAGAGGCACATGAAGCTGCACACCTGTCTCCTAGAAACTGACGTTCTTTCGGCAAACAAAAGAGATGCATACCTCCATCAATGGAAACTTTAAGAGGCTTCAAGACAGACTCCCTAAATTGGTCTAATTCTCCTAGGAAGAGAAAAGCTACCTACATCGATGTAGGTTAAAGGAAGCATTCTAGAAATCTGCTTGCTCCACTCAAATGAAGAGTATATCCAACTCCTGCAGTAAAGGAGTTAGCTTTCATTGGGCCAATCTCTAAAAACATCCCAACTTCTCTTGAGTAGAGAAGGGGACAATTTTTCCAAGTGGAGGCATTCGAAAGGTATTACAGCAATTTGTCATAAATAGGATTCTGTCTTTTTTTTGGAAGACAAGGCCCAAATCCTTGTCTGTACCTCCACCGGAGGCTTTTGTCATTTTCCCGGTGTGCCTTGCTCCCTCTTTATGCAGCCAATTACTCAGCAAGTAGTCATACCTAGAGGGAGTGAATTTAGTACAATTGTGCTGTACAAGTAATTTATTTATATTTTATGACTTCTAAAGTGCACACCGCCAACCAAATCATTATTCAGCTTAGACCAAAATGGAGTACTGAAGGCTAAAACATGGGAATAAGAACAGTAGTTGAAAGGACACGTTTTCAGGGACTTTCTGATGGCTAGATAGTCAATATCATTGTCCAGGGGAAACTGGTACCACACTTTCTCTACAGCCAATGAAAAGCGAATGTCTGCTCATCTTACTAATTCTGAGATAGGAACAATTAGGGAGTGGGTATGGAAGTTTTTTGACGAGATGAGAAAGAGGTTAGTTGCAGATGTCGGAAGGAGCAAGGTTGACTACGTATTCATAAGTGAGCATTTTAAAACTTGTTCTTTCAAGTACAGCTTGCAAGAGGAGGTTTATGAAGATATGGTCCCTTTTCTGAAGATTTGCTATCAAGGTTCCCGATTCATTTTGGATTATTTGGATGGTTGAGATGGTATCCAGGAAGGCTGAGGAGAAGACTGTTGTGGCACAGTGAAACTTGGAGTTGGCCAGAAAGCCAACTACATTATGGCGCAGATTCTCAGGCATGACTTTAAGGGTGTGTTTGAGTCAGCGTAGTACCAGTTATCCACTATAGGTGATTTATCAAAATTAGGTAAGTAAGTATCTAGGTAAACAACCAGATTCTTTGAGACTCAGTGTTGGTTCTAAAATGTTCAAGTAGTGTGGATGGATTGACCGGTTCATGAGGAGAACCAATTATTTTCTGGCCTTTAAGCTTAAGCTCAATAGCTAAATAGTGACTGTCCATCATCTTAAATGATCAAGGGTAGCCTCAGAGAAGGCAGTGATACAGATAGTTTTCAGTGACGCCTGTACAGGTGTGGAAAAAGTGTACTTCCCTTTTGGGAAGCTTCATGAAGGGCAATACAAAACTTTTGAAAGCAGTAAGGAGAAGAGTAAACGTTGTGGAACATCACATGAGGGTCTGACTTTATCTGACAAGAAGTGGCCTAATCTTCCTTAGTGTTCCCTGTTGGCGAGGAAAATTTTTAACCAGCTAAGGCATATTTGGGATGTACCTATTGGCACTTTAGGTGAATTCTAGAAAGTTGCCTTGCACAACATTGTCAAAAGCTAATGACAAATTGAGAGACCTTGTAGGCCATAACACGAATTTCATCTCTTTGCCCACCAAAGTCATATCTGCACATTAGAGAGTACAGTGCTCATATTGGCAAGGCTTGAGCATCAGATTGAAATCTGGTTAGCAATGAGACTGGTTCACCATTACTTCTTCAAGGATTAACTACAATGGGACTGATAGCTGAATCAGGGGAGAAAAATAGACCATTTGCAGGAATTGTGGACTATGTCAGACAGAAGAGATTTATTGATGAAAGCGGTGACTAAGGAGGCCAGTTTGCTTACATAATACTGACCCAGGAAGAAGAAATTGTGTCATCCAGTTTTGTGTGTTCCTTTGAAATTTGGCTGTTGGTGGTTGGAATTAGGACTGTGTTTAAGCAGGGCAGAACTTTAAACTGGATTAATGTCATCGTTCTTTGTTTGGTCTCATGGAGGACCAGGATAAGTATACAACACCAGGATGCTTAAACCTCCCAACTTACCCAGTCCCTCCTTGTGTCACACAATATCGGCTCACTCCACAAGTCACTAGAAGAAGAGCAGATATCACAAGGTGGGAGACAAAGTGAGCTGGAAAACCCTGCACAGAGTGTGTTTCCTGTTCATGTGAGAAGGTGTCTCACATCTGGTGGAAGCCACCTGCACTATCTTTTGAGGCCAGTTATTTATTTTTCCTCGTTACACATTTAATGATAGCTAGAGAGGAAAAAGCACAGAGCAGCAAGTTAAGGGAAGAGAAAGACAGAAAAACAATCACAAAGGGAGAAAATGGAAACCAGCAAGAGTGGAATAAAGGGGCAGGGGGTGTCAGGTAGTGGATTAAAGAGGCATGAGGTGGATTTAAGACTTCGGCGCTTTAGTATTCGGTGTGCCAATATTTAATTGTGCCGGTCACAGGAATCTGAGCAGGGATTTGGGCATCAGCACTGATTCATTTACAAATTAAGCACTGGAAAGAGGCCTCCCATCCATTTTACCTGCAGAAAGTGCATCTAGATGCTGCGATGTCCTGTGTACCCTGACCATCTGCAGAGAGTACCTGCAGTGGATGCACAGTCATATCCTTCCACAGTTTAAACATGCATCATATGTACTATCAGGAGTTGTATTTTACCCCCTAACTCATTTCCTACAATGCAATCTGCCTGGGCAGTAATAAACCTGAGGACTTGCAGGTATACATAGACCAACAGCCAAGCCTTCAGCGTCTTAAACTCTAGTTATTTTACAGTTTTCAATGCTGTCCAGTTATTTTACCCTGCCTCATTGTGCCCCCACCACCCATGCTGTTAGCTTACTTACGTTACTTTGTAGTCTCACACATCTAACTTAATGGCTCTTTTTTTGGAGCCTCGCACCACTGAAACATGCTCACCTGCCCGGCTATATGTACACAACCGCTGAACCCAGTGTCCGTTGCCCTATCTTTTAAATCCTTTCATCAGAACAGCACTTCTCTGTGTGATAAGATTCCTGCTGCAAGCCTTGTCTTATCGTTGATGCTTTCATCTGGGCTTCCTGCGATCTAAATTTATACCTTTTGAGTTTGAGTCCTCCAGAGAAGAAATTCCCATTTAGCAGAATTTGGTTTATAGAGTGTAGGGTCCTTCACAGGTAGTGCTCCTACACCATTTACCAGACTGCGTAAGACCTGTAAAAACCTTGCTGACGTCCTTGTTAGCCTCTGAGTCTACAGGAGATCCTATACTGCCTCATATTGCACCATGTGTGAGCCTCTGCACAAACAGTGCATGGAAGGAGACATTCTGGAGCCCCCCTATCGAAACTGTGCCATGCTGTGACATGTTGCTTTTACTCTCTGCAGCATTTTTAATCTGGCATTACCTGAATCAAAAACAAACCAGGTGCAAGATATGAGCTGCCACCAGGTGCTGTTAGACTGTGTCTGGTCGATGAACACCCATGGTGAACGTGGTTATGTCCAGGAAGTAATTTTCCTGGCAAGCTGTAGATGTCTACCTGGTCAGTGACTGTCTAAATCAATGGATGGGATACAGCTTTCTCACATAACTCTGCTGAAGCCATCGCATATGGTTGTGGGGGGTGGGAGCACTCAAAATAGAAATCAAAATCTGTCTCCAGCTCAACCAGTTCTAGTGTACCACAATTAGAGGAAAGACTCGAAAGCAATCCTAGTCTCCGAATGGAGTGCTTATCCAAATTTTTAGGAAATCAGCACATTTGATTGTTGCTGCACTACTACCCACCTCCTTAAGAACTGAATATAAAATAGACTACTTACTACAGTACTTGGAAACTAATGGTCCTTGAACTTGGCCTACAGGATTTCTGCTGATGCTTTCTGGTTAGGTTGATTTCTTGCTGAAGCATTGCGTGAAGACTAGGAATACCCTCATCACGAGAAACTAGTCACAAGCCTGCAACAACTTTCCCACTCTGCTCCACAAGCCACAGGTACTGTGTGAATGAACAAGGAAGGAGCTACAATGGAAAGCGGATTCAGGGACCTTTATAAAACCTCAATGCAATCCAAAAAGCACATGCGAGCCGCTCAGTAGTATTGACTATGTCTAGAGAGTTTACTCTTCTGCACTGACAAATGTACCCTTATTTTTTCTTTGATGTGCCTCTCTTCTGTATAATAGGTCCTCGAGCTACCTTGGTTTGCTGAACATAAGGCCTGGGGCTAGGATCTTCCTGTTGGGCTGTGATGAGTTCCAGAAACTTTAGCATGGTAAAGTTAGCTGCTTTCAGAACCTATGGGGCAATACTCAACTAAGGACTGGGTAAATGAGGTTGGGGAGCCTGAAGGGTGATAGATAAGCACACCAGGGAAACAAACGTGAGGGGAAAAGTTAAGGGTAAAGAGGTTACTCTCACATCCCGGAATCTGGGCATCGCTAAACTCACATTTTATAGATTGTTGTTAGACTATCTTATCTTCAGAAGACTACGCAAGAGTTGGCTCTTCCCCACATAACCACCATTCTCCAACATAAATGTACAGCAAATCTCTGTGTATATAAGCATTTATTTGGATTATATATATGTATCTAGATATGTCTATTCCTTTGTATAAATGTGTATAATAATTATGTTTATAAATATATAGATATTCATTAGGTCTGCTTAACAATTGTACATATTACGCATGGTTATATTATTCTATGTTTAACATGTATATAGGTCACTGCATAAATGGGTACTTTTTTTATAACTATTTATCTACAATTGCTTCACTATTGAATTACTAAAAGGAAAAAAAATGGAAAAAGAAATTACAAACAAATAAATTAGCTTAATGTACCTCAACACATGAAAGTCTGAGTTTATTAAATGCAACTTAAATCTAGATATGTTACCTTCCCTGTAAATATATACCTTCCATGAACTTATGTATCTTTATATTTATTACTTTACTCCTAATTCAGCATCTCCAATGTACTACCCTATATCTCACTTTATACCTCTCTCAATATATCCTCTACCTCCACTCTGTGGCTCATCCCAAATCCAATTCTCCTATTGTGATCTCCAAAATAACCCTTTCTAGACTCTTCCCTCCCCTACCCCTCCTTGCATCATCTCAAACCTATTTTACTTTTCAGATCTCCCAAACAAGCCTTTTTAAACCCTTCCCTCGTGTATCCCTCCTAGACTCATTCAATGCCTCATCTCTCTTCCTAATCTACTTCTAGAGACTCTTCCCTCCTCCATTTCACCTTTACTCATCCCAAACCTCCTCCTACTGCTATGATCTCCAAATAAACACTTTCTAGACCCTTCCCTCCCCCCCCACTACCCCTTTTCAATTCAACTAACAGACTCACATGTCCACGGCTCAAAGTATTTTCATGTTTCCCTATACTAATTCACCACTAATACTTTTTGGGTTCCGGAGTAGCATGCTACTCGCCCAAAAGCGCTTCAATGCCTCGTCAGGGGTAGTAAGCGCCATAAAAATGCAATTTCAAGTCCAATTCCTGGGGCGGCATGAGACCCCAAACTGGTGAGATATTGAAGGGGTTCTATGTCAGAATATTATTAGCAAAAATATTGCTTGATAGAAATATCATGCCGAAACACTGTGACCTCAGACTCAAACTATACCTAACTCATGAGGCCTAACAACTACAAAAACATTCTGGGGTTGCTTGTGTTCCCATTCAGAGGGCACCAGGCCTGGCAGTTTAGGCTGGACTGTTCCTATTGGTCGAAGACCAAGGCTGATTTGCATATGGCTATTTCCCATCTCAGGTGACATAGTAGTCCAAATAAAAAAGGACTGGAATGCACCTGAGTAATCAGCTATCTCAGTTGTTATGGTGGGCCCAAAAACATGGACTGTTACACACCCCAAGTAATTACCAGTGGCTGAGATTATTTCAAGCACTTTATCAACCACTTTTTTGGTTGCCCTATGTATAACAGGTTTGCCCCTGGGTGGGTCCAATGATCCCTGTGCCACAAAACTCAAGCAGAACCTCACTGACAAGGCCCAACTAGGAAGAAATCAGTCTCCGGTGGCTAGGATTGCTTGTGGTCTCATTCAAAGGGGCCAGACTTGGCAGTTTGGGCTAGTCTGATCTCATTAGAGCAGGACCAAATCTTATTTGCAAGTGGCTGGTTCCTGACTGATATGGCGTGGTGGGCAAAAAATGATGGACCGGAATGTGGCCCTCAGTAATTACCAGAACCTGAGATTAATTCAAGCATTTCACTGATCACTTTGTTGTTTTCCTCCCTATTGGAAAGAGTGCCCATTCCTCTTCAGTGTTAGTATTTCCTAGCTGTGCTGTTTGGCCCACAGCACACAGGAAATGCACTTTGCCTAACTACCCTGAACTGTACTAGATTATTGAGACAGAGCTGGTTGGCACCTAGAGAACTTTTGTATCCATCCACTGGCTGTGAATTTGGTATAACACCCAAATGTCCAAGTCATTCGATGCCCATTTAAGGGAGACATAGATAACAGCCCAGGTGACAAGTTAATGAAGCAGCAGAAGGCAGCCATCGGTGTTCATTTAAAAGTACCCTATAACTTTGGCCTCATCCAAACCTGTAAAATCTGAAATACAGGGAGTACCAGATATCAGTTTATGCATAGAAATCAGTGCCAATAAACTTGACGGTTTTTTTCACCTGATGTTTTGTCAAAGACACATATTGAATCCCTCACTCTAGCAGCTAAAATTGTGTTTGCTACTGGGCCCAGTGGCTGCTAAGCTGAGTCATGCTGAACTGATGGGTTATTGTGGTCTGGCTTGACAGCGCCGCTGTTGCCAGACAATTATGTAAGTATCACCAGGAGAGAGGCTTTGGCTCCGCCCACATGTTGGAAACCAGGAGTACCGGTTTTAAATGGGCAGAAGTTGTGTGCTTACACAAATAGTTTTTGCCCTACACACAGCTTTGATCATTTTGTTTATTTATCCATCTGCCCGAGATGTTACTTTCAGGGGCACACACATGCCATTGCAATGCTAATAAAGTGTCTAAGATAACTAGATAATTTATGGCGTATCTCTCAGGCAGCAGCAAAGATGGGCGAAGGGTAGTCAACGTACATGGATTTTTAGGGCTGACTTGACAGTGCATTCATAAGCCAGACCTATTGGCATTGCCAGTGCTTGTTCGTTATGGCCCTCTTCTGACTGCATTTCTGCAGACAAAGCAGATAATACTGTATGATAAAAACAGGACAGAACTGTGAAGTAAGGGGTCAGGGCTGCGATGTAAAGAGAAAGAAAAAGGATGAAAATGGAGAAAAAAATGACATAGAGAGAGAGAAAAAACACTTGCAGCCAGGACACCATTAGATTGCAGACTAAGAAGTGTAAAAAAGAAAAAGCAAGACAGCAGGCCTTCACCATCTATGTACCCTGGATCTGGAACAACATCCCCATATCCATCAGTACTGCTCCAATTTAGAAAACAGTTGAAGACTCACTTTAAGAACTCTACATCACAATGCATCAACCATTCACAACCCAGCTTCCTCTGCTAGTACTGGTTGATTTTATGTTTGTCTTTCTATAGAAATACCATATACATACATGCAGAGGTTGAGAGAGGCAAATACAAAGAGTAGGCAGAAGAGAGAGAACAGTAAGGAGGAAAATTAAGGGGCGAAAAATAAAACGAATCATGGAGAGAAAGAAAGAAAGAATAAAGGATGTGAAGATGGAATTTTCAATGGAAGGGCCAAAAAATTAACCCTGGGCATCCAATTCCGCTCCGCTTGCGGAATTTGCGGAATTTAGGCAATTTCGCGTTCCGCGGAGAACGCGGAATTGCCAACAATTCCGCAATCCGCGGCGTAGCGGAATTATTTTCTTGTCGCGCTTTAAAAATGCGTTCTAGCGACTTACCGGGATTCCTGCGTTCGCCGACGGGTTTTCCTATCCGTTCGCGTGCGCACGAGATTTCGGTAGCCGGCCGCGTTATCCCGCGAGAGTTTGCGATCGCGAACACGTCATTCGCCGCGCCATCGGACAACGCGAGAGTGTGCGATCGCGAACACGTCATTCGCCGCGCCATCGTGCACCGCGAGAGAGATTGCGACCGCGAACACGTCATTCGGGCGCGCCATCGGACATCCGGCGATATTTTTGTACAGCTCGCGATCCCGAACACGCAAAATTTTCAATCTGGAGAACAATAACATCGCAAGCAGCATCAAACCTTCTATAAATTGATGATTTGGCTGGAAAATAAACCTCAGATTGATATCTGGCTGTCCTTTTTGGTCAAATTTTTTGGGGGGGAGAGGGAGGAAGTGCCACAGAGTCTCCTACTTCCTGTTCCTGTCCAGCAGGCTCCTCCCAGTGCTTTGTCCATCTCCTGTTCATTTTTCACTTGGATTTGAGCTGGAAGGATCACTCTTTGTGTCTGCTGCATCATTATCATTGGATTTGAGGATTTTGAGATTTTACAAGTAAGTTGGTGTTGTTTGATTGGGGCATTGCAGTTGCTGCAACTTCATTTTTGGTACTTTTCATCATTTTTAAAAATAAATCGTTGTGGGTAGCCAGTAGGTCCAGAGCTAGTCATGGGTCATGGATTGCTGTGTGATGTATTTATTAATTTCAAACATCATTTAGGGGGCATGGATGGCATTGGATTGAATTGGAAAATGTGTTTTTTTGGGGTGTATTTCAGTTTTTGGGCTGTGTGTTAAATACATGCCTTAGTTGTGTGTGGTGTGCTGCAGGCCTTGTTTAGCCCTGTGCATTTTCGTTTTTGCATTTTATTGCATTACAGGCAAAGCAAAAGCAGGGTGGTTTACCTTGCAGCCTTTGCCTGGCTATTATAGGCCTGTTTTCAGTACATTGTTTTCCAGGCCTCCTGCTTGTTGCTTGTGATTTGTGAGTGTCCATGTGGCTGGTAGCCATTTCTGGTGGGAGTTACAAGTGTGCTGCTTTAGCCATAAACTAAGGCCTGCATGTGTTTCCCTTTGTGGCCTAGGCTTCTTGTTGTGGGCCTGGCCATGAGGCTGGCGGCCATTTTGAAGCCAGGCAGTGTGCTTTTTGCCATAGGCCTGCATTGTCTGTCTTTAGTTTCTTGTTGTTGTGGGCCTGGCCATGGGGCTGGTGGCCATTTTGAAGCCAGGCAGTGTGCTTTTTGCCATAGGCCTGCATTGTCTGTCTTCAGTTTCTTGTTGTTGTGGGCCTGGCCATGAGGCTGGTGGCCATTTTGAAGCCAGGCAGTGTGCTTTTTGCCATAGGCCTGCATTGTCTGTCTTTAGTTTCTTGTTGTTGTGGGCCTGGCAATGAGGCTGGTGGCCATTTTGAAGCCAGGCAGTGTGCTTTTTGCCATATGCCTCCATTGTCTGTCTTTAGTTTCTTGTTGTTGTGGGCCTGGCCATGAGGCTGGTGGCCATTTTGAAGCCAGGCAGTGTGCTTTTTGCCATAGGCCTGCATTGTCTGTCTTCAGTTTCTTGTTGTTGTGGGCCTGGCCATGAGGCTGGTGGCCATTTTGAAGCCAGGCAGTGTGCTTTTTGCCATAGGCCTGCATTTTCTGTCTTTAGTTTCTTGTTGTTGTGGGCCTGCACATGAGGCTGGCGGCCATTTTGAAGCCAGGCAGTGTGCTTTTTGCCATAGGCCTGCATTGTCTGTCTTTAGTTTCTTGTTGTTGTGGGCCTGGCCATGAGGCTGGTGGCCATTTTGAAGCCAGGCAGTGTGCTTTTTGCCATAGGCCTGCATTGTCTGTCTTTAGTTTCTTGTTGTTGTGGGCCTGGCCATGAGGCTGGCGGCCATTTTGAAGCCAGGCAGTGTGCTTTTTGGCATAGGCCGGCATTGTCTGTCTTTAGTTTCTTGTTGTTGTGGGCCTGGCCATGAGGCTGGCGGCCATTTTGAAGCCAGGCAGTGTGCTTTTTGCCATATGCCTGCATTGTCTGTCTTCAGTTTCTTGTTGTTGTGTGCCTGGCCATGACACTGGTGGCCATTTTGAAGGCCGGTAGTGTGCTTGATCCATAGGCCTGCAAGCTTGTAGCCTAGTCTGCCAACAGGCCTTTCATCCAGTGGGCCCAGAGGTAGTCAGGGGTGCATGAAACAACTGTTTCTGTGTGTTCTGTTCAATTTAAACATCATTTAGGGTACATGGATGGCATTGGATTGAATTGCAAAATGTGGATTTTTGGGTGTATTTCAGTTTTTTGGGGTGTGTTAAATACATGCCTTAGTTGTGTGTGGTGTGTTGCAGGCCTTGTTTAGCCCTGTGTATTTTCGTTTTTGCATTTTATTGCATTACAGGCAAAGCAGTGTGGTTTACCATGCAGCCTTTGACTGGATATCGTAGGCCTGTTTTCAGTACATTGTTTTCCAGGCCTCATGCTTGTTGCTTGTGATTTGTGAGTGTCCATGTGGCTGGTGGCCATTTCTGGTGGGAGTTAACTAAGTGTGCTGCTTTTGCCATTTAGGCCTGCATGGTTTTCCTTTTGGCTTACTGCTTGCATCCATCTCCTTTGCCAGCTGCAGCTCCCTGAATGATGTGATGACTGAGCAAATAATTTAATGCCAAACAGGGTCCACTTCTATTACATTTGTATTTTGGTGGTTGTTCCTCTTCTTTCCTATCCTTCCTGACAGTGTACACAGTATACCATGAAAGCCCTTGTTGACAGTCTCACAAAAGAAATGGCTACACTAATTTATATCTTTTATTTGTTTGTTTGTACTGCTAGTAATTGAACCACAACAACAAATGCAACATTTCACTGATGTTCTTCTCCTGGCTTCTTTGCTTTTAGGTGCACAAAAGACAGAGGAGGAGGTGTCATCATCACCCGTTGTACTGCCAGGCAGAAGTCCTGCTGCGCGTCACGTCCACGTGTGACCACAGACATCTCTGCAACTTGTGCACCTGCGTCCTGCTGACATCTGAAGAAGATGGCCCCAAAGAAAGGTACCAGGTCCTCCAGTACCAAGAAAGTTGCCAGTGAGAAGAAGGGACAGAAGAAGGAAGTGGCACTTGCCAAGACTGGTGTGCCGGCCGATGTGTTTTTTGGTAAAAAAAAAAACTTACGCCTGCAGCAGCGGTGTCCAGCGGGGACCAAGCTGGGAGCAGCACCTCTGCATCAGTGGGCCCACCCCAGCAACCTAGGCCTAAGCCCATGACTGTGGCAGAGGTAGCCAGTCTACTAACGACCAGTGATGTTGAAATGTCATTATCGCAAAGTAGTACCCAATCCACGCACACGCAGGCGGAAACTCAGCAGATAAGTGGGCAACCCCAGCCGCAACCCCAGCCGCAACCCCAGCCGCAGCCAGAGCCGCAGCCGGAACCGCAACCACAGCCGCAACCACAGCCGCAACCACAGCCGGAACCACAGCCCACAATAGTAGTTGTTCCACCTGAAGTAGGGGCAGTTCAGGAAATCGAGCTTTTTGCAGACGAAGAGGAGCAAGCCACTGTTCCAGAAGATCCATTGTCTTCCATACCCCCAGCAAGGAAAAGGAGGGTTAGTCCATCAACTTCTTCTTCAAGCCTCGCTTCTGATGATCTAGATGCCACTTGGAAGCCACCAGCTCAGCCTGAGAGTGATGCACGCCACAAGACAAGGCTAGTGAAAAGGAAGGTTCCAGAAAGCCTTACAGTTATGGAGGTAGATGTAGACGAGGGGGTTAATGATGATGATGATGATGAAGAGCCAGTCATCACGAACATCACTCCTGGGCCTGCGGAGATGGAGACCAACATTATTAGACTATCCCAAATCGCTGCGAGGGAGGTAGCACGGATACCACCAACACAGGTAACGCCAACACGACCTCCAGCTTCCATATTTGCCTTTGCAAAGGTCCGGCAGGGACCTACATCCAGCTCAACCACCACCTCAGTAGGTGGTGGTAATGTAAGTGCACAGAGTCAAATTCCATGCACACCCTCCATTTCATCTGGTATTGAAAGTGGCACCTTCAGCAGCGGCAGAAAGTTCTCCTCCCCAGTTTGGGACTTCTTTTCGGTTAGCAGTAAGGAGGAGAACATTGCTATATGCTCAATTTGTCGGCAGCATGTTAAGCGGGGTAAGCTTGGTACAAACTATGGTACCGGAGGACAAACAAGTCATCTAAAAAAACACCACACTATCAAGTGGGAGGCTCACCTACTTCACTTAGAAAAAAGGAAAACTGGACCCATTGCTGTTGTTGGGGATGAAGAATTAGGGGAAGATATGATCGCGGTGGAAGGTCAACAAGAGGGAGACATTTCTAGCCCTACCCCCAGCAGTGTACTGGTAACGCACACATCCTCAGCAACATCTGAGTGGCACCGTAGTAAGAGTCAACATGAGACACAAAGGCAATGGGGCACTGCAATGAGCAAAAGTGCAGCGTCGTTGAGCCTAGCTGGGTTCAAGAAGAAAGGTGCACCACAAAGGAAAATATTCCAGCCTACCATTGACAGCATGCTTAGGTCGGAGGGGCAGTACCAACGCAACCACCCAACGGCACGGTTGTACAATGCGAAGCTGGCAAAAATGTTAGCGCTGGACCTTCTCCCTTTTTCATTTGTGGAAGGGGTGGGTTTCCTTGAATTTGTGTCAGCCATCTGCCCTAAATGGAAGGTTCCCAGCCGATCCTATTTCGCCCGAGTTGCTGTTCCAGCACTACATCACGATGTGCTGGAATTGGTTGGACAAGCTTTGCAGCAGAGTGCTGTTCACAAAATCCACCTGACAACAGACATGTGGACCAGTTGCCAAGCCACTGATTACATGTGCATCACTGCACACTGGGTCTCTTTTGTGGGGGTTAGAGACAAGCTATCTGAAGTAGGTGCTGTTGACACAGCTGCAATTTTTAATGCTTCTCGGAAACATGCAACTGTAGCCATGTTTGCCATGGAGAAATCTCATACTGCTGAAAACCTTTTGGAAGAGTTTAACAGCAAGGTCTTTGAATGGCTGCGCCCCAGAGCGCTTGACATTGGTTTTGTTGCCACGGATAATGGCAGTAATATACTTAAGGCCATGACGCTTGGTGGGTATTTCAAGGTCCCGTGTTTGGCGCACTGCATTAACATTATAGTTCAAGACTTTCTGAAAAAAGAACCCATAGTCAGCAACTTACTGACCACCTGCCGCAGAATATGCACGCATTTCAGCCATTCTTTTAAAGCCCGGAAGCAGCTGAGGATCATTCAACGTGACTATAGAATGACAGTCAAAGCACTCATCCAGGAGGTGGCAACACGTTGGAACTCAACGTATTACATGCTTGACCGTCTGTTTGAGCAGTACAGACCAATCAATGAATATGTCATGCAAAGGGCGGATGCTACTGTGAAAGGCATGACCCTTCAGATGGACCAATGGTGCCTAGTTAAATCTCTTACAGAGATGCTTCTTCCTTTCGAGGTCTTCACACGTGAAGTCAGCAAGGAGGACTGTACTATGGGCCAAGCTATCCCATTGTTGCACATGCTAGAGCAACAGCTGATGCGGGTGTGTGAAGGGTACAAAGGTGTGGAGGGAAAAAAAGAAGCATATGAGTTGGTGGAGAGCTTATCATGTCGCTTAAGTGAAAATGCAAGGGTGCAAAATAAGATTGTGTCACAACAACATTACATTTGTGCCACAATTCTGGATCCACGGTACAAATCGGCACTGCACAGTAAGACATTACTCCCTTTTTCAGAAGTGGATGTTGCCCGGTACAAAACTTGGATATCTGAGGCAGCCAGTACATTGGAAAATGAACGGCTGGTAATTAAAGGCCTCAAACCCACGTCAAGTACTGCAGCAGAGCATCCGGCGTCAAGTTCAACTTCAGAGCCTGTGGGCAGTGCATTTGGTTCACAGCTGTCACCAACACTATCGACAACAGCAATAACCGGCTCATCAGCCCCAGTACAAACGGCACAGGATTGGTATTTACAGCAAGGACTTGCTAGGTCCAGTGCTGATGCAAAGACAAAAGAGGCCGCACTAAGTTTAGCACCCCTGAACATTGACCGAATGGTCCAGGCCTACCTGGATGACCCAACAGAGGTCTACATTGATCAAAACCCATTGCGGTATTGGTATGGCAAAAGGGGCCAATGGCCAGTGCTCAGCAGGCTGGCGATAAACTATCTGGCTTGCCCTGTCGCAAGTGTCTCTTCTGAACGTGTTTTCAGTGCTGCTGGTTCCATTGTAACAGTGAAAAGGACCAGTCTCTCACCCCAAAACGTTGAGAGGTTAACCATGATCAAAATGAATCAGCAATTTATACCACCCAATTACACAATACATGAATCAACTCCGGAAGATGAGGACAGCGGCTCAGGTGACGGAAGTAGCGTGTTGGATGCTGATTACCTACTTCTGGTTGAACCTCCAGAGTTTGAGGACGAGCTATACTTCCCTGACAACTAGGCTTCCACTTCTTACTGTGGTTCTCCCTTATTTACTTCTATTTGTGTGTCTGTCTTTCTGTTTCGAAACTTCAAATCACAACAAATCCATCACCACCGTCTTCGTATTTTATTGCCTTATATGAGTTTCAGCTCTCTGCATTTCAGTCCACTCCTCCGAGTCCTGCTCCTCCTGAATCGACCTAAATCTATTGCCCTCAAGCCAGATGATAATTGGTTGTAGCATAATCGAAGAAAAACTAAAATCTTGCCTCGTTGAGTCTCTCCAAAAGAAGTGGAACATGATGATGACTACTATAGCTATCCTCCTTTCCGAGCCGATACAGACTGCCCATTAACTGAAGATGAGAAGGAACAGGTAATGAATGATGACATGCATTGGACGCTGACTGAGTGATTTGTGTTGTTGTTGTTTGTAGTGCATGAAGGTAATTCATTGTGTACTATTATCTAATCTACACACTAAAAGTAACTCAATGCAATGTTTGTTTCCATTCTTGTTTTTCAATACCTATTTTCTAATTCTACTGCAGGCCGATCCATTGCATTTTGAATATGGAAAGGGGACTCAATCTGTACACTACTGCACACTGAGTTGGACAACACACCATGATGATGACCACAGTGACATTATCTCTTCGCAGTCACTCAGTACGATCAGAGATGATTGATGGAATAACTCAGTGCTTTTCATGAGTGCATTAAAAGGTAACCAAGTCAACAACAACCACTGCAGACCTACATGTCTGTGTAGTGGTGGAGTCTAGTGTGGTGGTATGACTGACAGCGGGGCATTGATTTAGTCACTTAATTTGTAAAATGCTATGTTGCTGTATATCTGCTTTGTCTGCCTCTGTCAAAAAATGTACGCTAAATGGAGGATGTGTCACGGGTGCCGTGGGCCTGCTCTGTCCTGTTGTTGTTGGAGGTTAATGCTGGAAACAGACTAGAGTAGACATGATGTATCCAAATCCATGCCGCCTCTGAAATTGTTCTTGTTGCACTCCACCGTAATTTAGGCATTTTTTTTCTACTTGATTTTTCAATATCCCTTTTGTTTTCCCATCTGCAATTACAGGCCGGCCCTTACCCTGTGCTACACTGGGAAAAACTACTCTCACTTACCTTACCAATGAATCTACATCAGGCAGGCAGTGGCGTCACCCAAGATTGATGGCCGGAGCGTCCATGGAAGGGAGGACCAAGACGAATGCCGAGATGCAACTCCACATTTTAACCAGGATAACATACAGTAACAGTATCAACTTTCATCATCTTTTAAATTTGATTCATTTTTGGTCTTCAATCATTACTACTGTGTGTTGTTGTTGTTATGTTTGCTCTCTGCTTATAATTCAATTCATCCCTACAGCAATTTTTGGCTTTTCTTTGCTATCTTTAAGCCCGGGCCGGTACAACACAACAGAAACTGAATGTAATTCGGGTCTCTCTGAGGGCAGACAGGCAAGGCAAATTGCATAATATACTGCTGCCCTGTACTGTCTAATTGTCTAGTAGTAGTAGTTAGTAAGTACTATCATTAACCATCAAGTTATCATCATCATGCATGCATTTCCTTTTTCTCCCTTAACTGATTTATGGATATGGTTGTCTGCCAAGATTGTGTTTTGTTGTTGTCCATGCGTACTGTTTTTCTTTGTCAAACCTTTCCCAAAACCCCCTTCCCAACCATTCATCAAACCCTAACCCTCTTCCCCCGGGCTGTGTGACTTATTGAGGTGTGACTAAATTAAATGTACACCAATAATTTATCACACGCTTGCTGGGGCGGATGTGGCTAAAGCAACATAAATGCATTTTCAAGGCAGGGCGCGGATCTTCTGCTTGCCCACCCTCCTATGAGCAGTATATTTGCGATTTTTTTTCTTTTTTAACCAAAGGAACCTAATCCATCAACATTAATTGCCGGCATAGATTGGATTTGTTGTCATCCTCCGAAACAGCACTAACGGTTACGCTTGTGTCGAGTCACGGTGTACTGTAGGCCTAGTCGAGTGACTCGACACAGCTATAGTTTGTAACTCTATGTACTAGGCTATCCCCGCAACCATTATGTTTCCTTGTATTTTGGCATATTATTGTTTGGCAGTAAGTTCCGTACTGTACTTCGTTCTACTACTCCTCCCACAGTCTCTCTCAGGCGACTGACTGTCTCATTTTCTTTTATTTGCAAGTGAAACTGCCAGGGTCTACTACTACTACCACCACAACCATGGCATGTTGGGAAAGAAAACCATCATCACCATGCAGCCATCGCCGTGCCCAAGTTAAACATCAAGCACAGGTAAGAGAAGAAGTTTGGGGGAGGCATAATTAATAACAGAATTTTTTTCACTAATTCTATTTCACACACCCCTTTGAGTCCAGTTGCAGAATGCATAGATTAGGAGGAGAGACTGACAGTACTAGTAGGACAAGTCCCTCAGTGAGGGGTACCGCATCTGTCTGTGTCTTAGTAACTCAGCCAATTATTTAAATCAAACACTGGCTGTGGCACTGCACCAGCAAGGAAACCGTGTGACGTAAAACAGTAACCCCACCCACAAAACATTAACCACATCGTATAAAGTCTAAATATGTAATTTAATACCCTAACAAAAATAAACTATGTAAAAAAATCCCACAACACCTGACCCACCCCTCTCCCTAACCCCAACCAATGTTCATGTCCCGGAACGAAAAGTCCAACAAATGTCCAAAAGTCCAAAACCCAACGCCCGATTCCCACCCACCAAAAGAAGCTATAAAAAAGGGGCAATAAATAAACGGGGTCTCAGCGGGCTCGCCTCTCCAGGACACGGATGCGCTCCTCTAGGCGGGCCACGCGGTGCTTCAGCGCGCGGCAGTTGCATCCACAGGGGGGGGGGGCAGCAGTGCTTCTTGCTGTGTGGCGGCGGGCGGCTGACAGGCGGTGGCGCCGTAACACTCTCGGGGGGTGTCTGGGGCCCGGGGCATTGGAGGAGGCTGCAGCTGCTGCCGCCGCCGCCTCCTCCTCCTCCTCCTCCTCCTCCAGAAGAACCAGCCGCTGGTATTCGGCCTGTATGGCCTCCAGCTTCCGGCGCCGGGCCTTGGCCGCCAACTCCTTCCTGTCCACTTTCCCTTTGGAAGGAGTCGCACTCGCTATATCAAGAAGAAAAAACAAGACTATTGTAAAATATACTCTTAGCAAAGCAGTCAGACAAATTCATTCTACACATAGTGGCACAGTAGCACTAGCAAGCACAGTACGTAACATTTGTGGTATGTATCTATCCTCCCACTACCTCGGCCTCGAACATTTGTGGTAGTTTCAGGCATTCCACCACCCATGCATCTGATTCATATCACACACCTATGCATGCATCCCACGTATCCTTCTCTGCCAGTCATAAATATAAAATCTCGCCCGTCCTTCCTCCTTCCACCCTTCTTTCCCTTTTCGTTCAACCCATCCATCAAGGTCATCTGATCAGACTTTGTCTTCTCCATAAAAATTTCACAGCTGAGTTGAAGTCCGATAGAAGAGGCCATTGGTTACTCTGAGTACACTCCCGTCGCTAATGCTATTGCTAATGCTAAGTAAAGGGTGTCTTCTTCAACCGTTCACAACAACTTCTTACTTAAGTCTCAACAGTACAGTACACATTACACCCTTGCAGCGAGTGTAATGTCAATAAGTAAGGATTAGGAATATAACTTACCACCGCCCGCCACTGCTGCTGGCTCACCCCCTGCAGCTCCTCCAACTGCCGCATCGCCTGCACCCTCAGCGGCCGCGTCACCTTCGCCGCTGGCCCCGGTACTGGTGGTCGGTAGTACGCCTAGAAAAAACATTACACATTTTTCAGATGCCATATACACCTCCCCCTATTTTTGACTAGCAAGAATGAAAAAAAAGTTAATACATACATAATACATATACAACATACATCACTAGTATAAATCAGGTAGTAGAGTAGACACTGGTAGTGTTATATGGTCCCTAGGGTCATTCTAGTCTTTGCTAAGTTACCCCGAGCCATGCAACCATTTTAGCTCTGTCTTTTATTTTTGCGCAAGTTACCTCGCAGCTTGTTGTGAAAGACGCCTTTGAGCCCACATGAGCTCATACTGCTACTGTCTGAGCGCTGCGTACAAGGTCGAAAAACAACCGACTTTGTTATGGAGTTCTGGTGTTAGTCCATATTGCTTATCCATAAAAAAACTGCACTTTTTGGCACGACTGAGAAATGCTTGCACTATACTAACGCGCACCATTTTTCTCATTACAGACGGAAGATTCCCTTATACGAAGAACCAGAGCTTTGCAGACCTTATGATGTAACCAGTACTAGGTTCTTCTAAGGTGAGGGCTCCCCAGAATTCTCACATCTCCATTTATAATTTTATATAAACTAGATTCCTACCAAGGGGAGGGTGGTTCTTCCACCACTGTTCAGTTATCATGATCTCGCCTTTTGGCTTCTATGGACTTGTAGTTGTAAGTAACTTGTAAGTCTAACTAAGTGTAACAATGTTTATTGTTTTAATCTTATGCATTTTGCTGTTGCTGCTGCATTATACAACGTACAGAGCTTGTCAGTTGGAAATAAAAATAAACCTTTTGAACTTACATAGACTCGGTGGTATTTGGTGTGGACTTACACGAGAGAGTGAGCAAAAGGGTGTGCATTGCTTCCGCGACAGAGGTTGGGAGTGTTATGTTGTCTGGGTTGTCTACTCATTGGGTATTTTGGGGGGGGGCGTTTCGGAGTAATGAGACACTATAACTAGTTGGTCAGGGGATTGTGGTGGCTTGTGATTGAGGTGTGAGGAAGGTCCAACCTCCCATCACCAACGTCCTATTTTCTTGTGCAAAGTTCTGTATGTGCAGAATCCCTACAACAGTAGTAGTATGTCCTATCCTATCTAAAATTCTAAAATGTGGTTGGGCATTTTCTTGGTGGGAATTGTCGAAAAGCATCAAGAATAAGAAGACTAGAAGTAGTAGAAGAGGACAACCCAAAGGACTGGACTCAATGGCTATAGCTATTGGTGAATATGAGTTTTATTTAAAATATTTTAAATAAAGAGTGGGCAACTGGGCAAGCTTAGCTACAGACAGACTAATAGTAGTAGTACAGAGAGTCATAGCAGACGCAGTTAGAGGCAGGGATAACAAGAATTTAGAAACAGATAGTATAGAGCAAAGAAGATTTTGTCAAAATTCGAATTAGGAGGATACCTAAATAATAGTTCGGAAAAAATAAGGTGCAGGAAAAGTTTGGGAAATCTAATTAATAATATTAACCACTGGAGGACTTACTGGGGCCAGCAGCAGAGCCCTCGATAGAGGAGCGGTCCTGTGCCTGGGAGGCATCTTGTTGATGTTCGTCGCCCACCGCCTGCGACCCCGTCTTCTTGCCCCTGGGTGCTGCTGATCATGTAAGATTTCATAAAGAAAGAGACAAAAATTAAAGTTTGGTGTGAAATAAATAAAATATTTTAAAATACGTACCAAAAACTTTTTTGGTAACAACAATTGCAATAAAATTGACCTATCTGATCGACTGGTAGTATTGCGAGATTCACGGACCGTCTAGCAAGCCTAACTACCACCTGACCTAGCCCACCTATTCCAATCCAGACGGGCCAATTGTTCAGTAAGTCTGCATTTCCATTTATTTTAGTCCTCAAAAATGCATAGATGGAGGACACATGCATACATTTTTGCATACACCAAATTGTTGGCTGGTTGCTGCTGATGTTCTGCTAGTGATGATATAAGCCTATTAACACTCAGAAAACAAACTACAAAAGGTTCTGCGAAGGACTGGGGTAAGCAGCACTCAGCAGCACGTGACATGACAGAGGATGCGTCACGCACACCACTTACAAATTACCAACTAATAAGTAACTAAACCTATCAATCCACCACTATCCCTTCTTAGTGGCAGGAGGACAAAGGAAGGACTACTCTCTCTAGCATTACATCACTTAAGTTCTCTAAAGTAAATTCTTACATAATCATCAGGCCAAGCGAGCGCAAAGTTGCAAACAAGTAAGATTAGTAGCGCCGAGCGCCTGTGTCATAACAATCACAGATTTATAAACGTAATTTACCTGCAATGTAAGCAGCAGCATTCTTGCTGGTCGGAAAAAAATATATATTCGCAATATATAACACAGAGCAGAACACAAAGTAGTAATATTAAATAGCTACTCACCATGCCCCGGGACCTCCACTCCTAGCAGGTACAGCAGGTCCTGCTCCCGGTCCAGAATATCGGACCACCGGTGCGTCAGCTGATTATTGGTGCGCCGGACACCAGAGCAGCGAAACACTGCCCGACGCACCTTGCCCCACCGCTGCCGACGCTCCCGGAGCCCGTACCCGGACCCAGGCCTGCCGCCTGCTGCCAGGGTTAAGGGGAGGTGGCGCTGAACAAAAAAAACAGAGCGGCCACCTCCGACTCATTAAATAAGGCCTGTGCCTGCACCCTCTTTGGCGCCGCCTTCCGCAAGGAAGGCGGTCGCGGCTCTGGCTCCGACTTCGAGCCCTGTGGCTGTGGCCCTTTGCCATGGTTCTGGGTAGGCGGGGGACGGAAAAGAAAAGGTAGGAATTAAAAAAAAGTAAGTAAAAGAAAGGAAAAAGCAGGTAATAGAAAAAGTGTGAAAAAGTAGTTAAAAACACACAAAAAGTAGAAAAAAACTCAAAATATAGAATCAGGAAAATAGAGAGATAGATAATAAATAAAAATAACCAAAAAAAGTTTACAGAAACAAAGGATTGAAAAGATAGAGGGAGGATTGAAAAGCAGGCCCAGAACCATAGCAATAGACTGAAAAACAAGATGGCCGCGCCCATTGCGACCGCATGAGCAAGTTCGCGCGATATTTCCCCCCGAGCACGCAAAAAGCGTCGCGAACACATAATGCGCGTTCCCGAACAGGAAACCCTTATCGCGAACGGGCGGGAGCATGCAATACGCGACCCGGAACTGGAAATAAGCATCGCGAGCGGGCGGGAGCATGCAATACGCGACCCGGAACAGGAAATACCATCGCGAGCGAGCGGGACAAGTGAAAACAAGATGGCCGCGCCCGTTAGCGACCGCATGGGCAAGTTAGCGATATATTTCCCCGCGAGCACGCAAAAACACATCGCGAACGGATGGGACCAGCAATTCCGCGATTTCGCTGAATCTCCGCGTGCTCGCGGAAATTTTTAGCAATTTCGCGGAGATTTGCGTAACGCGACTACGCAAATTCCGCCCACCCTTAAAAAAAATGAAAAATGAATTGAAAAAAGGAAGGGTTAAAGAAAACAAAGGATGAAGGATAGATGTGAGAGTGAAATAATGGATGATCTATGAGAGGATGGATGTTTGGAAATAATTGATGGCTAGAAAGGTGAAAAGACTTGTGAAAGGGTAGATAGATGGACAGGTGTAAGGATGGGTGGGTGGGTAAAAGGATAGGTAGGTGGAATGATGGATAGAAGTATAAGAGGGCAAATGTATGAAACGATGCATGTTTGCAAAATGATGCATGGTGTGAAAGGATGGATGGCGGGGTGCAAGGATGGTTGGACATGGAAGAGCGATGCATGCCTGAAAGGGTGGATTAAAGAGTGAAAGCATTGATAGGTGGACCGAAGGGTGAAAGGATGTATGGGTGGAAGGAAAGTTGGAAGGAATGATGAAAGGATGTTGGGTTGACTGATGAGTGGTTGGGTAAAAGAACAAATGTTTTGGATGGGTGGTAGATGAGTGAAATAATTGGTGAAAAGATCGATGGATGGAGGGATTGAAGGATGAAAGCATGGATAGGTAAAGGGATGAGTGGGATGTAGGAGTGCAAGGATGGATGAGTGAAAAGATGGATGGCTGGATGGAGGATAGGAAGGAGGATGGCTACATAAAATGATGGATAGAAATGTGACAGGATGGATAGGTGGATAGAATGGTGAAAGGGTGGATGGATCTGTTGGTGGATGAGTGATAAAAAGGGTAACAGTTTAGCGGATGAATGGATCAGTGGGTAGATGGATGATAGGGTGAAAGGGTGTATGAATGGAAGAAACAATGGAAGGAAGGATGAAATTATGTTGGGCAGACTGATGGATGAATAAGTGGGTGAAAGGATGGATGAAAAGATGGATGGTTGAAAAAAGTAATGGATGTCAGATGGGTGAAAAGATGGATGGACAACAGATAGAAGGGTAAAGTGATGGATGGAAGAAAAAATGGGTGAATGGATGGATCGATGTGTGGTGAAAGCAACTCTTGTAGGCACGATCAGGTAACGTTGTCGATGTGCATTTAGAAGTATTCAAAGTAGTGGTGGTTTAATATTCTGGCTACTCCCTTGGACATCTTCATTGATTTGTAAGGTAATTTATCTTTGTGCTTCACTCTTTTGGGAGACAGAATGTACTAGGGCAGCGCACATTTATAGTCCCGCTTTGACTTTGCTTTTAATGCGCAGTGCATCGGAAGGTGCAGTTTCGCATGCAGGGCTCTGTGCCCCGAGCCTGACGGTTGTTAGCGTGAGGAGTGTGGTGTGCAGGTCTGTACAAAGGGGCGCAGCCTGCCGAGGATCATCGGAAGCTGTCCCCTACAGCAGTCACAACCAGAAGACGCACCTGGCTGGCAAGGACAGGATTCAGGCGGCTGCAAAGCTTTTTCTTCCCAGAGGCACATGAATATAGCAGCCTCATCACTCCCAGTCACTTACACTCAGTTAGGGCCATAAAATAGTCTGTCCCTATAGGGAGGGATGGGCGGAGAGCCTTTGGCCTCTCCTCGGCTCTCGTTGCTCGCCCGCACCTTGCAGTGGGAGTGCTTGAGTTGGCAGACGAGGCAGTTTTGGCCCTCATTATGAATGACGCGGTAATCGCGATTCGGGCGCAAAAGGAAATTTGTTCTCGAATCCGGATTACAGAATGTGTGAATTTACTGCCCTTTTTTTTCTTGAACACATTTCACAATAATAAAAATAATAATAAGTATTAACCTTGCAAAATGTGTGCTGGGAAAATTGAGTTTCACGTGTTCCACCAAGGGAAATGTAACGCATTATCATCTATGACGAGGTGCCAAATTTGCAATGGACAGGTATTAACGCACCTGGTAAATAGTTTCCTCACAGTATTTGTATTTACTAGGTATGGTATTACCACCCAAAATACTGGTGCACTCAGAATGAGGCCTGTAATGCTTCACACTTATCAAGCCCAGAACAATGATCAGTTGAATTGTACCTGTCCGAGTTTAAAGTTGTGACCTGCGGGCCACACCAGATGTCGGTAGTGGTTAGTGCTAAACTCGCTGAACCACCTTGCCGCTTAAATTTTGGGTCACCGATGAATGCGGGGGGTGGTCTTGGGACTAGATAACTCTGGGGCAGTGCTTTAAATGGGCCGGTACTGTCTGGTACGGAGTACCGACACTTTTTTATTTTGAGGAGGAGAGTACCGGCACTTCTCAAGAGAAATGCAATACCTTTAATTGGAGAGTACCGGCACTTCTCAGAAACAAGCAGGTACTCTGGTACAGAGTACCTGCACTTTTATTTTTCCATTTCAAGCACTGCTCTGGGGCATATGTTAACATAGCACCGACATCAGTTTCTACCATCCTTTAAAAAAAATCTTTCCTTCTCAACAACAGTTTGCACAAGAGCATATTAGGAATCCTTTCCAAACACACACTCACATAGGGTATTCCATAATTTACAGACTCTGATTAGCAAGTATGCAAATGATTTACCGCAGTTAACTATAAAATGATGATAAACAAACTGCAAACCGGGCCTCTCCACTAGTTCTTTGAGATTTGACAGCAATGCAATTAAAACATAAAAACTTTTCACAATGAAGGGGCCTATTTTTGCATTACGTTCTATATAAGCAGCCTGCTTTTCATAGTACTACGTTCTTTTTTCCTTTCGTCATTGCATGTCTCACCCCTGTTCTGCCTTCCCACTCTGTTCCATTCATTCTTCTTCTACTCCTAATAGTTACTTGAAGCAACCTAGTGGTGGCAGTGAGGGTTGTACTAGCAACCCTCTTCACTTAGCACCACATTTTCTTCTTCTACCCCAATCAAACACCCACTCTCCTGCCCACTCCTTCCTACTTCTGTCACAGACGGTGAATTTGTTTGATGTCGTTCCCGCTACGAGTCTTGTTCCCTTCTTCTGAGGTTTATGCTGCAATACTCTCTGCTACTGGTTGGTAGGAAGTGTTTAGTTGTTCTACCATCCTTTCAGATTTTGAGAGAGTAGCATCTTGTGTTCTCTGAATGTCTGCTATCTCTTGTTCCTAATGTCCGTTTAATCCTTCTGTTGTGAGGTATGGCTTGGGTAGTGCAGCACAGAAGGCATTCCCCGAGTATTTCTAATGTATGAAAATTGATAGAGCGGGTTTGGTAGTATAGTTTTTCTCTCTACTTCTTCTGCAAGTTATTGTCTTGGGAACTGTAGCACAGAAGGTGTGCACTATATATGTACATCTTTGTAAGCAATTGTTTGGCACCATTTGCTTCTGGTTGTATTCCACGTACTTCGTGAGGTAACTATCATTTCTCGGTTAATCAAGCAGAATCACTCTGGATTCATCGCATTTCAGCAGAAGTAAAATTTAAAATAATGCAGTTTAGTCCTGAGTTTTTCATACTGGTTTGTGACTGTAAGACAAGCCCAGATACATATTTTGCCCGGGCAAAATGAATAATAATAATAATAATAATACAGACACTTATAGAGCGCGACAGCCACCATGAATCCACAGGAAATTACATTAAGAGATATAGCAAAAATGTTTCACACTCTGATAAAGGACAAACAGGAGTTATGTGAAGAATTGAGAAAATCACAGGCTAACACCTGCGCCCTTAAACAGTGCCTAGATTAGTTACAGTCTCAGACTTCTGCTTGTGGGTTACCCCTCCAACTTAGGCCCGCTCTAAACCAATTCTTCGGCCTCCTAGTTTAGTTCATACTCAAGGTGCCACAGGGTGTGTACAGGTAGCCTCTGGTCACACAGTCCAGTTCAATGCCCACCTATTTGCAGGCACCTGCCAATCAAGTTATTGCACCTTCTCCGGCGCCATTTGCACCACCTGAATGTTTTCATGTTGATGTAGTTAAATTCTCTATTTTATTATCAAGTGCAAACTAAATTTTCTGTGCAGACCATCATCTTTCAACAATCTAAGTTAGCTTTTGTTTATTTTGTTTGGAAGTCAGTGCTGCTTCATGGTCTGTTCATTTGGTGGAGAAGATTGACCCTCTCATATACCACTTTCACGCATTTAATTAGGAGTTAGAGAAACTGTTTGACAAGAGTTCTTTTACTAGATCCTTAAATAGCAAACTACTAAATTTAAAAAAAGGCAATGAAGATTTAATTACTAATTTGGCTTTGTTCAGTAGGTTGTGTGCTGAGACAAACTGGCCTGAGGAAAAGCAAGCCCATGTCTTTTATGAACAGTTAAGGGGCGAGTTAAAAGACTCCTTGGCACAAGCTGTAAATCCTCCAGAATATACCCGAGTTATTAGATTTCTTAATTAAGTTACACCACCGGCTACAAGAACAGAAAGGGGAGAAAAGGAAAAATAAGAATAGAATGTTATTTTTTCGAGCGAGAACAGTAGAAGGTGTTGGCTCATCTGACGAATCTGAGCCTATGCAAATGGATGGAGTCAGGTGACCAATTTCTAAAGGGGAACGAGACAGAAGACAAGTGCACAAATTGTGTTTGTATTTTGGTAAGGCAGGTCACTTCCTAAAAGTCTGTTTGGTTATACTCAAAGTTTTTTTGAAGGAATCAGTGAGTCGATGAAATTGGGAAAAGGGGATACTTCTCAGTGACAGAGATCACACTTTAAGCCTAGCCCAGACTGTGCAGAATAAACAGAGACATTTGCTTTTGAATGTTGAATTAAGTGGTAGAATAGGCACTTTTAAGTTGAATGCTATAATAGACTCAGGCGCTTCAGGCAACTTTTTGGATTTACAATGTGCAAGGAAATAAGTGGTCCAGATCATTAACAAGGTTCGACTTAAACAAGCTCGAGCAAATGATGTACTTAATGTTTGGACCAATTTTGTTTTAAACTCATAATAACTTTACAAATTCCTGAAAAACATGTGGAAGCTATACGTTTGGATTTAATGAATACATCAGATTTCCAAATTATTTTGGACTAACCTTGGGCACAGCTACATGAACCAAGGATTGTGTAGAAAAGACAATATGAAATGATTTGTTTTCAGATTTTTGTGAACTTAATTTATAACAGAAACTGAAAAGAAAGTTGTTATGGGTACCCAAGAAAACAATTTGGGAGATATGATAGAAATTCTTAAAGTGATTCTTGTGCATTGTCATAAGTTTTTTCGATCTTTTTGATAAAGAAAAGGTACCAACCCTGCCCCCACATAGGGAGTTCGACTGTAGAATAGATCTCGAACCAAGACCCAAGAATCCCTGTGGTCGGATATATGGATTAACAGAAAAGGTGAATGAGCATTACAAGAGAATCTTGCACACAGCTTTATCAGGCATTGAAAGTCTCCTGCGGCTTACCCTTTATTCTTTATGTCAAAAAGGTGGAGAATTTTTAATGTGTGTCGATTACAGAGCACTTAATAAAATTGCCATTGAGAACAGATTCCCACTACCACTAATTTCTATATTGCTAGATTTACTTAAGTCTGCAACTATTTATACTAAATTGGACCTGCAGGGCTTATCAGAGTGAGAGACAGGGATAAGTGGAAAACTGCTTTTTGAAGAAAGTTGGCCTGTTTGAATATCAGGTTATACCTTTCAGGTTGTGCATTGCCCCAGCTGCTTACAATTTATTAATCAATAAAAAATGTTGTGAATATATAGATGTATGTGCAGTGGCATACCTAGATAACATCTTAATTTATTCCAATAAAGATAAGGAGCATGCTCAATACGTTCCTTCCATCTTATCTGAATTAAGGGATAGTCATCTGTTTGTGAAGATCAAAAAGTGTGAGTTTAATACCCAACAGATGGAATTTCTGGCCCTTATTCTTTGTCCGAAAGGGATCTGTATGGATCCCAGAAGACAGACAAGCAATATTACAATGGTAGTCACCAAGAAATGTTAAAGTAGAAAGTTTCATAACTTTTATTGTCATTTCATTGACCATTTTTCTGAGTTTATAGTTCTCATTAGAAGATTATTTCACAAAGGAGTCAGGTTTGTTTGGGATTCTGATGCTGAACAGGCCAATCTAGAACTGAAAAAAAGATTAACATCTGTTCCCGTTTTTCAACATCTACACACTTTGTTGCCATACATTGTGGAAACTGATGATTCTCAAAGGGGCATTTGTGGCAGTTTTGTCCAGTAGCTGTTTTTTTTGTAAATTATCTTATGCAGTAGACAACTATACCATTATTGATAAAGAGTTATTAGCCATTAAAGTAGCTTTTGAGACATGGCAACATTATTTAATGGGAGCTAGACATACGGTTACTGTGTTGACTAATCACAGGAATTTACAGTTCCACAAGTCCATGAAAGCATTATCCGCTGGAGAGGTAAAATGGGCTTCGTTTTTTGTGATTAGGATTCTTTTTCGTTTCCGCTCCAGTCACAAAAACGGTTACGCTGTAGGTTTGGATGAAGGCAAAAGCTGGCCCTGTGCCTGATATCATGACTTGTGGAAATATTGTTGCACATATGAATTCTGCTTTTTTACAGGCGGAGTTGGAAAGTCATCAAGAGTTAAATACCTCTGAGTGGGTAAGAGATGATCAAAATATTATTAATGGTCTGTTCTATAAAGGGAAGAAAATATTTCAGAAAGTGTGTCAGTGGTATCGTTCCTCACCGTCAGTTGGTCATCTTGGAGCGCAAAAGGCTTTGTAATTTCTAGAAAGATTTTTTGGTTGCCTTCAAGTGCTAGAGATGTTAAAAGATGGGTCAAGGCATGTGCCAGTTGTGCACAATTTAAGTCTTTACATTCACTACTTGGGGTTTGATTCAAGAGTTTTTAGAACCAGTGGAAGCAATTCACAAGAGAGGAATAGAAAATCTATCAAAAGCAAAGCTAGATCTTAAAAGGTTTGGTGACTGGAGCAGAATTATGCCTCTCCTATATAAAACAGGAGATTTGGTCTGGTTGTCCACACGATATTTGAACTTGAAATCTCACACTTAATGTAATCCTAAATTTGTGGGGCCTTACTTGGTTATTGAAGTAATCAACCCAGATGCTGTCAAATTTTAACTGCCTACATGCATACAAGTTCACACAGTGTTTTATGTCTCATTGATCAAGCCAGTAAGTTCAAGAACATAAGTCACACAAGTTCCTCTACCTTTTTGATAGATGGTCAACAAGAGTTTGAACTTAGATCTTAGATTCTAAGAAGAGAAAGTTATTTTACTTGATTGATTGGAAATATATGGACTTGAAGAAAGGTCTTGGGAACAAGCCACAAATCTGGATGCGTCCAAGTTACACACCAAACCAAACCAAACCGGTATAATGGAGTCTACGGTGGGGTATACTGTCATGAACTTCATAATGCGCAAAGCACGTTTTAAATTCATTTCTGGGTCACTACATGGAAGTTGGTATATTTTGGTGAATAATCTAGCTATTGGAAGAGAAGTGAAACTTCTGGTTGTTGCCACACTCATCAGCAAGTCAAAACTGTGCAGCGCTGAAAAGAAAATTTAAGGGGCATATTATCAAGAACGGCGTTAAAAATTATCGCCGTTTTAGCGGCAGAAAACTGCCGCTAAAGCGGCGATAATGGGCTTGATAATATGCCCTTGAGAATTCAATAGAAGTCCATGTTCTGGTGTGAACATGGGCTTCTATTGGAATTCTCCAGAGCATATTATCAAGCCCATTATCGCCGCTTTAGTGGCAGTTTTCTGCCGCTAAACCGGCGATAATTTTAACGCCGTTCTTGATAATATGCCCCTAAGTAAGTGCAGTGCTTGTCTTGTCATCACCCTTCCTTGATGAATTTTTAATGGTTTGTTTTCTGGCGAGCACGTGCACCAGCAATACCATTCATGACTTCTGTCAACAATGGTGAAGCTGTTTGGCGTAGTTTCCAAAACAAGCCTAATTCCCTAATTCTGACGCTTATGCTGCAAAACACTATAGTGCCTGATGTCAGTTTATTATTATTTTTTAAACAAATTTTATTGGGTATCAGGTCAGAGGCATAGTACAAAAAAAAACATTTATTAACTCTGTTGCCACTCAGCTTTCAATTACACACCCTAGCATTTCACTGACATACCTTTTCACCTCACCGAACCACCTAAACAGTCAACTCCCGCTGCCCTCACCCCCTCCCGCCTCTTATGAGTTACATCTGGATGTTGGTCAGCATCAACATACCATGCTATGACCACTAACACCCTAAAGAGACAGACACCTCATATATAGCATTCCGTTGGCACATGCAGTGGTTAAGTTCATGAAACATGACAGTTTCTGGGATATGGCTTCAGAGGCCCTCAGCACTAAGGAGCAGCAGGCAAATCTGCAGGTTAAGGCTCCGGGTCTTTGAAGCTATCCATCAGTGCCTCTCAAGCTCAGGCCGTGTCCAATGCACCTATCCCTCTTCTAGCATTGTGCAATAGCACTCTCCCTTCTCATTCCACCTATCTTTCTAATTCTGTACGCCATGTGGCCACCCGAGGACCGGTGGGGCTTTCCAGTTCGTGATGATCTCTCTTTTTGCTAGTATGAAGGCCAAATCCTGAAATCTACTCGTAACCTTGGTTTTGGAGGTATGTGAGAACCAACTCAGTAAACAATGACCTAGAGAAATGGGGAACTCCTTCTCCATGACTGCAGAAACTATTCTCGTAATCTCCTCCCATAATGACTGCAGTGATGGGCAAGACACAGCATATGGAAGAGTTCCGCACCCACCTCCCCACATCTCGGGCACGCCATGTCAGCCACATAAAAATGCTTATTAATGCGCCCCGGTGTAAGGTAAGCCCTGTGAAGGAAATATTAATTAATCAATCTGAATCTGGCATTCCATGAAACTTTAGGGAGCCTGGCTAGGATTACCTCTGAGTCCCACTGCGGCAAGGGCACACCTAGGTCGCCTTCCCAGCATGCCCATAAAGTCTCCAGTGGCCAGAGCACATCCTCTCGTATCATCCTATACAGGCATGTAACTGCCTTGAAGGAGCCTGAGTAAAGTACTATATACTGGCAACTCTTGTGAGGCTGTGGTTCCAATGTTTCAGCAGTAGTTGCGGAATGCTGCTGTTACTGCTATGTGGAGCAAGAAGTTGCCCTGTGGAAGGTCGAATTCCACTCAGGATTCCTCGAACAGGAGGAGTTTCTCCAGTCTGAATAGGTCACCCACCTTTGCCACTCTGGCCGTGCCCCAATCTTCTAATCCCCCCAGTGTCCACCATGAGGCAGCATCGCTAACATGGTAATGGGCAAATCAGGTGAGTACGGGACCTTCCTGCGTGTTTTCTGGAGACATCTGCCCTAACACCTGGAAATCACCCCAAGCTCCTGGGTGTCATTGGCAGAAGGGCGTACAACTCTCAATAGTGTCCTAACTAGGCTGGGCAGTTCTAGGACAAACTGTCCCACAACTCTATCCGGTGACTGTTGCCCACCAACCTTTGCGTGAACCATTGAAGTTGGGCTGCAATGTATTACACCTCAAAGTTGGGGATTGCCAGTCCACCTTCTACCGTTGGGCGTTGCATGGTCAATAATGCCACTCTTCTACGACCTGACCCCATATGAATGCAACGAGCAAGGATTCAAGTTCTCAAAATATGGCACTATGGGATCCAAACTGGGAGCGTCACAAAAAAGTCTAGGAGCTGTGGAAGGGCCACCATCTTCAATAGTGCCACCCACAACTGATAATGGCAGTGTTTTCCAAAAATCCATATTTGTGCGAAGCGACCTGATGGCCAGCCCAACATTACCCTCGAGCACATGGGTACTCACAAACTTTCTCTCGGGGGCCAAATTTACAGTGTGGTTTGTGGCCGAGGGCCACACCGGTGGGGGCGGTGCTAGAGCAAAAAAAAAAACCTGAGACCATGAGGTTGAACACAGGCCCCTGCAGCAGACGCATTTGTCCACTGAGCCACCAGACCCGGCATACACACATCTATCTATCTATCTCTCTATCTCTATCTATCTATCTCTCTATCTATCTCTCTAGCTATCTATCTCTCTCTCTCTATCTATCTCTCTCTATCTCTATCTATCTCTCTCTCTATCTATCTCTCTCTCTCTATCTCTCTCTCTCCATCTCTATCTCTATCTAACTCTCTCTCTCTATCTAACTCTCTCTATCTATCTCTATCTCTCTCTATCTCTCTCTCTCTCTCGCTATCTCTCTCTCTCTCTCTCTCTCTCTCTCTCTCTCTCTCTATCGCTCTCTCTCTCTCTCTCTCTGTCTGTCTCTGTCTGTCTCTGTCTCCATCTGTCTCTGTCTGTCTCTGTCTCTATCTCTATCTGTCTCTATCTGTCTGTCTCTGTCTATCTCTCTATCTCTGTCTGTCTCTATCTGTCTGTCTCTATCTGTCTCTATCTGTCTCTGTCTCTATCCGACTCTGTCTCTATCTGTCTCTGTCTCTATCTCTGTCTCTCTATCTGTCTCTATCTGTCTCTATCTCTATCTGTCTGTCTCTATCTGTCTCTATCTTTCTCTCTCTGTCTCTGTCCCTATCTCTTTCTCTGTCTGTCTCTGACTGTCCCTGTCTCTATCTGTCTCTGTCCCTATCTGTCTTTGTCTCTATCTGTCTCTGTCTCTATCTGTCTCTATCTGTCTCTATCTCTCTTTCTCAGTCTCTGTCTGTCTCTATCGCTCTCTCTGTCTGTCTCTGACTGTCCCTTTCTCTATCTGTCCCTGTATCTATCTGTCTCGCTCTGTCTCTATCTGTATTTGTCTCTATCTGTCTCTGTCTCTATCTGTCTCTATCTCTATCTGTCTCTATATGTCTCTGTCTCTATCTGTCTCTGTCTCTGTCTGTCTCTCTGTCTCTATCTGTCTCTGCCTGTCTCTATCTGTCTCTGTCTCTATCTGCATCTCTGTCTCTGTCTCTATCTGCATCTCTGTCTCTGCCTCTATCTGTCCCTGCCTCTATCTGTCCCTGGCTCTATCTTTCTCTGTCCAAACAGGAAGCTTCCCAAAAGGCCCTTTAAAAGTCAGCTGTGAAAGCGCTTACAGCTGACTTTTAAAGGGCCTTTTGGGAAGCTTTCCGACGGTGCCGTGAGGTCACAGAGGCCGGCAGTAAACACAGAAGATGGCTGCAGGAGCATACGTAGTGAATACCTATTTAATACGTAATCACTACGTATGCTCCTGCGGACATCTTCTGTGTTTACTGCTGGCCTCACTAGAAACATAGACACGGCAAGGCAAGGTCCGCGGGCCACCAATGAAGGCCTGCCAGGCCGCTGGCGGCTCGCGGGCCGTACTATGAGTACCACGGCTCTAGCAGGTCAGTTCGGTCATGAAAGACCTTGACCCCAGATAGGACAGGCAGCTGTGCTCCCAGAAGCAGCAGTTTTAGCCCCATCGGAGGAGATCGGCCCACCTCTGTCGGGAACAGTCTACATTTTTGCCAATTAACTTTTAAGCCCAACAGAGAGCCAAACTGTTCAAGTATGGATCTAGCCCTGGCTAAATCAGTTTCCGAATTTTTTAGGAAAAGCAGCAGATCGTCCGCATATAAATCTATGTGGTGGTCGCCAACCTGCAGCCCCAGATACCTGTGACCCATTCTTGCTCGACTAGCGAGATGCTCCATTGGCAGCACGAAGAGCAAGTGGACAGAGTGCAGCCCTATCTCATTCCGTGCTCCACTCTGTAACTATCCGACATGACCCGACCCTTCCGAACGGGTGGGTCTGTATATAACAGCATGATCCATTTTAGGAAACCCCTCCCCTGCCGCATCTGTGCCATCACCCTATACAGGTAGCTCCATTTCCAAGCTGTTGAAGGCCTTTTTATGTCTACGGCAAACACTGCAGCTTTCCTTTGGTCATAGCCACCGTTCTCCGACAGCGCCAGAAGGTGCGTGGTGTTAATCGCAGTGTTACGGCCAGGGATGAACCCCATTTGGTCCAGATGTTTTAGCTTGGTCATGTATGGAAGGAGCCTTACTGCCAGTATCCTACTCAATTTCTTGTAGTCAACATTGAGCATTAACAGTGGCCTGTAAGCTTTGCTGTCGTCTGCAGGTTTTCCTGGCTTCAGCAGGGGTGCCACCAACGCCTCCCTTTGTAAAGCCCGGCAAGCACCCCACTTCTCTGGACACGCCATAGAGGTCTACTAGGTTGGGGGCCAGCTCCTCAGCATAGGCCGCGTAAAACTCAACCGGGAACCCGTCTGTCCCTGACGTCTTACCACGCACCAAGCTCTTAATCGACGCCTTTACCTCCTGCAGCGTGATTTCCCCACCTAGTTCCTCTGCCTCCTCATCCATGAGGTACGGGAGTGGCAGTGGAGTTAAAAAAGCCATAAGCGTCTCTTCATTGTGTAACATGGCGCTCTGGTCTAAAGCCGAATAATACTGATAAAAGTGTTCATTGATCCCTTCTGGACTATGCACCCTGGTTCCTCCCTCGGCCTCAATTTCAACTATGATTGACCCCCTCTTCGCTGGGTTAGCTAACCAGACCAATAAGGATCCCGTTCAGTCTCTCTCGGCATAAGTGCACTCCATGTACTTCTTATAATCAAAACATCTGCATCTTTCCACCTGTACTGCCACTTTCTCCTTAGTGTCTATTAGAATCTGCTGCAAATCTGGGCGCCCAGGTCTGTGCTGCTCTATGTCGCGTAGTTCTTGCTCAGATGTCAGTACTTCCTTCATCAGAGTCCCTCAGACCCCTGTTGAGTCTGCTATGCACCTACCCCTGATCACCACCTTGAAGGTGTGCTACTCTATCTGGGGAGAGGATGCTGTTCCACTATTGTCTGTGAAATACTGTTCTATCCGGCCTCTAATCACCCCCAGGAAAAATTGATCTTCTAATGATTCCGGTTTCAGCCTCCAGGTAGGAATATATGGCCTGGGGCAATCCCATTGCAGCTGCAGGAGGACCGGGTTTTAGTCCGATATCATGTGGGCTAGGTACTCTGTGTGATGCACTAAGTTATGGACCTCAGGAGTGCATAAGAATGTGTCTAACCGGATATGAAGCTCATGGAGGCTTGAAAGGAAGGAGTAGTCCCACCGTTGTGGGTTTGTCTGCCTCCAGGTGTCTATCAATCTCCACCTAGTTTGCCAGTCTACAAAGTGTCGGGCCGCCCTGAATGTCTGCGAGTCTCTCAGTGGGGGGTGCAAGCGATCCACATGGGGGTCTACCACACAGTTGAAGTCCCTCCCATGATTTTAGGGTGGACGAAATAGGGGGCCAGAGGACCCGATAACCTCGTAAGGAACTCGCCCTTATCCACATTAGTGGCGTTTACATTCACCAAAACTATGGGCCCGATTCACAGAACTAACTTACGACAAAAACCTAAACTTACTACCATTTTGGTATTCACAGAATGAACTTACTCATTTTGGTATTCACAGAATAAACTTACTCATTTTGGTATTCACAGAAGACACTTACACATTTTGTGTAACTTACACATTTTGTGTAACTTACACATTTTGTGTAACTTACTCATTTTGTGTAACTTACACATTTTGTGTAACTTACACATTTTGTGTAACTTACACATTTTGGTATTCACAGAAGGCACTTACTCATTGATGAGTAAGTGCCTTCTGTGAATACCAAAATGAGTAAGTTAATTCTGTGAATACCAAAATTGTTGTAAGTTCATTCTGTGAATACCCAAATGTGTAAGTTCATTCTGTGAATACCAAAATTGTTGTAAGTTCATTCTGTGAATACCCAAATGTGTAAGTTCATTCTGTGAATACCCAAATGTGTAAGTTCATTCTGTGAATACCAAAATTGTTGTAAGTTTAGGATTTTGACGTAAGTTAGTTCTGTGAATCAGGCCCTATATCTCTATCTCCCAGGCGTCCCCTCACCACCACATATCTGCCCTCTGGATCAATCAGATCTTCTGTGTGTTGGAAAGGGACCCCCGCTCTAATCCAAATAAAAGCCCCCCTGGCATAGCCTAAATAAGTTGTGTAGCATGCCTGTTCCCTCCATCTAAGCTACATGCTAGCCCCTTCTTTAGCTGTCAGATGTGTTTCTTGTAGGAGTGCGATTTGGATACCCCTCCTGTTTAAATAAGAGAACACTTTATAATGTATCAACATTGTGTGCATGCCTTTGATGTTCAAAGTAAGGACCTTGTAAGTCACGGGGACGCCATTTACGTAGTGTACAAGTCAGTATGTGTCCCAATCTCCTAGCAGGATGTGTCCCAATCACTACTCACCAGTACCCCAAGAGGGGTCGTGAACATGTAATACAGATAGACATAACTCATGACTTCCCCATTGCCCAACCAACAATAAACAGCCCAACTTCCTATCCCCAGGACAAGTAGAAAATGACCCCTCACCCAAACTGTCATTCAAACCACAGCTACTCGTGGGAGTACCTACGTGTCACACTACGAGGGGGGGGGGTAATCTGACGACTCAGTCCGCCGCCGAGTCCACTCACCCAGCTCTTTAGGAAAGAGCAATTTCACCCAACACAGAGGCCCCAAGCATTCACTCCTCCTCTGCCTCTATATTGCATGGGTGCAACTAGAAACCCTTCTGGTTTGTTTTGTTTGTCAAATTTTAGCTGTCCTATATATCTTAGGCTTAAATAGGGACCTCTACTTTTAAAAAGCAATAGCTCTTACTTGGCTTTACGTTTATTGTGTAATGCTGTATCTAAGTTTCAGAACTATTAGCACCCCCATGGAGCAGGCCGTGGCTGCATTTGGAGAGTTAAGTGCTTACAAGAAATAATCTGGTTATACGCAATTGTAGTGCAGCAGTACTTGAGGCCCTATGACACCAGTGGTACATAACACTACCCACCAATGCTACTTCCAGTAGTCACAGATTGCCTCATCAATACCAGCAAAGGTCGTAAAATGTCCAAAGGCAAAAATACCTCAGTAGTTAATAGAGGCAAATCATTTCTGGGGATCTTCCTTAATTCAATTTTAACAAGACATTAGCCATCATTTATAAGTGGTAATTCAAACCTTCGGCCCCCCAGAAGACTTTCCCCACCATAAGACAGGAGAACTGGATACTGTTGTGCATTAATTCAATACGAGACCTTATGAGTCTACCATTACATTTTATATCAAGGTCCAGCAAATGCAAATAACAGGAGATATAACACACTCAGGAACTGGGCGGCAAGTGTGTAGCTATCAGTGGTGCAGTTGGTGCAGCAGCTCCGGACACAGAGGTGAAAGGGAGCCAGTTCAACAGCCACTCTGGTTCTAATGCTACTAAAGTTACCATATCATTCTCACTGAGAATGTAGCCGGCTCTGCTCAGCCGCTCCGAATGTTTCCACGTAGGGACCCATGATGGCCTTGGATGTAGGCTTTATCCATATTTCTACGTTGGTGCAGGGGAGTAAACATCTTTGGAATTGGCAAACTATCTCATATTACATATGAGTCAGCCAATTCAACACAGTTCACTGTTGTCTCACCCCACCCACTCCTGTCTTCAAACGTTGCCAGTGGCCTCTATGGTGAGACTACCCTTGAAGGTAACTGTTACGTACCTGCCCACTTGTTTATATGTCTGCCTCATGATCTGCAGTATTTAGGGCGGCCAGTCTTGCGCGTCTGTGTGGTGAAGTGTGCTGCCTTTCACTGTCTGCCGGTATCTGTCCATCCAAGCACGTCACATGTATTGGGGCTGGTAAATAGCTATGCCGGTGATAAATCAAGATCTGACCTCTCTTTATGTTTGGAAGTATGGAGCCTTTATTTAGCAGTCAGTCTCAGAGATCAGCATCAGGCAAATGTCGTTCAACTGTCACACAAACAAGAATGTCCTGCCAACATCCTGGGGCAGAACCAATATGAAAGTGGAAAGGAGGGAGAAGAGAGAGAAGGGAAATGGTAGAGGATGGACAGAGTGAAGAGAACAATAATAATGAATAATGACAAGATATAACATATGTCTCTTCCATAGAGACAAAAGAAAACAAAATAATTAATATTCCTGAAGAGCTCTCTGGGATGGAATCCTGGCATTGGGTAGATTCTTCAACTGATCAGCCTCATACCTCAAATCCCTTTGGGTAACTTCAGGTTCAGTAGGACTGGATGGATCTAGAATCGGAAGATTATGTGCCCGAGGTTTGGGCGTGTGAAGAACCTTCCCTACCCAGGTACTGACCAATTGCATGTTTGGTGGGAAGCAATTCCTGGCCACAAATGGGATAGACAGTATCACATCATAGTACAGTGGTACAGAGCAATTGGTACATTTTGACACTCTCTTCAAACTCAACTGCCAATCCTGTGTGAGGATACTTCCCTTGTTGAATTTGACCGCTATTATTGGTCTGAAAATGTACTTAACCTTTTCCCACATGCCTTGGAATGCGAATTCTGATTAGATCACCAACTTTGATCTTATCATCAGTAACATTATGACTGTCATCATAACATGCCTTAGACTTGCTTTGGTGGTGTACTATATTACTTTGGACCTTGTTTGAGACAGTATATATTCCTGTCAGTGACTTTGGATGGGAACCTGGATCTGAGCCACTAGGGACAAACGGAAAAAGCTCTGCCCTTCAGCCAAAGAAAAGATGAAACGCCTGTGACTGAACTGGAGTTGATCCTATATGCCCACAGCCTTTTCCTAATGGGTAAAACGGGAAATATTTCCAACGAATTCCAGTGAATGCTGTCTTTGAGGTATCTGTTGAAGTGTTCAACTTGGCCATTAAACTGGGGGATTGTATAGCGCTGTTCTGAAATGCTTGATATTGTGAGTTTTGACAAATTCAGTCATTTCAACAGATGTGAACTGGACACATCTTGGTAACAAGAAATTCTGGAAATTCCTCATGACTAAAGATATTCATATCAAAATTCTAGGACCACGGCAGTAAAGACTATATACCTAAACATCACCTCATGTCATTTTGAGTGGTAATCTATAAGGACTGTTATCTACTTCATGTTTGCAGGGAGACTCTTGAATGGGCCTGAAATGTCTAAAAACCCTTTCTGCCAAGCGGAAGTCGGTCAAGGGACATTACACATGGGCGGGATGATGATTTTGCAGGTTTTATCTGAGACAGAGCATGTTTTGCACTGTCGATCCATCGCTCTCCTTCAACATCTATTCCAGGCCATCAAAATAATTTCTTAAAAGATTTTTCAGAGAAGACATACGTATGTGCCCTTGGTGGCACTCATTAATGAGAATCTCCCTCATTCCCTCAGGGAGAACTCATCTGTCATTACGAAGACCAAATCTCCTTCTCCGCTCAGTTCTTAAGCGACCGGGAAAAAGGAGTGCAGGAAACCTTTTAGTTTCCTACACTGAGGCCATCCTTCATAAATGTATTTCTTAACAAGGGTTAGTTCTGCATCCTTAGTACTTTCTAAAAACCAATTGTCTTTATACATATTTCCCCATATATGACACAGGCATTAATTAGTAGTAGGTTGGTTAGAATGACCAGGAACATGCTGAATATCAAAACTATATTCTTGAAGTTTGGAACAGAGTATTTGTACAAGGGTGTGTGTTTTTTGTGAAAAGAAATGATCTGCAGCACCTACACATGCAAGCAATACCTGTTCAATGAGGGAATATCGTTTTTCTGTTGCACTTGAAGTGTTGGACGCATATGCCACTGTCTACTGACTTTTGCCAGAACTTTGAGAAAGAACAGCGTCTAAGCCATAGGCGCTGGCGTCAACTGAAATAATACAATGTTTACTGCTGTGAAATGGTTGTAAAGTTGGTGCATTAATTATTTGACTTTTGAATGACTCGAAGGCATCCTATTGCTCTCTGCCCCACCCAAATTCAGTATTTTTGGGTAACAGCTTCCTCAGTGGTTTTATTACAGTGGCAAAGTTCTTAACAAATTTAGTGTAAAATTCTCAGAGACTGGCAAATGACTTCAACGTTTCCTTGTCATCCAGAGCAGGGGGCTTTTCTGATGGCATGTTCTAAAGACTTTTTTGGGAGTCACTCATTTAGATGAAATGGTCAACTTGAGATTTGAATAACTTGTATTTACCTGGCTAAGAACGAAACCTTCGTTGGATAACCTCGTACATACTTCATGTAGGATGGTGAAATGCTCCTCAGTGCTTCTTGTGAAAACAAGAACATCATCTTAGAAACACATTGCAATGGATCCAAGTATTAAAAGATATGAACATCACTTGCTGGAAAACATATGCCACATAGGCAAGTCAAACGGCATCCTTTTATATTGGAAAACTCAAAACTGAGTTATGAAAGCAGTGAGTGATCTGGATGCTTTTCTTTTGAAAGTCGAATCTGATGGTAAGCACAGTGTAAGTCTAATGTTGAGAAAACAGTTGCACCATCTAGTATAGACAAAAGGTCAGAAATCTTTCATAAAGGATTACTGTCTATTCTGATATTGGTGTTCATAGAGCTCCATCAACATTTAGTCTCAACCCGCCACATTTATTTTGTTGCTAAAACAAGAAGTGAGATTCAGTTGGAAGACTCAGTCTCCTCAATTGCATCCTCCGTCTGTAACCTCTCTAAAAGAGGCTGTGAAACTTTTCGAACACTAAAAAGCACATTCTTTTGTTTTAGTGGGACTGTATTATTTTAAAGTTTTATGTGGTGCAAACATCTGTTCAGTTTTTTACTACTTTTATTGAATACCTCCAGAAACAAATTGGTAATTTGTTTGCTTAAGTCCTGTTCAGCAATGGCCATGACAGGTTCCATTGAACTGGGATGAAGTGTTATTGATCGCTCCAACCCAGTATGCACACTCCTTTCTTTGCAACATATAATATGGCCTTGGCAGATCTAGAATTGAATACTGCAATGGCAAAAAAATACCCAAAGAAATGTATTTGGCTGCCATCATAGGTCCCAGCACTTACATATGAGAGAGTAGGGACCTGTACAGAAAACAAGCATTCAAATATCGGCTTTGAGCCTGAATCTGCCATAAGGGTCTAATGAATTCCCCTAATAGTTAGAGTACACATTTGAGGTTTCGAAGACTTTTCCTGGGCAGAATCCTCATTATCTCGTACCATAACCATCTCCCTGATTGGCAATGGATTTCTCCTTATCCAAGTCCTAATCAAAAGTGACTCCTTCGGAAATTTGTGCAATCTTCATCTTTCAATTCCTGTTGTTTCCATGGCACACTCTGGGGAAGAGAAAATCCTTTGATGGCTTAATCACTTCCTCTAAGGTTTGGTCGCCCATTACCTAGATATGCTCCTAAATATACTTATTGTTAGTATTGATCATAAGCTGGCCTATGATCATTTCATCAGTGGCAATACCAACATTGCATGTGTTAGACAGGCTCCTCAATGAGATCAGGAAGTCATCAGAACTTTCATTTTCTCTTTAACATTGTGTACCTTTCTAAAGTTTTACTGATGGTAGGTTTTAAACGTTGCACCAATCTTAACATCGGTTCCTCATATTCGTTTTATTCATTGTGACCAAACGTACCTTTTATTTTAGGTGGTGACCTAAATGTTTCTTGCCCTTCCGATGACAGAAGGTATAAAAGAATAGAGTTTCTCCTCTCCACTGGCATTTCGTCAGCATCAATTGCAGAAAAATAAATTAACAATTCCATTTTCCCACTCCAGTGGTAGCTTCCCTTTCAAACTGCATAGTGGGTCGTTAGGCTTACACTTGGTGGAATAATTAAGACAAGTAGGATGAATGACCCTAAAAAGGTAATGGAATGTAGCTGAATATGGAGAAAATGGGAGCAAAAACTGAAAACTGGAGTTTACTTTGATTGTAACTAAACTGTAAGTGCAGAGTAGAAAGGTTGCTTTACCTAATGAGGTTGTTTTTCAGAGGACAAGTGGAGTTACAGAAATTTAAACACCTCATAAATATTTGACAAAGAGCTCTACTCCGAGATGTCCGCTAAATTACTGCAGTGCATACATTCCACTGCATTCAGTATAAAACATAATGACCTCTCCTCCGCCAAAACAAGACTTGAAACGTTGTGAGGAAACTGGGGAAGATTCATGTATGGAGAAGTGTGAGCAATCTCAATGGGGCAGACACTGGGTGAGAAGGAATTGAACCACACAGTTGTTTCCTGTGGAAGCGTATCCCAAGGCAAGTTGTGGTTAATGTCCTGATGGTGTGCCTTATGAGAAGTGTGTCATATGCTTAACTCACACATGTGCTCTCTTCCGGGGTTTGTTCCCACTTGGTCTGCCATGCTTTTGTTGGCCGATGTCCTACACCAATGTAATTCAGTGTCCTCCCATCCTTCGTCGCCAGTGATAAATCAAGATCTGACCACTGGCAGTACAGACCTATATTCAGAAGTCAGTCTCAGAGATCTTCATCGGGAAAATACCAGTGAACTGTCACGCAAAGCACTGTGCCTTGTTAACATTCTAGGCCAGAACCAATATGACAATGGAAAGCAGAGGGGAAGATAGACAAGGGAAAGGGCAAAGGATGCACAGAGAGAAGAGGACAATGACAATAAGAAATAATGAAAATATATAACCGCTGGTCTTCCCCTCACTAAGACTTGCTTGTCCTTGACTGGTCTTCCTGACATAAAATCATCAGCATAGCTTGAAATGCTGAGAGGGGCATGTACATATTCGAATGAGGAAGAAAAGCAAATGGAACGTGAGAAAGAAAGACGGGGAGAATTAAAGGATGAGGGAGACAGAGAAAAGAACGAGCCACAAGGGACAGAAGAGGTAAGGAAAGCAAATAAGATAAAGATCTCAGGAGAAAGAAACGGTGCGAGAATGAAAGAGGGGTAAGTTAGAGAAGGAAAGAAAGAACATTGTATAGCAAACGAAAGAGGAAGATGTAAACAGAAGAACAATGGTGTAAACCAGAGCAAGATATTGGGTAAAAGTACATTGAAGCGAACAAAAATATACAAGGGTGGTTGGACTGAGACATAATAGATGGAGTTGAAAAATAATTCCGAGATTAATTCTATGAGTTTTTCCAGCTTGTCCTATAATCAAATTAGTCTGTGAGAGTGCCTGCTGGTAGTTGTTCCTCCGAACATGTTTCAAGTGTTGGGATTCGGCAATATGCTAGCTCTGTCTTCCCTCATAGTTCCTTGCTTCTCTTTGAATTCCTTCAACATTAATAGTAAAAGGACAGCTGTGACGCATGCATACTTCTTACTCCCCGAGTTCTGTCTCTTTATGCTCTCCTTCATCAAGTGCTTCCGATATAAGTATCATTGGCTTACAGGGATGATGACGGAGGTGATCCCTTGATGCCATTTCGGCTATGTGGGCCCTCAGCTGCAGACTTATGCTCCGTTCTCGCTACCATCAGTCAACGTCTTAATGAAAAATTTACCTGTTTGATTCAGTAACATAGCGAACCAGGAAGTGAAGGGAGCGTATGTACGTGAAAGGAGTAGATGAGAAGAAGACAAATAATGAATGTAAAGAGGATGATATGGGAAGACATAAAGACCAGGACAGTACAGGGCTTAGTTGCACAAGTGAGAGCAATCAGTTCTGACAGAAACTTGCTTCTGACGGAAATCACAAACGGTAGAGTTAAGAGGCCAAATAATATAGGACTGCAAAAAAAAAAATCGGAGTGAGAGAAGTGGCGAGATGGATGCGATATAATGAGACATGAAAAAAAATGTCGGGGTGGAAAAAGATAGAGATTGCAGTGAAAGTACGAGAGATTTGGTGGGAAGGAAGACTGGAAAAGACGGCCAAAAGATGAGAACAGTAAGGATTCGCTTGTGCCGCTGTACATATACTATCTGAGATACAACACAACCCCCTCAGGCCTCTGCATTCAACTTCTCCCACCTGGCAGAAGCCAGTTTTTTCACAATCCTCTTTCCCTCTGTAAAGTGTGGGAAGCATTCACTGATGACTTAGGGCCTCATTTTTATACTGGTGTATGTATACTCTGTCGCAATGGAGTATACATACTGCCAACAAGAAGGTTGGTCCGCCCAATTTAAATGTGGACAGACCTTATTTGCTATGTCAGTGACTACTACGTCACTGCCATAGCCATGGTGCTGGCTAGAAGGAGTAAGGGCCATCAGAGAAATGGCTACATGTCCGCCTACTCATTCAGGATGGGCGGACATGTAGCCATTTGTTTTTGTCTGTCACAACCAGGCAAACCCGGGCGGTGAGGAACAGTTCAAACAAAATAATGCTCCCCCTGGCATGGAAGATGAATTCCATGGAGAGAGAAGCATTACATTTTTATTTTCAAAAAGAAAATCCCGTTTTGAGATTTTCTTTATAAAAAGAATACTGTTTGGTGCAGGGTTGCGTCATGCTGACGCAGCCCTGCACCAAACAGAAGATTGCATTGACAGTAACCACCGTGATGGCGGTTCCTGCCAATGCTTTATGAATGATCAGCTGCTTGATGGTCATTTATAAATTTGGCGGGCGGTCCCTCCATCATCGGGATGGAGGTAGAATGGCGGGCCATCCACCAAGATATAAATGAGGCCCTTAGTGAGCTCGAGACAAACAAACTGTGGGTGGAAAGCAGCTGTGTAAGCACAGAGCAATTACAGCCACTCATCCTTCACTCTCACCTCAATAACATTTTCAGAAATGTAAATGTAAAACAATCTGATACCTTCAGACGTCTCTAGACTAGCTTCTGGGTGATTTACTTGTCATTTTTTAGTGAAAAATTTTGTGTGGAAATGTTTTTCAACATAGTAAATTAAAATCGTCCGATATTCCTATTAAATAAGTCACTCCAAGGGGCTGTTGATATGTGTAGACTCAAAACAATCTGGGAAGATGTACAATATTGTAATGATTAGATAACTCAAAATAACATCTCCTGTGATTATCGGTTCCAGTTGTGTTTATGGGCCACCACTGCGATGTAAAGTATACATTACTATGTGCTTTAAATCTCTTAACTACAAAGGAAAATTGTTCCTAGTGGAATGAATAACTTGTATCAAAAACAAATTGTTTACAGTCCAAAACAATGCGTAGTAGGATAATTTAAATCACTTACAAAAGGCACAATAAATAAATGATAACGTCTTTGGATTGAATAAGTGAAATAAATGCCAGCCCAAACTATACACCATTTACCTAATCATTACAATGCTCGGCGCTCAAGTAATCACACACGTAGGGCTGGCTCCCATCTCACGTTCCTCACATGGCCCTATAGTGGGCAGAAAGCGAGGACAACAGAGATGTAGAATCCAGGCCCCGACACACATCATGTGGCCTGGCAGATACAGCTGCCAACGTTTGAACCAGGGAACCAGGTTTGAATCCTGACTCAGCTCAACATCCTGTGATTCCGGGCAAATTATGTAAGCTCCCCGTGCCTAAAAACATAATGACCTTACAGACAGTGCTTTAAATGGAAAAAAATAAGTGCAGGTACTCACCAGAGATGTGGACTAGGGGGCGGGGTTAGGGCTATGGGGGCGGGGCTACGGACACTGCTAAGGGACGGGGCCAGAGGCACACATTTCATTTGATTGAGGTTTAATTGGTGTGCAGATATGCACACAACACTCACTCATACAAGAACATGCACAGGGACATAGATAAGCACTTGTGGACGCAGACAGGGTATTTAGTTCATGTGCTTTAGAAACGCATATTCTGATTTCCAAATTACTACACCTTGATTCCCCGACCCCCACCCCCCACCCCCCACTGCTGTGCTACAGGTCATCATCACCACCTTTCCCCCTCGATCTGGCTCCAATCAAGTGCTGCCCTACTCTGCTATGCCAGCAGGATGCCTACTTTTAGATTTCCCAAGTCAGGAGATGTGCCTCTTAGCAGGCCCTTCTCGCACACCTACAGTGAAATTAACTCCACAGAGCCTGAGTGGACACGGTGTCAATCACAGTGTGACTCGGCGCCCTCCCAAACTCCCTGCCTGCTCTGATTGAATACATATGGGAAGTGCTCAATTAGTAGATTGTAAAGGGAGATTAGCACTCGAGTGCTTCACGAAAACGCACCGACTCCTCATCTGTGTCACGCTTCTTTCTTTACAAGCCAAATTGCACTGAGTTGACTTGCTGCCCCATGAGTACCGGTACTCTCTTTGAGACAAGAAAAAGTTCCGGTACTCAAAGGCAGAAAATTTAGAAGTGCCGGTACTTAGTACCGGTGAGTACCGGCCCATTTAAAGCACTGCTTACAGAGGTTAGTGTTTGGGGAAATGGTAACGCAGTAACGCTAGAGTTGACAGGCACACTCTCCCACTTACAGTCCTGAACAGGGCAGTTTAAGGAGATATGTCACTGCAAGAGCTAGAGCCAAAATACACTCTACACTCCTCACATCAAGACGAGATCCTACACAAGGCAGTGTGTGAGGAAGAAGTGATGTGGGATCTGAAGCCAACTTCCACCTCACATTCCTTCTGTCATAGCTCTAAAGAGGACAATAAAGGTTACTGTGGATACCTAGGAAGACAGCTGACTCCGACCTTACATTATCCAACTAGAGAGGACAGAATGAGGCAGCGTGGGCGACCCGAGATGAGGGCCTACCACCACCCCATCCCACAGGCTTAGACACCGTAGTTGTATCTCGGAGCCGTTCACATTTCACTGCTTATGTATGTGGGTCATTTTCCATGATAGGCCAGAGCGTCTTTGTTTTGCTTTTGTTTGAACCGTGTCATTAATTCATTCGTACTGACGGAGATTCCCCTGTAACACCGGTAGCTGGTCACAGGGAGCAAGCTGGAGAGACAGCGGCCTCGCCGCAGAAGGGAGAATCGTCTGTTTAAAGAGCTGTTAGTGAAGCTGAGATAGAGATAAGAAGCTCTCGGCACTTCCACACTATCCAACTCCCTCCCACGGCTGCCTCCTGCCCAGGAGCCGTGCATGGCCGCAGCGTTTCCACCAAGAACAGCCGGACTGGGGAACCAAAAGCCGCCTGGTAAAAGTGCCCAAACCAAGACCGTTCTCTTCGCTCTGTCTCTTTTTCAATCCACCCGTTCTCTCGCAGTCTTTCGCCCCTTTTCTCCTCCTCTCTTGAAGACCGCCTGGAAAGGTATAACAAAAGCTCCAAAGGCTATATAGCCCAATTTTCCTGACAGTTTGTTCCAATTATTGTGGCTGTTTAGGGAAAGGTCATAAAGCACCCTGGAGCAGGTGACCCAGTGGCATATAGGGGCATTTCTCTGCAGACTCTGGTGCTGAGTCTACTCCACATTTGGACTCAGGGGTCCCAAGAGACATCCTCTCAGTGGTGGAGAAGGGCTGTGCCCCATAACGTCTACAGCTTCCTTCGTTAAGTTTCCTTTGCCTCAGTTGGTATCTGAGGAATTTTTGCAAGTGTTAGATGGGTCCACTCCTTAGGATGAATCATGCCGGTCTAGCCCCAGAAAGGAGACAAAGAAGCAAATCCCATTACTTCCTTGTAAGGAAAAAGGGAAGGGCTTCCATCTTACATGTGATCTTTGTGATTTCAGCCGGTTCCACCCCACGTGTAAAAGTTCACAATGCTGACTTTCGATCAGATTTTGACGGCTTCTCAGAGTAATGGCTGGATAAGCTCTGAGGACCTTCAGGACCCATACTTACATATTCCAGTTCTGGAGAAGTAGAGGAAGTACCTGCAGTTCATGATGGCAAATCAAGACAACCACCAGAGGATGCTACAATTCGGTCTCAAAGCAGCCCTCAGGTCTTCGTGAGGATCCTAGCCTGAGTGGAGGATTTTCTGCATTAGCAGTGGGAGTGCATCTCCCCATACTTTGATCATTGCCACATTTGACCATGTCCTAGGCGGAAGGGGCTTGATCTAAACCTGGCATTGAAGGCCCCCTACAAGCGTATGTTCTCTGTGCATTATACAAAATAATTGCCATCCAGAAGGACTCGGTTCATAGGAGCAATTCTGGACTCTGACCCTGCAAAGGACTTTCTTTTTCCATGAGGTTCAAGCCCATCAGCCTCACAGTGAATCACTTGACCAATACAGTAGTGTGGACTTGTTAGTTTCAAAGGCTTCTGCAGGAATCTGGCATCAGATGATATCCCATCCCAAGCTCCACAAGCTTGCAGTGTTTCTGCACTTGGCAGGACATTTAGTTCAACCACTTATCACAGTCCATACATCCATGGTTTCAAAACTAAAATGGTGGAGGGCCTCCCCCAATCTTCTGGCTGAATACCCTTTCCACCTCCTTGTGCGCAACTCATGGTCACCACTGACTCATCAGTGTACCACCAGGGACTAAATTATGGGGCAACTCTCTATTAGTGTCATGTGGGAGAGGTCAGATAAATGTGTTTCAACTTAAAGCCATCTTCTTCTCTTTGAGGGCCTTTCTACTAGTGCTGAGATCCAGGTTGTTAATGGTCACAAAGCCAACACCTAGGCCCAAGGGGGCGACTACTGCTCTACCTCTTGGCCATAGGCCCATAGATCAGTGGAAGTCAGCCATATAACAGGGTATGTTCCAGCTTTACCAGAGGGCACATCATGAGCAGGTGCCTCTCCTCATCAGACAAGGGGAAGAACCTCCAAGCAGTCCTCAAACCCATTTTTTGATTCTTGGTGTCAGCCTTCCATAGATGACTTCACTACTCTCTGAAACACAAATGTGAGAGTTTTACCTATCAGGTGAGCAGGACACATGGTTCCTTGGGGGACCCCTGATGATGGCTTGTACATCAGCATTACTATAGGCCTTTCCACCCTTCGCCATGATTCTGAGGGCTCTCTAGAAGTTCAGGCAGAGCCCATGGTGCACTGTGATCTCGGTATCACCAGCTTGGCCATGCCAGCTGTGATACTCAGATTTGCTCCAGAAGTTATAAAGCAACTACTCATACCTTGCCCAGAGGAACAATCTCCTATCAATGAAGAAAGAGAAAGTGCACTATTACTCAGCTTGAGCACATGGTTCCTGAAGATTTGGCCTTGTAGCTTCTAGGCTTATTTTCACAGAACCTGGAGGTCCTGGCAGTTTCCAGGAAATGCTATAACTTAACACAGTACAAAAGTTAGTGACTCTGATCTGTCACTGGAAATCAGGAAGGAAAATTAACCTGCCACATCTTTCTTAGATGATGTAATTATTTTTACATTACATTTCAAAGAGAAGTAGGAACATGCAAGAACCATCTTGCATTCAGTAAAGAACATACAAGAACTACCTTGCTGCCATAGTGGCCTACAGGAAAAGGTCCAAGTGACGTTCTCCACAGCCAACATGGTCATTAATAGACATTGGTGTGCCTGATACACTTTTTTAGTCCAGTATACCATCCTGCTGCCTCTTGGAACCTGAAATTGGTTCAAATCAGGCTGATGCACAGAATGTTCAAGCAGGTGGCATCTTGCAATTTTAGGCTACTTTCATTTTCAGGCCTTTCTATAAGCCTTATTTCAGCCACACGCATAAGTGAGCATGAGACCCTTTGTGCCTTTTGTTATGAAAAGTATTGTTCCATCCTAAATGAAGAGGTTTTTCTGTCAACATTCTTTTGGTTCCATCCCGCCTCCTCAGCTGAGGAGCCTTATCAAGTGTATGTGAAGCACGGAATGTAATTTAATCTGGACAGGGCCAGAGACCTGATGAATTCTGAATACCTGTTTGTAGTTTTGAAGACAATGATGTTGAGTAGGGGACTGCTGAGGCACCAGTGCCACATGGATAAAACTGTTTCATTTCTCATTGGTGCAGTTAGCATGGCAGCCAACCTCAATCTGGTGTAAATGTACACTCAAGCAAGTTTAAGGAGGCATATTTTCTTGCACACAATGTGATGAGACGTTCAAATAGATGAAATTTTGGTTCCACAAATGTGAATTTATTTTTGCGCTCAGTTCTTTCATATATATTACCTGTGATGGCTATGTAAAGAAACAGATTAATCACATTAGCTGACTGGATTGTGTCAAGATTGATAGATGGCATTATCAGTGTAAATAGGCTTACTGAGGTAATTGGGTCATCTGAGGTTCATAAGATGTGCCAATGTTAAACTCATTCTTGGATGTAAACCAAGATTGTTTCTTCTGACAGAATTTTTATGATTCATCTGTTGGTAAAACAATACAAATGAGGTGATGCACAGGAATCCATGAAATCATAGTAATGTTGGATGGGAGTTAAGAGGTGTCCAACCATAATATGTAATGAGCATCCACTTTTGAAAAAAGGAGCCCAAAGAAAAAAGCCATACATAGAGCATATTAGTAAGTCACCCCTATGTAAGCCTTGTTACCCACAAGGTTGGGTGCATCATATTTAAAAGTCGGACATGATGAAAATTAATATAGTCATATCCCTACAGTGACAATGCCCTAAAACCTACTTTCACTGTGGTAGGCCTAGCGGTCTTATGTTGAAAACCAGAGTACATATTAAAATATGTGTCTTTGGAATGGAGCCAGCTAGAAAAATATTTTAAAACTATATTTAATAGGTATTAAAAATCCAACTAAATGCTGAAGTCGGATTCTTAATAAATATTAAGGAAACGTAACTTTTAGAAAGTTACCCTTTACTTTCTTGAACTGTCAGGGGCTAATTAGCACAAATCTCAGCCTGCTCTCAGCCTGTGTTCAACCTTGAATAGATGTGAAAATGGTGTGAAATGCCTCCCATGGGCAAACAATAGGCTAACCTGAATGTAAAGCGATGACTCCTCTGAACTCCATAGAATATGCAGGGCATCCTTATTGACGTAACAGTGTCAAATCCTGCTGGACAGGTCTGTTGAGCCCACATGTAACACTTGGAACATACTTAAAAGCAAGAGAACAGGATGCCAAGATAATTCTTGTGTATCCACTGTCTGGTTATTGGAGGATCCTGCTTTTTTCCTACCTGACTTCTGTCTCTGGGTTTGCTGGGGGTACAGTGCCTGCCTCAAACTGGATTCTGGCGTTAGATGTGGGAGGACACTAGGATTACCACAATACACTCTCCCCACACACACCCAGCCTTCCAAGCACAAGTTGAGTGTGAATGAAAACTTTTGCCGTTTTAAAAATACCCTGACATATGGTATTTTGGGCCTGTTTAAAGTAAGGCAAACAGTTACTACTGAAAAAGTGGGTAGGGTTGGCGCTGGAAACATTTTGTTCATTGGTTAGGACGTGTCCCGGAGTCACCCCCCCTTACTGGTTTTAGGCATAAATCTGGCACCTCCAGCCACCCACTTCAGAACACTTTCTAGGCCTGCGGAAGATCAGAAGGACTGGACTTTCTGTCTGCGACCTGAGAGAAGCCCTGAAGGACTGGAGCTGCTTCCTCTTGTACCCAGGACAAAGAAGTAGACTCTAGGGGTCAGTTGGCTGACCTCTGTGGCCTCATGGAAAAAAGCTGCAAGAGGTCTTTTCCTGGAAGTACCCAGGTGAACAGTGGCAAGTGGACATGGACTGCACGCTTCTGTTGGCTTCTTCCTGACACACTGTGAGTCTCTAAGTGCCTCCTCTGAGGTCCTTAGGGTCTTCAGATGTGTACGCCTGAGGTGGATTAGGACGTAAAGACTAAGTCAGAAGGTAAAATATTTGAGGTTCAGGAGAGGACTTTGTTTAACTTGTCCCCAGATAGACATGTAAAGGCAGCACAGACGTCCATTGTCAGGAGGGCACTTGTGTAGTCAATGCAGGTTGGGGAGCTAGTTATCCATCCAACCCAAGTAAGTGTGAGCATTAAATATTGAAGCCTCTGGTTGGCCAGAGAAGAGATCGCGTTTGTGGGCCCGTGTCTGTGTAAACGAGAGAGTTCATGGAGCAGTCAGGTATTTGTATTCCAGCCAGCTCCCAAATAAAAATGAAAACAGATTGTAAGAGCATGAGAGATTTCCAGCACAATCTCAGTGAAGAGGGTCCTAAAGACAGGAATAGTCTCCTGCTGGTGAGCTGCATTAACCGAAGGCTTGTACGCATCTTACATAAATCACAATAATTCATTGTGCAGATTTACCACACACACGGTTAGGGAGACAAAGACTTGTTATAGGGGACTTCTTGTAGCCTTGTCCCAATGTCAACTGTACCTCAGTTCAAAAAGGCTCAAACCAATGGAAATTCCTTCTCTGCCCAGACAGTCAACCTCTGGAAGTCATTGCCTGCTCGAATAAACAGCATTGACAAACACCTCAGTTTCTCAAAAGCATTAAAGAATTGGATGTTTCCACCATTATAAATACAAGTTGGAGACTACGATCTATACAAACTGCTAAATACATATGGGTGGCTATGACCTCGCTCACTCTTCCTGCAACACTTCTTGCGTATTTGCCGCAGTTTTCTGCACACCCTGCTTTGAGCATGTTGCTGAATCGCACATATATTAATCAAATCTCCTAAAAAGATATATCACTTCAAAAACCCTTGCAACCGCACACACCAAAGGGGTACCCAGGAACTGATAAAAATCGGACTGCTGTGTAGCCTCATCAGGAGTATGAAGGGCTATACCCCATGCTTCAGTATAAATGTAAGGTAACAGGCTTTTTGCAGCCCCCCTCCCTTTTTTGGCACAATTTGGACTACTAGATGCTGGTTTTTCGACTCTGTGAGTGCATTGAGGCCTGCTAATCAGACCTCAGTGCCAGTGTTCTAACCCATTACAAAGTGGATCTCAAATTGGCTGTCCCCAATTGGTAATGACTGACTTACTTATAAGTCCCTAGTATATGGTACCCAGGGTACCTAGGGCATGTAAGGCAGAGTGTCCACCCAGGACTGCAGCACTGCTTGTGCCACCCTGTGTGTGACAATGTACAAAATAGCTCCCAGCCTGCCACTGCAGACAAGAAGGGCAGTGGTAACACTGCTAGTTTCGACTTTGCCATTCAAACTAATGACAAAGCCCCCACTTCCCATAGCAATATATGTAAGTCTCTCCTACGGAAGGCCTATAGAGCCCTAAGGCAGGGCGATGTATATTATTAAGTAGGACATATATATATATATATATATATATATATATATATATATATATATATGTCTTAACAGGAACAATTCAAACTTGTCATTTTACTGTGGAAGGGCTAGTAGCCCCATTGGCTAACACAGGGTTACTGACTGACCCCTCAGCCCGACTAACTTCTGAATGGGACTACCTAGCTAGGTACTGTAAGACATACAATTAATCATGGCATTACCCGACTTGATGCTCAAGTCAAATTTAATGTCACTATTAAAGAAATGCAACTTTTATAAAGTTGCCACTCTGACCCAGTCTGTCCAGTGGCCTCACATGGTCACTGGCCAACAGACAGCATTCTGCCCACCTGGGGAGTTGTGTGAACGACTTCCAGGCTTAGAAACAATAGCAGCCTCCTACAGGGTGAGGTGTCCCCTCACCTTCACAGGAAGCCAGTCAGAGTGTTAGCCCAAAAGGCGAAGCCACCTTTGGTGGGCAAATGGCATTCACACTCCTGAGGGGCTGCCCTTTGTTCAGGTAGATGGACTGGAGACAGGGCCATAGACGGGAGACCAGTGATCAAACCGGTTTTCCTGTGGGCATGTAGCCCACAGGTAGCTACACCTCTAGGGTGGGCTACTAAGCTCTTGACATCCGAAGAAGTGCCCGACATCTTGAGTGTGGACAGAATAGTGCACTCTGGGTTTTCTAGATGCCACATTTAGCCCAAAAGTCGTCACAGAGAGGGAGGATACCATGTAGCCCATTGGCTAGAGACCGCATCGTCCACACAGGGCACTTTCTGGGAATAAATATGGCACCCCAACACCCTGGCCCTTAGATCACGTCAGAACTGGAACAAAGACTGAAGAAGGACTGCCCTGCTGCCCCCTGGACTGCACAAAGAGAGTCTACACCGTTTGCTGGACTGCAACTGCTGCACCTTGGGCTAGCAAAGAGAGGACTGTGCCTGTGGCTCCTGGCTCAGGGAAAAGTCATGCCCCAGCCCCTGACCAAAGGAGTGACTCAAGAGACCCGTGGACTAACCTCCTGGAACCCGCACCAGGGTCAGAATAACTGAAGTAGGCCATATTGGCAAGTTGATAGCCACTAAGGAAGATTTGCTTCTCACTGCTGCTGGGTATCCCAAGAGACCAATCCTTGATGACCAAAAGTTGAATCCAAGTCAACCTGACCTGGGAGAACCATCTGAGTCCAGATTTGTCGCCCAAGAGGGACACCAGCCCCCACCAAAGGATATCGCTGGGACCGCTGTGGCCCGAGACCAGTAGCCCAGTCTCTGCTGGCCTTCTACGGTCTCAAAGAGACCTTCGAGGGACCCCTACCATTGTGGCCAAAGTCGCCCCACCTGACCCATGGACCAAGGAATTACCGCAAAGGCTCCCCCATTGACCGCACGGGTCACGGAGTATCCTTGAGCATCTTCATCTCCTGCATCTGCAGCATCAGGACCACTCCAGTGAAGTCTATGGCGATCGTGCTGTAAAGTTTGAAATTGGACTGAAAAACACCCTGGTGGCCAGGTAACTGTCCAAATCTACCCCATTGGCCCCCCAGACCTTCTCCTTGTCAGATGTGGTCTCCCAAGCCGGGTCATAGTAGCTGAACTAACTTTTATAAACTATTCAAAAATTCACAAACTTTACGGTTGCCAGTGCTTGTTTGCCTTTGGATTAAAAATTAAGATTTCTTTAAAAATCTCTTTCTTCTGTACCCTCCGGTGGATATTGCTCCTCTTGGACTCTAAAAATTCATAAAGATATAATCAATTTTTATAAATTGGTGTCATACTTCTATCGTGTCGCATGGCTTTATTTCGCTGTTTGGTGCTGTTAAATGTTTTACACTAGTTCCTTTGTTCAAGTCTTGCTGCTCGAAGCCATAGTTATCCAGGGTTGAGCTTAAGGTTGTGCAAACAAGCCTGATTGGAACTAAGACAGTTTTTGTGAGTGTATTCCACGGTAAGGCCGCACAGCCATATCATATAATACACCCAAATCCTCATTTATAATACAATTTTACAGAAGGGGACAAGAGAACTAACCTTCCATAAATTATACAAATTTGGACAACTTGTTTTTGTGTAGCCCTTAATACCACTCTGCTGCTAGACACTGTAGATAAGAAGTGTTTTTTATTACCATAAGTATTTATTGACCTCATAATAGTGGAAGGCTGAGTTAGCTCTTTCGGGATGCAAACAGAATGTACATTTTAACATACTGGGGCAATAAGGCAGTCTCCCCTTAAGTGGGTAAGGGAGACTACTCCCTTGTTGACAAAGAAAGGCTCACTTTGGGTAGACAACCAGCCAGCATCCACATAGGTTGCTCCTGATTTCTGGAAAGCGGTAAAAAAAATCACAGGATGAAATGCCGAAAAATACGATCTGGGCCAACAAGGTAAAAATCCCAGGTAGGACAGCCCACACAAACTGCTCGGTGCTTTCGTCGGTACAGGGAACAAGGGGGATGGCAGATCCGAACTGTGGTGCAAGGCAAAACTGTGTGTAGAACTGTAGGAATGAAACGAAAGGAAGTGAGGAAGGCCTGGATCATGGCGCGGCAGCAGGGTTACATTTAGGGTTCCTTGCACTGGACTATCACGGCATGTTTCGTCTCAAGATTGTGGTGCTTTTTCAGAGCATTGTGCAGGCCTCTGTGGTAGAACAGCAGGGTGTGCTGCAGTTCGGTGTCGATGACTAGGGCACAGCATCAGAGCTGCGCTGGCGAGCGCTGTAGCACATCACGAAACTAAAAGACCGACAAGTTCAGTCTGGAAGGAATTTTTTTCATTAGTTTTGCAGCTTGTTTCCTGCTAGCAGGGGATATGTGCTCAGGTTTCTGGATTGGGGGTTGGAGTGTAATATTAATCCAGTGAGTCTGCCACTGAAAGTTAAATCGAAAGAAAACAACTGCATTTTGGGAACAGCTGCAGGGTTTGTCAGCAGCCCGTTAGAGACGGGTACTCGGCCTTGTTCTCCTTCCTCCACACCTCTGTGGACAACACTGCCATCAGACTGGGCACGGGGTCAGTGAGAGGCCAGTCCTCTCCTTGGCGGGAAGGACAGGGCTAGCCTCTAAGGAAAATGAGAAGATCCCTGACAGGGGGGTGCCGCTGGAAGGCCACAAGGGCTGAGGACGGAGCAGTCAGACACCTAACCTTTGACTATTCCTGGTTCCATTAAGGCCAGTCTACCTGGTGTCTGGTAAGAGGGAAGTTCACTAATGACCCCTGAGGAAACAAAGGCTTCCTGGAGGGTCCTTGCATGGCCTTGAAGTTTTTCTATAACTGTTTTTAATTTAATTTGTATCATGGACTCCGTGAAGTCAGTTCTCAATTCCAAGCTATTTCACCTGCTTATTTCCTTATTCTCCATCAGATCCCCGTTTTACCTCCAGATAATATTTGCTGTAGTTTTGCAGGTGATACTGCATGTTCTTAGAACTGGTCCAGGAACTCTATACTAGAAGCCGGTTTCAGTGGTGACCTGTAACATATACAAAACAACGATGCAGATAGTGGTTGCTCGGGTATCAGGTGTTTTTGCACTCGACTATCACTTTTGCGCTAAAAATTGTGGAACAATGTGTGCAAACTTTACTCCAATTGTGGTTATTACCCAACCACACAGTTTTAAAAGTGCAATTCCGTTCAGGAGGACCTGGTAGTAACTGTACATGTAAAATGTAGGAGTGAGTAGCATTTCCGCTCGTTTCGTAAAAAGCGTGATTGGAAAACTGGGCTCAAAAATTGTGTCCAGTAGTGCACGTCAGAATGAGTCCCTTGGACCTTAGTCGTTAGGCATGATTCTGGTGCATCCTTGACTCTCCTGGGGTAACTATAGTCACACAGTCATGGCTTTGTTCGTTAGAGATGATGTGAAGATTGATACTAGATGCAACCATACACAAATGTCACCAAAGCTCATAAAGATTACGTCATGTCAGAGGTATCAACTTTCAAAAGGAAGGTATTCATTAAAAAGACTTGGCTTTTCTTCCAACTGCAACCTTGTGGTTCCTGTAAAGACATTGCCCTTTTAGTAAGTTAGACATTGCCCTTTTAGTAAGTTATTTCTGGACTTGACTTTGACTTCTCATTGTGACAGTCATGTTTTTCTGATGGCACCTGGATCCCCAAGTCTTTGATAGCTCACAGCTAGGTAGGTGCCAGAGGAGAGAGAAATGGTGATGTAACTCAGTTTCTGGCAGTCACAATCATGATTCTTTGATAACCCTGGGTTGCCTGTAAGCTCTGCCACTTTTAGTAAGGATAGGGGACCCTGGGAGAATAGAGAAGTGTTCTGGGCAGTTTCAGTTGCACTTTTCTTCTGATATAGAGTTCCTAGAGCTGCTGTAGCTTCACAGTTGGGGTCTTGGGGCTGAGGGGCGAGAGGGGTTTGTGGTTGAGAGCACATGGGAAGGGCAAATGCTCTCAAACGGAATGTAACCTATTGTTTTTAATATACATAACATGGATTTATATCAGCCCCTTTAATCATAGCTTCCTTGGATTAGACCCTTTCTGCCACTGCTTTAAGACAGTGTCAGCCACATCCTGGATCAGCCCAGAGGATTATACATCGTAGTGCATCATTCTCCCTCCTAGGTAGTTTGATTGCAATGCATTAATAACTATTTTGAACCTGGAAAATACAGCCAGTCGTCACACTTTCTGTCACGTTCATTTCTTTATCTCATACATGCATTATATATAAAAACAATCCGTTTTTAGTGTTTTTTCCACCTCAAGACACATTGGTTCCCTCTGCAGCAAAATAAATTAATTGGCAGGGATGTCAAAAGTCCATTCCTCTAACGCTTTCTAACAATGGACCGTCTCTTTGGCTTCCTTAGCATCTAGAATCAGTTGTCATGCCACTGATAAGAGTCAGCACACCCAACTGCTCCCCTGCTATCAATGTGATGCTGCTGATATATAAATTTAGCATGCCATTTGGCTTTATCAAAGCCAGTTGGTCTGGTGTATTTCTGAAAAAGCAAGTCAAACCTACTGGCTTTACCAATGCTTGTTTCAGGTCTGTGATCACTTTTGGATGAGTGCATATTCACAGACGTCTTCCTTTGCAATTTGAAGGTAGTCAGCTTGGCAGGAAGTTTATGTATTCGTGTTAGCTAAGCTAGAAGGAATGCCCTTATTTGGGCATTTTCAGTTTCAGCAGTGGCTTTGGGAAAAAGTTGAGTGCTAAGGTGCTTGGTTCCGTACCGGAGAACCACCAAATTATAGGTTCATGTACTTCCACAGGATGTTTCACTTGTGTTGTAGCAAGCCTTTTCAACACACACACTGCAGAAAAACAAGGATTATTTTATCTGAGCTCAACTGATTTGGATAGGGGGTAATATCCTAGCCCCATTGCTTCTTTCAACACATAGTTCTCTCTGTGGCTAAATAGTGTAAGAATATTTGTCCTAAAAATAAGACACTGTGAATGGCCACTCATCTGTATGCAGATGATTTGGTTCTGCTAGACCTAACTCCCATACATTTACAATGCTATCTTATGTGGGTGAGAGTATGTGAAAAGTATTTTTCTACCAAATAATACAGGTAAAGCAAAAATGCTTGTTCAGTCTAAGACTCAGAGGAAAGGTAAATAAAACTTGTATTTAAAGAAAGTGATAAGAATTGTCTTATTTTCGGGGTTGTGATTTCACAGAGCAATAAAGATTTAGACAACAGGCTGCAGAGGAATATGTCCGCAGTGTCACAGGGGAATGGCTTGGGCCCCTTTTTTGTGAGAACAGGGAGATCAATTGCATCTTAAAAAAATCATTTATAAAGCCCAAATTCCCTCTATTATGTTGTATGGAGTGCAAGTTCTTTTATTAAAGAAGTGGAGTTCTTTAGTAATATTGAAGGTGATTAGGCAGATAGTATGTATTGAGGCACCGAGATTGGACGTAGGTATGACTGGGATCTTTGGTGAGGTGTTGGGTGCCTTATTATGGGATAGGTTTTGCTACGGTCTTCTACTGTAAATACTCAGGGGCAGATTTACGAGTCCTGGCGCATCCCTGCAAATCAGCAGGGATGCGCCAGGAAACGTGCGACACGCAATGCTATCTATGCGCCACATTTACAATGCGGCGCGCCATGACGCAAGGATAGGCAGATGCGTGTCGCATCTGCCGGTGTAAGGTTGGCGCAGTGCTGAACTCGTGTCGCGGGCGTGACGCAACTCCAACACTGTGCCAACCCGGCCTATCTGCAACATGGTGCGTCACGCCTTACGCCTGCTTCAAGCAGGCGCAAGGTTTTGACGCAGCGGCGTCGGAAAAGTGACTGAGTGAAATCTTGTAGATTTCACTCAGGGACTTTTCCGAGGCGTTCCTGTGCCGGAACGCCCACCCTGCGCCGGAACGCCCACATGAAACCTGACGCAGGTTTCATGTGGCGCAGAGCTTTACAACGTGACGCATATCCCTAGATGCGTCACGTTGTAAATCCGTCGCAGCATGGCGCTAGCTTTACGCCGCCGCTGCGTCACAAAAGTGACGCAACGGCGGCGCAAATGTGGCGCAAGGGGCTTGTAAATCTGCCCCTCTGGGAGATGCAGTTTATTCTGAAAGGCAGCAAGAGCTGCACCTCATGTAGAAATTGAAATGAAATGTCATTCAAGCTTAAAAACTTTGAATAGATCATGGCAATCTTTGGAAAGAGTCAGGGATGTATAAAGCAGCTTATTAAAAACTGTATTATATCTTTTAACTTTAAGTCAAACTTGTTTCACTGTCAGATGATCACAAGGCTTGGACCAATAGTTTCAACAGTTTCTTAACGTCAGACATTAAAATATCCAGGGCTACTGGAATTATGCAATTCTCTGGTTATGGCATTCTCTGCTTAATTATGGATTTGTCTCACCACATATTCCACCTAACTGCTGAATAATTTCCATGTTTCCACAAAAAAAAATCTTTTTAGCTCAAATGGTTCAAAAGTTACTAAATAAAGCTGCACATGGTGTCGTGCAGTGGCAATCGGTGGCAAAGGCTTACTGCCCACCTTTCAGTTTCTGATTACTGCATTCAGGTGTTAAACTGGAACTAATTAGGCAGAACTTTTTGCACAGTGTTAATGTGTGTTAAAATGACGAAATAGCAAAACAACTGTCACAGAATATGCCACATTATTCTGCATAAATTGTCTTTTCTTGATCCATAGTTTAGCCAACTGTGCTACAGAATTTAGTCCTCCAAAGTCACATAACTCTAGTGACCCTGAAAATATCCTGGTATGATAATGCACCAAAGAGTATATTTTTTTTATATACATTTGCACCAGGAAAACTTGTTATGATATTGAATATAGGCAGTTGGGAAAATGCCCTCCGAGTTTGTGTGTTTAGGCTTTACATGATGTACCTCATGCAGTTTTCATCTGTCCAATTGGGTGCATGTCAGAGTTTTCCATGACCTAAGTTCTTAAAGAGGCTCTCGGTTCTATAAATGTTTGTTTTAGATGTATTAAAATTACATTTAAGGGATTTGTGCAGTATATTTTATTTTTAACATTTTTATTGCTTTCTTCTAAAAGTTATAATTTAAATATGAAGTAAATTGATAGGGGGTCAGTAGATATCACCACTTAAGTGATAGACTGCAATCAATCACAGTGTGTGCCCATAACCAGTCAAGGAGATTACTCTCTTGAGAAAAATGAAAGGGGGACTTTTGGAAGCCGAACACCTGAAGCTAGCAGAGCCTAAGACTTATGCTGCATATTATAAAATTGGCACCACGGCGGGCTCTGGTGGTCAGAGATTGAGTTGTGCGTATCAAAAAGAGTGAATTAAAAAGAGTCAGTTAAACCACAATGAACGGCTGGTGCTACTCTCTGCTGTGGACTTTTTCTCCTTTGCCAGAAGGTACCATTCATTATGAAATTGTATTATCATATATGCAATATGCCTCCATAGATTTCAGTAGGGCCCCCTTCTTAAGCACCCTCAGTGGAAATGTACCTTGTTTTCCCTGCCACAGTGATTTTACTGTCTGAACAGGAATGTCATGAGGGTATGCCATGTGAGCTGACCCACGTCCTCCCACCTGTGGGTCTTAGATAGTGTATTGCACCTCAGAGCAGACCTCAAGGTGCTTGGGCACTCTCAGCCAGGGGCAGAGACAATGAAGAATACAGTTTATTCTCTAGGAACTTGGAAGCGAGTATTTCACAGTGGAACCTGCTTACCATCAACCCTCTTTGACGAATAATTTATTCAAGTAGCACCCAATGTGGATAGAAGCTGGCTTTGAGGAGCAGCCACCAGAGAAGAAGAACAAGAGACCTAGGGCAGTGAAGGGATCCATTTACTGTGGCTCTTGACATGTGGCACTGTGAGCTAAAGTACAGCTCGCTGCTATAACAGGACCATCTGTGCTGAGATGTTTCCAGTCTCAGCATTGAACTCTTCAGAGATGCGTCACAGTCATTGGGTGAAAGTGTTAGCCTTTTCAGTCACCACAGAGATATATCATGCACATAAAAGAAAGGTTATTGTCTCGGGATGCAAAGGGAGTATAGCTAGGAGCCTCTAAAATAAATATACTTATGATAAGTCTCCGGACTAGAAGTCATTAAAGAGACAAAACTCTAAAATATCCGAGATATAACACATTTTTAGAATACAGATTTGTTGTGGTGCAGATCTAAGCAGGCTCCAAATACAAAATTGTTGCCTGACAGATATAACCTTTTATTGGTCACTCAATTAAATAAGATGTCTCTGATTAAGCTGTGTTAATATATCTCTACAATAAGGGGCAATCCTTCCAAATATGTAATCCATAATTAGAATAAGATATAAACAAGCTTCCCAGATATACAGCACGTTTTACGAATGAAGGAATCCTATCCAATTGAATGTTACACGGACATTAAAAATCACTAATTCATTCGCACAGACGTGTTAGATGTCGTAGGAATTATATATGTATCTCACCACCAGAGATGTAATTAGTCTGCGGATAAAGTGCCTCATTTTCCTTATGCCTTACTAGTATCTGTAGCACAGAGGCAGTCCCCAGGCCTGCATCAGCAGCATGAAAAAGACAGCACTTGTCGCACAGTCTCTCCTGCCTCCTCGCTCCTGTATCTATAGAACTCTGGGAAGGCGGCTTTCCCTGAGTGCTGGGGAGGTATGGGAGGGGAGGGTTATCCTTCTTAATACAAAACTCAAACTGATGTTATCTGGAGGTAAACAGCTTTAGCGCGAGCCTAGTCATTATTTAGAGGGCTTAAAATGAAGTCTTCCGCCTAAGGAAGGATTTCCTATCAGCACAGATCAGAGAGATAAGGGCGGCCTGTGTGTGTGCGGACAGGAGGACGGGGACTGACTGGGAGTCAGTGGGAGTATGGAGTGAGAATGGGGGGACAGTGACTGTTCATGGCGGACAGGGAGGCCTCTCCCAACATGCAAAGCTGTGGAAGGGAGCATTCCACAAAAATAATAGTATATGTAGCATGGCAAGGGCTATAGGGAGTCGGCACAGCGTATGTAAGACAGTTGGACATTCTGCCAACCAAACATTCTGCATAATGCAGGGTACTACCTGTCAGCTGCCGTGCTTTGCTACTTTGTCACGGTTATAAAGTGCTATACAGATGCACTTAGGCCTCATTAGAAGTGCCCCGGAGGGGTAGTCGGTATTTATCGCATCCATAAAATCCAACACCCCGAGGTTCGGGATCTATCGGGTGTGTTATAAATACCTCCCGTTCGGAGTTTTTTTTCAGTAATAGGGAACAACATGCAGATTTCTGTGCTTAGTACAATAAAACCGGCATGCCCTAGTAATTAGCCGGCGCCTTTCTCCTGCTAAATTCCAGCAGGTTTGAGCTGCCAAAATTTCCCTTGGGGTGCAAACCTTATCATACCCAGTCATTTCTGGGTGCGATAAACATCCCTGCGCAAACAGATGCAAGGACTGAAATTTTCTGGGACATTCGTAATCATTCTCAGCAAAGGGTACTGAGGGAATGAATTGTACTGGAACCCGTTGGGTTCGGGGGCCGAACAATCTTGGAGATAGGGGGTGCTCTAGCAGGAGAGCCAGAACCCAGAGGAAGCAGGCAGGGTGCCAGTGCCAGTGGAGGCTTCTGGCGGTAGAAATAACCGGGGTGGGGACTAAAACCCAGGAATGGGAAAGAAGGCGTAGCCAGGTAGAATTCAGGGCTCTGAGTATAGAACTGGGGAAGGGATGGGTAGAAGGAATAATCATTAAGAGGGGAAAGGACTATGACACAACTAGAACCCAGGTAAACGCAAGGAATACCAGCTGAGGACGCTGGGAAAAGAACGCTGGTAAGCTGAACAAATATGGAGAGTGCTCAGACAATTGAACTGGAACCTGGGGGGCTGGTGGAGGGTTAGATAGGGTATAGAGGGTGTATTCATGGATTCTACATGGCTGCGAGCACAACTGCTGAGAGTAGATGGAAGAAAATGGGGCTCTAAAAATAGAAAACGAACCCAGGGGAAATATGTTCGATATCCAGGAAATATGGGTAGGTTCCGAGAATAGATTTAGGTCTTCTGCACAGCTAAGGGGGCTGAAGGAATAACCCAGGACATGTGCGAGCTCTGAAAGTAGAATACTTGATGTTGGTAGGATGCAACACTGACAATAGAACTCTAACCTGTGTGTAGAAGGAATAGCCAGAGAGAGGGGTGGCACTATGGGAATAAAACGAAACCTTTGTGGACGTACTAGCAAGAACTAGCAAGAGAGCGGGCTCTATATATAAAACAAGAACCCATCGCAAGCGTAAGGGAAGTCCAGCGCAAGGGAATGGCTCTGAACATATATTCCGCTGAGCATATGCAATAACTAAAGAGTTTGCAGCAGGCCTTAGGATTAGACCTCGGGAACAAAAGAGGGGAACTTCAAAAGTAGAGCTAGGGGCCAGCGTTAGGAATGACCAGGGAGAGGGATAAGTGGTGTGAGAATCGGGCACTGGGGCAGAAGGGGAATATGGAGGTGGGGATGAGGAAGTTTGAAAGAGAACTTAGGCAAAAACGTGGCAAGGGGAGTATCAAGAATAATCAGCAGGAGATGGCAGCACTAGGAATAGAGTCCTGGGATACTAAGGGTATTATCAGAGGTAGAAGGGATCTCTGAGAACAGAACTAGTGGGGAGTAGCAGGAGTATGCAGGGCGGGAGTGATAAGCACGGATATTTGATTTGTGGTCTAAGGAGAACACACAGTTAGAGGTGGAGGTACATTGGAATCATAAAATAGCTAACTCTAGGTCTCCGAGGAGTTTTCGGAGGTTTAGGGATGCAACTAGCCTTCCTGGAAAAGGGGGGAAGCAAACTATAGAATGAAGTGAGGATATCACTATTTGGGAGCAACTGAAGCATGTTAGGGACATGGAGAGATTGAGTAGCTGAGACCAGAACGTAACGGGTGAGCAGTGGGGAATGACGAGGAGGAACAGAGTCTGAGAAAGGAATTATAGGGTAATTGGGTGATACCAAGGAAGAGAAGGGGAGCTTTGAAAAAGAATCATGGGTGAGTCAACAAGACTGAGAATCTTGACGTCACATTACCACCTGGTGGAATATATCTGAATTATAATTATTATTAAGACTGGTTAAAAAATGAGACTCTTGGCCAATAAACAATTCCCATTACAAGAGGACAGAATGTTCGTTTTGTTCCATTTAAAACAAATTCTCTGGAAATTTTATACAGACACAAGTTAATCTCCAAAGAGGTTAACATTAATTTACAGCCAGAAGCAATATTTTGTAAAAATGTAGCATTTGATTGTAATGGCACAGACAGAAATCCAGGTGAGATGTGAAAACTTATGTCCTCCGGTTGATGATGCATAGTTGAATCAAATCTATAAAGTGCAAGATTAAGACTCATGAAATTGAACATACCCTAGTACAGAAACATATGTCTAATATACAAGCATTCTGCATGTATTGTAACAATAAGGTATTTTTTTCCCTTATTAGATTAAACAAATGCTAAAAAAATAAGGATTTCCTTCTCTTGGTAAAATACATAACATTTAGTGCAATAATTAATTTGTGCTAGTTGTTTGAACAGATTCTCCCTCAAAAGTCTTCTGTCAACAGAATTGCTTACAGCAATGCTATTCTTCTACCAATTTAAGAGATTCTTTTGCAGCAATGATTTTCTTCTGTATGACAGGCTGAACTGGATCTCTTGGAATAAAGAATTAATTTCTTAAATTGTTTGCATAAAATCTACATTGAAGAATGTCTTGCCTAAGTGGATTTTTCATAAAGACATTTCTTTTATCAATCAATTGAAAAACGTACTTTACAATAAAGGAAGTCTTCTCTTGATTGGCTGAACAAAATCTCCTAAGGTTAAGAAATATTCTCTTAGTGTATTGAATAAACAGTTCTACAATTGTAGATACTCATAACAATGCATTTTCCAAAGCGAATATAATCCCCAGCCATGAGCAATTCTTCTTTTAATAAATTGGACAAAATCTCCTCGGATTGAAAACTCTTTTCTCCGTAGATTGAGCTGCTTCTTTTAGTGTGTGTATGAAATGAGTCTTTCAATAAGTTTGAAATAATGCCCTACCATAAGGAATTCTTCATACAATATATTGATTTGAATATCATAGGACAGGCCATTCTTATTTCAATAGATTGAACTGAACCTCCTCCCATAAGGAATTCTCTAAATAGTCTAAATAGGATGTTAGCTACCATTGACCCAGCAGATCCAGCAAGCCACTGACTGTTACCAATGCCAGTTAGAAGAATGAATTGAAAGAACTGCCTTCACTCAAATCTCTAACTTTCTAACTTCATGGAATGAACAACCTACTCTTTGCCAAAAGGTCTCCAGCCCAGGCAATGGCTCTGAGTCTGCTCTTATTCTCCTCAGATAACCTTAAAACAAATGTAGGCAGAAATGGAAAAGCTCCACTACTGCTAAAGGATCTTTCTGCCACCTCTGACACAGCCCACCACAGAACCCTACAACATAGGCTAGTGGAACTTAGCATCCGAGGAAGCATCCTAGGCTGGATCTACTACCTATAGTATACAGTAGGTCTAGCACCATCTTGCTGCCCCATCTATGTCAGTTTCGTATAACACCAACTCGGGTTACGTTAGGACTTAATCATCCTATTATTTCTTTTTCCCCACTACCTCACCCTGCCACTGGACCTGATCCGGAATTTACGCCTAACTTGCCTCAGTTGTGCCTATGATACACACATCATCGAAAAATTGTAAAACCTAAAGCACCTAGACACCTCAGCACTTGACCATTGCCTTTGAGCCATCGTCCAAAGGATTTAGAGTAACCATTTAAAAATGAGCTATTCCATACCTGAGAGCCTAAGCTGTGGAGAATGAAAAGACTACCAAAACTACTTTAACGACCCAGCCCCAAGAACTACACCGCCTATGGCGGCATCAACTGAAGTTAGAAATCAGATAGTGACCATGTACTTCCTGCCTTTCCTTGGTCCCTAAAATTAACCAGTTCACAAGAAGCACTTTTTACACCTGGAAAAATCTTTGATGCATATTCCCTCCCAAGGTTTACCACAGAAGCTTCAAACCACCATTTACTGAGTCAAATCTCTTCTAGAATATCAAATGGTCTCTGTCTTGGGACCCTCGTTGGTACTACTTCAAAATTGGCAAAACATCAAAAACATACCAGCAAGACAGCTCTTTTACCGTTTCTCTTGGGAATGCATCATACCAAATCTACAAATAGTTCATCTGGGCTCCCTATGGGTAGTCGGTTTGCTTTCACAGCACTCTTCATTGTCCACAGGACCATGCATCATTCAAGTAAAGCTCCAAAGATAACAAACAATAGAGCCCTCAGCTCCATTATGGCTTGTCGTCTGATCAACACACAGCTACGCAAGACAAAATACATCAATATAACTGAATTCTCTGTAAAAAGCAGTAAAAGTTTTTGAATTACCTCCTGGTATTGACAAGAAGTATCTGAGATCACTGGAAAATAACATAGGAGGTAAAGATCTAGTTCTTGCCTACCAAACCATTCAAGATCATACCAACCGATAAACAAAGTCAGTCTTGTACATGAACATGATATGCCTCAGGACTAGTCATACACATCTTGGAACTGTAACCTACTCCGTCCACAAGGATGGTAGGCACAATCACATTTGCAACTATTTCACACTCTACTTTATTCTCTCCAGGAATAAGTGAAGGTACATGATCGAAGCGACAGGACACAAGAAGAGAACTTTGCTGCTCATCACCCATGACCCCAAAACACGTCCACGTAGTCTACAAGCAGAACCCACAGCTTTCCATCCACACAATAATGTATGTAGCTCACTAATTCTCTACATCTCTATACCATTACACACCTAAATGCAGCGCAGAGGTAGAAGGGATCTCCGAGAACAGAACTAGTGGGGAGTAGCAGGAGTATGCAGGGCGGGAGTGATAAGCACGGATATTTGATTTGTGGTCTAAGGAGAACACACAGTTAGAGGTGGGGGTACGTTAGAGTCATAGAGTAGCTAACTCTAGGTCTCTGAGGAGTTTTCGGAGGCTTAGGGATGCAACTAGCCTTCCTGGAAAAGGGGGGAAGCAAACTATAGAATGAAGTGAGGAAATCACTATTTGTGAGCAACTGAAGTATGATAGGGACATGGAGAGATTGGGTAGCTGAGACCAGAACGTGACGGGTGAGCAGTGGGGAATGACGAGGAGTAACAGAGCTCTGAGAAAGGAATTAAAGGGTAATTGGGTGATACCAAGTAAGAGAAGGGGAGCTTTGAAAAAGAATCATGGGTGAGTCAACAAGACTGAGAATCTTGACGTCACATTACCACCTGGTGGAATATATCTGAATGATAATTATTATTAAGACTGGTTAAAAAATTAGACTCTTGGCCAATAAACAATTCCCATTACAAGAGGACAGAATCTTCTTTTTGTTCCATTTAAAACAAATTCTTTGGAAATGTTATACAGACACAAGTTAATCTCCAAAGAGGTTAACATTAAGCATAAGAGCACCACTCAGGTCATCTCGCATGAGACCAAAGCACTTCCCAAGACACCCTACACTCCTGCATCCTTCACTTTAGGCAAAACCTACAACGTAGTGTGCTGCCAGTATTCTAAGGTGCTTTGATGCTTTGTCAGGGATTTAAAATACTACGTAAATGCATATACAATTCAATACAATAAAATTACGGAACTCCTCTCTTTATAGATTGGACATAGTCTCAAGGATTTTGAGTTCTTTTCTCAGGAGGCTTGAACAGAATCTCCTAGAATTAGGATTTTCTTTTTCAACTGACTGAGATAATGTGTTTCTTACTAGATTAGACAGAAACTCATTGGATTGGATTTTTTTCTGTCAATAGATTGAGCTGTGTCTCTGAGGATAAGGAACTTTCCTGGTAGATAAAAAAGAAACCATTAACAAAAATAATTTTCTCTTGATAGCTTGAATAGAAGCTTCTAGATTTGTGGATTTTTTCTCATTAGATTGCATTCAATCTCCTCCAAGAAGGAATTCCTCTCTCGATACATTGAATAGAATTTTCAGGACTCTTGAATTGAATCTGCCACATTAGGAGATTCTTCTTCTCACAGATTTGATGCGTTCCCCTACAGTAAGGAATTTCTTCGGATGATACTCTAAACCAGGGTTCATGCATTTGAAGAATGACCTCTCAGTTAAATGAATAAAGTATTTTAAAGATTAAGCTATTTAATAGATTAAACAGAATAACAGAATCACTCATAAATAAGCATTCATCTGCCTAACAAACTGGATGAAGTCTCCAATGACAATCCCATAAGAATGTCTTATTTGTTGTTAAATGTTAAATTAACCATAACAATACAATACACAATACATGTACATACACTTGTCTTTCAATGTAAAAAGTAACAAAATCTTCATTGCTGGTGGCGACCACAAAGCACCATTAAAAAGTAATTAAGTTAAGCCAAACAGAAGCTGAAATAATTATACATGTATACAAGTTTTTACTATTGTTAAACTAAGACAGACATCTATCACAGTAGTTGATTATTTTCACACCAGATATCAAATCAAAGATGTTCCTGCAAAAAATAAACAAATACAATCAGCTGTCACTGTAATGCACAGAAACCTCAAAGTGGGATGGGCAAAGACAAAGCTAGTAAGTGATATGATCTTCTGTATTGCCACAAAGCCTGCAATTGCATGTGAACTTGAATATGGCCAAGAGGGATGTAAGACTTTAATAGGTAAATTAAATAAATACAGAGTACTTTTCCATGGTATGTAAGGAAAACAGTGCTAGTAAAGAGTTATCTGGAGACACATCGCCTGTAGTGTCAGATTCACCCATTACTTGAGGTTAAGGTCCCTTGTGCCATTAATAAATAAAGTTAAATTAACCTGGTTTCTTTTGCATACTGTATTTGAATTGACTGCACGTCATATTAATGATTCATATGGTTGAAAATGATAAGTCAATTGAGCAGAGTAGTAGATGCGACTGTCACATATTCGACTCTGGTGTGGACGAAAGGAGCAAAAAAATTCTGGGATAGAGATTCAAGGAACCTTCCTTCCCATTACAAATCTGCAAGATATACTTAACCAAGGCTGCTTTTGATAATAGTGCTGGATAGAAACCAAATTCCAAATGTAGCATGGAATGAGCTACTCCCTTAATAAGTTTTAATAGATTTGGAATTATACATGCCAATGCTTAATCTAAAAATGTTTATTTTTCCCCAGGAGAATAACTATACAATAACTGAGTACAGTGATAAACTTATAACTGACAACAATAATTAAAGCAATTAAAGAGGAAATGGAAAGAGCTACTAATTTAGCACTGTCTTTAGACTTCCAACTTGCTTGATAACATTTTTATCTGCCTAATTTGTCAGTCCAGACCCCAACATAATTAAAACTGGGTACAGTCAATTTAAATACCCTTTGTCCCCATTGAAAGATTGGTCTCTTATTCCCAAAAGTTGATTTTAGCATTTGAGTGATTGAGTAATAAATTGCTAACGAAGAATTAAAAGCCAAAGTATCAATGGAACATTAGAGCCTAAAGGACATCTGGTCCAACAGAATTGTGTTATCTATGTAAAGAAGCAGTTGCAAGTGTTGACCCCCCAGGTTTTGAGGGAAATCCCTGACAGTTGACCACTGAGATGCCCATATCTGCCATGTAGCGATTATCAAAAGGAATGCCAGCCCGTAACCATATTTCAGACCTCTATTTGTAATCAGTGTATTCGTAACAAGCTGTACCCCTGACTTTCACCAGTATATATATATGGAGAATGGCAATAGCTCAAGAGAGGTACAGACTGAAATTTCACAAATTGAGGATAGTTACCTCCATAGGGCAAGCCAAGAAAACGATAGACATGGTCCAGCAATCGAGCAATATTAAAGGGTGTAGATCATGAGTCAAACTGTGTGACCTAAAGCAGAAATTTGTTCATAAGTAGTATTTTGACTTCTTTTTTGAAAGATGCTGTTGAGGGGATGAGTCTGATATCATGTGGTAGGGAGTTCCAAATTCTTGGGGCAATACCCGAAAAGGCTCTCTTGCAGGCTTTCTTTTTATGGGATTTCTGTGGCTCAAAACCAAATATAAAATCTCTAAAAGAGGCTTAAGTTGGTGTTTGTTAAAGTCTTATGTATTAGTGTGACTAGAAAAACAGCTTTGTCACTGGTCTGCATCCTTCATTGAACCCTTACTAGTAAAATGGCAATAAATGTGTTCTTTTTACCTAGGCTAACAGCTCTGGCATCTAGTAAGTCACGCATACAGTAAGAGTAAAGCTGAGAGGGATTTGCCTTTTTAAATATTAGCTGCAGGATAGAGCCCTGCCTAGGGTTCTGGAGAATCTGATTTCCCCTTATTGAATTATAAAGCACTGTCAAAAAAGAGGTCCATTGGTCCGGATCTGTTTCAATGATAGACATTTCCATTACTCTCTGACCTGGTGCCAAGGATGCCCAAGAGCGCTAATTGTTTTTCTACAGTGGTTACATCTAAACATTGAGATTAATTAGTAGCTATAACTAGAGAATTAAATAGACATTTCCATTACTCTCTGACCTGGTGCCAAGGATACCAAAGAGTGCTAATTGTTTTTCTACAGTGGTTACATCTAAACATTGAGATTAATTAGTAGCTATAACTAGAGATTTTTTAATTTTACTGTACGGTTGGCGTAGGAGAACAAAACTCCATTTTGACATGCAAGTAATTAACTTGGCTTGTCCAGGCAGAAACCAACACACACCACTAGACTCAATAAGAGTAGTGTGAGTTATCAAGACCATTTACTAATTTTCTGTAATAATTTGTGCCAGTGATCCTAAATAACTCCACCAGCTTAAAATGAATCCAACAATTTTTCACATTCCAGATGTTTTGCCTATATGTTTGCCTCAACTGCCTAATTTCTAAGATCTACTTGTCAGTAAATTAAGTGTAATTTCCTGTGATAAAAAACAGACAGGACATCACAGGAGTTCTCTTCCACGCCACAACATCTATGTGCTAGAATATATACAGACCGCGAAACTGTACAGTGAACAATGTATCTCCAGAGAGACTGAGTAATCTCCAACTATCACTGATGCATTCCCAATTTATTGTATATGTTTTTTTCAAAATAATCATTTGGAATCTCCTAGAATAAAGCTATGAGTTCTTAATTACATCGAATTACACCCTGCAGACAGGATGTAATCTCTGACATTACAAGATTCATCTCCCTGTTAAAGAGAGAGAGACAAGTATTCGCCCACATGATCGAATGTGTTGAAGGATGCAGGCTACTGTGGATTAGTTTTAACAGACTCTGCTACAGTAAAAGATGTTTTCGAAGCAGAAAACTGGAAGTTTTACTCTCTTTCAACACATAGAGTGTGGTCAAGAGATTACGTTGTCTTCTGTGGAACCAGATCTGGAGTCTAATCCTGGTTTCTCCCTTTGCCTACTGCACGTGATCCTGGGCAAGACATTTTATCTTGTTTGGTCTCAGGTCACTCAACTGCCAAAATGGCGAGTGCATAGAAATTGGATAGAGCCTGGAATTAAACTCAATACTGAAAACAAGCACTGGCAAAGCCGACCGTTCTGGTGTTATCTGCTGACCATTTGGCTTTACTAGTGCTTATTTTTTTTAGTAACTTCTTTTGTTTGACGATGTGTGACAGGCGAGCATCCCGGCAGCAGTGGTAGCAGTTTTGGGAGAGCTGCAGGGCCGTCGCCTGAGTAAAACAAGCATTGTTTAAAAGCCAAATAATTTTTTGTTTGTAAAAGCACACAATGCAACACAGATGTGTACACTGTGCAAGAGCAGAATACCATCCCTCACAGTCAAATGCGCCGATAGCAAAAGTGGGCTGTCCTGTGTCCCATGCTGTGGTAGGGGAGGGGTGTGGGGACAAAATGTGAATTGTACTTGAATTTATATAGCGCTTACTACCCCTGACGAAGCGTTGAATCGCTTTTGAGTCAGTAACACTCTACTCCGGAACCCAAAAAGGATTAGTGGTGGGTTAGTTTAGGGAAATGTGTGTTCATTTGAGCGGTGGTCATGTGAGTCTATTAGTTGGATTGAATAGGATAATAGAGGGATAGAAGAGGGAAGAGTCTAGAAGGTGTTATTTGGGAGATTATAGTTGTAAGACTCCCGTGACAAGGCATCAAAGAGGTTTTTGGTGAGTAGCACGCTGCTCTGGAACCCAAAGAGGATTAGTGGTGGGTTAGTATGACACTACTGTATGCCAATGGATGTAGAGGGTAGACTAAAAATCGCGTATGTGAGTACGAGTAGTATACATGTTTTTGTTAAATACAATAGGCTAACGCCAGGCCAAGCAATTTAAATTCACATAACAAGCACGATTAATTTCCCAGTAAAAAGTCTTTCCATCTGTGTGATTACAGAGCACAGAAGATTTTGAATAAGTGATTTATTAGTCCCAGCGTTCGGCCTCTGTGAAGACATTTAAACACAGAAGAAGCTACGGCAAATTCTACCACACCCGTTCCTCGCCCCCAAGTCAAACAGCACAAGGAAAACAAAAGCTCGCATCTCTTTGTTGAAAGCTCCCATCTCTTATCAGCCTAATCCAAAGGAGGCTGGATCTCCTTACCCTCTAAGGTGCTTGTCAAACACACTTAAAATACCTTCAGTTCTATTGGGGGAAACGATACCACGAAATCCATACACAGGGGCGGATAGCCTTTCTCGAGTGGGACAGATGGGGGCACTGCCTGGATGTGAAAGCACACAGGTTCTGGGACATGTGAAATGAATGCTCAGGAGGCAAGTACATGGAAAGGGTGTCACTTGAGAAGAAAGGTTGACTGGTGGAACTGTGAAAGAGCTGTCTTAAAAACACGTGATTTTACCTTTTATGTTACATTATTGGGTATTTGTATTGTATACGCCAGTTGCTTTGTACAGATTTTAATCTGTATTGTAATTTATCTGGCAGAAGTTCTTCACGCTGGGATTTCCTGTCTGAACCACATTTCGTTTCGGTGAGTGGTTCTGAGGGTAGGTTATCCTGATGGAGGTGTCTAATGATGTTGGTTGGTACCTTGAAGTATTCCTATGTAACCTGAGTAAATGTATAGTGTGTAGTGGGTTGTCTCAGCGTGGTGGTTCACAGGGTTGTTTGGATGTGACTAACCTAGGTCTGCTGTCGTTTGGATGACACAATTTTAGTTCTGATGGACCCCTTGCAGGTGGCCACTGGCAAAGTTGTGCTTTTCTAATGGCTATCGGTGGCAAAAGCAAGTGACTATATGTGGTGGTTCTACTACGTGTTCTTGTACAGGAGGTAAGGATCCTGGCAATGGGTTACGGTCTAGTCACACTGACTAGTGATCCGAGGGCCTTATGCTTGATTGATAGATATTTCCAAGCTATTATTAGAAAGCCTGGTGTTACCTGCTCTTGTCCGGTCATATCCCTTGTCCACTGTCTCCATGTTTCGCTTCCAGTGTATGTTGTTTATCCTTGCTGGTGTGCTTATTCATTGGGGTCCTGAAGTCATTCTCCACCAGGAGTTTGTAGTTGGGTTCATGGAATGTTTTTCTGGAGCTCTTCCTGCGCTTTCGCTTTGAGAACTCTTCCTTTGGTGAAATAATTTGCACATCTTTCATGTGGGTGCTCTCCTGTCACTTATGCTATGTATGATCTCCCACCTCTTGTTCCTCTGCATAGTTCTCCTATGTCTTCCCCTGTGTTTCGAGCACTCGCTGTTGGACTTTTCCTTTGTGTTGAGTCTCTGTGCTCTCTAGCCTGCAGCATCTCTTCTTGGTCTTTTTCGATATTGAGTTCTAGCTGCTCTTCTCCCATGTTTGAACTCTCACTGTTTTCTTCCTCACTGTCAGAATCCTCCCTCTTCAGCTTTAGCTTGCATCCCTATTTAACACTCCCCTGAAATTGCTCATGGCTGACTTTCAGGCTTTCATTCTAAATCTCCATGGCCCCTGGGTGAGGGAGGGTACAGACGCCAGGTCAGTGGCAACACCTCGTAGCCTGACTGAGCATGGCGGTATCTGATGTCCAAGTTTGGTTGCAGAGTGTCTGCCATCCACAGGGAATGACTGTATTTCCCTTGCGTCAAAGGCATCAGTGCAAAAAAGAACTTCCCAGAGAACACTAGAAATGTTGGTTGTCACTTGTGAACTCAGTCAGTGTAGCACCACTTTGACCACTCACACAAATTGTTATATATTTGTGGCTGCAAAGAAAAAGTGTACATTGACAAGATAACTCCTGTGGCAGATGGCATAGGTTTCCAGTCCTGTGAATTCCTTTTGAAAAGTATATCTTTTAATATTATTTGTATAGTGCCAGCATGTGCCTTCCAGATACTTCACAGCTCTTGAATGTGAGGTGTTCTTGAATGTGAGGTGGTACAGGACAACGATTTGTTTCGTTAAATGTCTCAAGAGTCTCCCCACCATGGTGTAAATGAGTGGATTCTTTCTAGTTCTTGGTTATCCTATCAACACGGGGTCATTGGCCCTGAGAGGAGCTGGGGCTGTCACTGTCACATCAGAGATTCTGCATTAACTGCTTCTCACCCCCTGTAAAATATAAAAATAACGGTCCCATGTTATGTGACACATCTTCAGCCATTCCCAGCTTTGAAAACCCACAGCATGTTGCATTATAGTTTTTGTAGTTCTGCTTTTGACAGAGGTATGGGCAAAAAAATGCTAGAATGCCAAGCACAGTGGCTAAAGCGCCAGGTCTAGTGGAAGGTGTCAGTTATGGATCTATGTGTTTAGGAAAAATAACAGAGCAAAAAAACACCAATGAAGAACCATCCAGGGGCGGCTCCTCGGTAGTGGCGGAGGAGCATCGTCCCACTGAGTAAGTCAGTGAAAAATAAAATGATAATAAACAATATTATCAATTTGTTTTCCGCTGACTGACTGAGCCAGGGAGTCTTGGGCGGGCCGGGCTGGGCCATGGCTGGGAGAAGGGTGGTAGGTGCACTGTAAAGTGCGCATGTCTGTTTAGCTGGCCGTCTTAGGCCTGCCAAACAGACATACGCACTTAGGTTTCTCCCAGCTGTGTTGCACAGCGGGGCTGGAGAAACAGCACAGAACTCTCAGGCACTGTCTGAGCGGCAAACCAGGCCGCTCAGACCAATCCTGGCACTGCTCTCATGCTATTGAGAGCAGCGCCGGTATTGAGTGGGTAGCCTGTGCTGGTGTCCCAGAGTCTGCTGGGACACAATCAGGAGCAGGAGAGAAGAGGAGCACCAAGGCATTTTTTAATTTCTCTAACACCCTCCCCCCCACTTGAGTTTTGCGGCCACCGCCACTGGAACCATCTTTCATTAAACATTAGGGATACATATTTTTCTTAGCATTACAGGTTCTGTTATAATAAACATATTAAAACACAGTCCATTATGAAGAAAAGTCTTTTCACCCATGCTCTCCCAATGTAGCCCCATCCCTAACCTTAAAACATACAGGTTACTCCTAACACAAGCCCTGTTACCTTAAGCCTAACAGCAGCCCTAAACCTTTTGGAACACACCCCCTTTTTTTAATTACAATAACGAAAAATACACGCATCGTTCCATCGTTATTTATCCATAACTACAAACTAATTCTAAATTAATTATTGCCACTTTTCTGCAACATTCACTATAAAAGGATTTATTCACACCGACTTCATAAGGGCATCCACTTGTCCGATCTTCTCTCACCCCTGCTCATACCTCTGGTGTTCTGTCCCCATCTATTTAGAAGACCCACTGCACAGCAAAAAAAAAAGTTCAAATGGCAGCAATCAGCATATGAGTTTCTGAGAATTCTAGCCCGCCTCAGGCGCAGATTGAAAGAATGGCACACCTTGCTTTCCCAGAACCCTCCCGCATTCCTGCAAAGAGATCAGCATTTCATGTCTCTCAAAAGCGCTCTCTCACTCTCATGCGCCAGGAGACAATGAAGTCCTGAATCCTGGGGTTGACGCTTTCTCCAAACTGGTATCACACTGGTACAAACACATTGCAGACCCTGAGGATTCCTCTCCAAGGAGAGGCTGAAGGAAGAACAGAGATGTTTTTTTTTTTTTTTAGCTCTAGCTACAGAAAGCTTCCATTGTCTGTCAGAGGCAGTGCCATCAAAACCAAAAACATACATAAAGAGGGGCTTTGGGTTAGTCTCCTTTGGCCATTGCTTGAAGAATGAATCATTCTCATTTTGGACCAAGCCACAGGAGTTTTTCACCATCAAAGAAAGCTATTGACTTTAGCTATTGACTTTTGTAGGAAATCTGCCTTTTCCTGCCAGAACAACCTGGGTTTTTGCCTTTGCCGGACCCCATTTTTCTATGCTGGCTTTAGAACTTTAGAATTTTACCCCTGCTAACCAGTAGTAAACTGGCTGTGCTCCCCCGTAAACAAGGTTGAATTGGCTTATTACTAACTAGCACTTTTAACTTGCCTATAGGTCCCTAGTATAGGGTGTAGAAAGTACAACCAGGGCCCGAAAGTTAAATGCTACTAGTGGACTTTACCACGTCTTGACTTGAGAGCACAACTGAGCGATAGCGGAGATTCGTATCGGACGCTGCAAAACGGAGTCTAAATGGAATAATCCGTATCAAAGTTGTGTTTGGTGCATCTGATGTGTTAGATTGGGCATCCTTTGTGGAGCCATTACTGTGGAAGCAAGTACTTACAGGTGTAATCCCCTTTCAACGTCGAGTCCTGAGGATGGACTCGAGACCTATATGGCCACTCTGAGACCGAAACGTCAACAATGCATCCGTCTTAACCAGCGGCGGCCCGCACAGGTAAGCACGGTGTGGTGGGGCAGAGGCGGGGTAGGAGGGGGGGGGGAGTCAGCAGAGGCGGAATAGGTATGATTAAATAAGTACATAATACCTATTCTGTCGTCTGTCGACTTCCACCCGCGCCGCACCCCGCCCCACGCGCTTACCTGTGCCAGCCGCCGCTGGTCTTAACATTATATGTCATTCTTTGTGTTGAAGTTCCATTGGATTATTTTGAATGTTAATAATTTAGTCAATGGAGCTTTGAATTATTGAAACCATTTTTTGTTAAGAGGATTGATTGAGCTTCTCCAGATCCCTGGAATTAATTGATACTAGTGTAACAGAGGGATTCTGGAGTTGCACCAGTGTGAATATACTGACAAATGTATGTACTGCATTGAGTTGTGATATATGCAATATATTAATTGCGTGTACAATAGATATGTTAGAACATTGATGGAGCTGAAGTATTAATTGTGTTAAAGTATAATATATTCTTTTCTACTTTAGTACGCCTGGTTTTGATTTAATGAGTATTCTACATCAAGATCATGTTTGTGACCATTAATCTTTTGAATAATGTGGAAACAATTCCTTAAGGAACATTTTTGTGAATAGAATGTAGTAACCAGTTCCTTTGGAAAACTGGGTTGCCCTGTAGTATTATAATACGAGTGGACTGCAGCACCTATTGTGCCATCCACTATAGTAGCAGTGAAAACATGGCTTCAGGCCTAATCTGTGTAGTCTGACTGTGTAAATATTAGTAAATTACCCCATGTGATTCTTGTAGCCCACAAGGTAGGGTGCATGGTGTTTAAAAATATGACACATAGAAATTAATGTTACCATGTCTCTACAGTGACAAGGCCCTAAAAGCTGTTTTCCCAGTGATATGACTAGACGTCCTATGTAGAAAATCATAGTAAAGATTAAAATACTAATACTGTATGTTGGCAATGAGACCAGCTAGACAAATAAATAAAGCACTATTTTTAATAGTTATAAAAATCCAATTTTATTGTTAAGTTGGATTTTTAATGAATATTAAGGAAAAGTAACTTTTAGAAACTTACCCTTTACTTGCCTAAACTCTCAAAGGGCTAATTAGCATGTCTGTGCCAGCTCTCAGTCTATGCTCAGTCTTGAGTAGGTGTGAAAGACATGTGAGATGCCTCCAAGAAGCAAGCAATAGACTGGCCTGAATGGGCAGAGATGATTACTCTGAACTCCACATGGAGTTTCAAACCCTGCTTGACAGGTATTTTGAGCCTCATATAACACTTGGGGCACACTTGAAAGGGAGAGCAAATTATGCCAAGACAATCCTTGTGTATGCACAATTCATGTATTTTCTTGTGTGACAGGCTGCTGGGAGACCCTGCTTTTGTCCTACCAGAATTGTGTCTCAGCGTTGGTTGTGGGTACAATGCCTGCCACAAATTGGATTTTAGTGTTAAATGCATGTCTGCTCTGTGCTACAGCTACCAGTGGGTTCAGCTCAGGTTAATTTGGTGACTTGGAGAGTTCACCCTGACTAGTGTTGTGATTTTACTTTAAAGTGGGCTGTTGCCCACCTCAAATAATAATTAAGTTTCTTACAGTTTTCTAATGTATTACTCTGCTTGCTGAAACAATGCCTCTCCTTGTAGTGAATGTCTGTGTAGGAAATTGTTCCTGCACTGCAACTGAGTCACATTTGTGCCCCAAATGTAATGCCACACTCTTGTTGCTGCTGCAGCAATTGTGATTTTGCAACTAAATATATAGCAACTAATATGTATTTGTTCATAAATGTGATTTGGCCTCCAAAATATGTTTCTAGATTTGTTGAAGTTGCACCAACATTGATATTGAACCTTAACATTATATCATTTTGCGCCTAAAATTGTTTTTGCACCTAAATATGATTTTTGCTCCTGAAAGTCTTGCACGCTCATGCTGACGTTTTATCAGGAGTGATTATGCACCTCAATGTGCTATTAAACAAATGCGATATCATTTGATGCACATATTTTACACTTAACATCTTTTGGCATTGTACTCCTTCATTTTTCTCTCTGTACCGAGTGACAGTGCACCTAAATATTTTTCACACTTCTAATGTCTTTGCAAACGGATGATTTTGTACCTTTGTGGGTATCTGTGTACTTGCTTCGAAATGTATTTTTGCACCTACAACTGCCACTACACTCCTTTCAGTGTTGCACCATTAGTGATTTTGCCAATTAATTTGATTTTGCACCTATATGTGTTTTGCATTTTAACGTTTTGCACCTAAAAGTGTTTCCTAAGCCCCGCTGATGTGGTCCAAGGGTAATTTTGAGCCCAAATGTAAATTGCACCTAAAAGTGATTTTGGACCCAAATACTTTTCGCACCAGAATGCAATTTTTGCTACACTTCTGTTGATATTGCTCTAGGATAGATTCTGTACCTAACTGTGACTCTGCACCTAAAAGTGATTTCACTATTAAACATGATACCACAATCCTTCATATTTTGTTCAAACGTGGTTTTGCACCTAAAATGGATTTTGCACCCAAATTAAATTCTGCACATAATTGTGATTCATGCTCCTAAAGGTTTTTAGCACTCATGCTGATGTTGCATCGGTGTGATTTTGAACCTCACTGAGCTGTCAAACAAATGTAAAATCATACAGATACACATCTTTTACCCGTAATGTGACATCTTACTACTGCATTCTCTTTCTGCACTGAATGATACCCCACAGCTATGTATTGCAGTTAGGAATGGAAGAATTTAGTTCCTCCAATCAAAATGGTGGCAAAGAAGCTGCGGTTCAATGGCAGGACAAAACAAGCATTTGTAATGCAATAGGTCTAGCATTTGCGAGAGTTTAAGCTATTGACATTGTAAATGACGATGTCTTTTATTTATCTGTCTTGATAATTAACACATAAATAAAAAGCATTGTCATTTACAATGCCAATAGCTCAAACTCTTGTAAGTGTGAGACCTATTTCACTTCAAATAAGCGGCTGCCATTGTCCCGGGCTGCTTGGAAAGTGAAAGCGTGCATGGCGCGCTGAGTGTTGCAGGAAAGCATGTTGTGCCTGCAGTAGGAGAAACTCATTAAAGAAAATAGTGCTTACAGACTAAATAAGACGTACCGTGTAACAACCGAAGTAAAAGGGCCAGTCCTCATGGGAGGTTACAAATTAAGACAAGGGTACTAAGGAGGGACTAACAAGCCTATTAACGAATCAGAAACCAGCATTTACCAAGGACAATGACACAAGCCAAGGACAAATATGGGCGGAGAGTGGGCGGGGCTTCAAGTCCATACTCCAATACAGCATGCCTCGCAGAGCTGCACATGCGCTGCCCAGGCTCGACCTAAAAACGAAAGTAAAGAAAGCCATTGAATCAAGAGCATCAAACTGAGATGGGCAAGAAAGTTATAGGATCTTCAGAAAGGGGCTGACTAATCCCAGTTTAAATATTGTATTGTAGACAGCAGGTCAACAGCAGCTAATGCTGTCTGTAGGTGAGGTCTAAAAAAGACGAGACAGACCAATAGTCTGAAAATATCACACATAGAAAAGAAGAAACAAGCCTTGGCAAAGCAAATAGGTCTCGGCAATGCCCAAGCTATTGGCCTTGTCAGTGTGAATGTCTTTTAGCAATCTTGTCTAGCAACACATCTGCTGTTCAGCACGGCTGAAAGTTACTGGAAAAACAAAATCACAGGATGTTGAGCCAATGCCAAGTCTCTTCGCCCCTATGTTGAGTTTATTGTCTTGCCCCTTCTAACACAAAAAAGCGCTATGACGTGGTCTGCTCTGGCCACATCATACCTCTTTTTTCAGTGACTTTCAGCCATGCTGAACAGAGATTTGTTGCTAGACAACATAGCTAAAAGACATTCACATTGACAAGGCCAAAGCTTTGGAACTGCCGAAATCTATTCGCTTTGCCAGTGCTTGTTCGGTGTTGACGGGGTTTTGCTGAACAAATGTGGAAGTGATAGTGAGAAACAGTTGAGGAGCTTTAAAGTGAAGCGGGGATGTGGTTTAACAGCCAGAGCTGCTGACGGGAACTGGGGAACCAGGTTTGAATCTCAGGGTCGTCTGAATAGTTTGTGATTCTGGGCAAATCACTTACACTTCCCCCTTCCTACGACAATGAATGTGTCATTATTTAATGTAACTGGTGAGCACTGAAAGCACTCCAATACCATCGACTGATGTTAGCACCATAGCAAGATAGAGGACGGAACAAGCGCTCCCATACCATCGGATCGTGCCTAAAAAACAAAAAGCAGCAGCGACGAAGGAGGTCAAGCAGGGAAGCAGGGAAGCAGGAGGGGATGGGGAGATGGGCAAACAACAATGGGGAAAGAAAGCCGTAATTGAAGCAGGATCAATGACAAAAATAAATGTGTCATTGTGTAATGTCACTGGTGAGCACTTAAAGCGCGCCAGTACCATGGGCTTATCTTCGTGTTATGGCAAGATATACGACGGAGCGAGGGCTCCAATAATGTTGAATTGTGCAAAAAAAAGAATACAAGTGCTATTCGTGTTTGAACAACTTTTTAAGAAATGCAATTTTTTATGTACACATGCATGCCTTTTAGTGGTATGTGAACAAGGGAGATGGCCTGAAAACACAAGTACTCCTATGAAGTGCTTGAAATCAAAGAAAAAAATAGCTCTGCAAAGCTGGAGCAGTGTAAGAAGACATGTATATGGTCCATGCGCTATGAGAGGGTCAAACACAAGAAGAGAGGCATGACACCCTCATGCCATGACGAATGGCATCAGAGAAAATGAGAGCGATGCTGAAGTTTACCAGTGTTATGAGATGGAGGGCCTGTAAACCCACAGATTGAACACTAAACGTCTCTTTGAGACAGCACTTGCACTGTCTAGCCGAGACCTAAAAAACAGAGAAAACATTTCTCAAGAAATGCTGCAAAACCCAAAAAGTCCTAGAAGGAGAGAGGAAGGAAGATAACAGAAGATGAACAAAGATTGATAGGAAATGGCTGAAAATACCACAGGGATGGTAAAAGACCGAAAAATGAGAGAATCAATAACCTAGAAAATGGCTGAAAATACCACAGGGATGGCAAAAGGCCGAATAATGGGAGAATAGAGAACCAAAGAAATGCAGAAACCTATAGAACGTACTAGAGGGAGAGAATGATGCAGAAAAATATGAGGAGAGAGAGACAAACAAAGGCAGCAAATATGAAAAATACCACATTAGAAAACGAGATACATAAAAGGAAAGTACCAAAAAAGTCAGCAAAATACATTACAATAGAAAGAGGAGACAGCAACGTAAGAGAAAAGAGTGACGAAAAAAGACAGCAAAAAATGAAACATACTACAAGGTGGAGGAAACATAAAGGGAAGAAGACAGCAGAGGACATCAAATACTACATGGAGCGATGGAGAAAGGGAAACTGAGGAAATGAGGGACAAAAATCTGCAGCAGGCTGAAAACACCACCTCGAGAGAGACCGAGAAACAAGAGAAAAGATGGCCAAAGAAAGGCAACAAAGACTGAAAACACCAGTAGCATTATACAAATACAGGTAAAGAGAGGGTCGAAGAAATGTTCCATTAGGCAAAAAAAACATAGAAGTTAGAGAGGAGACAAAGAAACAGAAAAGAAAGAGCCATAGATAGCAAAATATTGAAAATATCAAATGGAGAGAAGTAGAGAGAAACAGGAAGGCAGCAACTTTGAAAATAAAATACCATAGTGATAATAGGAGAGGGAGAGAGACAAAGAGATAAAAGGGCAGATGAAAGGCAGAAGATACTCAAAATACCATTTAATGTATACAGGTAAATAACAAGCATTGGCAAAGCCAATAGATCTGTCCTTGTAATGCTGGCCTGATGGTTATTTTGATCTATTTGTTATTGCGCACATATGCCCCAAAAAAAGAAAAAAAACATGCTGCTGCCCAGAAGTGCCAGCTATATTCTTGCAAAAAAATAATTCAAAAGAAAAAATGTCATTACTACATAGAAATTGAATAGAACTTTATGGGTGCTTAGTAGCAAGGAATTGTACTTAGAACAGGTATAAAATCACTTTTTAGCTTTAATACACATCGCAGAAAAACAGGTTTCTTATTGGTGCAAATTACTGTAATCTGAAACCAGAATAAACACACACAGATGACTAATAAATAGGATAAAGAATGAAAACAAAACAACATTGGCAAAGAAACTATTGGTCCACAAGCCATTGCACTGAAGTGCACTTCTTTTTTGGTGGATGTGCATACGTGATCAGGAAAAAATGCCATCACTCCCTAAGTCTGAAATGACCTGTCGCAGTATCCCATGCTCAGTCGAGTCTGGGTGGAAGCAAAATGTGAATGACAGCTGAATAGACCAATACATGAAGAGAGCTTATGCAAAACCTCTCTAATCATACATATATGTGTGTGTATTTTTATTCATGATTTTTTTGTATTCATGATTCTGGGGACACCCAAAAAGAAGGGACAAAGAAATGCTAAAATACGTCACGGAGAGGATGCAGAGAAACCGAAAAACAAAAAGTTAGCGAACATGACAGTATATTATCACTCTTCTGAGGAGATATCCTGTTGAAAATGTAACCATGTATTACTGCGAAGGTATGGTATAAACCGTTTGCTGTAAATAATGCTAGTTGTGCAAATACCACTAACACAATAGGATTACATGCCATTACCTTAATTTCCAGCAGCTAAACAATTACCTCATGGAATACTGGGTGGAAGGTACATCACCAGCCTGAAAGAAATGGTTGGGGTAGAAATAGTGACTCTTTAAGAACAAGCATTGGCAAAGCCACTAGGTCTCGCTTATTAGACCCATTGGCATTGCCAATCTTTTTTAGCATGCTATACAACATTGCAGCTGTTGTGCAGCATGGCTATTAAAAATAAAAATGCAATGACATGGCCACCGCATCATTTTGAAGGCATTTGCATGCATTCAACATGCATAAGCACGCCTACAAAATTATGTTGGCATTTGTTTTTTACTGATTCAAGATGGATCAGTAAATTTTAAAATAACAGGAGCATGAAAGCATTGTTTAAAACACTGCACAAAACACACAAAAATGTAATTGAAAGGATGACTGTTGTGGATTAGGGTGGGAGATAGACATGGGCAAGGCATAGCGGGCTAAGGGTCTGGCTGGGTTCTTAGCCTGTGCACGAGCCAAGCCCTGAATATGTTTGCTATGTAAATCGTACAACATACATCACATAAAATATTATAAAGTCTCCTTAAAATTCAAAAAGTGTATTTCTTTAACATGTAGAAGCTTTGACATTAATACATCACATTATAGCACTGCACTGAGAAGTACTAATTAAACGTTTTTAAACATGAACTTAGAACCATTACTGCTGCTGTCCCTACACTGGCAACAGTCCCATTAGTGAACTTATGGCCAAGACAGTTGTCATGTGGACCCTTTTTTGTGGCCCAGATAATTACTGAGTGACATTATAGTCTATTAAATCAAACACAATAGGTTTTTGTACAGCTGGTATTCTGAACTCACATATTTGAAAGTGCTTTCATACACGTTTATGCAGAAAAGGAGTTTTGGTGAAGTCAATGCTTGCCAAAGATCACACAATTTAAGCGTGGAAGCCGCTATTTATCCAGGTTTTCTGGTTTCACATTGTAAAAATAAGCCACAAGATAGCATCTATGTGTCTTTTTATGGTAATGCTTTGTTTTTATCTCTTTGTGCATTTTCCGCAGCTTTTATATAGCGTGAACTCGACCTGAAGGTATTGAAGTTCTTTACATGAGCACCAGATACATTACATGAGGTCACATTCATTTTTTTAGGTATGGGTAGATTAAGTGATTTGCCCAGAATCACACCCTCTCCTATGCCGATGACACACAACTCATACTCTCCTTCTTGGTTGAGACCTCCAGCACAAGAAACAAGTTCATCGCCTGCATGACCGAAGTTGCTAACCGGATGAAAGCCAGCTATCTCAAGCTCTCACACACGCCACCAAGGCACTACATAGCTTAGACCCCTCATACTTGAACAGTCGCATCACCTTCCACCAACCACCCAGCCACCTCTGCTCCCCAGGATTCCTACTTGCACACATCCCACGCATATATAGAACCAGGTTAGGAGGACAGGCGTTTATCTTACATAGCTCCTAACATGTGGAACAGCTTGCCACTCCACATCAGAACCTACTCCTCTCTTCTTGTGCTCCACAAGAAGCTGAAGACCTGACTTTCAATTAACTAACCTAACATATGCAGGACTAGGCACACACTCCTACTCAGCGCCAGGATACCATAGCGGGTCATAGTGTGCTTTACAAATACACATTACAATCACAGAATGTTGAGCCGACTTAAGAAACTCAAATCTGGTTCCCCATTTTCAAAGACAGCAGCTTTGGCCGTAATGCCACATCCTGGCTGGAGAAAGGGTGGCAGGCAGAAGCTCATTATGGGCTCGAGGTTCCAACAGGACCTTGACCTGAGCCAAAACCAGGCTTCAGGCACAAGCTTGACTCGAGCTTTAAGTGGCTCACCCACCTCTAGAGGGAGAGAAGCAATACGGTGGGCGGGGGCGGGAGCAACATGACAGGCAGGGAGAGAAGCAACATGAGACAAAGAGAGCAACGTGGACCGCAGAAGGGGGGAGAAGCACAGAGAGGTGAGAGAACACAACACTAATGCAGGTGGAGAGAGAGAAGCACATGGATGGGCAAGAGAGAGTAATGTGGAGGGAGGGAAAAAAGCACACTTGGGAGACAGCTGGAAAAAACATGTAGTCTCATGGTGAGTGACAGTAATGCCAACCAATGGTATGCAGTGTGTGCTCTGCAAGCCCCTATATGTTTTTGGTAGGCCCACTATATGGCTTTCGCAACCAGACAGCTTGCATTGTATGGAAGGCTCAATCTAAACACAGCTCCTCTCTCACAAGAGCAAGGAACAGCTGATGTTATTTTGACCAGTAAACCTTTTTTTTGTAAATAATAGGTTATATTTCTTTTGGGGAATCCCAGCATGAATGCAATTACTGCCCGTGTCAAGGCATGTGCTACCATCTGCAATTTTGCTACTGGCAGTAACTCAGTGGACTGAATATTACTACCAGGCAGCTACTCTTTCCATAATGAGAAATATATTACCACCAGCTTTAATTAAAAAATCGCACTGGTGGTTTTCATAACACCCATTCCGTAAGGAGGCCCCTGGTATCTGAGGTGTCCCTGTGCGCTGTTTTAGGTCGAAGCCTGTCAGACTGCGCAGCCATCTGGTTTGCTAAAGAAACATCTTGGGGACATTCAGAAAGCTTCTCTAGAAAGGCATTCCGTCCTTACCATTGGATTTGTGGTTTGTAACTCACATTTGCTTGCTTTCTGTTTGCTGGCTTTATTTGTTCTAGGCTGTCCACCATGTATTTGTCCCTCCTGTGGAGCATAGCCTATTTTCTGTATTCTTCCACGAGTGTTCGCTTTCTGTAAACAGGCCTTTACATTTTGTTCATATCTTGTTACCTTTTCTGTGCATTCATAGACAGAGGTCAAATGTTAGGCTCTGTCTTCCAAGGGACCTTGGTGTTTACTTTTCTTCCTCTGACTTCAAAGTGAGAGGCTTTACCTGACAATCTAGGGGTGTGAAAGGGGGTGTCTTTTTTCCCTTTGATTCTGTGTAGGGTTTTCACTGATTTCTCATTTGCGCTTCCTGCCTCTGTCACATCGTTTGGGTTTTACTAGTGCTGTGACACCTTTGCCTACTGTGCGCGCCACAAATTAATTTTAGTTACTTACTAAAGGATTTTTTTAGCACACAACAAAATGTAAATATCTGTTGATTAACTGTGCAAATACTTAAGAATATATCAGGAATAGGAAAGCACAAATTAAGCACATTTTGTTATGATTCTGAAGTGTTCTAAAAACACATATTTGAATATGATCAAAACAAATCAATACACTTGGAGATGCCATTTCCACACATTATTGTTTGAGTGCTGTAAAGATTTAACAGTAAAACTGTATTTCTGTGCAAATGTAATGGTAATTTGAATTGAAAATGGGTTGTCTGTAATGGCAGTGCACTACCACACAATGCATACTCCACTCTACGCCACTCAACTCTTCACCACTCTATTCAACGATATTCTACTCCACACTATGCCACTCTACACCACTCCACTCTGCCACTTCACTCTACTCCACTCCACTGTATGCCACTCCACTCTACAACACTCTACTCCACTTTATGCCACTCCACTCTACACCACTCTATGCCACTCTACTCCACTATACGACACTCCACTCTATCCCACTACACTCTACTTCACTCTATGCCACTCCACTCTGTGACACTCTATTTCACGCCACTCTACACCACTGCAATCTACACTACTCTACTTTACGACACCTTATGCCATTTCACTCTAGGCCACTCTACTTCTCTCTATGACACTCCAATCTACAATACTCCACATTCTGTGCCACTTTACTCCACTCTACGACACTCCACTCTATGCCACTCCACTCTGTGACACTTGACTCCACTCTACTCCATTCTACACCACTCCACTCTACAACACTTTATTGCACTGTAAGACACTTGACTCCACTCTACGCTATGCCACTCCACTCTACCTCAGTCCACTCTACGCCCCTCCACTCTGCGTCACTTCAGTCCACTCTATGACACTGTACTCCACTTTATGCCACTCCACTCTACCACACTCTACTTCAGTTTAAGCCACTCTACAATACTCTACAGCACTTTATTCCACAATCTACTTCAGTTTATGCCACTCTACGCCATTCCACTCTACAATTCTTCTCCAGTCTGTGACACTCCATTCAATGACAGTCCACTCTACAACACTCCACTCTACTACAAGACTCCACTCTATGACACTCCACTCTACGAGACTCCACTCTATGACATTCCACTCTATGACACTCTATACCATTTACCCCACTCCACACCACTCTACTACATGCCACTCCACTCTATCACACTTTGCTCCACACTACACTATGCCACTCCACTCTGCGCCACTTTACTCCACTCTACCCCCTTCATTCTACACCCCTCAGCTCTACGACACTCCACTTTACGACACTCTAGGCCCCTCTACTCTATGCCCCTTCACTCTATGATACTCTATTGCATTCACTTTATTGCACTCTACATCACTCTACGCCACTTAACTCAACACCACTCTAAGCCACTCCACTCTATGACTCCACTTTATGACACTCCACTCTAAAACACTTCACTCTATGACACTCTATGACACTCTACACTACTCCTTGCCACTCAACTCCCTCTATGATTCTGTACTACACTCTACACTATGCCACACCACTCTACTAGACTTTACTCCACTCTACGCCCCTCCGATCTACGACCCTCCACTCCACTCTACTCCACTCCACTCTACACCCCTTCACTTCACTCCCCTCCACTCTATGCCCCTCTGCTCTACAACCCTCTGCTCTCTGACACTATACGTCCCTCCACTTTATGCTCCTTCACTCTATGATACTCTGTTCCACTCTACCACACTTTTGTCCACTCCACTCTGTGCCCCTCCACTCTATGACACTCCTCGCCACTCTACAACACTTGACACCAATCTCTGCCACTCCACTCTAAGCCACTCTTCTACACTCAATGCCACTCCACGCCACTCTGCAACACTCCACAACATTCTATGCAAATCCACTCTACACAACTCTACTATATGCTACACCACTATGTGACACTCTATGCAACAAATACACTACTCTACAATACTCCAGGCCACTCTGTGACACTCTTTTCCACTCTACATCACTCTGCTTACTCCACTTTACGCCAATCTACTCTGCTCTACTCTACGACTCTCCACTCAATGGCACTCCATACTTTTCCACTCTATGCCACTCTATGACACTCCACGACATTGCACCACACCACTCTGCTCTACTCCACTCTATGACACTTTACTCCACACTATGCCACTACATGCTACTCCACTCTATGAAACTCCACTCTATCCCACTCAACTCATAACACTCCACTCAACTCTATGACACTGCACTCTACGGCTTTCTACTCCACTCCACGCCACTCTACTCCACTCTACTCCACAACACTCTGACACTCTACGCCCCTCCACTCTATGCCCTTGCACTCTATGACATTCCACGCTATGACGTTCCACTCCGCTCTAAGCACCCTACTCTACTCCACTCTACTCCATGACACTCTGTGACCCTCCACTCTACAACACTCTACTCTAGGACACTCCACTCTATGCCACTTCACTCTACAACACTCTACTCCACTCTGTGCCACTCCACAACATTCTACTTCACTCTGTGCCCATCCACTCTACTCCACTCTGCGATACTTCACTATGCTCTGTGTTACGCCAATCACACTCTACGACACTCCTCTCTATCCCACACCTCTCTATGACATTGTACTCCGCTCTACAACGTTCTACTCCACTCCATGCCACTCTATTCTACGCCACTCTACTCCACTCTATGACAATCTACGCTCCTGGACTCTACAACATTCCACTCTAAGACACTCCAACCTACTCTACAACACTCTACTCCACTCTGTGCCTCTATGCAATACTCTGCTCTACACTACTCCACTCTACAACACTATACTCAACTCGTCACCCCTCCACTCTATGCCACTCTAAATACTGTACGACATTTTACTACACTCTACAACACTTTACTACACTCTACACTACATTACTCATTATATGCCACTCTACAGCACTCCACTCTACGACACTCTACTCTAGCCCACACATCTTTATGACACGCCACTCCGATCTATGATGTTCCACTCCACGCAACTCCACTCTATAACAGTCTGCTCCACTCTACGCCACAACACTCATCCACACTCTACGCCCCTTCACTCTACAACATTCCACTCTACGACACTCCACTCTACGACACTCCACTCTATGACACTCCACTCTATGACACTCTATTTAATGCCACTCTATGCCACTCCAATCTACACTACTCTACTTTACAACACTCTATGCCATTTCACTCTAGGCCATTCTATCTCTCTCCACCACTCTCCACTCTACAACACTTGACTCTACAGCATTCTATGCCACCTTACATCACTCTATGTCACTCCACTCTACTACACTTCACGCCACTTTACTCCACTCTATGACACTCCACGTACCACTCCACTCTGTGACACTTTACTCCACTCTACTCAATTCTACGTCACTCCACTCTACTCTACAACACTTTATTGCATTGTAAGACACTTTACTCCACTCTACGCCCCTCCACTCTACGTCACTTCAGTCCACTCTATAACACTCTACTACACTTTATGCCGCTCCACTCTACCACACTCTACTCCACTTTATGCCTCTCTATGGCACTCTACACCACTTAACCCTAGGCCACTCTATTCCACTCTACGCCACTCCACTCCACTCTACGACTCTACTCCAGTCTATAACGCTCCACTCTATGACAATTCACTCTACAACACTCCACTCTATTAGGAGACTCCACTCTATGACACTCCACTCTATGAGACTCCACTCTACGAGACTCCACTCTATGACACTTTACTCCACTCTACACTATGCCACACCACTCGACTACACTTTACTCCACTCTATGCCCCTCCACTCTACGCCCCTCTGCTCTACGACCGTTCACTCTACGACACTCCACTCTAAGACACTCCACTCTATGACACTTCACTCTAAGACACTCTGTTCCATTCTGCAACACCCTAAGCCCCTCCATTCTATGACACTTTACTGCACTCCACTCTATGTCCCTCCACTCGACGCCACTCTATGACACTCCTCGCTACTTCACTGTATGCTACTCTGCTACAATTTACGCAACTGTAAGCCACTTAACTCTACGTCCCTTCACTCTACTCCCCTCAACTCTACACCCCTCTGCTCTGTGCCCCTCTGGTCTATGTCCCTGCGCTCTTTGAGACTATACATCCCTCCACTCTACGCTCCTCCACTCTATGATACTCTCTTCTACTCTATGCCCCTCCACTCTACAACACTCCACTCTGTGTTTCTCCACTCTACGCCACACTACAACACTTCACTCCAATCTATGCCACTCCACCCTAAGCCATTTTGCTACACTCTATGCCACTCCATGCCACTTTACAACACTTGACGCCACTTTACTCCACTCCATGCCACACCACTCTAAGTCACTCACCGACACTTTATGTCACTCTATGCCACTTAACTCTGCACCAGTCTATGCCACTCCACTCGATGACTCTCCACTCTAAGACACTTCACTCTATGACACTCTGTGCCTCTCTACGCTACTCCTCGCCACTCTACTCCCCTCTATGACACTATGCTACACTCTACACTATGCCACACCACACCACTCTACTAGACTTTACTCCACTTGATACCCCTCTGCTCTACGACCCTCCAATCTGCGCCACTCCACTCTACGCCCCTTCACTCTACTCACCTCCACTGTACTCCCCTCTGCTCTCTGACACTATATGTCTCTCCACTTTACGCTCCTCCACTCAATGATACTCTATTCCACTCTGCGCCCCTCCACTGTACCACACTCAACACCACTCCACTCTAAGCCACTCTGCTACACTCTATGCCGCTCCATGCCACTCTGCAACACTCCACAACATTCTATGCAACTCCACTCTACACAACTCTACTATATGCTACACCACTATGTGAAACTCTGAGCCACAAATACACCACTATACAACACTCTAGGCCACTCTGTGACACTCTTTTCCACTCTACACCACTCTGCTTGCTCAAGTTTACGCCACTCTACTCCACTCTACGCCACACTAATCTGCTCTACTCTACGGCTCTCCACTCAATGGCACTCCACACTTCTCCACTCTATGCTACTCTACGACCCTCCACCTTCCACTCTACACTAAACCACTTTATGCCACTCTACGACACTGCGTCGCACCACTCTGCTCTACTCCACTCTATGACACTTTACTCCACTCTGTGCCACTATATGCCATTCCACTTCACTCTATGACACTCCACTCTATCCCCCTCAACTCCATAACACTCCACTCTATGATACTGCACTCTACGAAACTGTACTCCACTCCTCTCCACGTCACTCTACGCTACAACCCTCTGGCACTCTACGCCCCTCCACTCTATCACTCTATGCCCCTCCACTCTTCGACATTCCACTCTATGACGTTCCACTCCGCTCTAAGCACCCTACTCTACTCTATGACACTCTACTCTATAACACTCTATGACCCTCCACTCTACGACACTCTAGCCTAGGACACTCCACTCTATGACACTCCACTCTACGTCATAACACTCCACTCTACACTACAACACTCCACTCTATGCCACTTCACTCTACAACACTCTACTCCACTCTGTGCCCCTCCACTCTACTCTACTCCACTCTACGATACTTTACTACACCTTGCGTTACGCCAATCACACTCTACGACACTCTACGACACTCCACTCTATCCCAACCTCTCTATGACACTCTACTCCACTCTACAACGTTCCACTCCATGCCACTCCACGACACTCTACTCCACTTTATGCCACAACACTCTATGACAATCTACGCCCCTCCACTCTACAACATTCCACTATAAGACACTCCACCTATTCTGAAACACTCTACTCCACTCTGTGCTACTCCCCAACACTCTACTCCACTCTATACTACTCCACTCTATGACACTATACTCAACTCATCACCCATCCACTCTACGTCACCGTAAATACTGTATGACATTTTACTACACGTTACAGCACTTTACTACACTCTATGCTACATTACTCCATTATACGCCACTCTACTCTACCCCACACCTCTTTATGACACTCCACTCCGATCTACGATGTTCCATTTCAAGCAACTCCACTCTATAACAGTCTGCTCCACTCTATGCCACAACACTCATCGACACTCTACACCCCTCCACTCTATGACATTCCACTCTACGGCACTCCACCCTACTCTACTTCACTTCACTCTACGCCACTCTACTCCATGACTCTATGATCCTCCACTCTACGTCCCTCCACTCTATGACCCTCCACTTCAGTCTACGACACTCTACTCTATGACACTCCACTCTATGACATGCCACTCTACAGCACGACACTCCACTCTATGTCGCAACACTCCACTCTACACCACTCCACAACACACTATTCGATTCCACAACACTCTACTCCACTCTGCGCCCCTCCTCTCTGCAACACTCTACTTCACTCTATGGCACTCCACTATACTCCACACTATGCAACTCCATCTACGCCACTCCATGCAACTTTACTTCACTGTACGACACTCCACTCGACTCCACGACACACTACTCCACTCTACTCCACTCCATGCCACCCCAATCTATGACACTCTATGCCACCCTCTGTGTGACTTTACTCCACTCTACGACACTTCACTCCATCAACTCCCTCTATGCCACTCCACGTCACTTTACTTCACTCTACACCACTCCAGTCTACTCCACTGCACTCTACGACATACTGCTCCACTCCATTCTATGCCACCCTAATCTACATCCCTCTACACCATTCCACACCAGTCACTCTACTCAACACCACTTCACTCTACTCCACTCTACACCACTACACTCCACTCTTATCCACAACACCCCACTCTACGACACTCCACTCTACTTCACGACACTCCACTTTATTCCAAAACTCCACTCTACAACACTGCATGACATTCCTCTCCACTCTACAACCCTCCACTCCACTCTACGACACTCTACTCTAAGACACGCGACTCCACTCTATGCCACTCCCCGCCACTCTCCTCAACACCACTAAATTTTAGCCGTGCTGAACAGCAGCCACGCTGGTGTACAACTTGACTAATAAACTTTGGCAAAGTCAATAGCTCTTGCAAAGGAAAGACCTGTTGGCTTTGCCAATGTTTGTTTCATCATCTTTTGTTCCCACTAGCCTAAATTGCTTTCATCTTCTTCCCTCACCCCAACAACTGATTTGACTTTGATATCACTTTGCTCTGTGCCTGCGCTTGACAGATGATGTCAGATGAGGCCATTGACATCACTGTTGGGTTTGGAAGAGGACGACAACACAGTAAGTGTTCAAACATTGAAATACGAATATGCGAAAAAAATCAAAAGCAGTCGTTTTGGTGAAGTTGTATGCCAAACATATTGTCAGATGAACTGACCTTCAAGCCCGAAGTCCGGCTGGCCAATGTGCCTTAATTGTGTGATCCTGGGCAAATTGTGTTGTCTGATTTGCCCAGGATCACACAACTTCAGTTTCATACTTTTGCAAAAATTTGGGGTGCTTCTGAACAGGCGTAAGCACTAATCTTTATATTAAAAAGCAAAAGTAAAACAGACACCAGAAATAAACATAGTAAGAAAAACACTCTCATAGGTCATAAAAAGTTCAACACCCATAACACTCTGGCTACCGAGGGGCAGAATTACAAGCCCCTTGCGACACATTAGCGCCGCCGTTGCGCCACTTCTGTGACGCAGCGGCGGCGTAAACCATGCGCCACGTTGCGCCTTATTTACAACGTGACGCATCTAGGGAGATGCGTCACGTTGTAAAGCCCTGCGCCACATGAAACCTGCGTTAGGTTTCATGTGGGCGTTCCGGCGCAGGGTGGGCGTTCCGTCACAGGAACGCCTCGTAAAAGTGACGCAGTGAAATCTACAAGATTTCACTGAGTCACTTTTACGTCCATGCTACGTCAAAACCCTGCGCCTGCTTGAAGCAGGCGTAAGGAGTGACGCAGCATGTTAGGCAAAGGGCGCCTCTGAGCATTGCTGGAGTCGCGTCGCGCTTGCGACACGACTCCAGCAATGCGCTGCCCTTACGACAGAAGATGCGACACGCATCTGGCTATCCTTGCGCCAAGGTGCGTCACATTGTAAATGCGACGCATCTGTGGTGGCGCAAGGGTATTCCGGCGTGTCGCATCTTTGCTGGCGCATCCCTGCTGATATGCAGGGATGCGCCAGTCCTCGTAAATCTGCCCCCAGGTTTTTAGTTCTGTCGACAGCTCCAAAAAAACCGACATATAGAATTGTGGATTTTCACTGGGCGGTTTGACCGGGTACACGTACAAATGTTGGCAAAAGCGCCATTCCCCCCGGGCCGCTCAGGAATGGCAGTGGAGCACAGCTTGTTTATCCGAATGTGTAAATTCAAACATATGTACCCGGAGCTCGAAGAAGCTTATGACGCAGCGGGGTTCATATGGAAAACATTTTCGTTTCTTTAGTTAAGGAGATGTTGAAAGTCGACTCCAAGCATTTTCAGAGAACCAGCGAAAAAGAGGGGAAGAAATAAAAAAGGGGATATGAGGGAAGGAGGAGGGTGGGAGCGAGGGAAGGGCCCTTTTGAAGTGGGCTGCTAGGCCTGGGCCCAGCGGAGTTAATTCTTTCCAGCAGTATGTGCCAGCGCATGTTGGATCCAGGCTGTAATTAAAGCTGTCGCACACAATTTCTGTCGGTAAAATCCTAGGCCCGGGCAGCATTCCCCGGCAGGATCTATCGGAAAAGCCAACCCCGTGCTCGGCAGCTGCCGCCGCAGGGCCCGCCCGCTGCAAATGGGTATTTTTACAAGGTGGTGGGCGTCTCCTCTCGGCTGCCTTTTCCGCGCCTTGCCAAGCAAATATGCTTTCGTTCTGTTTTACCCCCACCGCCGAGGCAACTGAGTCCCCGATCCCAAAAAAATCCACGGATTCGCGGTACTCGAGAGTTTACGAGAGGCTGCTTGGAACTTCTGACCTCAGGTCCAGGACTAGCGCCTGCCCGCCCCCCCGAGTCTCACACACCAAATACTTTAGTCATATTTTAGTCATTTATTAGGGAGAGATGCAAAAAACATCTTTTTTTACTTTCCCGTGGTCTGAATTCTTCTTGAGTATGTGTTGCATCGAGTAAACCATAACAAATTGCTTTTATTTCTGCATTTTGGGCATTTCCAGAGACTAGGGCTATGTGGCACTGCACTTCTGGTGCCTACATACTTTGTAGGCACCTTTACCCTCTGAAGGGATGACCTGCAGTGGGGGCTGTTCTCTCTCTCACCTTATATTATCGCAGTGCTTAATTTGTAATAAAGAAAATAAAAAATAAGTGCCAGGGCCATCGTCAGGAGGCCACTGCAGCTTGCTCCAAACATTGCCCCTGCAAGCTGCCAATTATAGTAACAACACAACTACTAACCATCACACTTCTACAAATGTATCAATTCGGACTATCCCAGGCCCCCAAAGCTGTAAGAATGGCTTGGGATGCAGGTAATAGTCATTTTTAACGGATATTGAATTAATAATTAACTGTTGTTGTGGTCACCTCTAAATAAGCCAGACAGCACCACCTTGTGGCAGACTGTTACAAGCACCGGTGTTAACAATTAAGTCCCGGTGCCGAGCACCGGAAACCACGGGCTCAAATTAAGCACTGGGCTCCATCTCGCTGGGCCATTGGGGTGAGTGGACATTGTTCTGGGGTTCCTGTCTGTCGTACCATGAACACGTAGAGTCTCTCACCGGACCAGAATGGTGTTAGAGGAGGTCTCTTGCCTGGGCCTCTGTCTTCCATGCTTAGCAATGTGAGGGGTGTCCTGCTGACAGCACTGTCTGTCAAATGATGGACTGGTCCATCTGTTAATGGAGCAATGTGGTTGTAAGACCCAGGTGAGTGGATGTCCTATAGAAGCGCTGTCTCTCTTACTCTGGACTGAGGGTCAACGTGGTGATAGGGCGTGGTGAGGCTATACCCCGTTGGGGCCACTGAGAGAGAGTCAGACACTGTCGCTGAAAGGGGTTTAAAGTTGAGTGCTTATATGGGAAGCGTCTGCAGTCGGGGAGGTTATGGACGGCGAAAGATACCTTTAATACAATATGTTGTGTGCTGGCTCCCGCAAGAGGCGGCACAGTGGAAGCCGGGCTTCTGTAAACGGGGTTACTATTCAGAGGTTAGAATTGCTCTTCTCTGCTGCAATACATTTAATAGGAGAGCACCAGCACTTTTCAGGAGCAAACAGGTACTCTGGATACAGAATACCAGTATTTCCATTTTAGAACACTACTCTTGGGTTGTCGCTTACGTCTTGGTTGAAAGGGTCTAATACGAGCAAACCTCCCTGTTCGTCCCTCATCTCCAACCCAGTTGAAAGTAATTTCACCTCCTGGCAGGGCTTTGGCGTACACTCACACCTGCATCATAGAGATTACTGCAGCAAATTACTCTTCTGCAATAGACAACCTAGGCGTCCTACGTGCGGACATGGTGTCTGTTTACCCTCCTCCTAGATGTGCCATCATGTTGGCATAACATCAGGTACTCTCGCACTTCAGAAGCCTTGTCTACCAGCTGTCCTGTCCTCTCCCGTTTTTATTATTTTGAAAGAACAATAGGCAGCGCACACCAACAGTAGTGCCAATAGCCTTGCATTCGTATTAACGACTCAACTATACAGCTCGAATTTGCAATGCAATTGGTCTCGCATTTGCGAGAGTTTAAGCTATTGGCATTGTAAATGACAATGCCTTTTATTTATTTTTTAAAATCAACACATAAATAAAAGGCATTGTCATTTACAATGCCAATAGCTCAAACTCTCTTAAATGCGAGACCTATTGCATTGCAAATGCTTGTTCATCTCTGTAATCCCGAAGTCTCTCAGGGTACAGGGCAATGCAGTATACCTGGAGGGGACGGAATGCCTCCTGACCCCGGAAGTGCTATTTCCACTGACCCTTAAAGTGACTGACAACAGAGGCAGATTAGAATGAACACAGAACCCCCTCCCCCCTTCACCTTTCTGACCCAGCACTCTTTCAGGGCAAGTCTGCATACCTGTAGGGGACAGGACCACAATGCTGCTTGACAGAGGAAGCGCTGTTTCTCTCTACCTTTAAATTGACCAAGGCCAAAGGCCGATTGCCAGACAGGGAGAATTCCGGACAGGCCTGCCTCTGGAAGGCCTAAATCGTGGGGATTTTAATTTACTATCACCTCACCGATCCAGTCTGTCGCTGATCGAGGACAAAAAATGTTTGTGTGCCTGGACCCGGGTACTCTGATAGCTGGGTCGGATGAGTGTGAGCGACAGGGGAGAGTGCAGGAGCATTTAGAAGAAAAGTAGGGACACAGAAGATATCGGAGGTGTAACTGGTGTTTTGAGTTGGCCTGGATTGAATTTCATCCCTGACATGGAACGGCTGAGAGATGAGACTCTTCCCCCCGTCAGACACGTTCAGCCGGGCTTGTTTGGCGTCTAAGGTAAAAAAAAAAAAAAATAGGCGTTGTTTGAGAGGCGAGGAGTGTTTTCCCCTGCGGCTTCGGCAGCTCAGGAGGCCCTGCATTCTGTTTACACGCCTACGCTGAAAATAGACATCTCTTAACTAGTAGTCCACCCACCTGGATAGCAATAGTCAAATACAGGGGACAGGAACAGGGAGGCGGGGCTTCGAAGGACAGCTTTAAAGAGTTGATTGTATAGATAAAACCAAGGAGGGGAAAGCATGGCGAAGAAGTTACCTTAGCACAAAGGTGACGTCAGGGGCAAAACGTGAAAGAGGAGGTGTTGTGCGAAGAAGTATCCACAGCGAAAAGTATTTTGTTTGTTTGCCTTTTTGTTACTTTTTACAGGGCAAACTCAGCCCAAGGGCACTTTACATTACATATGGTTAGATTATTTTTCCTCTATCCGGCACAGGGAGGATAAGTGATTTGCCCAGAATTTACAGGATGTGGAACCAACGAAGGGACCCGAACGTGGTTCCTCAGTTACAAAGCCAGCCGCTTTAGCCTTGGGTCACAACTGGATACATGATGAGGGAGATGAACAAATTAGGGCAATAAAGTAACTACATCACACATGTAATGAGAGACAAAACCTGGGGTCCAAGTGTTTAAGGGGGTGATGATGTTCACCATAACACAGAGGCAGTATAAGAGAGGTAACTTGGAAGAAAAGGGCGGGATTTGTAGGGAGGCAAAACCTGGTAGCGGGTAAATGCTTGGGGTCGGGGATGAGGCCCAGAGGGCAGGAATGGAGTTTAACTAACTGAACCCACTCGAGGAAATGATTGGCCAACATAGTAACCACAGCACATGGAGGACATGCAGAACTAAACCTGGAAGAGAAAGATACAAGACAATTCATTTAAACCCCAACACAGAGATGATATTTGAGGCAGAGCCTAGAGGAGCGCATGGGGGATGAAATAACCACAGCGCAAATTTGGTATGGGTGATAGAACCTGGCAGGAACGACCATACAAGGAGATGTAATTAACTACAGGGCAGAGAGGGTACTCGAATGGCAGACTCTATGAGGGAAGGACATAAGGGAAAGGAATGTAACCTCATCATACTGTGTGATACTTGGTGGTACAAAAAGGAGGTGAAAAGTCCTGCACAGTGGTCTGTGACAAAAGGTGATGGAGGCATGGAGAGCAGGCAATAGAGACATGGAGAGGGAGACCCTGGGAGTGGACAGGGTGAGATGGTGGATGCCTAGAGGGCAGATGTTTGAGGCTTGGAGACCCTCGATAGAGTTTTGGAAAGTGGGTGATGGACGCTTGGAGAGTGGGCAACGTCTGGTTGGAAAGCATTTGATGGAGGCCTACAAAGTATTAATTGGTGCCCAAGAGAGTGGGCAAAGAAGGAAAGGCCAATAAGAAGCAGGTGTCAGGAGAGCTGGTGATGGAGGACTGGAAGTGAATAACAGAGATCCTGGATAATTAGTAACCAGAGTCTAGAGATGACTAATTTGATTTTCAGTAGCATTCATGTAGCGCTAACGGGACAAAGCCATGGTGGTTGATGTAATTTGCTACCGGTGTACTGACGCCTGTCCTACTATGACTCTGCAAACTGGGCCAAGTGCAACCCTTTCCTTACTTGACTCTCAGGTTAGCAAGTTTGAGCAGCGATAGTGACAGACTTCTCAGGGAGGGGAACAGCCTTTACTATGCGGCCGGAACCATGCATGCCTTTACCACACAGGCTTTACAATGCAGGTGTCTTTACCACGCATGCCTTTATCATGCATATTTTTACGACGACTATGCCTTTACCACGCATGCCTTACAACGAAAATGTAAGTATTGCGCTGGTAAGTGTGTTATATGTGTGTGTGTTAGGGCAAGGGTGTTTTTAGGGTTTGGGAGGGTATGGGTTTTTGGGTGGCAAGGGTATTTTTAGGGTTTAGGGTGGGTGTGGGTTTTTGGGTTTCAAGGGTATTTTTAGGGGTTAAGGTGGTTATGGGTTTAGGGGTTGTGGGTTAATAAGGTGATATGTTGGTCCCTGAAGATGAAATAAAGGAATCTATTTACCTTACTCGTGAGTGCAATCCGACTTCTTTCTGAAGGTTTGTGGTTGATATATATATATATATATATATATACACATACATATATGTGTGTATATATAGAAAATTGAAACCACTTCTTATGCTGATGATACTCAGTTGATCCTAGTGCTGGATAAAAATTCTACCACTGCAGAAGGGCAATTTCAACTATGTCTTACAGAAGTCATTAGTTGGTTGCAATTTAACCACCTTATTTATTTATTTATTTGAAGAGTTTTATATAGCGCTGGCTAGACCCGTAGGTATCAGAGCGTTTTACATGAGGATCGTTGCGTTACAAGTTACAAATTACATCCGTTACCAGAGCATAGTAAAACATAGGCGAAAAACAATGTAAATGTAATACTGAGAAACTGAGATCATGTTATTAGGAAAGGCCAACCCTTTTACTCCCAGCTTATGGTGGCCAAAAGATAACCCCCCCCCCCCCCCCCACCGCTGGATACAGTGGAAGTGGTAAAGAATCTAGGAGTTAAATTCAATACTTTACTCTTCTTACTTCCACAAGTGCCAGCAGTGGCTAGGAAGTGCTTCCAGTTGATTCAAACGTTAATATATTTTTTTAACCTATTACCGCTCACGGCAAGAAAAACAGTAGCCATTGCCCTTATTACCTCGCAACTCGACTACTGCAATGACCGCTTTACAAAGGCATGTGTGATAATGGCATGCATGGTCACGTCATTCATCCCTCAGAAAGGAATGTGGGGTGCAAGAGCTTAGAACTCCACAAATAATCACAGATGCAATAACTTAATATCCAGCCCAGTGCCTGGCTTTATGTGTATGAAAGCACTTTTAATCACAAAGCAGAACTATATACTGCACAATGCCATTAGATTATTGAATGCAGGGTACTACACCTCGTTACAACACATCCTGCCTCTCCAGTATTTAACCTGCCTGGTGGACACTATCAATTATAATCTAAAGTGTTCCTTGATAGAGGCATGAATTAGACACAGGTGCAGATCACTTTACGCTTCCCCCACAGGTTCAAATATAGAGTCCAGTTGCTCCATTATTGGTGTGGGCAGAAAAGTTTTAAGTCCAAGAGCTTGTGTCTTTTGCATGTGTTACAGTCTCTCTGTTCTGTTGCAGACAGAGGTCTGCATTACCTACATGTTGGTTCTGTAATGATTTTGGGCTGTAAGTAGGGCACAGCCTGTGTCTACAGTGTGCATGGCAGCCTTCCTTCGAAAAAGGCTTTGCCAGATGAATGCAGCATGGTGGGCCCAGTCGTAGCAGTCACAGCAGCTTGTGCAGTTGTGGACCTCCTCTACCCAAATACAGACGGGTCCTACGGCAAGGCAACTGCAGCCCTCACTGGGCCAATTGGTCAGCAAGGATGTGTCCCTGGTAGCTGCAGTCTTCCTAGGTCAACTGGCTCTACCTTAGTGGTGCCACGGCTTCTTACTCCTTCGGTGGCAGCAGCATCAGTTTATGGCTGAAGCGACTACCTAGAGGACACAATGGTTACCGAATTTGTTCAGTCTTCGGGTGCAGTTCTTAGCAGGAACTGCAGAGAGAGACTGGGAGACCCACTCATATCACAAATCGCTCCTGGCTTCGCTCTCTCAAGTATTCTGCTCTCTTAGGGTTCTTTTCATGCCTGGAACATTTTGGAATTACCCTTACTCCTGTGTTGGAAGTTTCATAGATTCACATGCTTGAATCATTCCCCGTCATCGAGATGGGAGTCCCACGTGCCTAGACAACTATTGGTATACGTGCTCTTTACAAATACTAATAACATAGAATAACATAACGGTACATTGTAATAGCAATACAGCGTTTAACATAGACTAGAAAGGCCCTAGGACCTTTCGTTTTATAACATATCATAGTCATTGTTAAAAAAGAGACCAAATATAGGTTTGAACCAATTAGTTTGCCCTGCCCTCTAGAACACTCCTGTGAGAAGCTCCAGTCCCTCAGATTTTCTACTGCACGTCGTACTAGGGAGTCTCCACTGAGCTTTACTCAGTTGCTTCATTCCTAAGCTTGGTTAAGCACTTGAACGCCTTTTTTCCTGCAATTTATGTTGTCAGACTACAGGAAGCGTTTTCCTCCATCTTCTTCTCACACAGCGCCAACCACTCCACCAGTGCCAACAGCGTTCATCCCTCCATCTACTCCATGGCAAAACCCACTCTTGCTGCCTACTTCTAAATGCCATTCATTGCAGTCACTTTGCTTCAAGATCCTGGGACTTCTGATGGCGATCATGAGTATGGTGTGATCCGTGACCCACACCAAGAATGGAATGATTATCTCATTCCCACGCCATCATCTCCCTCTCCAATCCCTGTTGATTCTCCACCCGAGGATATTGGTGGGCTCCATAATTTACTAGAGCGAGCAGCAAAGCAGTTTTTCTACTTACCTATGCCTTCTACACAAACGGACTGCTTCCTTTACGATTTTCAGGAACCATTTAGTAAAACGGTAAGAGCTATGCCCATTGAAAGTTACATCTGGGAGGAAGGCTTGAAAGTCATGATACTCCAGCCACAGTAACTGCGGTCTTCCCCATCTGGAGAAAAAGTACAATGCTCCAGAGGACGCTCCTGCTTGTCTGACAGGTCACCCGAAGCCTGACTCAGTCATCTTTCAGGCAGCACAACACAGGTCGAAGAACCTGTCAGCACCAATAACAGCACCCAGACAGAGAAGGCAGGAGCCTTGACAATGTTGAGAAAAGCTTCTCCTCCATGTCGGTGCTCACTGTTAGGGCAGCAAATTCTCTCATGGTTCTTGGGAGATATGACCGCCAGATGTGGTCCAATCTTGCCCCGTTCCTGGATCAACTACCCGACGAGAGTAAATCAGTGGCCAGAAAGATCCTCCAGGAAGGATAACGCATGTCGTCGGAAGTGATCGACTATGCGATGGACATTGCCACAACTGCCTTTAGATTGACATTGTTCTGCATTCTGTCCATCAACTGTTGGTTTTGCATTTGTCACCCCGAGTGGGACGGGTATGCCCAGACGTGGGTCCCGTGCTCTCCATGCCACTGGAATCAAGCTATCCTGGCTGAAGAGGGTGAAACCCCGAAACCGGTCCTAGGATGCTTGTTTCCAGTCCAGGGAGGACCTGGCTTGGCAGTTCGGGCTGGACTGTTCCCATGAGGCACAGGGTCAAGACTGATTTGCATATGGCTGGGTTCAAACTGGAATGGCATGGTGAGCAAAAAACGATGGATTTAGGCCCAGATCTCTGTACTGGGGTGAATGTATGACATTGTTCTGCATTCTGTCCATCAACTGTTGGTTTTGCATTTGTCACCCCGAGTGGGACGGGTATGCCCAGACGTGGGTCCCGTGCTCTCCATGCCACTGGAATCAAGCTATCCTGGCTGAAGAGGGTGAAACCCCGAAACCGGTCCTAGGATGCTTGTTTCCAGTCCAGGGAGGACCTGGCTTGGCAGTTCGGGCTGGACTGTTCCCATGAGGCACAGGGTCAAGACTGATTTGCATATGGCTGGGTTCAAACTGGAATGGCATGGTGAGCAAAAAACGATGGATTTAGGCCCAGATCTCTGTACTGGGGTGAATGTATGACATTGTTCTGCATTCTGTCCATCAACTGTTGGTTTTGCATTTGTCACCCCGAGTGGGACGGGTATGCCCAGACGTGGGTCCCGTGCTCTCCATGCCACTGGAATCAAGCTATCCTGGCTGAAGAGGGTGAAACCCCGAAACCGGTCCTAGGATGCTTGTTTCCAGTCCAGGGAGGACCTGGCTAGGCAGTTCGGGCTGGACTGTTCCCATGAGGCACAGGGTCAAGACTGATTTGCATATGGCTGGGTTCAAACTGGAATGGCATGGTGAGCAAAAAAACGATGGATTTAGGCCCAGATCTCTGTACTGGGGTGAATGTATGACATTGTTCTGCATTCTGTCCATCAACTGTTGGTTTTGCATTTGTCACCCCGAGTGGGACGGGTATGCCCAGACGTGGCTCCCGTGCTCTCCATGCCACTGGAATCAAGCTATCCTGGCTGAAGAGGGGTGAAACCCCGAAACCGGTCCTAGGATGCTTGTTTCCAGTCCAGGGAGGACCTGGCTTGGCAGTTCGGGCTGGACTGTTCCCATGAGGCACAGGGTCAAGACTGATTTGCATATGGCTGGGTTCAAACTGGAATGGCATGGTGAGCAAAAAAACGATGGATTTAGGCCCAGATCTCTGTACTGGGGTGAATGTATGACATTGTTCTGCATTCTGTCCATCAACTGTTGGTTTTGCATTTGTCACCCCGAGTGGGACGGGTATGCCCAGACGTGGGTCCCGTGTTCTCCATGCCACTGGAATCAAGCTATCCTGGCTGAAGAGGGGTGAAACCCCGAAACCGGTCCTAGGATGCTTGTTTCCAGTCCAGGGAGGACCTGGCTTGGCAGTTCGGGCTGGACTGTTCCCATGAGGCACAGGGTCAAGACTGATTTGCATATGGCTGGGTTCAAACTGGAATGGCATGGTGAGCAAAAAAACGATGGATTTAGGCCCAGATCTCTGTACTGGGGTGAATGTATGACATTGTTCTGCATTCTGTCCATCAACTGTTGGTTTTGCATTTGTCACCCCGAGTGGGACGGGTATGCCCAGACGTGGGTCCCGTGCTCTCCATGCCACTGGAATCAAGCTATCCTGGCTGAAGAGGGGTGAAACCCCGAAACCGGTCCTAGGATGCTTGTTTCCAGTCCAGGGAGGACCTGGCTTGGCAGTTCGGGCTGGACTGTTCCCATGAGGCACAGGGTCAAGACTGATTTGCATATGGCTGGGTTCAAACTGGAATGGCATGGTGAGCAAAAAAACGATGGATTTAGGCCCAGATCTCTGTACTGGGGTGAATGTATGACATTGTTCTGCATTCTGTCCATCAACTGTTGGTTTTGCATTTAGATTGCTGGCAGGTGTAGCCATTTTATGCTGCAAGGGCTGGCTTAGGACAACATCCTTCCATCCTGAGGTCCAAAACTAAATTCTCGACCTTCCTTATGATGGAGAAGCCCTTTTAGGCAAACAGGTCGATGAGGCACTTCAAGCTATCAAGACAGATACCGACACAGCTAAGTCATTGGGGACGCTGCAGTTTCATAAGGTGCCCTTTCGAAGCCACGGAGGGTGAGGCCTTCCATCTTACAGGGGAGGTTATCAGCAATATCGGTACCCCCTTACTCCTCTTCATCTCAGTCCCATTGTCCCCAGTATGCCCAACGGCAGCCACCACCAGTGGCTTGCCACCGGTCTACCGCAATAGGTATGGCAGGACGTCAGACCAAGGATTCAGCTTGTCACCAATGACCACCTACAGGCTCCGGCTATTCCTCACCAATCAAGTTAGGGGGCAAACTATCTGCATACCTTCATCGCTGGGAGGCTATAACTATGGACCAATGGGTTCTCAACCTTAATCAATTTGGCCATATTCTAGACTTTCTTCAAATTTCACCTCCCACTCTACCTCAACTCTCTCTTCCAAAACATCTCCCTTATCTCCTGCACTTGGCGAAATCCTCCTCGACCTCCTGGCTGCTTTTGACACCGTATCCCACCACACACCGAGCGAAAGACTCTACCACATTAGCATCCAAGGAGACACGCTCAGAGGGATCACCTCCTTGCTCACCAGATGAACCCAGAGGATCCATATCCCACCTCCCACCTTTCACCTCTGAACTCAAGGATCTCACCTATGGTGTCCCCCAGGAATCATCCCTCAGTCCCACGCTCTTCAATGCATATATGAACCTGCTGGCAAACATCGTCAGATCCCACAGTCTCAACATGATTTCCTATGCAGAAGACACCCAACTCATCCTTTCACTCACCAACGACCCCACCACCACCAGAACCAACTTCCACAGATGAATGACAAGCGTCGCTGACTGGATGAAGAAGAACTGCCTGCAGCTGAACGTAGACAAGACGGAAGTACTAATCTTTGGCAACAGCAGCAGCATATGGAACGACTCCTGGTGGCCATCACACCCAGGATCCACACCCACTCCCTCAAACCACGCCAGAAACCTCAGAATCATCATTGACAACAAGCTTACCATGAAATCACAGATCAACTTGGTCTCCTCTGTCAGCCACCCCTACACATGAGATGCACCATGACACAAGCCCTAATCACCAGCCGACTGGACTACGGCAATGCCCTCTATGTAGGAAACCCCACACACCTTCTACAGAGACAACAGACCATACAGAATGTCTCCTCCATCAGCTTCCTCACTTTAAGCATGCTACGTAAGATCTTCAAGTGGCTAACCCTACACACGAGATGCACCATGACACAAGCCCTCATCGCCAGCCGACTGGACTACAGCAATGCCCTCTACGTAGGAAACCCCACACACCTTCTACAGAGACTTCAGATCATACAGAACGCCACAGCCAGACTCATCCTCGGCCTTCCCCGACGAACCCACATCACACCCCACCTCAGGAAACTCCACTGGCTCCCCATATAGAAAAGATGCCAATTCAAGCTGCTGACCCACGGACACAAGGCTCTTAACAACCAAGGACCTGCCTACATTAACCACAGCCGGAACTTCCACCAACCATTGAGAAGACTATGCTCCGCCTCCCTTTCACTTGCCCATACTCCCCGCGTGTACTGAAGCAGAAGTGGAGGACGCTCCTTGTCCCACATTGCCGCAAAGACCTGAAACAGCCTCCCCATGCACCTCCGAACCATCACCTCACTTCTGGAATTCTGAATGGCTCTCAAGACTTGGTTGTCCAAATAAACCTCTGGGGCCTGCAAGCGCCTGGATACCCTATTGGGTGATTAGTCGCGCTTTATAAATCTGATTGATTGATTGATCAGGGTTGGCTCACACCTCCATCAAGGTCCACTTAGCTGCTATCTCCTGCTTTAGGAGATTATCTACCTTACCTTCATTATGGTAATCTAGAATCATTAAGCAATTCCTCAAGGGACTATTTAGGGTCTTTCCAACAAAACTAGCAGCTCAATATTGTCCTCTCACAGCTCATGTAACACCCATTCGAACCCATTCACAGAGCATATCTGAAATTTGTTTCCTGGAAGGTAGCTCTACTCGCAGCATTGCCATCTGCCAGGCAAGTGAGCAAAATTCAAGCTCTAACCATTCAGGAACTTTTCCTGCAATTCAGGAACAATAGAGTGGTCCTCCGGACAAACCATAAGTTCATTCCTAAAGTCCCTTCAGACTTTCATTTAAATGAACCTCTCATCCTGAATACATTCTTTCCAGATCCTGCGACTCCAGCGGACAGAGCCCTTCATTCCTTGGATGTCAAGAGATGCTTGAAGTTCTATTTGCATAAGACTAGAGGCTTTCACAAGTCTAATCAACTCTTTGTGGCCTACAGTGCTCCACAAAAGGGTTGTCCTCTTTCCAAAACGAGAATTGCTTGTTGGATTTCCAGCACCATTCGTATTGCCATCAAGCAGCAGAGAAGCCGTTACAGACGTGTACACGCTCACTCTACCAAAAGGGTTTCAGCCTCAATGACGTTGATTGCTGGTATGCCAATCCGGGACATCTGCCGTGCAGCTACTTGGAAGAATGCATACTCCTTCACCAGGCGTTACTGCGTGAATTCTAAAGTTTGCTACAAAACAGCAGTGGGTCAGGCAGTACTGCAACATCTTTTCCAGTGACGGCGAGCTTTCTTCTTAACCCCTCCATTCTTTTTTCTGGCTATGCACATTTTTTCTTTCTACTCTTTTCCTATTACACCTATTTGTATATCCATATATTTATATAGGTATTGGTTTATAGCTTTGTATCTGTTTTATAGATATGATATATCTATGGATTCATACTCTACATAAGAAAACAAAGAAGTAACAGAAACAATGTTCTTCCTAACTGCTTTTTAATCTGATTCAAACATGTGAATCTATGAAAGTTACAATACCGGAGTAAGAAATAAGTTACTTACCTGTAACTGTAGTTCTCCAGTATTAGAATCTTTTATAGATTCACGTGACCCACCCTCCTCCCCTGAGAAACTCACTTTACTCCCTCTTTTCTTTGGGTGTATCTCAAACATGTGTGCTTTGAAAATCTGATGGACTGGAGCTTCTCACAAGAGTGTTATAGAGGGCAGGGCAACCTGATTGGTTCAAACCTATGTTTGGTCTTTTTTTTAACAATGACTGTGTTGCAAAACTAAAGGGCCTAGAGCCTTTCTAGTCTATGTTTAACTTTGCATTCCTATTACAATGTATCGTGGGACTCCCATCTTGACGATGGGGAATCATTCTAGCATGTGAATCTATGAAAGATTCCAATACTGGAGAACTACAGTTAGAGGTAAGTAACTTATTTTCTTCTTGGCTGTCTCACCTCCTGCAGGTACAGGATGGTCTCCTTCCCTCTCGCAGCACCGAGGCAGGCAGGCTTCTAAAGTACTTGGTAGACTCTCAGCTTCTCCATCAGAAAGTGCAAACTTCGGGTGATATACCCTCACCTCTATGAGACAGGCAGTCAGGCAGACACTAGCCCCAGTCACACAACAGTCCTTCGAATATTTGTTCAGCACTCCATTGCTTGGCTATGAAGAACTTGGGTCTGGAACAAAGTTCATGGTTTTAGTTCCACTTGTATAAGCATTTTGCAGCTAGGTGATGTGGTTCCACTGTCTTAAGGCTTCCAGAACTAGTTTGTGATAGTTCCTTTTCAAAGGTAATTTCTAAGCTGCACTCCAGATACAGCTTTGTGTAAAGTGATGTTTCTCACAGCAGGTACCAATGCTCCTGGCTCAAAGCAATAAGTACCCAAAACATGGACACAATGAAGTATGAGGTCTCGTCACCTGGCTGACATCAGCCTTCTTGAAGCAGTGATCAGGGACAGACAAAGGGACAGGCTTGCCCTAGAAATCTCTTCACCATGAACAACAGAAATCGCATTACCACCCCTCGCCCTTACCATCATTCAAATGGTATTGCTCAGGAAGAACTAATAGCAGCATTTTGCTAACAAAATCTTCCCCGAATTTCAAAAGGTAGCACTATCTCCATCCTCCTCACTTCAGTGTCTGGATCTCCACCCTCTAGCTACAGAAATGTAGGCAATGCACTTCCAATGTCTAGGGAAGCTGGCCTCATCCTCCATCTTGTGTCTTGCTAAACCAAGGGGATCCAAATTGAACTCTACTAGCTTCAGTATTCAGACTCAAACAAAGAGTCCTGCTACCATATAGGTATTGCATGCTCACCGTATACACATGCACTTGACATGTACAAGGGATGTCAGCGATAGGTTCTTTGTCTTCAGATAACAGTAGACCTTTACAGGAGAGAAGTCAGTACACCACACTCACTGTGACAAAAGACCTAGTCACATTATAATCATAAAACACAATACGCTGCCACCAATGCTTTACGTGATGCAACCATGACAGGCACAGTAATCCACTGTTCTCTCTGGGCAGGCTTGGTGTGCCCCTCCAGGTCACATGACAGGCCCTGTACCTCACAGTGGGCCGTACGTTCTAAAACATTTTCCCATAGACACAGATTGGGTAAAACCATTTGATACATCTGGCCCAATGGTAGGGATAGGTCTATGTCTCTCCGCTCAAACTAGATACTAGATTCACATGCAGCAGGGCATCTAGGGCAGTTGCCCACTCCTGTTCACCATACAGGAGACATTTCTGTCTCAATAGAGCTTCATACCAGAGACAAGGTACATCTCCGGAATGAGAAGCGCTGGTCCTGACAGCAGGCTGTGGAGGTCCATACAGTAAGCAATGGAAGTCTGCAGAGGGGGCCTGGAAAGTGGGTGGTATTGGTTTCGAATGTGAGAATGAGGGCCTGTAGAAAGGCAGTGGTTATGTGAAGAGTAGCCAACCAAAGCTTAGAGTGGGCATTGGGGAACCAGAGAAAGATGAAGGCTTCAAGAGTGTGAAAAGGAGAGCTTCCAAATGAGATCTATAGAGAGGGTGATGGAGGCCTTGATAATGGGGGTCGTGGGGTGGTGAGTGGATGATGGAGGGTCGTATGTAAATGCTGTTTGAATTGAAGCCTTGAGGATTTGTGAAGGAGGACTGGAAAATGGGTAATACAACTCGGAGAGCAGATGAGGGAGGAAGATAAAGTGGGTGATGGAGGCCTTCAAGGGGTAAAGAGGATGGTCTGGAGCAGTTTACGTAGGCATGGAGAGTATGCCTTGTAGGCTTGAAATTAAGTTAAGAAGACCTGCAGAGCAGGCAAAAACACCTGGAGAACAGAAATTGGAAACCCAGAGTGACAGTAGCTTAGAGAGTACAAAAAGGAGACCTTCAGAGTAAAGCCTGCAGAATAGCGACAGAGGCCTTGAGGGTTGGTGATAGAGTCCTGGAGAATGGTTAATGTGGATCTACATAATGGGTTAAGGAGGCCTGGGAAATTGTTGACTTAGCTGTGAAAAGCAGGTGCTGGAAATATGAAGAGCAGATAAAGAAGGCTTGGAAACAGTCAGTGGAGGGCTTTGGTATGAGGCTTGGAGAGCAGGTGAAAGAGGCCTTGAGTTTGGCTGATGGGGAACTCGCAGTGGAGACCTGGAGAATTGGTTAAAGAGGCCTGATAAATAGATAATGAAGCACTGGAAAGCAGGAGGTAGAACTGAAGATTTGGCAAGTAAGGTCTGGAGTGTGAGTTATGGAGGCCTGTAAAATAAGTGATTGAAGCCAGAAGAATGGACAGTGGAGTCATTTAGAGGGAATCTGGATATTGTTGAGCCCTAGATGCATGGAGCATAGTTTATAGATACCAAGACAGTGGTTGACAGAGGCTTGACAAACTGTTAATAGAGGCGAGAGATTGGGTTAATGGTCTGTTGCATCTTCTTTGTCAAGCCTACCTTTGTGAAACTGTGATCCTCTATTGGCATGCTTCCAGGACTCCAGGGCTCTGGGTGTGAGGTGGGGCTGGATTCTCCCTGCCAGGAGAAGGACGGAATTGGCAAGAAATCATCCACACAATAACATATCTGGGCATGCAGATGGCATCATGATGCAGTCACGTCTCAGGTTCCATCACAAGCATTCTCGCTTCGCTCTCTGTTTGAGTCACCTCTTACATCTCTTTTACATGGCAGTTCCATAGTAAGGTAATACTAGACAGCCACTAGCGGCTCCTTCAACAAATGGTGTCAAACCATTTCCGACAGAGGTTCATACATGTTGGCGCATTGGTATAGCCCCCGCAGAAGTCAAAGAGGGACTGGAACTTTGAGGTATCGCCTTCTTCCGTGCACTGCAGAAGGCAGTACAGCAAAGAATCAGTTTCTGTAGGTGACAGGCATTGGGGAGAGTAAACAGTGCAGGCATGGTGAGCTGTGGGGATGAGCACTCAGAGTTTGGTCAGAAAGCTGAGGTTCACACCAGGCATCTTATCTCTCCAACTGAGTGGCCCACACTCTCTCTCCAGCCTACCATGCTTCTTTTCCGGGCCCAGTGGTCATACATACAGTTTGGCTGACAGGGCCAGCAATATATGGATAGTGACCATAAAGTTATCTGAAAGCCTCTTAGTGAATGACCATTCAGGGTTTGCCAGATATGAGGTTGGGATACACATACTTTTTCTGCCATGGAAGGGGCTCAGTGGTTCCAGTGGGCTGGTTGCAGATGGGAAGTTGAAAGAAATGGGGCAGAGTGTATGGACGGCTAAATATCTTTGATGACAAGAGGATTAGGTAGTGAGTGAGTGTGGTCGGGGCATAAAAGAGAGAGTGCATGTAAATTGTCTAGTATTTCACTTTCATCCCATAGCATCTGTTCCTCCATGCATGCAAGGGCCATCTCGGGCAAAATGACCAGTGCTAAACTAGATACAACAAGTCAACTAGTCTGCTTCAAAAGAAATGTACACTTTTGTGCCTGGTTGTGTCCGAGTGCTACCAGGAGATCATCTGTCTCTGATTATCGAAACATTTAGTTCCTGTTGTTCCAGCAGTCTTTACTCTGCTTCCAAGATCTGCACCAAGTACATTTGTGGCCTGTCAGTCCTCCTGTTCCCGGACCTTCATTTATGTTCTGTCTCTTGGGAGCTTACATAAGTCTGGGTTCCATTAGCCACATGGCACATACCACACTGCCTCCAACCACTTCATCTGGTTAAGGTCTGTACCCAGCCCTTGCTCTCCAGCCAGCAGGTGTTCAGGTTATGAAGGTTGCTGGTGCAAATCCAAAGTTTCGAGCTCAACACCCTCAGAAATAGAAAATATAGCTGAGGTGTGGGAATTTCCAAGTTTGGATCCTCAGCCCCAGCCACTCCCTAGTTTACTTAAGGTTTCTCACTTACAACTAAAAATCTATCAAATGAGTTGTCATTGCCAAGCTTTTCAAAATATCACAACCCTTAAGAGTAAAAAGTGGGATGTGGTAGCAAGGACTTTACATTAGTTCTCTCCCTTGTCAAACTCTTGCTGCTTCGATTCATCCGCACCAGGGTTGGACTGGGGAACTGAAAGCATCCCTGGCAAAAATGCTCAAATCAATCAGCCCTCTCCCTTTGTCTCCTCATACATTCTCTTTCTTTTCATCCATTTATTCTCTCTCACTCTGCTTTCTTCTCCCTCTTCTCCCTCTCTGATCGCTTTCTCTCTACCTTATTCCTTCCTCTCTCCCTCACTCTCTTTGTCTCTCGTTTTTGAAGCCTGCTGCAGTTCACCCCGGGGAGCTGGAGAAAATTACAGAGGCACCAGGAGCAGCCCTGAGCTTTCAAAACTGTCCTCCAAGTGCTCCAGCCCACTGGGGGGATGTCTGGTGGCATATAAGGCCTGTCTGGCCCTGATCTGCACTAAACATCTTCTCTCCAACAGAAGACTTTGGAAGCTATGGTGCTAGACAGGCTGAGCCTGCTTACACACATTCTTTGTCTATCTTAGCTCTGAGTCTCACTAAAGAAACAGGCATGACTTTCTCTCCCCCTACTCACTCAGCGAGGCTGCCTCGGTACAAAAGAGAGGCACGTTTGTGCACTTACCACTGGAAACTAAATACAGAGCACTTACATAGAAATAGAAGCACTACTTTATGGAACCTTTCCAACTCGCTTCTCATCTTAAGGGAAGCACATTAGGTGGGAACTTGGTTAGTGAATTCCCAATGTTCAGTGTCAGAATACCAGCATTCCAGTGATCAGAAACAGGAAGAGGATTATGCCAAAAGAAAAGAAGAGTGATATGTCGCAGGAAGTTTAGAGTATGTGCGGGTTTGACTAAGGGGTTAGTGGTTGGGTTAGGCTAAGTATGAGATCTAGGCTGATGGTCAGTGTAAGGCTTGTGGTTAGGATTAGGTTTATGGTTAGGGTTAGTATTAGGTTTATGGTGTGCCAGTTTCGGAGCCATAATTAGCCTTATGATTTGTATTAGAGTTAGGTTTAGTATTAGTGTTGATGAAGACGTAGAGGTTAAACAGGTGGAGTGGTTTCAATGTAGTGTTTAATTACATTATATGCCACTGTAGATGTAGGTCGATGTATTGAGTCATATACTGTGTTATTTAGAGGTGCGGGACCTTGAAGTAGCAACTTGTAATGCATCAGTGTCCTGATGTTTCCCAACCACGGCTTAATGGGGTCCTGACATAATTGTGACAATAGTTGGCATAGTTTGAACATGTTGACATGAATGTGCCCTTTTCTTGATTCATGCAGGCCGTAGGATAAAGGTGGGCATTATTGGCATGTTGTAGTCTTGATGGGGTATAAAAGTGGCAATGTATAGCGTATAATGGTCATCCCTTGTATGGCGGTTTTCATCCTCTGCCTATTTATTCCACAGGATGATTGTGTGAGTCTGTGGCATAATATAGGACTGGAAGGAGCAGGGTGGAAAAATGAAAGGACGTTGAATGTAGAAGGAATGAAAAATGCTCGATAAAGTTTGAAAAAATACATCTGCGTTGAATTGCATATACACATTTTATGACCTGCCTGTAATGCCTAGTTTATAGCCAATTTTTAGGGAAATTGTGCTGAAAAATGCACTATTTTGATTCAATTTTTAAAAGTTTTCTTGCAGACTGCATACCCTGTAACAGTTCTGGTGAGGTTAAACCTACACAGGATAAAAGTATTGGAATATTTCATTAGTGCCTCATTAAAGCCTATGGCTTTCTAGCCGATATATGTGAAATTTGTGTTTAAAAATGTGTCATTTGGCCCTGTTGTGTATTCAAAATGTTTTGTTGGCGGAGAAACCTGTCGAACTCCCAGTGTTGTAAGACTTACTCCCTTCATTTGCATCCCATGTATGTCATGTTTTCATGCCCCATCTAATTCAAAGTACCTGAAGCCCCTGTCTGTTCACCGCCTTGCCCTTTACTTGAGAAAGCCCTTAACTTCTGAGCATCAGGCACTGATGTTTGGAGTCTAGGAATTCATACACATATCTTCCTAACAACAAGGCCTTAGACACAGACAAAGACCTGCATAATGTCAATGGGCCAGGTGTACGACGGTTTTTAGTGTGCTCAAACGGGTTTTAGACCCGTTTGCGCACGCTAAAAACCTTGGGCCCATGTACAAAATCTACTTTGCGAGTCGCTATTGCGACGCAATTTGCGAGTCGCAAATTGCTTGGCCGTTCATCTGGCCCTAAGTCTTTTACTTTATCAATTCTATCATTACACATAAAATCTCTATACAGTGTCTATGGTAGAGCGGTTTTAGATCTGGGTCTCAGGCACAAATGATAGTCCTAACTAGGGAAGAGAGGTTCTCAGCACAGAGGCTTCGTGCACAGACTTTCCAGTCAAAGACCCTTCAGGCACAAGGATTTCCAGACACGGACCATAAACTCACTGCATTACGAACAGACTTTACTTCTTGCTGACGCAGACCCTCTTAACCTGAGGGCCTTGTGCGCAAACCTTTCTAGGCTCTTATACTAAGAGAGACACCTTGCAACAACCCTGTCCTGCTTGTCGATGGTGAACATTAACACCGCCGTTCAGTGCGCAACAATAATTCTGGCAAGCTGTGTTTGCTCCAGATTTCAGATTCCGAGTCAGTTGCAAATAGATCTTCTACTTTGGGTTTTTGCCACTGCACAGTCCTCTAAATATTACCTGTAGAAATAATCATGGGCAAAATGGTGTAAAAAGTGGAATACTATGCAGTAATACTGGCTGGTAAGATCGGTTCTGCATGTTATTACCAACTTTGAAATGCGAATCCGAATGAGGTCCAGAAAATTCTGGGATAATTCTATTCACATGCAGTTACGTTATTTCCCCGGACGGTTTTTGTGACAGGTATTTTGGACCTATTCAGAATTAGGAACTGAGAGTGCGCACTCATGTTTCTAATCTTTCTTCAACGAGGTCAGAGAAAATGTCCCTCTTTTTGATTGGGTCAGTAATCCGAATTCAGGTTTAAAAGAGAGTTTGCACCTGAATCGTAATTATAAATTTTGCTAAATTGCCAAACTACTCAGTGGCTTTCCTCACACAAATTCAGCTAGGTAAAACCTGGCAAGATTTGTGTGGAGAAAAAACACAACATTCTGAGTTTCACATTTCAGAACAAGGGTAAATATGGGGTATTATCGTGGTAGCGATAATTCCGACCAACAGAACTCATAATAATGCAAAATGCTGAATCCAAGAAAACCAATGTTAGTAATTCCCTTTGTGTTATTACTGCTTCGTATTCCTTCACACTGGGAATGAGCACTGTTGTCAGCAACGCACAGACCCATCCACTTCTGATAACGACTGCAAAGGAATATAGTTGAACCAATGGCGGTGTTGCACGTAAATTGCCATATAATTTATGGCTATGCTAGAATTTCAGTGGCTGTCTTTGGCGAAGTTAGGATGTTACTGTTTCCGCATTGTACATTATAAAGTAATGATATATTTTCGGCGGGCTTACTGCAAAATGTTACTTCCTCTGTATCTCAGTGGAGACTCGCTCATGCCAAATATCACTATACTTCTGCAATGGGCCTCTCTAATCTCCCATATCACCCTCCTTGTACCCTTAAAAGGAGCCTCTCTGTCTATATCTCTGTCCTCATACCCTTCATGGGAGTCTCGCTAATTGCCAATATCACTGTTCCTTGTACCCTTCCTTTGGTGGAGTATCTTTAGGAGTATTATAATTTCCCAAACCATGTAACTTCTCGAGAGATTCCCTATCAGTGATTTTCTAATTCTGTAAACCAATGTCCTCCTACTTTTCAGTGGAGACTCTCTAAGTCCCAATACCAATGACCTCGTACCATCCATTCAGTGGAGTCTCTTAAAAGTTACACTCATTTCTCATATCAGTGGACGCATACTATTCACTGGAGTCTCTTCAATTCCACATATGAATGTCACTGTACCCTTCAAATAAGCGACTGTCATTCCCAATAGCAAAGACCCTGATCCCCTCTGGTTCCGTCCATCACTGGCCTCCTATCCTTCGGTGAAGCGTATCACTAACCCCACGCTGTAGTCCTTGTAAACGTTCTGCTGTCCTTCAATACCAGGTTAGGTCCCACCTCGCTTCGCTTCACCCCCTCTCAAACATATCAAACACAAATTAAGGATACAGATTAGATTACTTACACAGGGATGCCATCTCCTTTGGCAGGTCAGTAGGGAAGCTTCTGAAGTAGGCCCCGCCATTGGTGAGGTCAAAGGGAGGGGAACCACGCATGTTGCTGGAGAAGGCAAAGGGGTACATGGAAGGTGGAAATCCATGTAGCTGACTGAGCTGAGTGCCGGTGGAGCATATCCTGTCCTTACTGGAAGACATGCTGGCCACTGCAGTAGCCTCCTCCTTGCCAACAGATCCAGTAAATTCTTCCTTTCCCAGTCTTGGTTTGCTTCGGCCTCCGGCCCCTTTCCCCTCCTCCTCTAGCCTTTCTCCCCCATCTCTGCATGAAGCGGTGTCACTGAATTTCATCCTGCTGTGGTAATAGGCAGACAGATATTCCCTGCGTGGTGCCACGGCATGGTGCGCCGGGGGGTGGTGGTTTTCCAGGGAGAGCCTGGGCAGTCCCTGAGTCCGAGGAGGGGAGGTTGACCCAGCCAGCCCGTTGCTAAAGTCAGCTCTTCTTGAGTATGGGGGTGCCAGGCTGATGCTGATGTCAGTCCTTCTCAATGGTGGGGGTCCCAATTCGATGCCCACCTCAGCCCTCCTCGCAGGTGGGGGTGCCAGTTCGAGGCTGATGTCAGCTCTTCTTGAGGACGGGGGAGCCAGATCGACGTCAGTTTTTCTTGAGGATGGGGGAGCCAGATCGAAACTGACGTCAGTTCTCCGAGAGGACGGCGGGGCCAGATCGAGACTGACAATGTGCCTTTCTGATGACTGGGAGCCAAATTGGTCCTGGTGTTCCTTCTGCTTTAACACCTTGTTATTCAATTAGGCGCTTCCTAGGCAAACGAAAGCAAGAAATGTTAGTGCAACTACCCCACTAACAGAAATGTGCGCATGCTTACACAAAGGTAGACACACACACAGACACAAAGACACACTTGCATCGGCAGAAACACACATATACAGAAGCAAGCATGCACACCCAAACATGCATGCATACATACATCTTGTGCCTGCTACACCCAGTGCTTAATTTGTAAAATAATTAGTGTCGGTGCCATTGCCAAATGTTTTTCTCCGAAGCCCACAGGCGTGCAGAGAATGTAGGGATTACTGAATACCAGGACTACCAGACTTCATTCCACCTGATGCCTCTTTCTCCAACCATCATACACCCCCAAACCCTTTTACACTTGCAAGTTTTTTTCATCCCTGCTTTCTCCGTTTGTTACAGTTTTTTTCTGTTCTCTTCCTCCTCCTTTCCTCCTTTTGTGTTTTTCTCTCTTTTGTTCTGAGTGAATGTCTGATGGGGAAAAGTAAGTGTTTGTCCCCAAAACTGAGTGTCAGTGGGCCCCACCTGCAATCACTGGTTCGTGTTAATCACTGACTGCACCTTGAGCTTTGGGAAAGACACCTGAAACGTTAGACATTCAAAGTTATCAGGAAATTGTCAGAGATAGTCAAAATATATATATTTTTACAATTGTAGTATATTGACCTTCTTTAAAGCAGCCCCCTCTCTAGGCTGGCAGTAGATTCTTCCTTTAATTCATTCAACACCCAACATTTGCTAATACAGCCACCTCGTGAACAACACTGGAATGTGCAGCAAATCAAAAATGTTATGAGGTCAAAGATGCATTCACATTCTTTGCCATGCCGGCTGTGTGCCGTGCTCCTCACTGCCCGAGAACCACCGAACAGAAGGATTTCGTCTCAGGTGGGCCCAAGTTTTATTGGAGGAAGTGTATAAATGAGGGTGTTGTGACTGAGAGCTAGAGTGATTCACTTATTTTTATTATATGATCAGCTGCCTTCATTCTCAACAAGTCAGACGTTCATAAAGTATAACAAGTATAGGAGCACACAGAAGGCCACAGCAGGCTTAGTCGCTTGCCATTTACAATGACTTACACTTCAGTCCTCTTCACTCTGGCACAGTTGAGACACCACCATGTTGGTGTTGGCGGCTGTTAGCTAAGTCATGGTTGAAGTACACGGAGATGGTCTAGGAAATGGGACCATGGGCATATAGGAGTACTGTGCGTTCTACTATTAGCATTGGTCCTGGTACCATCCACAACGAGCCAGTGTTTCCACATTTTGTTAGTGGAGGTGGCTTAGAAGTAAAAGTACGGTGTCCTGCATGCAGTAAGTACATTAGCCTAACATTCACATTCCTTATCACAGCGCTACATGTTAGAAACGTCATGACATACTTTACTTACTCTTCTTGCTTGCTCACAAGTGCTTCTTAAAAATGCACTATGTGCAATATAAAATACCAATAAAATGTGGAACAAGTTAGTTCTATATTTACACCAGAGATCAGTATTGTTTGACTGTGTACTTCACTAACATGACAAATTTACTGGATACTCTCACAAGACAGCAGAAGAACTTCAAAAGACATGGTTGTAGCTAAAAAAAATACTGTGGTGACAAACTATTTAGATTTAGATGACTAGGTGCATGAGCCTGTGGGCGCCATGGGTTAAATGAGAAATTACAGTTTCTGCCTGTAATATTGTAGTAGCACTGGCGCTTTTTTTTTGGAGGTGCTGTAGCTCCAGATTTGTTGGTGGCCAAGCTTTAGAAGACATTGAAATCTTCAGTGTCATCAGTCACCTGACCAGCTAAGATGAGGAATGGCATCACAAAAATGTGTGACGTTTCCTCTCCTGCAGGGCCTGGTATGGCAGGGTTTAGTGACTTAGTTTGCCTTTGCCCTACAAGCCTTTCAGTTGCATTGGTCTGTCGGATAACATCACTATTTAACAATTATTCTATGTGCCACTCTCTAAGCTGAGTCTCAACATTATAAGCTGCTGAACTCTTTTTTTTTAAATTACATGTATTCTCTTTGATATGTTCTTCTGCAGGGACTGACACAACAGGGGTATGCGATTTGTCTTTGCCCTGCATGCGAATCAGATGCAACAGCATGTCGGGTAACTTCACTACTTGACAATTGGCCCATTTGCCACCGTCTGAGCTGCCCTCAGCATTATCAGGTGCTAAACCTTTAAAATTGTATAATTACAAACATTCTTCGGATATGACACTTGCATTACAGTGTACTGGACATCCATTCCCTGGACACAACCCACAACACTTTTTTTTAAACAGAGGCTAAATGAGTAGTGGAAGTGGAAAGTTAGCCTCCCATCTCTGAGCAGGTCAAAATGAGAAATTACCATCTCCAATCTGAGCATGTGCATGCAATTTGAGTGGAATAGTGATGCCAGTTATAAAAAGTTTGCTTCTGGTAGGTCAGCCAAGATCCAAAAGCAATGAAGGAAAGCTGTTTCTCTGAAATCTTTTATACCGATGAGGAGCCCCAGAAAGAATTTACATCGTTGGTGTTTTGATCCCTCCGAAATCTTGTGTACCCCCTGATAAGTAGGTTGTGGTGTTAAAACCAAAATGACGCTCTTTAATCCTCTTCAGCATCTGTTAAAAAGTATTTGTTGATGCGCTGCCCGAGCTGGACGATTGTGATATGTGTACCTAATCAGACATTGTGTGGCAGGAATATCCTGAAATCTGCCTTTTCTCCTCCTTGTATTCCAATAAGGCACGATTTTTGACTGATCATAGTAGGAAAACCCCGGATAGAAAAAATTCAAGAGAACGAAAACAAAAGTTTTTGCAGTTTTCTTGTGTTTGTCAAGTGTGCTTGTAGGTCTTGCATAAGACAGCGCATGAACTGTTTCTTGCAAGATCTTTTGTAAACTTAAAGGGGGCTTAGAGGCCGTCCATTTCTTACCATTGGTTGGCTTCATTGTCACTCTCATTTGCTTGCTTCTTATTTGGCAGCTTCTCTAGGCCTCCTTCCTCTCTGTGTGTTGGTCCCACCCCTGGAGTATGGATGCATTACTTGTGTTCTGCCATTGCTCGCTTTTTCAGATGCTACTTTTTTCTTTTTGTTTAGGAGTGCATGTGTTTTTCAGATGTCTCTCTTGCTTGTACTTCTCCCACTCTGTGTTCCTCCTCCAGTTCCATCTGTTTACGGTTTGGCTTGCCACAGCCCCACCACCCAACCTTTAGTTGTCTGTCTGCTTACCCCCAGCCCCTCTTAATCACTCTCCACTGGCCATGTGCTTTCCCCAGCCCCTCGCAACCATACTCTCTTGTCCGTGTGGTTGCCCCAGCTGCCCCCACCCACACTCTGTTGTCCGTGTGCTTGCCCCCATCCTCTCCCGCCCACCTGCCATTGGCCATCTGGTTACCCCCAGCCACACTCGACCACACTCTGTTGCCTGTCTGATTGACCCCCACCCCACACCTACCCTTCGTTGTCCACATGTTTGCCCCCCCACACCCATTCTCCATTGTCCATGTGGCTGCGATTCTCGCATCTCATCCACTCTCTGTTGTCTCTTTGCTTGGCCCGCCCCTCCTACCTACTCTCCATTGTCCATCTGTTTGCCCGCAACCCTTCTCGCCCACTCTATATTGTTCATCTGCTTGCCCCACCCTCCGTTGTCCATATGCTTGCCCCCAGCCCCACCTGTCCACCCGCCCTTGTCTGTATACTCCCCCATTTCGTCTTCTCACGTTTCCGTCCTTCTCTTCCGCCCTCCCTCCGTCCTCCTCTGTGTTGTAATAAACTTTTTTTTTTAAAAAGAGAGGGCTGTGAGGCAACCACCACTAATGCGCTTAAAAAAATGCATTTGCACTGCCCACATCCCAGTGCTTTTTAAATTTGTTTTATGCCATGCTGCACTGGAGTTGTGCTGCTGTACAGCATGGCTACAAAACATTGCCAAAGCCAATAGCTCTCATTGACGAGACATTGGTTTTGTTAATGCTTGTTTCTATATATGTTGTGAAACAGGTTTGTTGTCACTTGGGCCTAATTTAGAGTTTGGCGGATGGATATCCTCATACAAACGAGACCGATATCATGTCTGCCTTATTAAAAATTTATTATAACCTAATGCACTTGTAACAGGATAGCTGCCATGTTCAGCAAATTCTAATTCAGGTCCTTACATTTTTTACGTAAAGTAAAGTGAGAGTACTTTTATCAATCTAATAAACTTCTCAGCAAGGTAGAAGCTGCAAAGAGCATGGAACACTTAGTGAGGGAGAGCATGTGGTTTCAAATCTAATTTCTTCTGTAGAGATTTTTCTTGTTGGTGTACTTTTTGTAGAATAACAGTTCTGTACCCGGGTAGGAGGTGAGTATTATCGTGCGTAATAAGTTACTAAGGAATGTTGCAGAGTTCAAGAAATCACGACTCAAAGTTTCCTGGTACTGGTCTATGATTTGCCCTGAACTTCTTATAATAGCTTCTGAGCGGGAGATGGACAGGAAGATCACAAGACGGAGGTAATCTGTATTCCCTGAACGTAACTGCATATCTAACCAATTTTTATAGTCTGGTTGAACCCAGAATAAATACTAAGGATATTTTCAAAAACTGAGAACACAGTCAGACATTGATATACAAAATACCCTCGTCATCATTATGCAAATATTGCATAATACAGTATGTACATATATTTTGGGCAAAGCACTTTGAGCACAATTTTCCCCTGAAAGTCATCAATGTAAGGAGATAGTGTCCCTATCTTTTAGTGTCCCCTCTTCCTTTTAGCTTTCCACCCTCACATGTGTCCCTCAGTGCTCATTTCTATTTCTCAAGGTTCCCTTCTATGCGTCATCATCCCGCTTATGGACCAGTCTTTCTGTATTCCCACTCTAAGGGGCCAATTACGATCTCGTCCGGAAAGCATTAATGCCGAATCGGTCCCGGATTGCTTTCCGAACGACTCGAATTGGGGAAGTCCGACTGGGCTATTTGGATGCATCCGGATGCTTCTGGATACGATTCGGTCGCACTCCCATTGACTTCAATGGGAGTCTGTGTTCCGAACAAAAACACAGGCTCCCATTGAAGAAAGGGGTGGGTGGGGAGAATCGTGCACCCTGTGGCGGGCATCCCTTGGTGCCTGCCACACTGTGCATGGTTGGAAAGGGGGTCCCTTTGGTACCCCCACGGGCCCCATTCGGAAGGCCCCGAATGAAGGGGGGCCTGCTACGGGCCCCCAAAGACAGATTCCGGCAGCCGATTCGTTCTGGAGCAACTGATTCAGAACGGCTGTCCGAACCGGTCATCATAATCGCTTGCTCGGAAACCGAGTCCATAGAGCTGTACGATTTGGCTCTGAAAGACGCAACCTGTGTGAATGCCTTCGGAACCGATTCGGACATCCCTAACGTTTTCCAGGCATAGTAATCGGTCGTTGGTAACTGGGTACGATTTGGTTGGAAACAAGGGTTCAGAATCGGATTCGACAGACCTGAATACGATTTGGAGCCCTTCCGAACTGCATCGTAATTGACCCCTAAGTGTCTCTGTTCTCTGCGTTCAATTACTCCGAGTGTTCCTGTCGTTGAATGTCCTGTTTGCTTTCAGTGGCCTCTCAGGAGATCCATATGTTTTTTTTTACTTGCCTTGATTGCTCTTCACCCATGGCTGAAGGTAGTTCACCTCTATTATACACAGAGGACAAAAGTGGCCACTGCACCTCTAGTTATCTCTAAAAGGTTATGATAAAGTTAATATATTTGTTCCTTTAACTGTAGAAGCTGCAGTCCGGCCTTCTTTCCTCTCAGCCACTAAGCATGGTTTGGATATATGCATGAACCAGAGGGAATTAAAATAACGTTAGAGCTTAGGCAAATGGACCGATGCCACCGTTCTGGTATATTCTATTATGTAATCTATGGTAAAATATAGTTCATGCATGCCTGAGATCCCTGCTGTTACTGGAGGTCAACCCCTTAGAGTAAAATATGGTGGGAAACATGTTGACTCAGTCACATGTGGCGAACCTTGAGCTGTTCCAATGGGAGACCCATGTGGAGGGGGCTATTACAGATGGTAGTGCAAAGTGGACTGGCCACTAATACATTTCCAAAGGGGAGCAAAGAGGTTGACCTAGAGCTGTAAAAAGTGTTTGCAGCTGTTGATCCGAACAAGAATGATAAGGGGAGCCAAGTGTATTGTACTACCGTGCAGGGACTGTGCATTATGACTTGCACACAACCTGAAGGTGAAGCAGCTGGACCCTGCAGGATCTCCTTGTGTACTGAGCCTGGAGGCTGGTAGTGCCAAAAGAGCTTCCTGGTGCAGCTGGCACTGAGGTTTCCTTGGTGATCCACCATGTGATCAATTTGTACCGTGTGATGGTATGTCTTCATTTCTACTGGCCCAGCTTCAAAACAGAAATTGAGGGATTATACAGGTTCTGACACGACTAGAGCTATCTTGGCTGTCCTCATTCACTCCTGAATGAACAACTGTGTGCACACAAGGGACTAACAACTGATTACCCCAGAGTTAAATCAAAGATAAGAAGTAAGACATGGTCCAGGACTTGCTCATGGTCCAGGATTACATTGACATGGAGGCAGTCAAGATGCTGGACCTAGAGGTGAGGGAGCTTTCCCAGACTCCGTGAGCAAATCCCATCAACCAATTTCAAAATCAGGGGTTTTGTAAGGACTGCAGCAGAGTCAATTAGTGATTAGAAGATTGAATTATACTGCAATGCAAGCTGATAAGCTCATCGATGAATTGTGGGATAATGAATACTTTTGATTTAAACAGTGGATGCTGACAGATTACTCTCAGACCAAATGACAAGTAAAAGGTATAGCATTCTACACCGTGGGGAACGTAACTCCTGTTTAGAGCAATCATCTGATTGAAAATCAGAAGCTGGGGAAATGGCTCCTATCTTTTAGGGTTACGTCCATGTGGCCTATTTAGACTGTATGGCAGCAGCATTCATTACCAACTTGAAGGACAGCTTGGTACACCTCCAGAGGGTGCTGCAGGCCCTCCAGGGAACTCAGATCACATTCAGAGCATCTAAACGCAAGACAGCACAGAGGCCAACAACAAGTCTTGGGTACAATCTCATTGGTGATAAGATACAGCTCTTCCTGTCTACAGTTCAGGCCATTCTGGACTGGGGTCTCTAGTAGGCAGAGCAATGTAAGGGTATCCCTGGGTTCACAGGTTAATATCAAACGTCGCTAACTATGTGACCCTAGGACTACACAGGAACCCTTGGCAGGTGTGGCCTAACAGACATACTTTTTAGAAGGTGATATGAACTGTGGACTGTTGGGAGGCCTTTAATAGATTGAAGAATGCCCTGTACAAAGCACCGGTGTTTATGGTTTCTGACGTTAGTTAGTTCTCCATCGCACAGACAAATGTGTCGGACTGTGAAGTTGACATATATTGGCCTAATTCAGTGAGAAAGGCAGAGGACCTTATGCGGCCTATTATTAGCTTACAGTCGCTTGCACAAGAGCAGGACCGGGCAGCAATGGAGAATCAGTTTGAACATGTAAAAGTTTCCGTCTCTATCTCAATTGCACAACCTTCATGATACATATAGAGCACACAGAGACGTTTTAAGTCATAGGCAAAGTGTGCAATTGGCCAGAGCCCCCACCTTTTTCGGGCCCCCCTGGTAAAGTAAATTTGATCTCTCTCTCTCTAGCTCACCTCTGTCTTTCTCTATATAGGAACACCTCTTCCTCTCTTTGCCTACCTTTAGCCTACCTCTACCTTTGTCTCTTTTTGCCCAGTGCCACGTAAGGACTTTGGAATCCTCAGAAAGACATCTGTCAACTGTTTTTTTTTTTTGCGAAACCTGTTTCCAAACGTTTGGCATCATGCAGGCTACAATTAGCACAAAAGTGGGTAGTAAAACTTGATTTTGGTACTAGCAGGAGCCCCAAACATTTTCTGGCCAGGGGCCCCAAAACCCTTAAGAAAACCCTTAGAACACAGACCTCTGAAACTACTAATAGCAGTGAAAGGAGGTAATCCCAGCTCCTGAAACTGTTCATCTCTTTGCAGGGACCATACTTCACCATGGAACATAGGCTGGAACTGTGGAATATGGAAAAGCCATAGGAATATTTATTGATTTTCATCAATTGATGCTAACTATCCTAAGGAGTAGTAGTGTTTTGCCTTTTCACCATGACAGTTCCCTAGATCACAGTGTCTTCACATGGTGGTCTTTGAATCTCAGCGACCGCTGTGCCCTGATTTCATTCTCATGGAGTAATCTTCCTGATGGTCTATGGGGTAAATGTATATTTGGTGACAGTTTTATTATATTTGAGGACAGCCTTTTTCTGGTCCCTTTGCATGAAGTCTGTCGAACTCCCTTTGTAAAATCCAATCAAGTTACCAATAGTATGATGTTTTTTCTCTCACAGTGGATGTATCAAATTTGGGTTTAAAGTACACGCTCATATTTCTGCCCAAAGGAGTGACTGCATGTGAATGGCTGGCTTAAGAGAAGAGATGGGACATACATTCAGCCTCAGTCTAAAATGGTTTCCCTTGTGCCTACCTCAAGCAAGAGAAAAGTCTATGAAGCAGTCCTTGCATTGATAGGGGTGCCCGGAATTTGAACAAAACTTTCCCCCCTGAATGGAGATGGACCCGAGTTGAACTTCTCCAAGAACTGAATAAATTATTGACCACTGATCCAGTACTTGGAAGGACTGACTACACTGAACCTGGACTTGTGGAATTTGGGATCCATCATTTGTATCAAGATGGAAGAGTTCCACATTGTGGGACAGACCAGGCCTCTTTCCTGCTGAAGTACTGCTAGACACACCTGAATCACCCTCTCCAATAGGACTCAGAACTAGTCCAGGACCATGTGTCTAGTCTTCACCAAATATTACGGGTGCTGCCCAGGAGAGAAGCTCAACCAAGGTGGAGAGCGGATCCAGGAATCGAGGAGAACGATACAGACAAAAGACAAAGTACAGGCGAGTAGTCATGCAGTAGTTAATTGTTTGCACAATGAAAGAACTTTGTAATCCTCGAACTGGAATTGGTATTGAAGGTAGGTATGGACAAAGGTTTCAGCAAAACCCAGATCTTTGGCCTATTCAGAAAGCTTCTGTTCCCTTTGTAGAACCAAAGTTTCCTGACTTTGTTCAAGGTGAAACTAAAACCCTTAAAACACATCTATGCACTAGATGTCCTGAAGCAGCATATCCTGTGGGCAGGCCATCCTGTACCAAAAGATCCTGAATAAATCTGCTGTAAGCCCTCCTTGCATAGGTAAGAAGTACAGGGAGTTGGGAGCAGACTGATTATGGACTGTAGGAGCCAGGGTCTCTGAGCACTTGTGGGTGATTGTGAGGGATGGCAGTAGCAGAGAAGTAGTGCATTGGCAGAAGACCTCGCATATGGGAACCACCAGGATCAGTGGACTTCTGCCTTGTGGGGAAGTGCAAGTGCTGCTGTGTGCAGCTTTTTGTAGCAAGGCTGATGGTTTGCCACTGCAGTAAAGGGCAGCTGAAACTGTCTCTCTTTTTTGTAAACTCTTTTGAACTTTATACATTGCGAACCATGTAGTGTTTAAAAAATAACAAAATTGTGAAGTTGGGAGTGCATTTTTTGCAAGTTTGCACACGATTAGCTGATGATCCAACTCCTGTGTCAGTTTAAGACATTGAATTACAGACTTTCTTGATCCGATATGTGTTCAAAGTTTCTTGCCTCTAGTGTCCCAAAATTTCTCTTTGAAGTTGTGCCACCCATTGGCGAAAAAATATCAATGATCGTGAGCTATACGGTTGTAAGATATTGGCCTTTGAAGTTCCCCTGCTAGCATTACCAAATTTGAAAGTGGCTGCCAGAACCTCCCTGACATAGATGAATTTGAACCATGGCCAAACAGCTACGAGCTATGTATCTGTACTATGGCCCACTACCCCTAGCCATGATTGTGATGGCTCAGAGACCCAGAAGACCGAATAAACAACCATAAGCTGAGGGAAACTTTAGGGCTCCAAGACATTCTGAAACATTGACAGCAACCAACACCAAAGGCCCAGTTGTCTCGCAAACTCTGTATTATTTTCATTAGTGAACTCTTCCTGGCGTTTTGGCCCAAAACTCTATAGCAGAAGCCAAACCTGCTGAACTATCTTGAACTCCCAAACACACGTAAACTGTAGTGCCAGGTCAGCTTGCCACTAGTTCACTGTTTCTTGTGTATTAAACACAACAGAAATCTGCAAAGACCCGAGCACTTCCAGTGCTCATGAAGTCAAAAGATAATCGACTACTTTCTAAAGTATAGGCATTAGCCCCCATAACTGCCATGTTATACTATATCATGTAAAACATTTTAGCGTTGTATCTCTGCAACCGTGTGTCCTGTGTGTTGCACACTTCTAGATTTAGCATTTGCGCTTCATTTGAAAATGGTCTATTATTTATTAGTATATTAATGACTCATTTCTTTTCAACTCACGACCTCAGATTGGTCCTTTACTTTATTAAATATGTACTTGAGACCAATCTCCACACCATCTCGACACTATCTCCTCTAAGTAAGACTTGATTGCTCGATAAGAAGTGTCTGTCTCCCTCTGTGTATTCCTTCCTCTCAGTGCTTCCATTCACTATTTCCTTTGTTTCGTTGTTGTTGCCCTGAGTATCCTCTTCATCCGAATGCCCCCTCTTAGAGTATCTCCTTCTGATGAATATCCCCCACTCTGGGTACCCTCTTCCTCATGGCGTATACTGGTCTAAGTGCGCCTCTTCCTTCCAGAACCCCCTTTTGGGTGTCCTCTCTGTGGCTAAGATGCCTTATTACTATAAAGTCTGTAAACTGCTTCGGTATTCTGACTCCCTGCCCTTTCCTACTTACTCAGGGTTTGAACTCGAGGAACGTGCCCCTTCTGAAACAAATAACAATACACAGAACCTGACCCTTATGCCCAATAGATGAACCTGGGTATAGAGCAAGGGTCGAAAATGTAATGGGAGTGTCTGGGATGCAATCAGCTGTGAACAGTACTCAATGAATACAGATTGAACTGTTGATCTTTATGGAATTTTAAGACATCCCTATTGTATATATGTATCATTGTAAATATTGCACATCACTGCACCTTTGAGCACTGTGCCGTATGCTCTTATTTTGTCTATACATTATATATTATACCTATTTTGGAGAATAAATGAAGTAAAAATATTGAGTAGAGAGAGTTAAATTGATTGGTTAACAAAAGAGTCCCGTGGAACCATTTTTATTGGTTCATTTCCGTTCTCAAACGGCCACTGTGATTCTACCTTGATGCGTCTGTGCTCCAGCTGATATGACTTCTGTGTGTTGGCGGCTGAAAGTATTGCACCAACAGTGGCTGTATTTCAGACCTGATAATCTTCTGGCCCCTTTCTTTTATTGGTATTTAGACAGAATATCGGAAACAGAAATATCGTGGACCAAAATATTGTGTCTAGAATATCGAGGACACAAATGCAGTGAAGGTGAGTTTCTATAGGTAAGCAAAGTTTTACAATATATAACTCCAGATATATTTACCTTGATGATATACATATCTTCAAGGTATGTAGATGCGGAGTTAAGAATAGTAAATCTATACTCACCTATGCAGTGCTTAATTTGTAGAAAAATAAGTGCCAGGACCCTTGCCAGGAGGCCATTGCAGCTTACACCACCCATTGCCCCCACTAGCGCTGCTGATGACAGTACCATCACAACTAACCATCACACTCGTACAAGTGGGGCAATTCAGACTTTAAACAAACATTAAAAATGACTAATACATGCCACCCAAGCTATTCTTAAAGCTTTGGCTGGCAGGTACTATTGATGTTAATGTATATTTAACCCCTTGGGCGCGGCCGGAATTTCCCCGCGGTGCGGAAAAATTCCACGCGTGCGCAGATCGGACGGCTCCCGGCCGTCCGACGCACACGCCCACCGTGACGCATGGAAGGGGTTAAATATTAAACATAAACAGCCGTTGTTGTGCTTCTCACACAATTAGACAAACAACGCCACCATGTGGCAGCTGTTGTAAGAGCTGGTGTTGACAATAAAGCGCCAGTGCTGAGCACCGGAAACCACTGGCTCAAATTAAACTATGTGCACTTACCGTCTCAATATTTTCTCCTCGATATTTTTGACACAATATTATGTCCACACAGTATTTCTGTTTCCAATATTCGGTCAGTGATCCATTGTATTATGTGGCCTGCCTCAGTCTTCACCTCAACCTTTTACATTCTTGGCAGAAAAGGCCATTGAGTACTGCGCACCAATGCGACCTATGCCTCGCATTAGACAGGTTTAGGAGAGCCAACCAAAAGGAGTGCATATGTGAACCACACAGTGGGAGGTCAAGGAGAGGCAGCTTACCATGTGTGAATTAGGCAGGGGGCCCTGAAGAAGCATGCAGCATGGAGTCCACCGCAAACCCAAAGTAAGAAAGCCATGCAGTATGTATGTCCAGAAGAGATATGTGGCATGCAGGCCTAGGAGGGTCAGTCAGAAATTAGACCTACTGCCTCGTAACTGGCCTAAGGGAATTACACAGAAAGTAGCCCTTTGGAGACCAACGTAGAGGCTGACAGTTTGCTTTCCAGCGCCAACCCTGGAAAAGTCATGCAACAGACAGATTTAGGATAATTATGCGTCAAGCAGGCATAGGAAACTATGTTGAGACCTAAGAAAGCAATGTAGCGGGCAGGCTTATGAGTACCGTTCATAAAATAAACCGAGGAGGGTCATAGCCCGGCCCTAAATTGGAGCCGTGGACCACTTGTGAAACGGGAGGCGGCTGCATGCACAGCTCTCACAGCTCTACCCCTCCCTGCTCTTTTCTTGAATTGGATCCAAACTCAACCAATTATTTCTTTTTTTCCTGCCTCAACATATGATTTAAATCAGAGTCATTTTGGGATCTGGGATAAATGGAGCTTATGTTCTGTGCTGCCAGCACTAGCCCAGGCTTGGCTCACAGAACTAGTCGGCTGGCGCTGTACTACCCATGGGGCAGCATGTGAGCTGGAGACTGCACCTGGAACCCAATTTCATGGCATAATGCACTGCAGGCATAACTGGCTCTCTTGTTTCCTGCACCCCTCCCAACAGAGGCCAACCATGATCTTACAAGGCCCAACCATACTGTTCAAGATCCCTAACAGTGCCCAAGCATGCTACTGCAACAACCACCAGGGCCCTACCTTACTCCTGCAGCCCCCAGAGAGTCCACCATACTCCTACTGCCTCCCAACAGAACACACTTGTCATACTGCTGCATTTCCGTCGCATACACACTACACACGCGGTGGCAGTCCCAGCACAAATACAGCTCATTCTTCTGCAGCGCTCGAACACATACTGATCATGCTGTTATATACCTCTCTCACTGAGCATCAAGAAGCACATACTCTGTTTCGTCTCACGGCACACACAGCGCTAAAATAGATGCATTATGGATGACTTGGGTGGGCTGCATAGCACATGCACTGCTCAAAGTGCAGCATGCCCGCTGCACGCACTGCTCACAACTCCGCAGAACCGAGCACTCACTCACACGGCTCATGGTCTCGTGGCTCCCCAGCAGAAACTTTGCTGATGCAACAACAAAACACACACAGTGGTCGTAGTGCCGCAGCGTTCAGCGCACACACACACACCACGACTACCAAATAGTGCTTTAACTCAGCACATTCACCACTGCTGGAGCTTGCAGCCTTCTTGCACACAACCTACACATAGTCTTGTAGTTCCCAGCAACAAAACCACTCGATGCTACAGCACTGGCCAGGCGCACACACCGCCCAGAGTACTGCCATTTATGGGACCCACGCTGCTCGTAGTGATGCAGCCCCAACACACAAGCTACCCTTTAGCTATAGCCCTCAGTGCACAGATCATTCATAGCAGTACAGGTTGCTTTACACACACCGCACCTGCTGCTGCTGCACACGTCTGTCATAATCTTGCTGCACCCCATCATTTACACTGCTTAGAATGCTACGGTCCCAACAAACACACCAGTCAGTGCTACAGCACATCGTACTCATGTAACTGTTTACCTGTCCCCCCCAAGACACACATCTCTCCTAGAGCTGCTGCCCCACTGCACACACTATTCACAGTACTGCAGCTCCCAGCACGCAAACCGCACCTAAAACCGAAGTCCCCGACACACTACTCATAATCCCTCAACCCCGAGAACCCACAGTCTGGTCCAGCACTTTATGATTTGCAGTGTTTCTGTAATGAGACCCCTCTCCCGCATCGTGCTTCTTCTTGCCCCCTTGCTCACCTCTCGTTCTATTAACTCGCACACCAAATGCAATGCTCATGACCTCACCCATGACATGCCAGATGACACAAATGATCCCACTGACAACATAACATAACACCATTCATTAACATTATTATTAATCAGAAGATAATGGATAGAGCATGATTTCTTTCTTTGGGTATGTGCTGTTATTTAATGATGTTGTGCTCTCAGGTGCTTTTATTGTTATAACTATTGTAAGGTCATAAGCATTGTGTTTGATTTGTGAGTTGTGGTTTGCATGGTGGATGTCAAAGTTATAGTGGTCACAGGTAACCATAAATGGGGATTTTTGTGGTTTTTTAGGTGTTAACTCGTAGCCATACCTCCACTTCAATTGTGGTTTTCAGTGCTATGTATATTAACTGAAACAATACAGTCAAATATTAGTTGTGGCTCATCAAACAAACAAGAAAGCGCTGAAATTCGCCGTCATGGTATGCAACACAAAACAGACTCCATAACTAGTGCCTCCACCATGTTCGCCAGTAGATAGTTATAGTTAGGACCTATTTTCCATAGGAAATTCACAACATTCTATTTCCAATAACTTTGGCGCCGGTTGATGAATCTTCGCGAAATTTTCAAAACTCGTGGGGCGCTCCGGTCTGCTCCTATCCTGAAAGTTTCGGGGTGATTCGGCAAGCGGGGGCCGAGAATAAAGGGGGGTCACAAAACGTGTTTTCTCCATGTTAATTCCCATAGGAAATTTTAGACACGGCTACAGCCCGAACTGCTGAACGGAATTACACCAAATTTGGCAAAAAGGTAGCGCTTGGTTCAGAAAGCGACCTTTTTTTAAATGGTGTAAATCCGTTCAGTAGTTACGGAGAAATTAAAAAAATAAGAGTCAAAAAATCAATTTCCCATAGGAAACTTTATGCAAGGCTACAGCCTGAACTGCTGAACGGAATTACACCAAATTTGGCAAAGAGGTAGTTCTTGGTTCAGAAAGAACCCTTTTTGTTAAATGGTGTAAATCCGTTCAGTAGTTGCTGAGAAAATCAAAAGTAAAAACACATATATACCTATGGCCGCGGAGGATCCGCGCACCCTCCCGATCACGAGCTGTATGCTAATTGGCTGTTAACACTCCAAACCAGGAAGTGTTGGCAGCCATCTTGTGCCTCGGTAGAACCGAGGCACAAGAAATCAGAGAAACAAGTGCACAAAACGCAAAAGGGGGCAGGGTAGAAACACCCTGACCCCTAGGCCTGCTCAGGGGTCCCACAAGGACCCCCAGGGCCAAAAGCATTTTTTTTAAATCGGCGAGATTCGCGCACCCAGCGCGAATTTCGGCCGAAAATTTAAAAAAACACGCTTCGTATTCAAAAAGCCCCCGGGTGGGCCCCCGGGTGGGCCAAGTCCCGGGGGCACTGAAAAAATGTGTGGGGGGGCCCCAATCCCCCCCACACTGCCCCGGGGACCGCCACCTCCCCGGGGCTTGAATAATGAGTTGCGGGGGGCACGCAGCCCCTCTGCAGCCCCGGGGACCGCCACCCCCCGGAGCTTGTTTTTTAAAGTTTGGGGGGGCCTCTAAGGCCCCCCCAAGCCCCGGGGACCGCCACCCCCGGGGCTTTCATTGTTTATAATAGCGGGGGGGCACACTGCCCCCCCGCAGCCCCGGGGACCGCCACCCTCCGGGGCTTCATTTTTTAAAAAACAAATACATGTGTGGGGGGGCTCGAGCCCCCCCACACGCCCCGGGGACCACCACCTCCCTGGGGCACTTCAAATGTAAATTTGGGGGTCCGTTACGGACCCCCGAGCCCCGGGGACCACCACCTCCCCGGGGCTGTGCAGATGTTGGGAGGGGGGCCGTGCGGCCCCCCTCCTGGAGCCCTTGATTGCCCTGGGGACCGCCACCCCCAGGGCCGGCTCCTGCAGTGTCCCGGGGTGCCCACCCCGGGACACTGCTGTTTGCAATGACAGGGCGGGAGCCTCGCGGCTCCCGCCCTGTCATTGCAAGCTCTGCTTTGCTTCATTGAAGCAAGAGCAGGGAAACCAGCTCTCGCTTCAATGTCAGCAGCTCCCCTTTTGGAAAAGCAATGCTGGCTCCCACAGGACGCGGGAGCCGGCGGGACCGTGGGGGATTGGGGACCCCCACGGTCCCCAACGAGAGGCCAGGCCCCGGGGGATGGGGTCCCCGGGGCAATGAGTGGCCCGGGAGGGGGGCCACGCGGCCCACTCCCCCATAATAATTTTTTATTTTTTTTAAACGCAAAGGCCGGCCCCGGGGGATGGGGTCCCCGGGGCCATAAATGGCCTGAGGAGGGGGGCACGCAGCCCCCTCCAATTATTTAAAAAAAAAAAGAAAACAATGGCCATGCCCCGGGGATGGGGTCCCCGGGGCCGAAAATGGCCTCAGGAGGGGGCCACGTGGCCCCCATCAGTTTTTTTAAAAAGGAACCAAATAGGGGTCAGGCCCTGGGGGATGGGGTCCCCAGGGCCCAAAAATAGGAAAGAAGGGGGCCACACAGCCCCCTTCTAAAAAATTAATTTAAAAAAAGACCGGCATTGCGCCGGAGGCCCGCCCCCTCCCTGCAGCACTCTGCAAACGCGCCCCTGGCGCGTTGTAAGATGGGGAACTAATTCCCCTTGACTACTGGGGGTCCCTGAGGCCAACTAGCCCACCAGGAATCTCCAGTATGCGCCAGGGAGCTGCGTTGCAGAGAGGTGTTCAGAGGCCACGCCCCTTTTACACCTCTCTGCAACGCAGCTCTGTGGCGCTTACTGGAGGTACCTGGTGGGCTAGTTGAACCCCAGGGACCCTCAGGATTCAAGGAGACTTAATCACCCAACTTAAAACGCGCCACGGGGCGCGTTTGCACAGTGGTGAAGGGAGGGGCGGGGCCTGAGGTGACATGTGTGCAAACACGCCCTGTGGAGCGTTTTAAGTTGGGAATTAATTCCTCTTCAATCCGGAGGGTCCCTAGGGGCCAACTAGCCCACCAGGTACCTCCAGTAAGCGCCACAGAGCTGCATTGCAGAGTGGTGTAAAAAGGGGCGTGGCCTCTGAACACCTCTCTGCAAGGCAGCTCCCTGGCGCATACTGGAGGTACCTGGTGGGCTAGTTGGCCCCCAGGGACCCTCAGGATTGAAGAGGAATTAATTCCCCAACTTAAAACGCGCCACAGGGCGTGTTTGCACACATGTCACCTCAGGCCCCGCCCCTTCCTTCACCACTGGGCAAACACGCCCCCTGGCGAGTTGTAAGTTGGGGAATTAATTGCCCTTGAATACTGAGGGTCCCTGGGGGCCAACTAGCCCACCAGGTACCTCCAGTATGCACCAGGGAGCTGCGTTGCAGAGAGGTGTTCAGAGGCCACGCCCCTTTTTACACCTTTCTGCAACACAGCTCTGTGGCGCTTACTGGAGGTACTTAGTGGGCTAGTTGGACCCCTGGGACCCTCAGGATTCAAGGGGACTTAATTTGCCAACTTAAAATGGCCAAAGGGCGTGTTTACACAGTGGTGAAGGGAGGGGACGGGGCCTGAGGTGACGTGTGCAAACACGCCCTGTGGCGCGTTTTAAGTTGGGGAATTAATTCCCCTTCAATCATGAGGGCCCCTGGGGGCCAACTTGCCCACCAGGTGCTTCCAGTAAGCGCCACTGCGCTGCGTTGCAGAGAGGTGGTCCAGGCCATGCCCCTTTTTACACCTCTCTGCAACGCAACTCTGTGGCGCTTACTGGAGGTACCTGGTGGGCTAGTTGGACCCCAGGGACCCTTAGGATTCAAGGGGACTTTATCCCCCAACTTAAAACGGCCAGAGGGCGTGTTTGCACATATGTAACCTCAGGCCCCCCCCTCCCTACACCAGTGTGCAAACGCGCCCCATGGCGCGTTTTAAGAGGTAGTTTTAATCCCCCTGCCCTATTATGTACTAGGAAGTTACAGAGGAGGTCATGCTAATCACAGGGGTACCCCAACGCATAGTGTTCCCTAGTGTATGTAGGTGTTTTAACTGTATTCTAAGTGTCTTTTACCATAGCACTGGCTCTAGGCCTGGTTAGTAAGTCAGTTACCACCAGTACCCGTCTGGAAAAGGTGTGGGCACAGGATGATTTTGCAACAAGGCCTCTTTCTGCTCCTCTGTTGGTTCTTTCTGCACATGTCTTGCTTCTTCCTGCATTTTTCTTCGCCTTTGTGGACTTCTGTTTCTTTCTACATTTCTTTTGCTTCTTTGTGTGCGTTTTTTCTTCTTTCTTCACATGTCCTACTTCTGTAGGCATAGTTACAAACTAGCATTTGAAAAACCTTTGAAATTCACTGAAAAAACCATAGGTTTCAGGCACGTTATAGTTAGAAATTAGCATTTAAAAAACCTTTGAAATTCACTGAAAAAACCATAGGTTTCAGGCACGTTATAGTTAGAAATTAGCATTTAAAAAACCTTAGAAATTCACTGAAAAAACCATAGGTTTTAGGGACAGTTATAGTTAGTTGGACATTTCACTCGTACAAAACCATAGAAATTCCCCCGTTATAGTTAGTTCAGCTAACTATAACTCGCGCCCCGCAATGCACTGCTGATGACGTCACATATTACATCACTCATGACATGGTCAGTGACATCACTCATGACATCACTGATGACATCTCAAATGACATCACTGATGACATCACTGATGACATCATCCATGTGATAATTTCATGCATCTTCTCACACCCTAACATAACTTTAGATACACCCACTCTAAATTACAGACTGCCATTCTCAAAACCATAGACACTCCAACACCAATAACTACATACCCACTCACTGATTCTTAGGTCTACACACACATCCACTCACTCACCCGTACAGTCACTCATACTTATGGTCACTCAGTACAGGACTATCATATGCACTCATACACCTATATAGACACTCACACACCGCCACTCATCCATAGAGGTACTCACACACCTAGTCAGTCATGGAAATAATTAATCACACTGCCATTTACTGAGATATACATTTATACACACACCAGCTCAATTACTCATACAAATACTAGCACATTCTTACGCTCTTATACAATCAATGATACAAGCACACACTCATCCATACAGCCACTCTCACAATAACACACTCTCATTTGTAGCCAATTATGTACTCCAACACACATATATACTACTTTTCACATATGTAGTTACTCACACATGTACCACTGAGATATACATTCACTCACTAACACACCCACAAACACACACTCACCCACCCATACAGTCCATCACAGATGCACTCTTGAAACCATGCACCCAGTGAATCACCCACTCACACATCTATGCTCAGAGTCACACACACCCCACCCACACAAACACTCAGGCACCCATACAGATACTCAGACCACAAATCAATAACCCATATAGACACTCATGTAGCTATTTGCAAACCCATGCAGTCGCTTACACACCAACAGACACACGGATACAGACATTCACACAGTTTACTCACTAACCCATGCATTCAGAAAGATATGTTTAATCACTCACTTATAGAGTCAGTCACGCACCTACTAAATCATCCATTCAGACACTTATACACCCACTCATTCTTCAATACGCCTTTCCCTATATATATTAAACATATTTAAACTTTACAGAAACACACAGTCACTGGATGATGTCATCAGTGATGTCATTTGAGATGTCATCAGTGATGTCATGAGTGATGTCACTGACCATGTCATGAGTGATGTAATATGTGACGTCATCAGCAGTGCATTGCGGGGCGCGAGTTATAGTTAGCTGAACTAACTATAACGGGGGAATTTCTATGGTTTTGTACGAGTGAAATGTCCAACTAACTATAACTGTCCCTAAAACCTATGGTTTTTCAGTGAATATATATATATATATATTCAGTGAAAAAAATGAATAAAAACGGAGTTATTGTTCTAACTTAAATGTGCAAAACCATTGAAGTTTGCCAGTTGTGGTTTACAGGGTAAAACTTAACTCGCACAGCCCCCTTGTGCTGTGTGCCACATCACACATTCACACGTGACGTCATTGATGACCTCACAAATGACATCATTGATGACTTCAGCACCGAAATCATTGGTGACATCACTGCTCAAAACAATCAAACATGGTGTTATAGAAAAATGAAAAAGTTTTAAAATTAATATGAAATATAAAATAGAATACAAGAAATTTGTATAGCAAGAGGAAGAGCTAGACACAGAGAGAGAAAGAGTGAGGGACAGAGAGAGAAAGGGGATGAGAGAGAGCAAACAAGTATCACAGAACGAGAGAGAGAGGGAGAGGGAGAGGGAGAGAGATAACATGGAAAGGAGAGAAAGAGGGACGATGAAATAGAGGAAGATAGAAAGCAAGAGAAAGGGTAAGAAATGGAGAGAGAGAGAGAGAAAGGATGAGAGAAGTAGAGAGAAAAAAATGAGAGGGCACAGAGAGAAAGAGACTGAGATAGTGAGAGAGAGAGGAAGAGAGACAGATGAAGAAGGAGAGAGGGATGAGAGAGAGAAAAGACACCGGTAGTCTTCGACAACTAGCCCGTAAACTTGATGCACCGATAATTCGCCCATATTACGAGCTTTAGTTGCCACAAATTCCAGGTGACTGGTGGAGAAGTAATTCTCGAACTATGACACACGGACCTTTTTGTTTTTACAATTTAACATTTGGAGGAGCTCGATTGATGGCCATTCCACCAAGGTCCCGGGCTCACTGTGCCACTAGATTCAAGCTAGCCTGGCTGAAGAGGGGTGATGCCCCGAAACCTGTCCCAGGATGCTTGTTTCCGGTCCAGGGAGGACCTGGCTTGGCAGTTCTGGCTGGACTGTTCCCATGAGGCACAGGGTCAAGACTGATTTGCATATGGCTGGGTCTGAACTGGGGTGGCTTGATGAGCAAAAGAATGATGGATTTAACCCAGATCTCTTGACTGGGGTGAATGTTTGATTTGCTCTGCATTCCGTCCATCATCTGTGTGGCTTTCGCTTTCTCGCCTTAAGTGCGCCAGGTATGTCCAGATGTGGGTCCCTGGCTCACTGTGCCACTGGATTCAAGCTAGCCTGGCTGATGAGGGGTGATGCCCCAAAACCAGTCCCAGGATGCTTGTATCCGGTCCAGGGAGGACCTGGCTTGGCAGTTCGGGCTGGACTGTTCCCGTGAGGCACAGGGTCAAGACTGATTTGCATATGGCTGGGTCTAAACTGGGGTGGCATGGTGAGCAAAAGAACGATTGATTTAACCCAGATCTCTTGACTGGTGGTAAATGGGGGTGAATGTTTGATTTGCTCTGCATTCCGTCCATCATCTGTGTGTCTTTTGCCCCCTGGATACAGGCAAGTCAAAAAAATGTCCTTTCAAAGAAAAGTGCAGCTGAACCATAATTACACAGTGACAACTGTCACTGTGTAGCGGATATGCAGAAGCAAAGAGTGTAATACCCTATTAACCATAAACAGAACACAAGGGGTTAAATTGGTAGAGTCCTATAAAACCACAAAAACGAAACCTTGTCGTTATGGTACACCTTTTTTGCAGAGTAATTCTAAAATGGAATTTTATATGGCAGTAATTAGTATTTTCTTAAATCAATTTTGGTGTTCTTTGGTAAAAACAGTGTGGAAATGTAGTCATAAATGTGTGAATCTGTGTATCTTGTTCCAAAAAGCATGTGATGTTGGCCACATCTATATTCATCGGTATGGCATAATATATTCATTCATGCCATGTCAGTGAAAATAAATGTGGTCCAAGTAACACATTATTTAGCTCATGCTGTTCTAATAAACACACAGTCACGCGTTTATTAGTACAGGGTAAATTTGAAATTCGAGATTATTACCTCAGTACAGCAAATTTACACGAGACATTCACTTTTTACTGCCTCACACTGCCTACAATTAGGTTACACAAGGAATCAACCCTCCAAATAGTGATGGGGTCTATTGAATGTGATTTTACAATACTGCACAAATTTAACCCCTTGCATACTGGTATTAATTAAATACCTTTTATTAAAACAAGTACAGGTTAAAAATACCATGACATAAACCATATATGCAGATGGGCAGGGTATAGTATGCTCTTTATTATGATTGTTGAGGGTTGGGAGGGACATGATGACATTTTCATACTTATAGATATATATGTATACCTTTTTCAGTGTAACCAAAACTACAGACATCCATACAGTGGAAGTGGTGAATGTTTAAAGGTATGATAGATGGCTCTTCATATTTAAAATACTCCCCAGTCAGCCTGCCACCAGCCTTTTTTGTGTGTGTGGTTCAATTTTGAGGGTGTATGTTACTGGTTGTGTGGTGATGAATGTTAATGGGGTTGTGTAAAGTAGTGGGTTATTAATTGGGGGTGGGGGTTAAATACATAATCCTTGCCAGTATGAAACATAAAGTCACTAAATAAGCCGGAGCTCAACCCGCTGGTAGCTATGGCAGAGAGTAGTCAGGCTTAGCTTAGAGGCAATGTGTAAAGTATTTATGCTGTATTAAAACAGTAATAAACTAAAAATGCAAACAATAAAAATTGCAAAACAAATTACAAAAAAGGATTAAAATGTACTAAGCAAAATAACACCAAAATGACAAAAATCCAGTTTTGGGAACCGGAGTTACGAATTTTTAAACTTAAGAAAAAGATATCGTAAGTTTAGTAAGTATGAATAAACTGTTGCAGTGGGTGTACCAAGCACAGTGTCAAGTAAATGGCAACCAAGAGACAATGTACAACTATGAGCGTTATAATCAAGTACAGTATAACCATGACAGGCGTCAGAGGAAAAACCACGTCAACAATATATCAGAACAATACTTTAGTGGGCGATTCCATGGTGGCAGGGAGGTCAGGAGCTGCTGTGTTGATCATGGAGGAGGCATCTGAGTGGGACTGCTGTAGGAAGCAGATTAGAAGTGCTTCCCTGAAATCTTTATGCTGCGATGCAGGGAGTAGCTCTTGAACATATATATTGGCTCAATCTCTGCAGTTTACCATGTCCTGTATCCACCTAGATGCTATTTTTTACATCCAATGTATGGACACTCTCCTCTTAACTAGCAAGAGGGCCATCACTAGAAAATTGCTGCAGTCCTTTAAGAGAGTCAATAGGGGCACCCAACAAAGCCACAGTGGGCAAGGGGGTCACTGTGCAGCACACCATGTCACTCAACAGGCCAAACACCCAGGACCAATATCTGGACTTATAAGGCAGCTCCATGCAATATGCAGAAAACCTGCATCAATTGGCCCTTGCCCCACACTTCCTATATGGCACTGCAGCATCGGTGGTAAATTTAGCTATTTTTTGGGGGTGATGTAGGGACGGTGTAAAAATTTTAATTGTATAATCTAGTGGCGACATGTAAGGGGAGGATTGCGTACCTGTGCACAGCAATAAGACCAACATTTATCAGATATCGGGCCCCCAGCTCCTCCTCCCACTCCAACCTGCTAGTGTAGGTTGGGACCAGGGCATGCAAGATCACCTCTTTATAGAGAAAAGAGATGGATTTGCCCAGAACCTCACATTGTATGTATCGTATAAGTGTGCCGAGCTCAAGCGGTGGGCTAGAGAAGTCTGGAAAGGCCTCTTTAGCCACAGAGTGCAGCCGACAGTAAAGCAAGGTTGTCATGGGCGATGTTTCCACCCGATCCCAAAACTCATGCAGGCTAATGAATTCCCTATCGGCGAAGATGTCCCCAACTTATCAATATTTGATACGGTCAACATGTACACTGTCAGTTTCTTTAGTATGGGTGGGAGCAGGATGTTATACTGGGCTGGTAAGGGTGGGGAGTATGTCGACGTTCAATTTGCCCTTTTGGACTGAGCCCAACGTGCCGACCACATCCATATCATCCATGTGCACGAAGGGTTGCAGACAGATCATAGTCGGGGGCCTGAGGCGCATAATAGTGCGTTCTATCTGGGCTGAATCTGTACCGAGAAGCGTGTACTTAATATAGTGTGCTTGTGCCACTAAGTGATAAATCTGAAGGTCCAGCACCTCTTGGAGGCCAGAGCGCAGAGGCTACGTGAAAACGTCCCACCTCGCACATGGCTGCCTGCCTCCCCAGACTAGGCAGTTGAGCGTTTGTCATAACTGCTTGATGAAGATGGCCTGTATCCTAACTGGGATTTTGGCAAATAGGTACAATAATTGTGGAGCTACTACCATCTTGATAATTGAGATTTGGCCAATTAAGGAACGTGGTAAGTGTATCCACTGTTCCACCCACGTTTTAAGCACTTTGAGCACTATTCCAAAGTTTTGGTGAAGCAGTTCTGTGATGTCATGCATCACGTACACACCGATATATGAATTTTTAAACTTTTAAGTAGAAATTGCACCAAGAAGCACAACGTGCCAATGATAGAACAGGTCATGGTACAACAGGACCTAGGTGCAATTTGACGCTGACTGTGATGGAGTGCGGGTCGGATATAATAACCAGGTTCACACTGGTGAAACATTTTACCTTCTGACTTTATAAGTCCTTTAAGTCCCAATCCACCACTTGAGTACACTTCTAAAGCCTCTTGTAGCTTTTTGTGTCCTTGTAGCTTTATCAGGAGGTCAGTCTTATGACCCTTGGAGTCCACTTCTTTGTCCTGGGTACAAGAGTTAGATCAGGTCCAGTCTTCCAGGCTTTTCTCAGGTCTCATATGGCAGATTCAGTCCTCTTCTGATCTTCCACAGGTCCAGGATAGTTCTGAAGTGGGTACCTGGAGGTGCCATATTTTTGCCTGGCACTAGCTAGTGGGTGGGAATGGACTCCTGGGCACACCCTAACAAATGTGGTTAAGATTTCCGGGGCTAAGCCTACCCACTTGGGGCATTTTCAAGATGGCTGAAGTCTTCAGCCACACTAAACTTGGGCTCTGAGGGTGAGGATGTGCGAGTGTCCTCCCACATCTAACACTAAAATCCAGTTTTAGGCAGTCCTTCAGTGCTTAATTTGTAAAATATTAAGTGCCAGGGCTCTGACCAGGAGGACACTGAGGCTTGCACCACACATCGCCCTTGTCATCGCTGCCAAAACAACTACTGACCATCTCTCTCGCATGTAAATGCGACAGTTCAGATTATTCCAGGTCCCCAAAGCTAAAGGAATGGCTGGGGAGGCAGGTATTAGCACTATGTTAATGTAAATTGTATTCCTAAACAACCGTTGTTCTGCTCATCACTAAATTAGATGAGCAGCGCCACCATGTGGAGACTGTCAACACCATACTTAGAACAGTTAGGTGCCAAGCACCGGAAACCAATTAAGTGTCGGTGCTGAGCACCGGAAAGCACCGGCTCAAATTAAGCACTGCAGTCCTTGTACCCTCCAACAAACTCAGAGACAGAAAGAAGCCTGATAAGACAAAGCTGAGCTTTTAGCAAACAGAGAGTAGATGGGTGTTAGCTATATCTACTTGTGACAGGGAAGGCCAGTTTGAAGTTAATCAAGTCCTTAGGCCCAGCCCACAGGCCATCATGTCAAGGGCACAACAACACCACCCTACACCCAAGACTTTTTGTCCCTGTTCAGGGAGCAAGTTCACACCTCATTGACGGCCATTAAAATGCTAATTACTGGCTGGCAAAAGGGAGGGAGCAAAATGCAGATTTAGCTTCCAGAGACTTCAGGTAGGGCAAATGTGACTTTTTAAAAGTCACCTTTCAAACTACTGACATACACCTACAAAGCCCTCCATGAACAAGGACCAGCATACTTGAACTACCGCCTCAACTTCCACCAACCTTCTTGAAACCTTTGCTCTGCCTCCCTCACCCTGGCATAGACTCCGCACATCTGAAGTAGCCACAGTGAAGGACACTCCTTCTCCCATCTCGCTGACAAGTCCTGGAACGCCCTCCACCTCCAAACATCTCCCTCGCTGGCGAACTTCAGGAAAAAACTTAAGACCTGGCTCTTCAACTAGGCCAGCATCACAGTGCATGGATACCCTCATGGGTGATAAGCCGTGCTCTACAAGTAATGATTGATTGATCTTTCCAAAACAAGTATTACTAGTCTGACTTCACCCGTCAATTTGAATTGTAATAAATATTTCAAAAAGTCCCAAAATTACATTTGTAGTTAGTTAATAGGCAGAGATAAGATTATTAAACTTAATATTGTATCCCACTGGTTTCCTATGGAACATCCAACCCTGCCACAGTGAAAATAGCTAGTCTCTGTAAGGTAATGTTTAACATTAACTTTTACATGTCCTACTTTAAAATACCATACACCCTGTCTTAATGGGCAGTAAGACTTACCTAGTGGTGACATATAAATATTTATAAGGATGGTTTTAGGCCTGTCAAAAGGGGTTATTTTGACAGATCGATTTTTCTGTTTAAACCTGCACAGCCAGGCTGCTGGTGGCAGGCCTGCAGTCATGTTTACATTGTCACTGTAGGGGATGGCACAATGACTGCAGCGGACCTCTTGTGACATTTAAGTTGAAGACCCTGGTTGGTCGCAGGTCATGGCCTTTGGCCTGGCCCTGCAGCACTAACTTGTGCATCCTACAAGAGCCTTCACTCAACCATAGCCTCAACTGTTTATTTTAGTAACATTTTCATGAAAATCACGATTGTACCATGGTAAATTTGTTATTTTTTCTGTTCGTACACCCATTTCCACACTTTTGAGTGCCCCATATGAATTCCCTGCAGTTGGACACCTCTCATAGTGCCTCCAGCTTTCTGTGGTTTTTTTTCCCTGTGGTGCTGTAATCTCGGTTTTGACCACAATTGGGATTTTTCAGGATGGCAGTAAAACATTTTCATCCCCTTTATAAAGCAATCACATTTCAAAATCCGAATGTGATTCTCAGAAATCATGATTTTAAATGGCAAAGATGTACAAAATTGTTAACCCTATAAGCACAGCTGACACCTTTTCCAAACACTAAGAACTAACAAATGACTGGAACAGCACGCTTTCTGAGTAAAGTTCTACTGTCGTGGCAAGTTTGGTGTGAATTTGTTCAGTGTTTTTTGCTTGAGCTGTAAACAACATTTCCTGTGGAAGCTAAAATGGGAAACACAACGTTTTTGACCCTGCATACCTTTTTTACCTGAAAGATAGACTAGATAGCTCAATCAATAAATAGATCGATATATATATATATATGTATAGTCGGTGCTTAATTTGAGCAGGTGGTTGCAGGTGGGGCCCACCTGCACTCATTTTTGGGGGCCAGCACTTATTGTTCCTCAACAGACTTCGATCCAGAGCATGAGATAGAACAACACAAAAGAGGGAGAGAGGGAGGAAGCGAATGAAACAAAAGACAGAAAAACAATGGCAAAGCGAGAAAGAAGGGATGAAAAAAACATGCAAGAGTTCAATAAAGGAGCATGGAATGTGTCTGGTTGTGTGTGAAAGAGGTATGAAGTGGAATTAAGACAACGCAGATTTGGTTTTCTTCACTCCAAAGTTTGGTAGCACTGGCAGTGAACTTCAGATCAATACTTTGGGCTCCGTGACTTCTTATTTTACAAGTTAAGCTCTGTGTATAAGTATATATAGTCATTGCATGAATACCTAGGTATGAAACGTGGTACAGCATCTTCGTGGTGACATCACGTACCTCATCTCCATTTGCATCACTTATTACATTGTTAAAGCTGAAAACGATCGATGTATTCTACATCTATTTGTCATAAACAGAAATTCAGTATTATTTCTATACATTCGATGCATTCTTGTTAGAGACACATCTTATGGGGAAAATGGTACTGAGCTTTCCAAGTTCCATTAATGTTAATGATGCTGTACATTACTGGTTAGTTCAACTGCAGCAGCATTCCTTTCTGCTTGCACTGATGAGAGAAAAAATCACAACAGTAATGACATCGCTGGTTACATTAGATATCACAACTGTTCTTTTCCATTGTTTTCAAACATTGGAAATAGAGACTTGTTTCCACACCTTGCTTCAAGAGGCTCCAGGGACGCAGCGAAACAGCCATGTTTTGCACATAAAGAACTGAGCTCGGTACATGGACAAAGGCAGCAGTCTGCCCCCAAAGCTGTTTGGGGCATGCTAGAAGGTTTTGTCTGGGCTCATGTAATACACTTATGATCAGAGCCCAGGAACTAGGTAGAATTAGCAAAAGTATGGCAGAGATCTGTGGATAATTTGGTCAGAACTTCAGAAGCCACAACTTACATCCACAGCTTACTGAGCATGGCTGAAGTGATGAGGACATTTGTGATGTCATCTTAGACATTATTTGTGAAGACTTGAGCAATTTATTGATTGCCTAGGTCACAATTGCTGGTGAATTTCAATGTAGAGGTCATGAGCAGTGCGTTGAGGAGGAGTGATGGTTGCGCATGTAAGTACATCTTGAGATGCTCTTATGGGTTTTATATGTTGTTGTCTAGTTAATATCTTGCTAGACAGCTGCAGTGCTTGATTTGTAAAAGGATAAGTGCCGGGGCTCTCGTCGGGAGGCCACTGCAGCTTGCACCTCACATAACCCATGCCAGCGCTGCCAATGACAGTACATACACAGCTACTAACCTTCACCCTCCTACATGTGTGACAAGTCAGACTATTCCAGGCCCCCAAAGCCAGAAGAATGGCTTGGGAGGCAGGTATTAGTCATTATTAATGTAAATTGAACAAATAAACCGCTGTTGTTGTGTTCATACCAAAATTAGCAGGACAGCGCCACCATGTGGCAGACTGTCATAGCCCCGGTGCTGACAATAAGGTGCTGGTGCAGAGCACCGGAAAGCACCGGCTCAAATTAAGCACTGGACAGCTGTAACTTCTTTCAATAATAATAACCTTTTGTTCAGCTCTACAAATCCACGTATTCAATTTTTAAGCTCTACGAATGACAGATGATACTTTTACCCCAGGCCGGTCTGGCCGTACTGGGCATCCAGCGTTTTCTCGGGAGGGTGGAAGGGTTGAGGGCTTTGTGTGAGGGGTTTTGTGTACTGGGGTTTAGTTTTGCAGCAATATCGACCCCCCCCCCCACACCCATCCAGCCTCCCGGGGAAATTGTGATTTGAAATTTCTAATGGGTTTAAAAGCACTTGCTGCAGAGTTCCTTATATGCCCAGCAGTTTTTAGGCAGCAATACAAGTGTTAAGGTATCTGTGGTGATTAATGTTTTTGCTGGAGAGCTATTGAGTTTGGTCTAGTGGAAGTTTTGACTCATCTAAAGTAGTGCAGAGGGTTAATAATGCCTGCTGCAAAGAACATGTAACATGCAGATTACAGAACTGTATTTTATGTGCATAGCTCAATGGCATACCTCTTTTGACACAGAGATCCTTTTGTTACTTGAAATTCATAAGTTACAAATGTAACGTAGCACAGTAAGGATGAACTGCATCAAAGAGCAGCATGCAAACTGCATCCTACAGGTTGGAAAGTTGTTTTCTCCTAGTCTTCCATTATCCTAATGTTGCTAAAAAGGGTTTGTTAGGGTAGAAATAAATTCTTATTAGTAAAACCAACCCCCAACCACTGTGGCACGTTTTAAATCCTAACTTTGTGCTTCTCCAGACCAAGCACTCTTAAAAAATGCTTACCAGTATGGAGAACACATGACTCCTACACCTTATAGTTCCCCTTGGTCTTTACACATGTATGATTCATTGTCTCTGAATGTGTGTGTAATGTAAACTGCTTCGACATCCTACACTGGTATGAGAGGCGCTATAAAACGAATGAAATACATTTGAGAGGGGCTATGGAGATATGAGAGTCACTGTTGGAGGGTAATAGTGAAGAAATCATTGAAAGAACACCACAAAGACTGTCACACTGTCAGCCATCAGCGCTAAAGCCGGCCCTGGCCCTCTCAGTGAAAAGCCCCCTTCCTACAAAAAGGTGATCTTGTCTTCCAGATCAGACCTCGGAGGCTCTGGGGGTAATAAGTGGTCAGTGTGAAGGACTAAATTGCCTTTTCAGGCTTTCCTGTGGTAATCATCTAACGATTCGGTAATTGAGGAATATATGTATTGTACATCACGGCAATACACATTGTGTGATTAGAGGATGACATGATTAACAAACTTTGTCTTTCTTGTAACATTAATACAGAAATTGATTTTCGACATGCCTACAGTGTCATTTTTTTTGCACGATAGCGTGACTCATTGAAAGGGAGTCTTAACTGCACGTTGATGTTTTTATATGCAGACTTTGTAATTAGAGCTATAACCCACACACGTGAAAAACTGCCTAATTATAAATTGTTTAAGTGGCTGAGTATCCTGGTGCACTGTAAGGTCATCATTTCTATGCTTTAAAAGCAAATACAGTTGAATATGTAATGAAAAAGTGTTGTAAAATGCACCATTTTAGCCATTTTTCCCAAATATTCTTGGGGGAGATCCCCACCCCAAATCCATCTTGGAGTGGTCAGGCTCGCTCGTTACGCACTGTAATGGGGCTGGTCTGACACAATTTGCCAGGGCTTCTTTGGTTTCCCATTTCAGCCAAGCTTTTACCCAGTTTCATGGTACACATTTTACCCCTCAGGGAAGGACAGAGGTAAGCCTTGCCAGCATCTGATCTTGTGAAATACAATTCCCTGCATGATTTAGGGCCAAGCGTTCAACTTACTGAGCCATTCTGCTTAGAATAGGTTTTATAGCAGCATTTCGGGTTATTATGGTGATAGGCTTAAAACTACCAGAAATTTGTCTTTAGGCATACGATTACGGTACGCCTGCCATGTTCTGTAGGAGTACCTTCAGCTATGCTTAGTATCCAGTATCCGCAGCCCCATTGCCCTCATTGCAAGGGCCGTCACAGGTTTCAGCAGGAATTGAACATTGGGCATGCCAAAGCCATGCCCTGTGTCCAGTACCCCAACCCAGCAGGAAATAATGTGTCATTTAAAAAAACATAAAGTTATGGTCCAAAAAACATTCTTTTTTCAAGTAAACTTTATTGGTATTTTGTAGCTTTAAAACGTAATAGACACATTACTGATGATAATTAGCAATGAGCAATAATGCAAACTGAGCATCTAGTCATGTACACTGAACCCTATAACACAAGTGGTGTCTGATATATCAATTCAATCTGCTTTGTGTCTAGGTTAACGGCAGCGACTGAGGCCACATCATGGGAAGTTTCTTGATCACCAAGACGGGTTGGTTATAAACAAATACATTGAAACTGATAAAGGTAAGCAATGGTGAAGTGGGGAATCGAGAGGGAAGAGGGTGTGGGCAATGCTTAGATAGAGTCTGACTGTGATATTAATTTGAAAATTTGAATTGACAAAGGATCTGCCGCACCACTGAGTTTGCAGCAAAAAAGAAATACTGTGGCATTGAGTCCACGTGGGAACATTTCTAACAACCTTATGCGTATGGGAGGTGGATGGTATCGCCTTACTGAATTACCCTTTGGGGGGATCTTTAAGGGAGCCCTCTCGTTGAAGATGGCTGTTAAACGTTCTATTTGGGACTCCCAGGTTGCCACCAGGGGGCGTTTTCTAAGCCCCGTGGCTTCTTCTCTTCGCAGTACAGAGATTTCTGCAGGTCCCTTTTTATGGAGGGTTTGGAACCCCACAGTCAAGGAGGGAGGTGTAGCAGGTTAGCAAGACGTGAGGATGCTCGATATTTTTTGGAGCACTAATAAACTCCCAACGCTATTAGAGGCAAGCCGAATGGTATTGGTTTAACTGTGATAGAGGAAAGTGTGTTTAATATATAGGTCCAGTAGGGCCTAAGTTGGGGGCAGGACTAGAGCATGTGTGTGAAATCTGCCATTTCTTCATTACAACGGGGGCAAGCAGATGATATCTGCAGAAAATGTTTATCTGATAGAGACATCTAGCCGCAGATTCCTTAACTTAGAATATCCCCAGGCGTCAGACTGGATCCAGAGATTTTTTTGCAGCAGCAGCACCTCTGCGCGCTGGGGGGCGGCGCCGCATGGCTCCGCCCTGACGTCCTCCACGGACATGACATCAGCGGAGCCATATAAGTCCCTCCCGGCGCGCTGACGTCAGTTTCCTTCTTTTCCGCGTCCCAACGCGGATCCAGGAGTAAGCGGTTCCTCTGGCCTGTTGTTTCAGGCCTTCTCGACGCCTTCGGGGTCCGGGAACAGTGTGCGATGCCTTCGGGTTTCAAGGCGTGTGAGACCTGTACGCGGAAGATGTCAGCGACGGATCCACACGCGATATGTATGTGGTGCCTACGTCTCCGAGGAGTGCGACGCCTGCCGGCAGATGAAGCCGAAGTCCCTGCGGGAGCACCGGATGAAGTTGTTTACCGCCCGGATGTCCTGCTCGGCATCTTCACGCCACCGATCTCCATCTCTAACTGGGGCTCCGGTTCGGGTCTGGTCACCGAGTCGTTCCCGCGGACGTCGTTCGCCTGACGCAGGTAAGCACAAGCACAAGTCACGGAGGTCGTCAACCTCACATAAACGTGACGACGGGCCCGCTGCTCCCGGTCCTTACCGGGCGTGGGCGCCCAGGAGTCGGCCCCCTTATACCCACCCTTTCTGGGTGTTGGGGCGACTCGGGCCCAGATGGAAGCCTATTCCAAGGCTCTTCAATCCATCTTTGGGTCACCCCCTCTCCCTGGCGCGCCCTCGGGCCCCACAGAGGGGGTAGGGACTCAGATCGGGTTTTCGCCGGCGGGTTCGCCCTCGGCGCCGACCGAGTGCCTCGTCTCCAGTTCTGGAGTCGCTGCGACGTCGGGACACGGCCCGGAGGGGCATCCCAGTCAGACGTCGAGCCCTTCTGCCCCGTCTCCGCATAGCCCTTTGGGGCTCCCTGCGACGACGACGGATGCGGCTGCAGCACGGAGCTCGACTCCTTGTCGACATCCTTCCTCCCCGCAGGCCTCAGTGGAGGGCGATTCGACGCCGGTCCAATGCCAGGCCGAGTCACCTTTGGTGATTGTCGATGTCGATATGACGCCGTCTCGACGTCGGTCGACGCGATGCCGGCGCCGGTCCCTGTTGTTCCTCTGTTCGAAGAGGATGAGGACCCGGAGCACCCAGGGTTGTTTCCACGCTCTCCGGCTCCGCTGCCCCCTGGTCAGTGGCCCTTTGCTCGGCCTCCGGCTGCGGCGCCTCTCCTTTCTGGTGGACACGTTAGTCTTCAACCGTCCCCTACAGATGGTTTGTTATCGCCACCTCAAATGGCTACAGAGGCTAGTGTGGCGTTTGCGAGGGCTGTTCGCAGGGCTACAGCTATTTTACACCTGCAACCCCCCTCAGTTTCCTTGCCTTCTGATCCATTATTGGATCTCCTCCACCAGGATGCTGTGGAGGTGGAGCCCTTGCTGCCTTTTGGTGGGTCGTTATTTGACACCCTTCTTGGCACGTGGGCACGGCCCTCCACTGGAGACCCTGTGGATCGGGCCATCGCACGCCGGCATCGCCCGGCTCCAGATGACCCTGTCTGTTTGTCCCTTCATCCTAGGGCTCACGGTCGGGTAGTCCAGGCGGCTTTCGCCTCGCAGCCTTCCTCTCCTCTCCTGTTGCTACCTCCCACTAGGGAGTTTCGTTGGTTGGAGACATGTGGCCGCCATATTTTTGCGTCCACTAGTTCGGGCATCCGTGCTCTCAACACGTCTTGCGTGTTTGCACGGGCTACTTTTGCCCTTTGGGACTCAGTCGAGCGTCTCCTTCCCTCTCTTCCAGAGGGTCCCCGTGCTGACCTGGATCTTCTCCTTCATGATGGCCGAGCAATCGCACAATTTACCATTCGGTCGGCCATGGACACCACTGACTCTGTGGGTCGGGCGATGGCCAGGTCCATTGCTCTGCGTCGCCATGCCGGGCTGCGCAATGGCGGTTTCCCTGACAATGTTCAGGAGAGTCTTCGGGATTTGCCATTTGATGGCGTGACCCTTTTTGACAGTCATGCGGACTCAGCAGTCAACCGCCTCATGTCTGGGCTCCCAAGACTTTGTGTTTTCTAGTCCTTTTGCGGACTTTTATTTTCAGGTGCAGTGTTGTCTCTGCTTGTTCTGGGCCCTGGGTTCATGACGTAATACCCAGACGGCCTGTTCGGCTTCCCGCCGTTTTTGCTTCTATTTAGTGCAGCTGGTCAGCTGATTCTCATTCTTTGGATTCCTCTGTCTATGAGTTCGTGCTCCAGAGGTGCCCCTAGCTGGGGTTGAGACTTACCCTATGTGGGGGATTCGTTGGCTATTGTATAGCTGCCTTCCTTACACAGAAGGCTTGGTAGGCTCCTGTGGAGTCTTCTTCAAAGGGGTTGTCCTGCGGAGGAGACTGTTGTCTCTTTCTACTGTTGTGAACCCTTCCTTTCACACACTCGAGGTTTCTGCCTCGCCTGCCTCTTCCAGGAGTGTAATTTCAGCTTCGCCCTCCTTGTCTATGTTGGCTTGTCTATCGTCAGCCACTGTCCCTTGGACCACCTTGTTCTGTTCCTTTCCGGCACAGTTCGTCCTGCCCATGGACGACCTCAGGGCGGAGCCTTGTGGCGCGGCTCCCAGGCACGCAGGGCTGACGCGGCACGATTCTTCTGTGTTATATGCGCGTCAGGTGGATGCTCCCTAGTATGTTCGCTGTCATGGGGGGCTTATGCTTTCCCTACGCTTCAGCGATGACTGGTTTCTACTCTCCTCTCTCCGGGATGGGTAGTACTTTCTCGTAGTTCAGACCTGTCTGGACTTTGTCTATAGATGGTGGCATCCTCGCCACGTACGCCAATACTGTACATTGCCTTTTGCCCTACTTTTATGGGCACTTCCCAAGCAAGAATTTCCCCTTCCCCTGCTACTTTCCACGCAGGAGTTTGTCACACTTCTACTTCGTGCTGCTGCTCTCTGTGGACGTGTTCTCTTCAGGACGCTCACTGTCTTGTGTGGTCTTGTATGTACATCTCTTTACAATTTCCTGTTACTCTATGTACGTTTAGTACTGACTCTTTCGAGTACTGCTCAGTCTCCCAGTCTGGCTCGCGGGGGACCGTGACTCCTCCCTGCCGGGTGGCTGATGTCGCTTACGGGTCTGGACATTGCTCTGTCCGGTTCTGCTGCAACATAACTGTTGGTACCTATGGAGCGCTCTTGTATTCTTTTATGAAACGCATCCTTTACGGCTGTGTCCTTTCTTGATGTATATTCTAACCTGTGCTCTACACACAACCAGGGGTCACGCATACTAGGGTTTCCTTGCTGCGGTGTCCGTGGTCTTGCTCTCGGCCTTCTTACGGGAGCAAGCCTTCTGTGTGTGTGTCCAGCTTGCCGGATCCCTTCGCCGGTTGACTACCTGGTGATGCATCTCTCGCATCTGGGCTGTTCTAGCTGCGTTCCATTGTGCATTTCTTTTACGTGGTGTGTTCTAGCAGTACACGCGGTCTGCCCAGGTGTACTTCTGTCCCCCGCAAGCATGTCTCTTCTTGTAGTCATGGTTATATGCCATTCTGCTTGTTGACGTCCGCCTCTCACATGTCTTTTTGTGAAGGGGCGATTGCGCAATGACAGTTCTTGTGTCTCTGGTAACACAGGCTCTTCCTGGACATGGTCAGCATCCTGCCACTGCTGTCCAAAGTCTCCTAGCTGGTACGCTTTCAACAGTGCTTCTTCCACTGTTGTGCATGCTCGACCTGTATGCTCTGACTCTGTCATACCGTCTTGTCCTCTCTCTGGGTCTTTGTCTCTTGCAGATCCGTCAGATCCTGCGGATCCATCGGCTCCTATGATCAGTTCACCTTCTTTTGCGGAAGTTATGGACTCTCACATCCCGCACTGACATTCTGGTTCTGTGCTCCCTTTCAACCCTGTATAAATGAGAGGGCTTTCATGCTGTCCCTGGGCGGCTTGTGATGCCTTTGCCTCCCATTGTTTTCCGCTCCTTACAGAGCTTCCTGGTCTGGTGTTGGCCACGATGGCATTGCTGCCCCCACTGTGTTTAGTCAACTTGTTGACGGCTGGGTTCTCTTTGGAACTTGGTGGGGTTCAGTCGCAGACCCGCCTCCTATGGGGTATGGCTTTGGTATCTATTCTAAGTTAAGGAATCTGCGGCTAGATGTCTCTATCAGATGAACGAGTTACTTACCTTCGGTAACGATGTATCTGGTAGAGACACAGTCTAGCCGCAGATTCTTTAACGCCCGCCCATCCTCCCCGCTCTGCGAGGACCTTTTCAGGTTGGGTTTTTATGCACTCGCCTCCTTCCGGGTGGCTTTGTCTTCCTGCGGGGTAGCGTCTTTCACCTCCCTCCTCGGTAGGATGAGTCATTCTGTTTTACTTGTTCTATTCCACCCATTCTCGTGAGTGGGCGGTGGGTGCATGTATCCTTCTACATCCCTACACCCTGGTTCTTCCAGTGTGGGGCCTACTAATGTTCTTCTTCCCTCCCTCCCACCTTCTCCATTGCTTTGGGGTCTCTTGTCTCTTGACTCCACTACAGTCAATTGGTTTAGGGTCTATTTGACTGCGCCTCAGTCCATAGATCTCTTACAGGGGATACAGCATTCCTGGTATTGCCGACCTGTGGTAGATCGTCATTACGTAGGTGGTCACGGTCTTGTTGCCCTTCACGGGTAGATCTTGCGATTGCAGGCTTCCTGTCGTCTGCCTTGACATTCTTTTCATATGTCATTTTGCCTCGGGGGAGGGCATAGCCTTCGCTTTTGCGGGCTGTTTCTCAGAGCGGTGCTCTGCTTTTTCCCTTCAATTGCTTTCAGTATACAGTGCTTGTCACTGTTGTTTATGGTGAGGTTTCTCACCATTCGATTCTTTTTGTTTTGTTTCACTGATTTTTCATCTTTTTTCGCACACTGTTCCCATACTCTCACAGTTTTTGGTGGAGGCTCCGCGTTGTGGGGCGGAAAAGTTTCTCTGAAGAAAACTGACGTCAGCACGTCGGGAGGGACTTATATGGCTCCGCTGACGTCATGTCCGTGGACGACGTCAGGGCGGAGACATGCGGCGCCGCCCCCCGGCGCGCAGAGGTGCTGCTGCAAAAAGTTCTCCAGATCTAGTCTGACGCCTGGGGATATTCTAAGTTAAGGAATCTGCGGCTAGACTGTGTCTCTACCAGATACATCGTTACCGAAGGTAAGTAACTCGTTCATTAAGCACTTGGTCCCCGCCATGAAAAGGTCGTCAGGAAGGAAGATAGTTATCCCCATGGCAGTGCCAATGCTGACACCACCTCCATACACTCAAGATCCTGGCAGTGGCGGCGGTCTTGCAGGGGTGTTATGGCTGTCTCACCACCCGCATCCTAATTCAGCGGTCAGACCGCCAGGTATGCTGGCAAAATGCGACGACGGTCCCAGGACCGCCAACTCCTAAATCAGGCCCTCTGTCTGCATCAACTTCCCATTTGTCCCTCAGAGAAGTCAACTTCGGGAATTATAGAGAGATGAGGGCCTTTTAAAACCACAAAATGTGTCGTAGGCCGTGTCCCATGGTTTATATAGCGTGGACTAGCAGGTGTGTCTCTAGAGGGGATTCAGGGTGGGGCATAATCTTCTTATCGCTTAATGTATAATCTTGTAAAGAAGGAATTGGCCTATATGCAAATAGAAGTTATCCATGAATTCTTTGAAAGCGAGCCACTGTTTTTGGTCATCTAGATCTCCAAAGGTTGTTATGTGCACGCCACTCCAGGAGTGAAGGCCCCTGGCAGTTAGAGGGCACTTATGGGAGCTGGTGCACCCAGCAAATGGATAGACGGAGCATATAATTTCACCTGCTTTGTAAGGGTTAGGGCACGAGTATAACATTGCCAAGCCACCTGAAGAAGTTTGTAATGTGACTGTTGTCGTAAGCAGCAATAAGCATTGGGTTCAGATTCTGTGGCAGTAATTGGGGTGCCGCGTAGGTTGTCTCCCCTCACGGGAGAGGCCAGAGAGCCATCTACTCAGCCATTGGAGTTGTGTGCCAAGATAGTACAATTCAAATTCGAGAGTACCTAGTTTGCCATCAACAGTCGGAAGGTGGAGCTTAGCAAGGGCCACCCTCCACCTGCCGGTGTACCAGATTAGTTCACTACAACAGCGCATCTAGGCCTCGAATAAAACCCAGAGATAAGGCTAGGGGCAGATTCGCAAAGTAGTAGAGGAGGGGTGGGAGGAAGATATTCTTCAGAAGGGAAATGCATCCTTTTGGGGCCACGGGGCGGCTTCCAGTAGGACACATGGGTGGTGATAGATGTCACTCCTCTTGTAAGGTTGCCCTCAAACGGATCCAAGTCTCTATGGTATATCCTGATACTTATGTATCAAAACATATGCCTTCCCAGCACAAGGAGCCAACTTCCAGATATACCTGAGATTGCGGAAGTTTGGGAGTAAGGGGAAAGATACAGGACTTGGACCAATTTGTCCAGAGACCTGAAACAGTAAAAAATCCAGGATATGCTCTAGCTCTGTAGTGGGATGTTGAAAGACTTTTATATATATATGAGGAGATCATCATCATACAAGGAAACTTCCTGGTTTCCATCCAGAAGTGGAATTCCCCAGGTCAATCCTCCTGCTCGTAGTCGATGGGCTAGTGGCTCCATGGCAAGGCCAAAGAGCAGGGGGGGATAGGGGACAGCCCTGGCGGGAACCACAATGTATTGTAAAGGGAGAAGAAATTGATGTACAAACAAATACTGCAGGTTGTGTGTAGAGTGTTTTTATAGGGTGAATAGTATGGTGACCAATTCCGAAGTGACTAGGACTTCGAACAAGTACTCCCAACGAACAGTATCAAATGCCTTTTCCAGAACTAGACTGAGCACCATAGCTGTTGGCCAGATAGGGGGGACTGGCGGGGGGACTACCTCCATTATGCGGTATAAGCGGCGAAGATTTAAAGATTTAAGTATAAATCTGTTCTGCTTTGGATGTATGATTTGGGTAGAAGTGGGAGGATATGAGAAGCAGGGATCTTTTCTAGAATCTTATAGTCTGAACTAAGAATGGCTATGGGCCTGTAGGATGACAGGTCATTGGCAGGTTGCCCCGGTTTTAATATGTGGATGAGTATAGCTTCTCTCTGGAACTGTGGGAGGATGCCATCAGCTAGGGACGTCACATATAGCTCCACAAATTTGGGAGCAAGGATGCTAGCGAATGTTTAATAGAAATTGAGAGGGAGTCTATCTGTACCCATTATCTTACCATTCAGGAGATCTCACATTGCTGCTTAGACATCTTGAGAGGTAATGGGCTCAGCTAAGTCTACATGATCTGGAGGAGAGATTTGAGGAAGTTGTAAGCCCGACAGAAAGGCAGTGGCTTGAGAAGGAAGTTTGCCTATGGACTCCGTGTAAAGGCGAGCAAAGAAATCTCGAAAACCTCTGAGGATTTCTTTCTGGGAATACATGAGTGTTCCATTTGATATTTTAAGCTCTGCTATGGGAATTTAGGAAGTTACACAGGAGAGGAGCCAGGCTAGCAATCTTCCTGCTTTATCACCCTCAGTGTGAACATGGGCAGTGTACTCCTTGTAACTGAAGGGCCAGAGGGCCGCCTCCTGGGCTCACATCTCAGAAAGAAGGAGTCGAGGGAGGTGAAACAGTCTCTCTGAAGGTGGCTGCCATTGCCAGGTCTGCTTGCCTGCTGTTGCGGGCCTGTACCAGAGAAGGCACGGAGGAGGGCTTTGTCAGATCACGGGACCCTGGACCCCATCGGCGATGCCAGTATCCCTGGTTACAAGAACGCCCAACAGGGCAGTCAGAATGCTGTGAGGCAGGATTCCTCCCCTCTGCCCAGTCCCAGGTGCCCTCTGGCTCGGTGAAGAAAGTAGTACTGTCTGAGATGACCTTCGGGTTTGCTAGGAAATGGAGGGAACACTTAACACCCAAGTCCCTGAGCTTTCTCTTGACTCCTAAGAAAGAAGCACATTGCTGCTGAAGGCAAGGGTGTAATCCTGGAATAGCAGTACTTGTCGGTTTTCAAATTCAATGCACCCCGCCTGGCGGGCACTCGCAGCACATCGTCCCTTTTGCATAATGTAGCAGGCGGACAAGGAAAGGACAGGGAGCGCTCCCGAAGGTGGATACCTGGCAGGCACTTGATGAGTTTAAATGAGAAAAGGAAGTGAGAATCTGAGATGGGGTGAACGATTTAAGCCAATGTTCAGTAACTTGAATCAAATAATTTTTCCCTCTGCTTCCTTTGGGAGCCCAACAATGCAGAGGTTATTCTGCCTGGAGCAGCCTTCTGCGTCCTCCACTTGACTCTCCAGGAAAAGCAGATGCTCGGTCAGATGCAGTAGCTGGAGACAATGTTCCTTTATTGTTGGGATCAACTCCGCCATTGTGGACTCTGCTTGGGATATTTAGTCTGCCATTTTTCCTTGGTCTGCTCGCAAGAAACCTACATTTATGGTGATGACATCTACCTTGGCCTCCAGTGCAGCGGGAGAAGAACTGATGGCCTCTAGCATGGTTTCATATTTACCCATGGGCACCTAAATTATTGCGCAGTCCTTTGCTGTGTTACAGTAGCAGAATCGGTGCCTGTAACAGCCTCTGTTAGCAGCACTGTAGTTGTGGTTCATAAATGGGGAGACGGACTCAGCCTGTCTGAGCAGGTCACTTCCCATCCAATTCTAGCACTTCACAAACTATAAGAATGCCTCAGGTACTCCCAGGTAGGAGGGTGGGTATTAGGGTAAAAGTCTGTCAGCACCTGGGCTCCTTAGGGTAGTCCATCCGGAGCACTGCGCAACAGAGAGCAAATGAATCCTGCAGTGGGGTGAGAAGAGGGGCACCACTCATGCTGTGAATTATTGTCTGGGCCATCAACGTTGTGATGTTATTGCCAAGGGGAGCTCAAAGTAAGCCTGGCGGAGGAGTCCAAGAGCACCTCTATTGCCAGACCTCCCCAGGGAGGGCCAATATAGAGAGTGAGGGATGTAGTAGAGGTGTCAGGCTTCACTGACGGTAATGGACCCCAGTCCTAGTGTGCCTAATCTTGGTTTTTGGATGTTTAGAAGGGAGGAGGGTGTCCAATCTGCTACCTCCTTCTGCATTGCAGTCCCTGGCACAAAGAGTCCAAATTCCGCTGGTATGTCAAGGGGGTCTGCCGCTGTCTCCTAAGACAAGAAGGCCCTCTAGGGGAGTGGGAGAGCGCTCACAATCATGCGAGTGCTCAAATGAGCAGGAGGGGTCCGATCCTATGGCTTATCAGCGTTGGCAGCCATCAACTCTGCTCCAGTGGATACACAGGTGGGCTGCAGCTGAGGAAACAACCCCCCAGGCCCCCAACATCTCCGCAGGTGGCCGCAGTGACACCGTCTGCATCAGGGCTCACCGCCAATGGGGCACCCATTGTCCGGAGTCCACTTCAAAGCTCATCGGAGGACCCTCCAAGGCCGGTCAGGCTTCTCCAGGAGGACCCAGCAGGTAGGTTGTCGCCCCTCCGCCCAAGTGAGTGGTCACGTGTATGTGCTCTGCACCTCCGGACCATTTGGGCCTGAGCCACATTGTGTGGGTCTGTAAGATGGGAAAGCAAGCTCGCAGGGCCAAGGTCGGAGAACACCGATCCAAGGTACCAGACTACCGACAGTCTCCGCGACGCCTCCCCATTGAAAGGCCTGGTCTGTAAAGCGCGTTTATCTAGTTCAGGGGAATTGGGGTGTGGTTCTGCCTCTGGACCCCACCAACGCCATCTGGTCCACAAAGGCAGACACAAGCTGCGCAGCCCTCGGGTCGGGAGCATAGAGGGGATCGCCAGCCACGAGGAAGGGCCTCACGGTCCCAGATGCCACCTCCATCCACTCTCAGCCATGCCACAAGCCTGGTCAGTGAAGTAGGCACAGCGCCTGGCGTTTCTGCAGGTATCCGGGGGAGGATGTGGGTCATGTGTGGTTGGTATAAATCCTGAATTTTTAAAAAAGATTTGTAGTTTTTTCTTTTGTTTATACTTGCATTTGATATAAGTTGTTTGTTATTCGTTTATGAGTATTTTTCATTACTCTGTGTCTGGTAGTCTGTATTCACTTTGTATGTCTGTTTTATTTTGTAATATGTGTAGTCTGCTCAAGATTATAAGAAAGTGATGTATTTATTTATTAGTGAATTTATTTTTTCTTAAAATCACGAATTATGGTGGCACTTCCTGGGCACAGCAGCGACCCAGCGAAGCAGTGAAACTCGGAGAATAGTAAAAACAGAGCAAGGTTCTCTGCCACAGACAGGCAGTGCTGCATTCCTGACCAAACCACGGTTAACTCATGCAGCAGCACACATGCAATGTGTCCCCGGGCTGCAGTCTGCACTAAGGCAGGGGGAGGAGCTTGGAAGCAAATACATGTTTTAATAAAGGGAGGCTCAGTTAAGTCAGCAGAGTGGCAGACATCTGTCTGCGGTCCTTGCACTCGCATGAGAAACCAAGCGTGTGCCAGAGGGTGCGGAAAGTCTGTCAAATGTCAGCCACCCTTTCAGAGACTATGAAAAATCTACTTTCTTTCTACATCTAAAGTAGGATCTGCTCCTTGGCCCGTCGCCCGAGAATTGAGGAGCAGAGCTATCTGCCCTCTGAGGGATCACCTTTCAGCACCTACAGTGACACCAAGGCCCCCATAACCTCGGTTTGCAGAGACACCCAGACAGAATTCCACTCTGCACACAAATATCATGGCAGTATCCGACTAGCCGCTGGAAAGTCATGCCAGAATCTCGGTAGCTACAGAGAATTATTCTCAGAGCAGGCCTCTTGCCATCCACATAGGAGTAAGAGCATGCATATCGCGACCCATAGAGAAGTTAAGAGAGGCTTGTCACAATACACAGAGTAGAACCCTCCTCAAAGAAGTCCTGTCAGGCCTCTCAGGTACTCAGAGAAGTAAAAGCAGTCCTAATCCAGCAACAAAAGTCAGAGCCATTTACAGAGAAGCAAGAGCAGGCTTTTTGTTACCCACAAAGACGTCAGAGCAGCTATCAGCATCATCCACAAAAGTCAGAAAATAACAGTACAATACAAAGCAATCATGTTGACACCCACAGATGTCCAAGGCCTATCGCCCTCCACAAAGAAGTCAGAGCACAAGCCAGAGCAGGCCTTTGCCATTAGCAGAGAAGTCAGAACAAGCTATTGCCGTCCACAGCACAGATAAGTCAAAGCAGATTCTGCATCGTAGCAGCTTCACTGATAGTCATAAATGTAGCATATTCCCCCGCCTGCGTGTTCCAGGGTCTGGGGACCCTGGAACACTTATTTTGCAAAAATATAGTCTACGCATACGCAGTTTTGGAGGTGAAAGTTGTTACATCTAAATGCCGGCCTAACCTCCATTGCCTAAATCGGCCAACGGTTTTGTGATTTTTTTTAATCTCAATAATATATAAATATTACATAAGGTAACATTGCAGCATGAAGACCAACCTGAGAAGTGAGAACAGGCCTATTACCTTGTACTGAGATGCCAAAACAGGCCTCTCCCATCAACAGATAAGTCAGATAAGTCCGAAAAGACATGTCCATGTCTTCAGACGAATCGGATCAGGCGTTTCTGCAACCACAGAAAATTGTGGGCACATCTGTCGCCATCCACAAAGGAATTCAGGCACATCTCTCTGGATGGCCCTTCATTTGGAAACCTTCAACCCGCACACAATAATTTGTACTTATACCCTACAACAGAGCTAAGACACCAGCACCACACTCTGGAAAACATAACATACCAGCCACCGAAAAGAGTTCAAGCAGGGCTCTCTCTGCCCACAGGGAAATCAGGGAAAGGCTTTTACTTTCCCAAGGTTCATTGTGAAAACAAACAACCTGCACGAAATCGTCTGCACTCCGAGACCCCCAATAGCACCAAGAGCCCAAGGAATTGACTCTATGGTAGTGGGCATCACAAAACTGTAGCCAAATCCCAAAGAAGTCAAGGAAATAGCAAGAATCTCTTTTCCATCTGAACTTTGAATAGTTTTCAAAATAGCATCCACATCTGCAGACTCTTCTGCAAACTCAGAATCCTCCTTCAGATTTGAATTGAACTGTGATTCTACCAGTGTTACTTTTACAGATAGTTTGGGACACAGTCTGCTACATTCAAGGAAGCTGTATATCCCTTCTCGCTACTTTGTAATTTCCTTTGTATCACCCACGTGGATCTGTGTCACAAAATCAAGTGTTGGAATTTCAACCTGTCATAATGTTGTATTGACAATGTCAGCTCCCACATTGTAACAAAGGTAAGTATATATAGTTAATGAAGATTGAGTAATCTTAACTCCTCGTCTATGTACCTACAGGATACATATGTTATATATGGAGAGTTAAGTATAATAAATCTATTCTTACTTATATGCTTCCCTTGACAATATTATGGTAGTCGATATTCTGGATCTAATATAATGGCAGGCCAATATTTAAAACTCAATGTTGTGCCAGAATATACACTGAATCACTAAATGTTGATAACAAGGCACATCTGATTGCTTCATACAGATTGCACACTGGAGCATATCCGAGGATTTGCAAAGCCGCCCCTGTTGATTTACTTTCTTCGTATTGTTCAAACCATCTTTGCTATATTACGTTATGCTACAGTAGATCTCTGTGGGGTCATTGCTTGATTACTTATGACCTGAAACCTCTGGTTTTCACCAAAAATAATGTAAGTGTTCCTAGCAATTTGAGTGTATAATAGAGATGTAGTGTTTTTAAAATCAGTGCCTCTGACTGTGCAGTGACCTTTATTGAGTGTGGTTTATTTGTGTTACAGTGTATTTGATACCAACATTCACACCCTCTCTCATGACTGACTGCCTCCATGTAGCTGTCATTGGAGAGTCAAGGAACTATTGCAAACTAGGACCGAGAATCCAGGGCCAGAGAAGAGATCCTACAGTAACACTTCTGAAACCACAGAATTCGTACAGTCCACAGGATATAGAGAAAAAGACTGTCAGCATACTGTCCTCTTGTCTAAAAATTGTATTTTCTGTGTAGTGTTCAGTTTCAGACCTCTTACCTCCCTTAGGTCTGGGTTTTGACAGTGCAGTTGTCATACAGACCTACTGCTAATAATATACATGAAGTTGGCTTTACACCCTTTCAACCACTGGCGTTTTTCAGCCAGCCTCTTTCAGCCATTGGCGTGAGACTTGGTCACACATGTCTTTGCTTTACCCAATGTATTATTCATGTCTCACCTAATGGTATTGACTGTTTGGGTATTTCCTTTCACCTCCAGTTGAGTGCTTGCATTGAACCGCATAAGGGACTCATATACTACTACAGTCCTCTCTGCTGGCTCCCCCGTGTCTATCACTGTAAGGTGCTAAGACTGCATGCGGGAGCACATTAAACCCAGACCTATTGACTTTGCCAACACTTTTTTAGAAATCAGCAAAAGACACCTTGATTTCAGAGAGAAATCATGTTGAAACCTATCACCAGGACTAGGTCTTCCAGCTAGAGGTCCAGAAGGAGGCTGTGCTCACTCCACAGACAGACAGAAGGAGTGAGTGCCATGCATCCTTCACACCCTAGTGGCAAAGGGCAAACACACCATCCAAGAGCACAGTGTTACTCTGATGAGACAAGAAGGTGGTGTTTGTAGCCGGTCGTAACATGTTGTTTTAGGTTTCATTTGTACGTTCTCTTCTCTCCTACAGGGCTCTAGTAGGGTTGTCTTGCTACAGTCGGTAACTTCATGTGAGAGGGTGAGAAATCCAAAGTGCGATAGGGGGACTGCTGCCTGCCTACCCCTTGCCCCTGCCCGGGGATGGACAGGTCAATATCTGCGCCTGTCCCCCCCCCCACCCCCCCCCCCCTTCTCACCCGTTCACTAGCGCGACTATTCTGCCAAGCCCGCTACCCAAAATGCAAGGTACACGGCTAATGACCGGAATTTAACGAGGAGCCAGGGAGACTGTGGCGGCGGCCCAACTCTCGACGCTAACTTTTATGGCCTCCGCTGAATGAGGCCCTGTAACACCTTTGGAAAAACTGAGAAAAGATTTGTTTTAGTGCCCTGAGATTGGTTTTCCCCCCTCTCCCCTTAAATAAACGCAGCTCCTCGGTGCTGGTTGAACAAAGATCCTATTTACCTCGCCGCGCCGCTACACTCTCAATATCTTGCTTATGTTTCAGTTACTTAGAAAAAAAACAGATTTGCTGTTTTTTCCATGACCGAGTAATTGCCAGCAAGCAGGGGCCTGTCGGGCAGAGCGCCGTCAGGAAAACCTGCCCGCCACCCCGCCAGTCCTGCCCTTCATTTGCCTGACATCTGGTCTTGGATGTATCATGTATGGGGGGTGACGGTGGGTGAGACAGTTAAGTCAGACTGTGTGGAAAAGAGGATCGGATTGTAGTTAAACTTGCAGGCGTCATAGGTCAATAGGAATGGAGTAGCTTTCTGGTGTGCGGAGTTAGTGGGGCGGTGAGCACAGGGACGGCAGGAGTACTTACTATACGTGGCTCTGGGAGTGAGAGTGTTCACCCTATAAATCCCAGCTCGACTGCCGCACTTCGTGGTTCCAATATTTATAGGGCTTGGGGTGCTGCAGGAGACATTGTCACACTGCACGCAGTAGGTTCCTGCATAGAGGGGTTCCCGGTTGCATAGAGAGTGGACTGATGCGTTCTGCGCTCTTTTCAGAATGAATCAAGGGGATTGTAAAAGTCTGGCGTAGTCCACCGGAGGGTGTAAGTAAGTAAGTAAGTGCACCTAGTGCAATGGGGTTGACGCTGAATGTAATGAATTCATTCACGGGCTGAAGAAGGTGCAGCAGCTAGACATTTTCAGCTTTTATCACTGACAGAATCTGAGTAAAGAGCATACAGTTGGAATCAAACAGAACCAGGAGGCAGATTTATTAAATACTGGTCGCAAAAAGCGGTCACAAAGTGCACACAACTTTTTGCGACCAGTATTTTGTTATACCAACCAGCCTATGTACTAATAGGTCGGTTTGTAAAATATGGATTGACAGGGTTCACAGAAGAACCTGCCTAATTAACATTTATAACGCAGGTAGAAATTTGCGATTTCCTGTGATTGGCTGCAATGACAGGGATTGTGGTTTGCTGGTGACAGAAGATTATCATCCCTGTTATTGCATATCAAAATGGAAAACTTTTTTTTTTAAAGCAGCCCAATTTCCTTGGAAGTGGTAGGACAGCTTTTTTGTATTTATTTTTTTTGAAATATGTTTAAAAAAACTTCAATGAAAGTTGAGAGTGGTTCACTGGACCACTGGACCTCCTCCTGAAATTGCCATCCTGATTCTCAAGGGGAAAGCGCTGCGAAGGGGACCCCACCTGCTTTGCAAATCATTTATCAGCCCAAATTGGGAGTCAGTAACTGATCAATGGTTCGTGACCGGGAATTATAGTTGAAAACCATTATACATCTCTTGCCGATTCACAACTTGGAAGGAATACCCAAGACATGTGTCTTCCAAATTGCAATTCGTTATGGATTTCTAAACCGGTTTTGCAATCCAGAAAACCATTTCCATGTCGTAAAATGGATTTATGCATAAGAAAAAAGGGATTTACAGATTGCAGAAGTTTAGCGATTCGCTGGGTTTGCAACCAGTAAATCACTTAGTACATCTGGCCCTGGATTTCTAACCAGACTGAAGACAGGTGTCTACAGTGTTTGATTTGTAAAAGAAAGAATGCCTGTGCCCAAAGCTATGCGCCGATGGTGCTATTAAAAATCGGCGCGCCAAATACCACAGCTCTTAAATTCACCTCAGGACTCTTTAATCCACTGCCAGACACTGCTGCCTCTTTATCTTGCTCTTGCCGGTTCCTGTTTTCTCCCTTTGTGCCAATGTTTCCGTCTTTCTTTTCTTCCGTCTTTTCACTTTGTGTGTTTTTCTCTCTCTTGCTCATGGTAAATATCTGATGAGGAAAAATAAGTGCCAGTCCCCAAAATTAGTGCAGGTGGGCCCCACCGGCAATCACCAGCACAGATTAAGCACTGGGTGTCTATGGAGGGAAGAAATGGGGAGAAGGAGAGTGCATTTTCTGTCCCATGCATTGCTAACAGCTCTTTTTTAGCCTGGTTAATTGGAGGAGGCTGTGGGCATTCCAAGATTTCTTTAGATGAGACACAGAGACCACATTTATGAAGTAGTCTAGAAGTTTTGACAGTTTGATAGATAGCTCTATATCCTCTGCATAGGAAAGACAGCTAAACAGGTGACGTAATATCATAAAGATGACCACAGCCAAGTCACAGTTCGGGTACAAATCCACCTGTCAAAGTTGTATGTTAACATCTTTGTTTTATACAGTTACCACATGAGATGCCCAGGAAATAGGGTCTGGAAGTATTCTAATAGTTGGTGTTGGATCAATACGCACCAAAAATTCTTAGGTCCTGCAAGCTGCATTTGTATAAAGGCTCAATCATTAAAAGTCCCCGAAAGATCCAATAACTGATGCATCCAAGAAAAACCCAGGTATAGTTTATCAGGGAGGGGGGGCTCCAAGTTCCGTGTATAGCTTTCTCCGGGTTCCAAAATGATCAAGGAGTCCACATCCGACAGGGAAATATTTGGATAGGAACAGGAGTACTAAAAAGACTTCCTATAGGGATCCACATCCAACTGAGCTAAAAAAATTAGGTAGGATGAAAGAAGTTACACCTCCAGCAAGCACTAAGGTGTACGTAACAGTAACCCTTTGTTGGGATGGAAATGTCCAATGCATGACACTGGAGTACGTGCTACCCTGCCCTAGGTTAGACTTCTGGTAAAGTCACTGAACTTCGCTGTAGGTTTTTGATATTTGCCTCAGTCAAACCAACACTCACACATGTTCACTGAAGGCCTCCTCATTAAATCAACTGAGATCCAGAGCATGGAAATGGCCTCCAAAATCCACCCATATGGAGAGTGACTTCTGGGCTCTCACCAGGCTGAGGGACAATAACAATGGTGATAGCATTGATTTTGGTTGGAAGGGATATATCATTTTAGATGTCTCCTTATGGGGAAAGAGGCCTGCTAGTCTTTCCTGTTAAACGATTCTGCTACTTTCACTGAATTGTCATTTTTCCCTTCCGTGTATGGATGGAGAGTATGCATATACTTTGAAGTGTAAGGTAGTGTGCATGACGCCTATGTTTGACTGACTGGGACATGAATCCATATTGATATTTCTTTGTGTGTATGACAAATCAAAATGCGGGGCTGAAGTAAGGCTGTCCGGCCCTTTGTGTAAGTTGAGGACAGGCGGTGGACTATTTCTGAACCTTCTCACAAAATATGCCACTGTAGCTGGACTCCCTTATCTGGGAGGTGGCATATAGTATCCTTTGCTATTTAGGAGCAAGTCGTTGAACCCCCCTCAGGAAGTGCCACTATAGTCAGGTTTCTGTAGATACTAAGTGCAGATACCATACCCTGCCCTTTGAAGATTAGCCTTCATGTACCCTGTCAGAGCACTTGCAGCTCTGCTCCCTTGTCATGCGACACCTGCGTATCAGGACTGTGGCTAGATAACATGGGAATAAATACTGGGCAGATCCTGCTTGCAGTGCCACGAATTTTCCAGCCCAGGAATAGGAGTCACACACTAGTTTGCCTGACAAGGCTATTGGGCTCCACGACTAGAATCTTTGATTTCCAGCTTCCTTTCGAAGTTAGGAACTGAAATTGGTCCCGAATCCTACTTAGAAGTCTCCTGAAGGAAGGAGTTTGGAGGTACCCAGCTTTCTTGAAGTGTATCCCACAGCCATGTTGCCCAATGAATAATGAGCTGTGGTGGAAGGACACATAATATCTAACATCAAGACTACATGTTATCCAGAGGGAGGATCAGTCTCGCTAGGATCTCTGTGGGGAGGCCCCAATGTGCTCAGTGCTCCCAAAAGGACTTCAAGATTACTCAGTTCTATCCGTCCTGGTTATTAGCGAGGTTGAAGCATTGCCACCCAAGAACCTAGTGGAAATCCATGAACCAATGGCAGAGATTTTTCCATGGCTGGACTGGGAAACTAAGAGCAACCCTGGTTCAAATGCTAAAACCAGCCCCTCTCCCTTTATCTCTTTGCACAATCTCTCTTTTCATCCACCTCTCTTTTTCTCTTCTCTCCTCTCTCTTCTTCCTCCATGTGGGCTTTCTCTCTACCTTCTCTCTCTTTTTTTCCTTTCTAAGCCTCCCCGTGCCTGTTGTAATTAACCACAGGGAGCTGGGTAAAGTGACATAGGCACCAGGAACAGCCCTGGGCTTTCAAAACCCGCCTTTCAAGGGCTCCAGCCCACTGGGAAAATGCTTAGTGGAATAATAGGCCTTTCTGGCCCTGGATATTTCACTTTGAAACACTGACTCATGTGAGCCTTTGCACCCCCCTCTCATGTCCCCTAAACTATAAGGTCCTGCCATCCTGGCTAAAGTAAACTGCACTTGGCAATTTTATGGATAAGCATCCTTGAAATACTCTGCGTAGAAAATCCTAACTGTGCTCAGGGATTTAAAAGATGTTGCCCCACTATTCGCTACTGCGGCACAGGGGTTCCAGTGCGTGGGCACCAGAGAACAACTTTTGTCCCCATAAAGGCACTAGCTCACTTCCACAGTTTGCGACCTTTAAGCACTTATTCCTAAGGATCTGCTGTTGTGTAGCGATGCACTTTTCTGTTTAGATGTGGGTGCTTTGCAGCGGAGGAAGACACCGAAGATCCTGCCATGGTAGGGCAGAGTTTGCGCCAGGAAGTCAGACTCTGGTGAGGGCCCAATCTCCCTTTTACAGTGTAGCACCATCAGAGATTCTTCCCGCCTCTGAATACGCCCTCCTCAAACCTTGGTACTAGGAACCCAAAGCAATCCTGGCAATTTTGTCGGACCAGCCCCCAGGGGGTCGGGGGTGGGTGGGTGGCAAGTGTCAGGCACTGCTGCTTAACAAAACTGACCTCCACCCTTCCAGCCTCTCGGGCAAACGCCCGATGCCAGCTACAGCCAGTCCGGCCCTGCTGTACTGCTTCTCTGAGAAAAACGTGTTTGAGAGGGCACACAAAAAGAAGTAGGGGCCCGAATCTAATCTGCAACACTGCCTCTGGTTGTGAGCTTGGAGAAAAGTTAACTCTTCCCTTTCTTTCTAAAATGGCTATTCCAAACCCAAGAGTGAGCGGATTGTTCATACATACTAAAGACTCTGTGCCAAGGCCAAATGACAGTTGTTTGTGGATTGAGAAAACCCTGTGCCAAACACTGTAGACAGTGGTTTGAGTATTGTGAAAATCCCACAACAAACTCCATTGGCAGCGACTACCGTATTAGGGAGCTGCGGCTGGGAGGACCAAGGACTCTCACATTCAGGGATATTCTGGAGCAGATTGAGCCATGAAGATCCACACATGTTAAGGCCCAGGTCTGGAAGGACTAAAGAAACACGTCTGGCGATAATTAGGAGCAGATGAGACCCTGAAGGCTCACACTGAAGGAGACCCATACCCCTTGGACTTTGTTGCATTTAACAGTCTTTGGTCTTTTATTAGGAATTGTCACGATTGGGTGTGTGATGTAGACATCACAAAGGCCCACTAGTGTCTTGACTGAGGCTAATCATGCAATCCAAAAAGCCTACACTAGACCTTCTCATGGTCACAATCAACCCGGACCATGTGTGTTAATGCGCCAGTGGACTCATATACTTTTGTGGCACCACAGCGGTCACAGTCAGGGCAAAATAATATACAAGCCAGGCACAGAGCCAGGTATAGATACTTAAAATAAAAGGAACTGCATATATATCAACTACAAATATGGATAGCTCCGTTTTATTTATACCTTTGAGATATTAAAATACTTCCTTCTCACTTACAGCTTTAAGTCTTTGCCTTGGTATCATAAGATTCCCAGTCTAGACCTACCTGAATGGTTGGTTGTTTGACTCTATATCGTGCTCAATAATGTCGACCTATGATTTTATTGCATCCAGTATGTCGCCTACCATTACATCATCATGGAATTTGAATATTATTTTTAACTCTACATTGTATACCAAACCCTATAAACTATTGTATTAATCTATTATACGTATGTGTGCTTTAACTGTGGCAAGGTAGTGTAATATTATTGTCATGCTATATAACGCATTTGATATAGCAGGGATATACTAAATATCTTCCCTCTTGCTTCTCTCATTCAAACAGTACTGATTTACATCCTTGTACTGATATGTTATGATTCCAGAGGTACACCACCATAGCATCTATTTGAAGAATATGCGGCCTGTTTTTATTCTTCTACAGATGTGTCCTCCGGACACGATACTTCAATTGTGGCATCTACAGGACAAAACAGCCGTGGAGTGAGCTCCTCATCTGGGCATACCCTAGATGTGGCCTGCAGTCTAGGCCCCGGTACAACTGCCCAAATGACGCCACCGGAAATAGACAGAATCCTCCGGTCAAGGCCTTCCAATGGTCTCAATGGCGGCAACAAACCTTCCTTTAAAAACCTTTCTCTTTGCACTCTAACGCGCTCTCCTGTCTGTCCCACTGAGGTGAAGAGACGCTTCTACCAGGAGAAGCTGGGTGGATGCAGCCCCTGGGGGAAAGGATCGGCAGGACAGTAGGTGTGCCCAGAACAAAGGGCGCGGGTGTAGAAATCTTAATCCAGGATTTAAGAAAAAAACACAGCACAAAACGAAACAAAAAAAAAACTGGAGGTGCCAGTCGAGTTACTTTACGAGCCAGGAGGAGTTCCTGGCCTCGGCGCTTTCGGCTCGGCGATGTGCGTGTGGGTATTTTGAGTAAACACCGTGTTGCGAAGGTTAATGGATTATGGCAGAGATGGAAGTGAGGACTGTATTTATCCACATACCAGACAGACGGGAGGGGAAGGCTACTTGTGACATGCTGCCTGTCAGTGCGAGGTGACAGCTGGTGACCTTTCCACCTTCCTCCTTCACTCCCCACCGCCCTCTCTCTTCCTGAACTCACCTTTCAAGTCAGCTTTGGCTTCTGAGAAGTCTGTCTTAAGTATATAAAAGTTCTTTACTTGTTTCACAATAAGTATTGTTTTTCTTCTTGCCTTCCTTCCCACATCTAGTTTATCTTCTTGTGTCCCTCCCCATCTCTATTCTGATCAGGGCTTTAAGTGGGCCGGGTCTCACCGGGTCTGAGCATCGGCAGTTTTTTAAAGGGGGCCTCGAAACGGGTCTCTTTCGGGCTCTGTTTTGTGCCTGCTGTCACTGCAGTCCGTTTTTTTCCGGACTGCAGTGACTGCAGGCACATCTGTGTGCGCTGGTCACACTGCTCACTTCTCACTGGAGAAGTTATGCATGACGAGGTGAGCGTTGTAGGGGAAGGGAAATCCTTTAAAGAGAGTCATTTTCTCTCTGGATTTCCCTTCTCTTTTTGAAACTCGGGAGCAACAACATTGTCGTGGTGTCACCAGGGCTTTAATTTGAAGCTTTTTCAATATTATATACAACAATCCATAGTTGCTGCATATTTATCGTATGCAACTAACAATCATTGACAAAGTCAATAGTCCTGACTTGTTGTAGGTATGATGTTACTTGTTGTATTACATCTAGATGCAATGTCAGAAACAGCAAAATACAAGTCGGGCGGCACACTATGCTAAGCACAGATTTTTTAGTTCAAGTGTTTTTAAGCCACGCCCTTAATTACATTGGCCACGCCCCTTTGAGAGACCCTCCAGTTTTTTCATCCCACTTAAAGCCCTGATTCTGATATATATTTGTGTACCTCACTTCTATCTGCTCTCTTCTTGCCTTGCTCCTCCCACCTTCTTCTGTGGCGTTTCTTGCCTCATCTTTTTTCTTTCTCTTTCTGCACTAAGCTGTCTAGCAAGATATTAACTAGACAACAACATATAAAACCTGTCCAGTGCTTAATTTGAGCCGTTGCTTTCCGGTGCTCCGCACCGGCACCTTATTGTCAGCACCGGGGCTATGACAATCTGCCACATGGTGGCGCTGTCCTGCTAATTTTGGTATGAACACAACAACAGCGGTTTATTTGTTCAATTTACATTAATAATGACTAATACCTGCCTCCCAAGCCATTCTTCTGGCTTTGGGGGCCTGGAATAGTCTGACTTGTCACACATGTAGGAGGGTGAAGGTTAGTAGCTGTGTATGTACTGTCATTGGCAGCGCTGGCATGGGTTATGTGAGGTGCAAGCTGCAGTGGCCTCCCGACGAGAGCCCGGCACTTATCCTTTTACAAATCAAGCACTGCAGCTGTCTAGCAAGATATTAACTAGACAACAACATATAAAACCCATAAGAGCATCTCAAGATGTACTTACATGCGCAACCATCACTCCTCCTCAACGCACTGCTCATGACCTCTACATTGAAATTCACCAGCAATTGTGATCTAGGCAATCAATGAATTGCTCAAGTCTTCACAAATAATGTCTAAAATGACATCACAAATGTCCTCATCACTTCAGTCATGCTCAGTAAGCGCTGGATGTAAGTTGTGGCTTCTGAAGTTCTGACCAAATTACCCACAGATCGCTGCCATACTTTTACTAATTCTACTTAGTTCCTCATCTACCTGAGCATACCAGCTCATTTTCTCTTCCAGTATCCCTATCGTCTACTTTCATCTGCCTACGTTTCTCCACTCTCATCTACTGTTTCTCCACTTTCACCTTGTGTCACTAATCTCATTTATTCTCTATGTACATTTATCTTCTTGTAACTCTTCTTTCTCCTGTTTGTGTCTCACAATGCTTACCTTTTGTATCTCTCTAATTTTATCTTTTGACTCTCAACTCTTGTCTTGTTTCTCTACTATAATCTCCTTATCTGACTCTACGTTCATGTACTTCTCTCTTTTCTCTAATCTATGTATTTCTATTCACATTTTAGTGCTCCTAATTCAAACTTTATTCTCCCTTGTCTAATCGTCTCACCTGTTTGCATTTCTCCATCATCATTTTGTGTCTTCCCTCTTATCTGGTTGTGTCTTCACTCTCTCTGCTTTCTTCTTGTGTCTCATTCCCCTTGTTTCCTTATCTATCTGCACTTTCTTTTTAATGCCTCTGTTGTCTTACACCTGTGCCTATATACTTTCACCTGCTTCGTTTCTTTCGTCTGTCTTTGACTTGTATTCACATATTGTGCCTCTCTGTTCTCAACATGTGTCTCTCTGAAGGACTTAGGGCCCTGTACAAGCGAAAGACATGCTCTTGTGTGCCCATCACTGGGACCAGGGATAGCAGGCACGTGGATACTCAATTTAGTCAAACACATATTCAATATACAGAGTTAAAGATGAAGCTAAGAGTGTCCGTATTGGATGTACACGTAGGAGGCATGAATAGACATCACCCCTAATGTACTGGCCAAGTTTGTACCTCACTAGTCGGAATATGTTGCCACAAACCAACTAGGAATTCATGGGCCACCAAGAAATTATATCTCCACTGTATAAAAGTAGGAGCACTGTAGGCGATCCTTAACCAGGCTAACACTTCCTAGTCCCCTACCGGTATTGAGTTTCACCTGGATATTACAGACACAACAGGAGCATTCAAATGAAATAGCAAAAAGTTTCAGGGTGGTACATTTGAGATTAAATACTGGATATTCTTCTTTAAACTCTTCTTGCACCTCTTAGATCTAGTTTACTTTCTTATTCTTGTTTCTCTGCTGTCTGCTTGTGTTCCTTGCCTCTCATCTTGTTGCGTATCCTTGCTTTCATCGTCTGTTGTCTCTTAACTGCTTGTGGCGGTTTACTTTTGTCAGTATGTATTAATCCACATTCACCTCGTGACTCTCTGTTTTTGTCTTTTATTTGTACTCCCAGTGTTGTTCTGTTCTGTTCTCTCCTTCTTTTGTCTCTACTGTCCTCTGCTATTTTCTCTGCTCTCGTCCTTTGTCTATTTAGGTCTCTCTACTTTCATGCGCTTGCATCTCTCTACTTTCATCTTGTGTTTCTAGTTGCGCTTTTTCATCTTCTGTCTCTGCCCTCACTTCTGTGTTGTGTCTCCTGTCACCTGTTTGTGTGTCTGTACTTTTATTTCTCATGTCTCCCTGATTGCATCACCTTGTGTCCCTCCATGCTATCATCATATTTTGTCTCTTTACCACCAGGCTTGATTTTTAATTCTAATCTTTGTGTGTCTACCTACTGTCATCATCTTGTGCCTCCCTGCTCTCATTTTCTTTTTTATTTACTCAACCTCAACCACAACCTCTTCTATTTCTCTACTAACATTTTCTGTTACTTTTCTGTCACCTCCTTGTGTCTTTCTAATGTCAACGCCTAGTGTCTCACTCAGCATCTCCCCTTCTCTCCACGAGTTCCTCTTAGTCTCGCCTCTCTTTTAGGGTGCTGTCATTATCATCTCAAGACATTTATTTACCATGACACCGCATCCCTGTATACAGGAATTGTGAGCATGAAAAATGCCCAATACAAATTGCCTAAAAGAAATTATTCAGAGGACTCTAGTGCTGTCTCTGCATTTTCTGTAAGGCTGCTTGCACCTCCAAGCTGCCAGCATTTCAGGCAAAGACTGCTGAAAGATCCAAGGTGGGGTCTGTGCCCATGGCATAAAGGTTACGTACTTCTGTTTTTTTCTATCAACTTCATGTATTTCTCTTTCTTCTTTCCTTTTGCTTTTGCCCCTGTCGCTCCTTCCTCATTTTGTGTTTTTAATCATTCATAGCATGAACAGCTTTTCCAAACCAAAAACCAGTACAGAACTAGAAGCAGAAAAACGATTACAATTTGAGATCAAAAGACAATAAGAATGGCATAGATACTACGATAGCAGGGAGATTGTTTGTACATTTAAAGTTTCTGTGGAAATTAGTGTCATTAAGCATATTTTAAATATTTTCAGTACACAGGTTTCTCCCTACAAGCTAGAGTAGTTGTTCAACTTAGCACATCTAGCCTTCCTGGCATAAACAACTTTTTGTCTTGCTGCCACCTTAGTTAATGAATGTATTTTATTTTCTCAAAAGTCAGTCAGTAAAACATAAAATATTGGATGGGAGCAACATTTCTGCTGAGGCGCTTGGGAATATACTCTAAAAATGTAGGTAAAAGTTGAGGTGTGTTATTAAGTTATCAAAGTCTAACAAAGGGAGGGACTTAGAGCGCATCAAGATCCAGCATACGTGCTCCAAATAATCTAATAAATGTATATGGGGTAAGCAGTTCCTAAAGAAGAATGAGTGTCTATGTGGGTCAACAACTATTCTGTAGGGTACTTGGGGTGTGACCCTGCAAGAATCAAATGCCATCACACACCTGGATAGGAAAAGCTTTAACGGCTTCCGATTCACCACACGAGGGTAGGTCGTCCAGAGAGCCGGTCCTGACACAAACTCAAGCAAATGGCGTGCTATTGTACACAACTCGAGGAGTCTCTAATTTTATCCAATTCTGGTCATCGCTAAATAAATCAATACTGAAACCAAGGTATGTGTGATTGGGGGAAAATCAATGAACCCGTCAATTAAAACTCCAATCACTAAGTAGATTAGGTTGATATTGGTCCTGATGAATAGCTATTAGATCATTGTAATGACTACACAGAAGCTAGAAACATGTTGACCTATAGCTATCTAAGATAACTAAAGTCTAATAGATAGCACCACAGATTTTTAATATAGGTAAGAGGACTTGTTCATTAAAGTTTTCCCTGAGAAGTACCTCTTTTCATATTTTTAACTTCACACTTTCACACCTCAACACCAATCTACTCCTTAAGCCCCCACACCTGCACTTCACAAATGGCGGACAGGAAGATCTCCAGCAAAGAGCCCCCATTGAGGGTGCCCGTTGTGCATTGCAGCGCCGGACCGACGAGGAGCAAATGCCCTATGATGAACCATGACACCTATCCAGGTGTGTGAGGGTATTTGATTCTTGCAAGGTCTCGCCCCTTGCATACACTACAGAATATTTGTTGACCCACACAGACACTCATTCTTCTTTAGGGACTGCATACCCCATATACATTTATTAAGTTATCAAATACATGCAATCTTGAAATAAGCAAGCGAGCTGAAGAAAATTCTCCAGACATTTGGAGTAGAGTAATTGTGCACGTTTCATTTTTTATGGTGCATGACACAATTATTTAAAGAGTATCAGACTATAATTGATATGTTTGATCGTGTGGAGCGCATACATTTACCCTCTAGATGGATATGATTACACAATGTTGCCTATTTGTTTTTCAGAAAATTCCTGGTCTCATGAAATTAGGTGACAAGTAAGATCACTTCATGACATTATCTCATCACAGTTTACTAATAAGCAGGATTGACTGATGGTGACAGTGTTTGTAGGGATATTAGTCCTGGAGAAGGCCAAAGACCCTAAGTGGCGATAGATGACTGGCCGAAACATGTTGATCATGTAGAGAGATGATTGGGCGATAATACCCCCAAGACCATCTCAATGAGTGTTTTTAACCCTACCTAGGAGACACAAAATAAATTATTAAGGGTACTTCTAAAGTAGTTTTAATGAGACATTGCACAGTGGATCCCTTTTAAGTGTTTTTAAAACTGAAAAAATCATTGCTCCCCCCCAGGTGTTGGGTACACAGGGGGTGTAGTAGCATGCCCTATGATGAAGCATGCCACTATTAGTGGGTGAGGGCACTTTTATCCCATATTTGGGTCCCCGGAGCTTGTGTTAATCATTGATTCTTAGCTCCTCATCCCTTTTGTGTGTGTCTGGTTTACCGTTTGGGAGGATGGTTGAGGGGCTGTACCTCTCGCTCCCTCTTTTGTGTGTATAGGCCATATGATTAACAAGCTTTCTTTGTCTGATATGCTCCAATCGGTCAAATCAGACACAGAACCAGATGGGTTAGTAACATCACTATAGTAAAACAGACCTTTGCCTTTCAAGGTGCTAGAAGCCTACCTACCCCAGAAATCCATACCATTGTCAATCATACCAACCAACCATACATGCATTCACCCAACCTATGAGATCAAGCCTAATAAAGATACGAAGAGGACAAGGAACGAGGCTCACACCTGAAGTTGAAGGCCCACAGAGGGTAAAGCATAGGACACTACCAAATCACAGTGACTCCTCACAACAACATGTGCCCCCCCCAATCCTTTTTAAAAGCTTACAGGGGCAGAATATCCAGTCACCTGGAGGCATTGGAGGAATTTACCGCAGATCTATGGGTGTTGGCCTTTATCCAATACCCCATACTAAGATGCAAGCAATCATCTTTCATCTGTGGATGAAGAGGTACTCACTGTGCTCATGAAGGGCGCCATAGAGAAGGTTTCAGAGAGTGAGAACAAACAAGGCTTCTATTACAGGTACTTTCTTGTAAATAAAAGTGGGATCTAGATACCTATCCTGGAATAAACAAAGGCTCACAAACCCAATTCTTCAGAAAGGTAACATTACAGTAAATCATCGCCTCAACTCCAATGACCCACAAAAGGCATATTTCCATATATTTATTCATGTAGGTCCAGATAACATCGGTGTTCCATAGTAGGCAGCCATCAGCTTCCATTTTAGAGACCAGCCTCAAGTCAACACCAAGGACTTCTCCTAATACAAGGTCCAAATGATTGCTCATCTCAGAAACTAAAGCATATACAGGTTTCACATTCCGACTACTAGCATTTGAAGGTACTCGCAACAAAAGAGACACAGAAAGTGGTAAACATTTTTTCCAAATGTATATTGGTGCTGGCAATATGTGGGGAGGAACTTAAAGTTTTCAGATAAGCTTATATGGACTTCTGGTTTATAAAAGCCAGTCCTCTGCAGAAAACATTCCAAGACTTCACAATGATGGTCATGCCAGCAGACTGAGAATCTGGCAACACTTATAGAGATAATGGTATTTGCCTGGGGGAAATAGTGTCTTCTGTAGGTCATCCATCATTAAATCCTCATTCCCATACTTGTGGGCATAATACATATTCATGCCAGGTTGCACATGAGGCCACTGCAAGAGTGCTTTGAAGATCAATAGATGTGGAATTGGGAAGACAGACTGAACCATTCCAAATCAAATCTACAAGTTTAGCTATATTGGTGCCAGAGAATAACTTATTTTGGGGTACAGTTTCAGAGTCACTATCTGACCCAGATGATTGTGATTAACACTTCCAAGTTGGATTGTAAAGTTGACGCAGAATAACTGACTGCTCAATGGAAATGGTCCTAACACATACATTTGCTAGAGCTAAGACCTATGTATCTAACTCTAAATTCTTCTTTCATCATTCTCGACAAAGATCACACTGATCAAAGCAGATAACACTACCACCATGCACCATCTGAGCAACAGGGAGGAGTGAAGTCCAGGATTGTATCACCAGATGCTCAGTCAATTCAGCAATGCCTCTTATTGGAGATTTCACAGATAATATCAATGGATCTTTCATGTATACAGAACTAAGAAGTAAGCACATTTTTTAGGCATCTCTCAACAGTTAAGTTCTTGTTGACATATTTATCATTTTCCACCAACTCCCCTTCCAGTTCGCCAACTATCAAATATTCAAGATCAAGCAGCACAAGGTGAAAACAATTCTCATTGCTCCAAAATGGCAGTCGTTGTTATTCAGACATCCTTCCTCTGTTGCATTAACCAGGCTAGAGACTCTTATGCCGACTACATCTCCTGAATACTATAGCCCACAATCACTGAATTTGACAACCTGAAACCTGTGCACTTAGAGTATGTTTATTTAGAACTTTCACAACTCCACATAGAAATCTTATAAAACGGCAAACATACAACTGCCAGATTTTTGTGGAAATGGTAGACCTCCTGTATGTAGTGTTTGGAGAGACATATTTTTAATAGGACGTGCCAGAAAGTGACAATAGTATCATAACATTTTCGTTTGAATAAATCTAGAGTAGAACGTACTTCTGTTTATTTTGCCAGTGGCTACCGCACACCAGAAAACTTCTTCTCTACTTCCCTTTCCATTATTTCGGTTATCAAGGATTTTTAGAAGGACTTATGAAAGCATTTTACTCCAGTTCTACCACTGCCCTTACTGGGAAATTAAAATAGACCTTTCAGAATTAATAGTTCCTTCTTTTTGTACCAGTGCATAAATCCGATCTTTCATCTCTTTCTTGATAGTGTAACCTCAGCTAGAACAGTGGGTTAGACACATCCTTTGCCAAGCATTAATACCTGTTCTCTGACTCTAGGTCTGACACCCTGAACGTTTTGGCTCCTCTGTACAAGAAGTTTGTTTAACCAGTTTCTCACCAGGTCTTCTTATTTCTGCTCTCCCACTTTATCCACCAACTGACAGAATGAGCTTTCTATTCTCTTCTAACCTTTGTGGAAACCAAAGGAGATGCCAGGATTTAAATGGAAAAGGCCTTTATTTGTAATTCTTGTTCTCCACTCCATTATAGGTACAGCCTTTACATTTATGAAAAAACCCTCTCCTGGCACCCTGCTCCTTACTACCAGGAGCCTAACTAGTAATCAGTAATGTAGATTGTTGTCCTAAATTACTCTGCTCTGTATTCTAAGACAGCATATTTCTTCGATGTTGCAAAGTGCCAGTGCTCCATCTGACCCTAGCACCCATCAGGCCTTCACCAAATGACTCTTACTGATCAGTGAAGCACTAACACCCAATCTCAACTCCTCCATGGACTCAGCCACATTCCTGGACACCTGGAAGCACGCCACCATCATGCCCCTGCTCAAGAAACCCTCAGTTGACCCAGCCATGCTCTCCAACTACAGACCCTTCTCCTTCCTACCATATCCTGCCATGATCTCAGAGAAAATAATTAACAGATGACTCACCGACCCACCTTAGCAACCACCAGCTCCTCAACGCTACACAGTGCGGATTCAGGCCCAACCACAGTACTGAAACAGCGCTCATCTCTACCTCAGCCAACATCCACATGATCCTTGACATTGGAGGCATGACAGTCTTCATTCTCTTGGATCTCTCTGCAGCATTTGACACACTCACACCCCATCCTCATTAGGCGCATGCATGACAGTGGCATCCATGGGACCCGCACTCCGTTGGCTATACTCCTTATGAACTGACAGAACACAAGCTGTCAGCCTGGCACCTCACTTCTCGCAAACCTGCAAACTCATCTGCAGAGTGCCTCAAGGTTCATTGCTCAGCCCCACCCTCTTCAACGCACACATGATCCCTCTGGCAAATATAATTTGCGCACATGATATCAACATCCTCTCCTACGCCGACAACAAGCAAATCATATTCCCTCTTGGACAAGAACCCCAACACAAGAAACAAGTTCAACGCCTGCTTGACTGAAGTCTAACTGGATGAAAGCCAACTATCTCAAGATCAACACCAAGACAGAAGTAATGATCTTTGGCAAGAAAACTTTGCCATGGACCTTCAGCTGGTGGCTGGCTGAACTCAGATCCACACCCAGCATCCACACCAGGAACCACAGAATCATCATCGACAGCAAACTGGACATGACTGCACAAGTCATCGCCGCCACTGCATCCTGCTTCCACACCCTGAAGATGCTGACGAAGATTGTCAAAAAGCTTCCAAGCAACACCAGAAAAAACATCACTCATGCCCTAGCACCAGCAAGTTAGACTACAGGAACATCCTCTAAGCTGGGATCATCAAGCAACTCACCAGAATGCCACAAACAACCAGAACTCGGCAGACAGACTCATCCTCAACCTTCCACACAGAACTCACATCATACTCTACTGAATATTAGGAGCTCCAGTGGCTCCCGATAAATAAATACACTAATTTCAGATTCCTCACACAAACATTCAAGGCGCTACACAACTTAGGCTCCACCTACCTCAACAATTACATCTGCTTCCACCAACCACCCAGACACCTCTGCTCCTCAGGATTCCTACTCGCACACATCCCACACATACACAGAACCTGTCAGAAAGACGGACATTCTCTTATATCGCTCCTAAAGCAAGAAACAACCTCCCACTACACATCAGAGCTTCTTCCTCTCTTTTTTATTCTGCAAGAAGCTAAAGACCTGACTTTTTAATTAACCAACCTACCCTAGGCAGGGCTAGGCACACACACCTGCTCAGCGCCAGGACACCCTTTGTAGGTGATAGTGCACTTTACAAATGCACATCATGTAACATATGTACCCGATTACGAAGTCACTTATGTCTGTAAATCGCTCCTCATTTAAAAGGCAACTGGCAGCCCGCCGGCACACCAGGTTAGCGTTTGGTTGAGGACTGCCTGCCAGATTTTGAGATTTTGAGATCCCTGCCTGCTTGGTATGCCTGCTTGGTATGGGAAGTTGAAGCCTTCAGGGCAGCCTCCACTGCAGCGGTAGCGCTGAAGGTTGAAGAGTTTGCCTGATTGGGCACCATGTTTGTTGCACCCTCTCAGCAAACTTTGTTTAAAAAATAAAATAAACTCCCCAAATGGAAGTTTGTACTGGGAAAAACAAAAAATAATGATCCTGACAGGTAGGGACTTTTGTTCCTGTTTGCTGGGGGCGCCACTGTACGATTTACTTGCCCATGCCCAGGATTGCAATGTCTCACACGCTGGCCCATGGCATGGAAATCTAGTGATGTCTCACAGCCCTAAATAGAGGGGAGCAGAGATCCTGTGGCAGATGGATCTCAGGTCAAAGGTTTCCAGTAGTAGAACCTGTTTGGGCTCTGTCATTGTAAACCCAGTGGTTAACCCATGTCTAAATAGGGCAGGACAACTGCAAGTAATGTGGGGCAGTGGAACCAGAAATTGATGGAGATTCACCTGCTCCACCAAACTCCAAATGAGAGATAGGTCTTCACAGCCCATTATATCATGTTCACAGAGATTTAAAATGGAAAAAATGTGGAGATCCCTGGAGAATGTTTGAGAAGCACATGAACAAATGGAATTGAAAAAGTTGCCTCTCAGATAAGCTCTTGAGTTCTCTAAATCCACTTTATAGAAAATCTTTGTGAATGCAGTATACCACAGGCATTAGCGTTGTCACTGTTTTTTCCTATATATGTGTGCCTTCTAGAAGTCATTGAACACCTGAATCTTAGCATTCACATGCACGCTAATGACTGACAGATTTAAGCTGCTCGAGGTTTCAGAGGGGTCCCCAGCAGTCACTGACAGGGTAATGCACACCCGAACATTGGATGCTAGAGAACTGTTTTTGCCTCTGTACACGGAAGAATAAGATCATGCTTGTGGATTTGGTCCTGGTCATTTCTCCCACCCCTCAGAAATCAAAGGGAGGGAGGTAGAGGTAGGGTCAGCGGAATCCCTTAGCCTCCAAGGTCAGTATCAGTCATCAAAAGAACTGATCCGCAATGCCAACGCTCCATAGGTTCATAGAGGACTCTCTTGAAGACCCTCATTCATATGTTCAAACCCAATGCGGTGTATTATGTCCGCTGGGGTGATATTATGGATAGTTTCATCATAGGGTCTCTTTCACTTGAGTGTCTTGTTCTCCAAGTGAACAACCATCCTCCTTCCTGGAGGCGAACTGGCCATATGAAGAATGGTGACATGTGAGTATATTAAAATTATCTCTAATCCCAGACAGAGTATTTATTGAGATATAGATAAAAAGGGGATGGGGACGGGAGAGACTCAGAGAAATAACCAGCACGGCTGCTGCACATATATGTTTAGACCGCATAAGTACTCTCTAATTCCACAAGACTTCACTATTTCTTAAAATAAGGCAACATATTGTGCCTCCAACATTGATGTGTCCAGGAAGGAAGTCCCACCTGGACAAAGATATATGTAAGTCATCGTGCTCACAGAGGCAACCTCAAAATTTGAGGAAAACCAGCTCACTTGGTCCTGATAAAAGCCCGAGACCAGTATGGGCTATAGAGGGCTGAAACATGTCAACCTGACCTTATCACCAGACTAGTAATTCTTCCCTAGAACATCGCTGTTTCTTTTAACCTTATCCCAGTCCTTTTTATCTATATCTCAATAAATACTCTGATTGGGATTGGAGATAATGTTAATATACTCACATGTCACCACTGTCTTCATATGGCCAGTTCACCTCCAAGGAAGGAGGATGGATAAACTCAAAAATGCAAGCTCTGGAACTTCGAGTAGAAGTTCCCAAGACCCAGGAATGAAATGAAAATACATTTGCTTCCAAAATGTTTACGGGGCTGAAATCTCACCCACTTAATTTAGCGAGCATCTTTTCCCTTTCATTGCAACCTTGGCTTTTCCGCTTACATGTACTTTAATGGAAAGTGGTAAATGAAAAGTATAACATGAAAATACAGTTTTCTAAAAGTCTGCCCGCCACATCAACAGACGCCGATACGACGCCAGCACCCTCCACGCACTCAACCCCGGAAAAGATCACGCCTGCTACCAGGCCACCCCGAAGCGCACCCAAGGGCCCTTCACCTGCCGGAACTGCAGCTTCGCCAGCACCCGCCCCGCCAAACCACCGCCCAGGAAAGAACCCAACTACCTCAGATGCATCCTCCTCAACACCCGCTCCGCCCGCAAACACGCCATCGAACTCTGGGACCTTCTCGACTCAACCTCCCCAGACGTCGCATTCCTGACGGAGACCTGGCTGAATCCCGCTTCAGCCCCCGACATCGCCATTGCCATCCCGGACGGATACAAGATCACCCGCAGGGACCGCACCAACGGAGTCGGAGGAGGCATCGCCATCGTCCACAGGAACACCCTCAGAGTCTCAACCAACACCGACGACACCCTCAGCACCGCCGAACACATGCACTTCCAGATCCACACCGATCCCAACACCACCCTCAGAGGAACCCTCATCTACAGACCCCCGGACCCCGACCACAGTTCAGCGATTCCATCGCTGACTTCGTCAGCACACACGCCATCGCCTCCACGGACTACATCCTCCTCGGGGACCTGAACTTCCACCTCGAGAACAACAAGGACACCAACTCCACCACCCTGATCGACAACCTCGCCACCCTCGGACTCAGACAGCTCGTGACTACACCCACCCACGCCGCCGGCCACACGCTAGACTCCATCTTTTCCGCAAGCCCACACGTCTCCTTCAACCACACCTCCGAACCCCACTGGACTGACCACCACTGCATCCACTTCACCTACAGGAAGCCCACCACGCACCACCGCACCGAACAAATGCCTCGCCGCTGCTGGAGCAGAGTCACGGAAGACCAGCTAACCACAACCCTCGCCCTGAGCCCACCCGCCAAACCCTCCGACCCCGACACCGCCGCCCGCAACCTCAGACAGTGGATCGACGACTGCGCCAACACCCTCGCCCCGCTCAAGAATCCGCCCAACAGCCACACCAGCAAGAAAGCCACCTGGTTCACCGAAGACCTCCAGGCCTCCAAACGAACATGCCGAAAACTGGAGAAGATCTGGCTCCACGAACGGACAGCGGACAGCTACGCCGCCCACAAGAGCGCCACCCGCAATCACCATCACCTCATCAGATCCGCCAAAAGGGCCTCACTCAAAGACCGCCTAGACAACAACGCACACAACAGCAAAGAGCTCTTCAACATCGTGAAGGAACTCTCCAACCCCAGCTCCAACACCACCGACATCCAGCCGTCGCAAGACCTGTGCGACTCACTGGCCACCTCCTTCCAACGCAAAATCGCCGACATCCACGACAGCTTCAACACCACGACCGCCCCGGCAACCACCGAGACCACTGCCCCCACAACCACCAACCGCCTGCTCTCCTGGACCAACATCAACGACGAGGACACCAGCGAGATCATGAACACCATCCACTCCGGTTCACCGCTAGACCCGTGCCCTCACCACATCTTCAACAAAGCCAGTACAGCCATCGCGCCCCATCTCCGGAAAATAATCAACATCTCCTTCGAGACAGCAACCTTCCCGGAAAGCTGGAAGCACGCCGAGATCACCGCCTTACTCAAGAAACCCAAGGCAGACCCCAAGGACCTCAAGAACTTCCGACCCATCTCTCTGCTCCCGTTCCCCGCGAAGGTCACCGAGAAAATCGTCAACAAACAACTGACCCGCTACCTCGAGGAGAACAACATCCTGGACCCTTCCCAGTCCGGCTTCCGCAGCAACCACAGCACCGAAACCGCCCTCATCGCCGCCACCGATGACATCAGGATCCTGCTAGACAACGGAGAAACAGCAGCCCTCATCCTCCTGGACCTATCAGCCGCCTTCGACACGGTCTGCCACCACACACTACGAACACGCCTTCACGACGCCGGGATCCAAGAGAAGGCCCTGGACTGGACCACATCCTTCCTTTCCGGCAGAACACAAAGCGTCCGCCTCGCCCCTTCCGATCCAAGGCCACCAAGATCATCTGCGGCGTACCCCAAGGCTCCTCCCTCAGCCCAACGCTGTTCAACATCTACATGGCACCCCTCGTCCACGTCGCCCGACAGCACAACCTCAACATCATCTCCTACGCCGACGACACCCAGCTGATCCTCTCCCTCACCAAAGACCCTCACACCGCCAAAGCCCACCTCCACGAAGGAATGAAGGCCGTCGCCGAATGGATGAGGACCAGACGGAGGTCCTCATCCTTGGTTCCAACCCTTCAGCCTGGGACGACTCCTGGTGGCCAACATCACTGGGAACAGCCCCGCCACCCACCGACCACGTACGCAACCTAGGGGTCATCCTCGACCCCACCCTCTCCATGACTAAGCAGGTCAACGCCGTTTCCTCATCCTGCTTCAACATCCTCCGAATGCTCCGCAGGATCTTCAAGTGGATCCCCACCGAAACAAGAAAAACAGTCACCCAGGCCCTCGTCACCAGCAGGCTGGACTACGGAAACGCCCTCTACGCAGGAACGACGGCTAAGCTCCTGAGACGGCTGCAACGCATCCAGAACGCCTCTGCACGTCTTATCCTCGACATCCCCCGACGCAGCCACATCACACCCCACCTGAGAGACCTGCACTGGCTCCCTGTCAACAAGAGGATAACCTTCAAGCTCCTCACCCACGCACACAAAGCACTCCACAACTCCGGACCAGCCTACCTCAACAGACGACTCAGCTTCTACACCCCCACCCGCCAGCTCCGCTCGACCAGCCTCGCCCTCGCCACAGTCCCCCGCATCCGGAAAACGACCGCCGGCGGCAGATCCTTCTCCCACCTCGCCGCCAAGACCTGGAACACCCTCCCCACCAACCTCCGACAGACCCAAGACCTACTGGCCTTCAGAAGACTCCTCAAGACCTGGCTCTTCGATCAGTAGCAGCACCACCCCCCTCTTCCCCCAGCGCCTTGAGACCCTCGCGGGTATGTAGTGCGCTTTATAAGTGACATGATTGATTGATTGATTGATTGGAAGGTTTTTTGCAGATAGGAAATTACATCTAAACTAGTGAATCATCATTTGCCCTCCCTCTGCTCTCCCTGGACCCCCCCTACTAGTTCTCCTCCGCTATGCGCATCCACTGTTTGGACTTGATCTAACTCTCTTGATGTGATCTTGATGTAAACATATACTGATGTAAAGCGCTCTGATACCCTCGGGTCTTGCCAGCGCTATATAAAACTCCTAAATAAATACATTAATCTCCTGGCCCATATACTTTCTGAATTAGCAGCTATGTGTCCCGAAGTATAGATGGGATATAAAAAATGTGCAAGAGGCCTCTGTTGTCCAAGAGGGGATTTCAACTCACACCGGCTCCATCTGTGTGGACTAGAGGTTATTTCCTGCGGTGAACATCCATGTGTATGTAGATGCCACAAGTGATCCCTTACAGCTCAAGAACTGTGAGGTGTCACTTCTCTTTGGGCTCTGTCCCCTCTGAAATCAAAGGAGTAAAGATACCACCACTGATGGTCAACACCCTTAAGATATTACAATTGACAATTTGCACACCCAGGTCCATGTGAACGTTTAGATTTTTTGTAGGCACGAGTAGGGTGCTGCCACTCTACATCGTCTACTGTCTTCTGAGTCCGAGAATGTTAACTTATTTTTGCATTTTGGAGTGATGCGAAAACTTTTAAAATTATTTAAGAAGAGGATTTATTAAAAAGCAAAATATGTATGTTTTGGAGTTGCTGCAAAGGGAGGCGTGTGAGTGAATTCCCATTTCATCCAAATCAAAATGTTTATATACATGTTTTTCACTGACTTTACAGGCAAATGAGCAATAAGCATTCGAATGTCTGGAAACGCCTAAAACGAACATCTTTAAATGGAGAGCATTGTTGCATGGTGTTATAGAGCTGTGCTAAGAACGTCTCAACACATCCAAGGTGTGAGCACTCTATCTGTAATGCTGAAATTTGTATTTTTAAAGCAGGGACGCGGTCCAAATAAAATGTACTCCATTTGTTTCAAAGGGTTGCTGTAAGTCAGAGTATGGCTCGATGGACTGCAAGGAAGGCAGTCCCCCCTATTTGACTAGCAGTCTCTACCAGATCTGAAAGCACTTTTGAGAATTGATCCTTTTGGACTTTTCCAGTTGAGCACAGCGTGGTCACTTCTCATCCTTGAGTGACCTGAAGTATTCTTGGTAGGCAAATCTGCTATTCTTGCAAAAACATGCTCCCTGCTTTAAGGGCTTCATTAAAAACGCTTTTCTTCACTCTCACCTGGAGCAGTTGTAAGAGTGTCAAAACTGCTGCTTCGGCTCCACATCAAACAGCAGACACGTCTGAAATGGCTGCGTGCTTGAGGAGGTTGCGGCATGCGAGCTAGTGGGTGCATGAGTTTAAGTGGCATCTTATTTTAGAGTATGCAATGCATATATTTATATGGCCTAATGCGAGCCACATAAATACATACAAAGTGCGAGCAAAATAAATACATATAAAATACCATAGGATAAGATTGGGGTGGTGTCGAATTACCAATTAAAATCTGTTCCTTCACACCCCGGTTTCGATAAGTCAATTGCAAACCAGAGTATGGCATTGCCTGTGAGTTGTGGTGAGTGCCTAATACACATTTGTTCAAGTTTAATGTTATTTTTTTTAAATTATTTAACATTTTTATTTTACGTTAAAATATTTTTTTTAATACATTTTATTAACTGTCCCTATACCTTCCCCTAGAGAGAGATCCACCCTGATCGTGTAGACCTCCACCAATAGGTCAAAAGTTACTAATAGTAACTTCACACTTGTAAATTCAATCTAGGAGGCTCCACCCCCTCTTTGGAGTGGGTGGAGACATTTAAGCCTACACCTAGATGTAAACCTTCCCTGGGAACTGATGAAGAGCAAAAAAGTGGAGAGTTGGTGTAGGAGAAAATCTATATGTGAATAAATCTACTCATGTAAATTTACCTTTGTGAATCCGGCCCAGTGTGGTTTTTAAAAATAATTTTATTCATGTATTGTAAGTTTATTGGGTGACCCGCAGGTTCTAGTCTAGATCCTCACATGCAAAAGGGGCTATTTGCTTTGCACATTGCCTGGTGCTCTTGCCTGTGTATAAGTTAACTGGAAGCATGTGATGGTACTGCAGAGTCATCTGCTGTCTTAGCTGGATGATGTTGGGTGGTTGATAAGAGTTCTGTTTGTTCGTGTACTTTTCCATGATTATGAATTTTACTGGTATAGTTGAATGCTGTTGTGAGCATGTTGCAGTGTTTGCTATGTGTGAGGTCTTCTGTATAATAAGGTCCTTATTATGAGTTGGCTAGAATTTAGTGCAGACATACTGAGGGGTCAAAATCTACGTCAGCCTATGGCAGAGGCATAACGCACAATGATGAGGCCCTACTGCAGAATGTGATGGGGCCCCTGAGTCTCCTATATCTTATAGATATTTACTAACATTTGCTTAAATGGGGACCGCCTGTAGGGCTGGGGGCCGTGGAAGGGTGGGGGCCTCCCTGCGTCACAAGGGCTTGTGTTACACTCCCTTCCCAACAGTGTTTCCACACCAAATTTTGCCATTGTTAGTTTCCCCCTGGAGTAGGGAATAACTGCTCAGACCAAGTGTCCTTTACCAGTCAGTGTACCCCCATTTCAGTGAAAAACAACGACTTTTATGCTTCCTCTGAATAGTTGAAAAGTATCTAGGGATGGCCGTAGGGGTTTGGGATGGGGGTGCAGCGATGCAGGGCACGCTTGTGTACTCTGTGAGGGGCTCAGGGGTGCACTGTGTACTCCCTCGTACTGCTGCAGGAGGTGGGCCAGGGATGGACAGTGCTGCTTCCTGCATCCCCTGCAGCTCCTTTGACAGGCCTGGACGCACTTAGAATTGCGACCTGTAGTATTTCATCTGAAGTTATCTCTCAAGGTAAAATACCCCAACTCGTAATGAGGGCCTAAGTTGTGTTGCCGGTTCATGTGTGCTGTGGTTTAGTGAAAAGAGTTTTCTGGAGCAAGTTGACAACAGTAAACTGTATGGAATGGTGAGAGCAGTGCTGATAATAGGGCAACTGAGGGCAGAGAATGTTTGCAATAGATCGGTCTGGTGGGCCTTCAGCACAGTGGTTTGTACAATATACCTGCGTTTTTGTACCCTGTTTGTCCCCAAACAGGGTAAAGCTGGGCACTCCGGAGGGTCTGCTGGATGTGCAACAGGTAGGGGCTTTGGCAGCGTGTAATGGCCATTACAGTGCCTATGTCACTCTCCACCGACATGTTTTTCTGATCTTCAGAAACATTAAACATCCATACTTGCACGTAACACACGGACACTGGGCACTTGATGTCCTGTGTGAGCAGAGCATCACGAGAGCTGAACCCATCATGCCCATCTGTTCAGAGAGGAATTTCCGCCCCCTCCAACCCCAAATCTCTGTGCTTACTACACCTTGAACCCCCATTCTAGCTCTACGCCATGTTTTCCCATGCATTCTTAAGTACCATCAAAACTCTTGTAGGCTCGTGCCGCTACAAAAAATCTAAATTTCTTCATTCGTGCTGTAACCGTGTGGTCCAAGATCTTTTGGCCGAGTCCTTCTTGCATTTATTTTTTAAACCCAACCCGGAGTGGCCCTCAGCTCGCGCTTTTCTTGATGTTGTGATGTGGACAGCACCCTGGGCCACAGAGGGATCTGGCATTTGGAGCTGTACCACGGTTAAAAAAACATAAAGATGCCAGTACAGAGTGTTTCCTGTTTCCCTGAGTCCGATCATCCATATAATTTCATTTCAAAACATTTCCAAAGAAATAGTTAAATATAGATGTGTTTTTAATTACCTTCCTACGAATTTAGAGAATTCAAGGCATAGGGTATTTCCTATCGTAAGTTTTATACCCTGTAATGAAAAGGCCACATCCTGTCTAGTGACAGTGTAGGGCCCGCCAGGGGTGCGAATCCACAGCTCCCGAAGATCACATACACACATGTTATATTTTTACCCATTCCTGTTCTCCCTATCGTAGCAACGCTGGTGCTTTTAACCTCTTTTGGGCAAGACACTGCTTTTTGTATGTACTTTTATGGGTGTGTGCCCCTTTTGTGCCTATGTACGGTTGCTGGTCTGTGTACAGCTGTGTGCTTTGGTAACTGGATTGATTACACTACACCTTTTGTTTGGGTTTAAGCCCTTTTTGTGACTATGCACCTTTGTCACCCTATGCACAATTTCGTGACTCTGAATATCTTTTGAACCCGTCATCTTTTTAGGAGTATTAACCTTTTTGTACGATTGTACCATTCTGTTCCCACTGCACTTTTGGTCCCAATCAACGTTTATTAATTCAAGGCACATTTGTTGGCCTACACACCTTATTTTTGAACTGCACTCTTATGTGAACAATTTTACTTTTATGCATTATAAATATTTCAAACTATGCATTGTGGGGGCCTGTGGGCCTTTTTGAGCCTATGTAACTTTGTGGGCTTGTTCACCTTTGTGAGCCTATGTACCAATTTGGATCTAGACAACTCAACGCAGTTGTCTTTACTCCTGCACTCAGCAAACTCCTAAACATGGATCTTGACGGCAGTGTTCTCCTGTGGAACTATGCCTACGCAACAATGCTGCCCAAGAGCGCTGTGAGCCCTAACCCACGAAAATAGAGTATGTGTACGTGAGAAGACATGTGTTATCTGGTTTGATCCGCGTTGTTCTCCCTTTGTGTCGCATGGGGTTTGCAGTGGTATTTACCACTTGATAGTACAAGAGCAGGCACAACATGAGAGAACAGCACTCTCAACAAATTGAGAGAAAGGCTGAGAAATAGATGGTGCTTTGTGATTCAGTGAGGGAGGTGTTTTTATTTATTTGAGTTTTATATAGCGCTGGCTAGACCCGGAGGTATCAGAGCGCTTTACATAAGGATCCACAGAATGTAATTTTGTAATTCTGTGGATCCTTATGTAAAGCGCTCTGATACTCCGGGTCTAGCCAGCGCTATATAAAACTCAAATAAATAAAAACACCTCCTCACTGAATCACAAAGCACCATCTATTTCTCAGCCTTTCTCTCAATTTGTTGAGAGTGCTGTTCTCTCATGTTGTGCCTGCTCTTGTACTGTCAAGTGGTAAATATTACATGTTTGCCTCACAGATCACAAAGTAAGTTGTCTCGATTAGCCCTGTGATAGATTGTCAGCAAATGTCACTACCCTTCAATCACACTGGTAAGAGTATTCCATAGCCTGTAACCACAGTGTGTAGGCTAATTCGCCTCTCATCCGATCACAGTAGAAAGGATTTACCACTCTCCCCCATCAAGAGTAGACAAGGTTTTCCACTGTCCTCCAGACACAGTCGGAGTACATTCCACTGTCCCCTAATCACAGGGGAGACGGTTTTGCACTGTCCCCTGTGTCACAGTGTGAACACATTCTGCTGTCCTTCATTTACAGTGCGAAAACCTTCCTCTACCCCCATTCACAGCAGAGAAGACGTGGGTGACACCATCCAGTAGTGACAGTGGGAATATAGTCTGCTTCCTTCGGTCACAACGAGTGGGTCTTCTACTGACCGCTACTTACAACAGAGAGGACTTTTCACTACCCAATAACCACTGTAGGAACTCACTCCACTGTCATTCAATCACAGCGACAGAGCATGCTGTTGTTCCTCTTCACGGTACATAGGAGATTCCACAGTTCCTCTAATCACAAGAAAACGGAGGAGATGTCAATCCTAAGCAGGGGTGACTCGGAGGTACTCTTGCTCAAGCTCCTAACATTCCACCAGGTGTAATGTTAAGGTGGTCTGATTTGGCACCGACATCTGCCTTCCTCAGACTGCAGCACCCACTGTTCACAGTTTGCTCTCTTAAAACGCCCCGCCTCTCCTTTTCGTAGTACCCACACAATCACACCGCAATTTAAAAAATATACAGAAACAGCGGCAGACAAGTGCACCTCCTGCCTTGGCAACCACATCCCCTCAAGCTTCACTATGTGCCATCCCCAACCTTAACACACACTCAGAAATAGATCTTAGACAAAAGCAGTTTTCCCCCTGACCCTCAAGGTGAGGACCCTCAAAAACAAGCCATGTATACAGTTAAGGGTCTTGCTGGACGTAATCAGAACCAGAAAGATAAAGCCGAAGAAAGAGTGAGAGATACAACATGGGAAAAAGAGGAAGAAAGCAATTCATAATTTAAGAAATGAGGTAGAAAGTGAGAAAGGCAAAGGAAGAAAGAAGAAATGGTAATGTGTGAATCGAGAAAAAAGTGGAGGTGGAAAGGTTATGCAAAATAAAGGGGAAAGAAAGAAAGAAAGAAAGAAAGAAAGAAAGAAAGAAAGAAAGAAAGAAAATGGAAAAGTAAAACAGCGGAGTTATGAAAAAACCTAATTAAGTGTGGAAGAACTATAAAGATCGAAAGATAAAATAGAAGCTAAGAAAGCAAGAAAGAAAGAAAGAAAACAATTAAGGAAATACATATGTAGCGAACCGACCTCCAAACAACGCCGTGCGTTCTAGGAAAGTGAACTTGACATAGAGTTTGTGACCGCACTGGAACCATCCTGCCCTTGGTCCGGTCAATATCGTGTCGCCGCTGCCTTTCCTCCCTTGCACAAGGCTCCCTGATTCATGGCAGGCTTTTAAACTCCAAAACAGAAAGAGGGAGAGCGAGAGAGAAAGTTTCCAGGGCTGCCAGTTACCCATAAAAAACCTCTCTTTTTTCTGCAGACTACAAAAGCATGCTGTTTAAAAAGCAGAGACTGGGTTGAAACGCAACGCAGCCCTTGGGCTGAGGTTTTAACTATAAAAAATTAACTCTGACATGCCAAAGGGTTTCCGGTTCGAGCAGCTTGAGGTCTGCGAGAGAGGGGCTTGACGATGCTCAGGCACCTGGCACCCTCACCAAGAGAGCGAGAGTTGATGTGACGGCCCGCCACAGGTGAAGCCACCGCGGACCCTCGGTGGCAGTGGCCGGGCGGCTGTGCCGGCGTGTCCAGGAGCGGCTGCCGGGCGGACTCCGGAAGGACTTGTGGTAGATTGAGCGTGAGATCTGAACGGGTTCTTCCTGCTCATCCACTCGTCGCCCCCACAGTGTAGGCTACCAATCTGCATGTCCGAAGGAAGAGGAGGGAGGGAGAGTGGTCCTCTGGGGACCAGTGCACTGCTCACAGCCAGTTCAAAGAGGGGAGAGCCGAGGTCCGGGGCTCACGCTGTCGTCAGCACACGCCTGGCGTGGCCTCGGTACTAAGGGCAGAGTGACCCCAGGGGCCGACCTCACGACCCTTGACGGCGACAACCACATACTCTCACCGGGCACATCGCGCACAGCAGGCGAAAGGACAGGACGTGCACTCACCTGGGACAGGACGTGGCGAATTCAACCCAGACCCCCAACTCCTGAGCTGCAAAACTGTTCCGTCGAGAAGCGTTCGTTCCGTCGAGAAGCGTTCGCTCCGTCTCGCCGAGTGAGGCGTGTGCCTGCCTCCGAGTGAAGTGTGCCTCCCTCGCTCTAAATGAGGTGTGTGTCTGCCTGCCTTTGAATGTGTGCTTGTGTCGCTGTAAATGAGATGCCTGCCTGCCTGCCCTCGAGTGAAGTGTGTTTCAGCCTATAAAATATGTTACGCCTTTCCCACTATGAGTGGCGTGCCTCTGTGTTGTGCATGTGTTTTCCTGTCTGAGAGTGGCGTGTGTTTCTCTGTCTAACTGAGGTTTGTTTGTGTCAGTGCCCGCGAACGGGTTATGTGTCTGCCCTCCTCAGAGTGACGTGTGTGTGTTCCCTGCGTGAGAACCGTACTTGTATGTCTGCCTCTGTGTTGAAGTGCTGTTAGCGCGTTCCTCCGTGTTAGTGATCTGTCTGTTTGCCTGTATGGTCTTCTCTCTCTCTCTCTGATGTTTGCGAGTCAGTGAGTCTCTTTCTGAAGCTGGTGTTGTCAGGGCGAAGTGTGTGTGTCTCTTAGTGCGTGGTGCATGTATGCTTGTCTCTTTCTGTGTGTGGTGTGTCTCTCACCCTCTATGCCCCCCCCCTCTCCCCCTCTCTCACTTTCATGAAGAAATCTTCACAATCTGCTATTCATAACCCAAAACGGTCATGTGACCAGGCTCTTAAATATACGGCACATTTTTCAAAAAACCACAGAATGACTTCAGGGTAGGATGCAGGAAATATTTTCTGTGTTTCTTTTTCCCCCTCCCTGTCTCGTTGTTCAGGGTTTGAGCGGCTGTCAGACTGACTTGTGCCCGGGGCACTGGGTCCCCAAGCACAGGCCACGGGAATACCTTCCTCCCTTTTTCTGCCACCCCTGGTGCGGCTTATGGCTGGCCTGCCTCAGGCCATCAGGCAGGCAGACAGGCGCAGCGGTGGAGGCAGACACACATGAGCAGAGACAGGTAGACGTGCTGAGAGACAGACAGATACTCACAAGCTGGAAACACACATGGGCAGAAACAGACATGACAGGAGACCGCGACAAGGCGGTACTCAGACACAGGCACATGTATTGTATATGGTGTTATCTAGTTACAAAGCAGTAGGTCTATTGAGAAAGGCATGCAGACGTGCATAGACAAAGACAACCGTATTTCCACAGGCACAGACACAGGCATATGGCAGAAAAAGATGCATCCGCAAACAGTGACAAACGGCGAAAGGATATGCACGTCTGGGGCGGTACGCAAGTGGGGGGTTGACCCTTTAGGGGCCCCTCAACTCTTGTGCCCCCCCCCCCTCCCATTCAAACCCAGGCACGTGAATAGCTGTGAGATGTGGGAGACTCAGAGGCCCTCTTCACATTCTGCAGCGGGGCCGCAGGATTTTCGTTCCGCCACTGGTGCTTGTACAGACACGCGTCCAGGGTGGCAAGAACAGTCACTCAGGGTGAGACAGAGATACAAAGATGCAGAGTCGCAGAGGCGCACGAGAAGCACATTCAGATGCGTAGACAGAAACTAGCCAGGAGGTGCACACAGACATGCAAATACAAACATGTTCAGACAGATGCAAGTGGGTATGCACAGAGAGGCACACGCGGAGATATTGGCAAACACCTACACGCACGCATAGGTAGGGCCAGAGAGACATGTTGAGTGGCAGACATGCCAATATGCATATATGATTGTGCACGGTCATGTGCGTCCGCGGTAGGAGGATTGGCATTCCATCAAGGCAAATGCCCCTCAGTGATTATGTCTGAGAAGCAGGGGTGCAATTAAACTCAAACTTGTAGGGGGGGCTACCTCTGGTGGCAGAGGCGTCTTGAAAACTTCAGTCAAAATTACTTGGGAGGGGGGGGGGGCTTTGTTTGTTTTGTTGTAAACTGCATACCTTGTGGAGACTTTTTGGGACAATAGCCTTATGGCCAGTGGTACATTTGTAAGCGATCTGGGCCAATATGGTAGGTATCAGGGTGCATTCATAAACACAGTGTGCAAATTGCATCGGTCTCAACCTATGAAAGCTTTGAAACATTTACATTATATTTGGGCATCCTTCTCCCAAAGAATGTTTACAAATATTGATATAAAATCGTGCAGATCAAGAACATTTCATTAGTTAATATTCTGTTGCTACTGCATTTTTGAGTACACAATAGGTTTACATTATTTGCAGAACTGGATAACTCTCTTCCTGTCTGGAGGAAGGGTGCATCATGTCCAGGCTCTGTAGCACAAAAAATGTTGAAGCTTCCATCCATGGTATTACAAGGTGACCCGGAGTTCCTGCTACTAATACATATCACCATTTTAATATGATTGGGAACTCCCACAGCCTGAAGTGCCACCCACGTTTAAAAAGACTGTAGCACTAATAACACATGAAGCACAGAAATTGGGCACAAATAATAATTATCCATGATGTCCCCACAATACAGACAGACCACAATTAGAGTTAACCATTGTTAGCAGCTGCTAGATCACGCCTAACATTTGTATCCCTGCCACTGCTCTTGCTTCCCCTTGACTCCAAGTTCATGGAGGCTGAGGCATGAAAAGAAATGTAGCTCTAAGCATTATTTGCCTCTAGCTATAAACTGAGTAGTAATGAGGAAGGTGTTTAGAATCTAGGGGTAAATCAAGGGCTCAACCATGTAAAACTATTGGTGGTCAAAGTGTGTGTGATGTAATTTCCACTGCCCCAGGCATTTTAGTGAATTGACATCCATGAAAGAATTGAAGCGATACTCAAACGTCTATGATACCATTGATTACTAGCAGCAGAATATTGGTCAAAAGGAATAGCCTTTGGGAAAATATTTAGCAACTGTGCATGAAGAATTACTTCTACAACTTATTCTGAAATGTGCATGTATGTTTTCATAGAAGGCTTCTTGAGTATGTTTAAATGGAATTCTTGTTTGTGGAAAAGGGATCATGTAATAACATTTCTTGGGGGAATGCTCGGTATTAGCATAACAAACATCTTCCAAAAACAATGGTAAATGCATAAAAACTGAGTGGTTTCTAACAGAAATGATGGGTTAAATTAGAACACTTGAAAATGGTTTTTGATAAACAAGGCTAATGTGATAGGAGGGCTGAGTTGTAGACATTCTACTGTCTAATGTTTTGCAGCAGGCTTAATCGTGGGCTTGATAGGTAAGGGTTACAAACTTAACAGCTTCTCTGAGCAAGAAGCTATTAGTCTAAGACAGTAAATACCCCTCCAGCTAACCTAGCCTTCTCTTTTCCACCACCTTAAACCATTATTAAAGCCCTAACATTTATAACTCTTAAGGCCTCTTTTCTGCCATTATCCCAGCTCCCCTTCCCATTTTCTCTCTTTAGCAGTGGGCAGTGGTGGTTGGCAGGGGATGGGGGTGGCGGGGCAAAAAAATCCACTTACCTTTTGCTGCCGGCCAGCCGTCTATCCCCTTCGGTCCCTTCATCTGCCTTCTCCTCTGCTTCTGTGGTGGAGGGAAGAAGGAAGCACACAGGCTCCCTCCCCTAAGCCAATCACAATGCTGCAATGCAGTGTTGTGATTGGTCTGAGTGCCGTGGCTTGGCGCTGAGACGGGGCTGTGAGTCTTTGCATGTTCCTCACCAGGCTGTGTAAAGCAAGCCTGGTGGGGAAGATGTAAAGAGCGCATACTGTTTGGCCGGCCCAAGAGGGGCAAGCAGTCATGCACACTTGGAGTGGGCAAACCACTCCTCCCCCATTACCCCAGCCCCGCCCGCCCTAACCCAGCCCGTAGTGAAAAATAAAATGATAAAAACCAGGTTATTATAATTTTATTTTTCTGCTGCATGGCTCTCAAAGCAGTGGGGCGACGCTCCTCCAACTTAGCGGAGCAGGCACCACTGGCAGTGGGCAAACAGCAAAATGTAACTACTAGGAGTAGGCTAATGGAGCTGCTGGGCATGTGACGTCTGTGTGTAGAGTGAGCATATGGTGCATACACAGTAGTGAGTGGGAGTGTCTGTGTTTGTGTGTTTTTGGTGTGTGTCTTAGTACAAAAGCCAGAGGGATCCATTTTCGATGCCTCTCATTTGACATGGCACACAATGGAAGTTGATGTCCCCAGACAGTGGAAGTGAATTGCCTGCATTCCCATGGGTGCAGGATGGATGTTAAACCTGGAAGCCTTAGGGTGGTCTTCCCCCAAACCTTTTGCCTTACTCCTCCATATTTTTCTGATCTAATTATTGTTGTCCTTGGTACTCTGTGCACTTTACAACTGCTAATCAGTGTTAAAGTGCTTGTGCTTACTCCTTAAAACATGGTAACATTGGTTTATTCCCATTTGGCATATTTAATTTACTTGTAAGTCCCTAGGAAAGTGGTACTACATGTGCCCTGGGCCTATACATTAAATGCTATTAGTGGCCTTGCAGCACTGAGTGTGCAACTCACTTAAGTAGCCCTTTAAAGATATCTCAGGTCTGCCATTGCAGCCTGTGGGTGCGGTTTTGAACTGCCATTTCACCATGGTAAAATAAACCTTTTGCCAAGCCCAAACCTTCCTTTTTAAAACATATAAGTCATCCCTCGGGTAGTTGCTAACAGCCCATAGGGTATTTAAAAAGTAGGCCATGTAATTTTAAGTTTTACATGACCTGATTTTTCACTACAGCAAGGCTTACCTCTCCCTTAGGATAACATTGGGGTTACCTTATTACATTAAATAAGGATAGCTTCCACATTGGCACAGGTGCCAGTTCATGTTTGGTGTCTTTGGAGTTGTAATGAAAAATCCTCTCTCATGGTAAAGTCAGATTTTGACTTACAATTTTGAAAATGCAACTTTTAGAAAGTGGCAATTTCCCTGTCTTAGCCATTTAGTGCCTGCAGCCTGTCTCTGAGCCACATAACTGGGTGTAGTTACCAGTTGATCTTAGTGTATGGCTCCTAGACAGCCACACACAATAGAGAGCTTAGGAGTGCCTGAGTGGGCCATTACTGGAAGGATGAGTCGGTGGAGCTAGGCACAGCCCCATTCACACCTGAATAGGCTGTGTCCTGCCTTCACACAAAGGATTGCACACCCCCTGTAGTTAGTTTGGAGCCAGGATAGGGGAGGCAGGAAACCTGTGCACTTCAAAGGGCATCCTCTAGAAGTTTCTCCCTCTTCAAAGAAGGCAAAGGGTAAAATATTGGACCTTAGACACCAACTCATCAACAGACTTCGACCTGTAGAAGACTCTGCCAGGAAGGACTGTTGCGTTGCTGAAAGGACTGCTAAACTGCTGATCTGAAGTACTGGTGTCCTGCTGTGCTGACCTTCAGCCTGCTGTCCACCTTCCTGGGTGAGAATGACTGGACCTGCAACCTGTACCCACGACCACCAGAGAGACTCCAAGGGCTAGTCTCTTGTAACCTGCACCTGGAATCTGCAACTGTGAGTTCTACCCTGCCAAGTGGTGCCACCCTAGTCCTGAACCATTAGAAGTGGGCCTGAAGGTGTTCTGCCAGCCCATCTGTGGATCCAGCATCTCCTCTGCTGTGCAGCGCGCCCGAGCAGAGCCGACAAGTCACCTATGCAGCGAGGACTCTTCCAGCGCAAGAACTACGCATCAACCTCGCAGCCTGCAGTCTTATCGGAACCGCTGCTCTGCAATGCTTCCCTGACACAGGCCCTCTCATCGCAAGCCTCTCGTCGATGGCAGCCTTGATGACAATGCAGGACTTCATATCGCAAGCTTCCCTCATCATTGGTCTCCTCAATGACGATGCAGGGCCTCGTATCACATCCTTGCAGCTCGCGGAGCCCGTGGAGTCGACTCCGAGTTTCCCCCCCTTCCCGGGACCCGGAGCTACTCCCGCCCAACTTCGTAAATTTTACGACGCGATGCATGTCATCTTCGGGCGACCCGAACCCGCCGGCGCTCCTTCGGGCCCCACGGACTCGGTTGGGGGGCCTAGGCCTACTCTGCCGTGGGCTCCAGCCACGGTGCCGCAGGCCCCCAGTGGATCCAGGCCTGGATCCGGATCGGCGCCGGTTGACCTTATTACACCTCCACCGGCGCCGCTTCCTCCGGCACCGCAACCGACGCCGGTCCTGTCCCCGGCCGGCGTCGACCCCGGCCTCCATCCCGAGTTGGATCCGGCACCGAGTGGGGCTTTTGTGCCCTTGTTCAGTCCTGGGGTCCCTTTTCGGCCAGATTGGCAACCTGAGGATGAGGAGGAGGACTGGGAGGGGTCAGGTGACCCTTTAACTGATCAGCTTAGATCTGAACAGGACTGGAGAGAGGAACTGGGGGATGCCAGTGGTCTTGATACTTCCCCTGACCTTGGCATGTTGTCTCCTACGGTGCCTACGGAGGAGGGAGCGTCATACGCAGTGGTGTTGCTTAGGGCAGCCGAGGCCCTCAGCCTCGAGCTTCCTACGGTGGCGGTCAGGACTAACCTCCAGACAGAGGTGCTTCAACCGGCTGCTAGCTCTTCGGAGCCCCTGCTGCCGTTTAATGAGGCCCTTACTGACGTCCTTTTGGGCACGTGGTCCAGGCCCAACACGGGGGCTCCCGTGGATAGGATGATTGCCCGACGCCACGGCCCGGCTCCGGGCGACCCCACTTTCCTCTCCCAACACCCCACCCCGGAGAGCTTGGTGGTCCAAGCCTCCACTTCCAAAAGCGCATACCCTACCGCTCCCCCAGAAAGGGAATCCAAGAAGCTGGACCATCTTGGGAAGAAGATTTTCTCTTCCGCCAGCTTAGGACTGCGGTCGGTAAACACCGCATGTCTCTTGGGCCGTTATTCCCACTCTGTGTGGGACTCGGTTGCGCAAGTGCTGCCTCAGTGTCCGGAGGAGGCCCGGACAGTGCTCTCCCAGGCTATTGCCGCCGGGAGGGATGCAGCAAAGTTTACCATCCGTTGTGGGCTGGATACCGCCGACTCTCTGGGCAGGACAATTTCAACGTCGGTAGCCCTTCGTCGCTACTCCTGGATGAGATCGACTGGCTTTTCAGGGGATGTCCAGAACACCTTGATGGACATGCCCTTTGATGGCAGTCGCTTTTTTGGCGACAAAGCGGACAACGCTCTAGAGCGTTTCAAGGACTCACGGGCTACGGCCAAGTCCTTGGGCCTCTCCAGCCGCCCAGCGCAGTCTGCTTTTCGCCCCTATCGTGGCTACGGAATGGGTGCCCCGCTACGTTCCGCCCAGAGCCACAGGCCGCAGCAAGTTATCCTACCTTCGCACGGCCGGGGACGTGGGAACCAACGCCGTGGTTCAGGGGGCCAGCAGGCGGGCCAGTCCACCAACCCCCCCCCTCTGCAGCAGCCTCCAAACCTTCCTAGTCCGACTTTTCAGGCCCATCACACGCCAGTGGGCAGCAGGATACGCCATCACCTCCCCCACTGGCGCACCATCACGTCGGACAGGTGGGTTTTGCAAATAGTCCGAAGAGGCTGCTCCCTCCCCTTCGAGGCTACCCCTCCAGCCATGCCACCTCAATACCACCGCGTGTCGGAGCCGACCGACGCCACCTCCTGCATTCGCTGGGGTTCTCCATCAATCAATCAATCAATCAATCAATCAATCAATCAATCAATCATGTCACTTATAAAGCGCACTACATACCCGCGAGGGTCTCAAGGCGCTGGGGGAAGAGGGGGGTGGTGCTGCTACTGATCGAAGAGCCAGGTCTTGAGGAGTCTTCTGAAGGCCAGTAGGTCTTGGGTCTGCAGAAGGTTGGTGGGGAGGGTGTTCCAGGTCTTGGCGGCGAGGTGGGAGAAGGATCTGCCGCCGGCGGTCGTTTTCCGGATGCGGGGGACTGTGGCGAGGGCGAGGCTGGTGGAGCGGAGCTGGCGGGTGGGGGTGTAGAAGCTGAGTCGTCTGTTGAGGTAGGCTGGTCCGGAGTTGTGGAGTGCTTTGTGTGCGTGGGTGAGGAGCTTGAAGGTTATCCTCTTGTTGACAGGGTGCCAGTGCAGGTCTCTCAGGTGGGGTGTGATGTGGCTGCGTCGGGGATGTCGAGGATAAGACGTGCAGAGGCGTTCTGGATGCGTTGCAGCCGTCTCAGGAGCTTAGCCGTCGTTCCTGCGTAGAGGGCGTTTCCGTAGTCCAGCCTGCTGGTGACGAGGGCCTGGGTGACTGTTTTTCTTGTTTCGGTGGGGATCCACTTGAAGATCCTGCGGAGCATTCGGAGGGTGTTGAAGCAGGGTGAGGAAACGGCGTTGACCTGCTTAGTCATGGAGAGGGTGGGGTCGAGGATGACCCCTAGGTTGCGTGCGTGGTCGGTGGGTGTCGGGGCTGTTCCCAGTGATGTCGGCCACCAGGAGTCGTCCCATGCTGAAGGGTTGGAACCAAGGATGAGGACCTCCGTCTTGTCCGAGTTCAGCTTCAGGCGGCTGGTACTCATCCATTCGGCGACGGCCTTCATTCCTTCGTGGAGGTGGGCTTTGGCGGTGTGAGGGTCTTTGGTGAGGGAGAGGATCAGCTGGGTGTCGTCAGCGTAGGAGATGATGTTGAGGTTGTGCTGTCGGGCGACGTGGGCGAGGGGTGCCATGTAGATGTTGAACAGCGTTGGGCTGAGGGAGGAGCCTTGGGGTACGCCGCAGATGATCTTGGTGGCTTTGGATCGGAAGGGGCGAGGCGGACGCTTTGTGTTCTGCCGGAGAGGAAGGATGTGGTCCAGTCCAGGGCCTTCTCTTGGATCCCGGCGTCGTGAAGGCGTGTTCGTAGTGTGTGGTGGCAGACCGTGTCGAAGGCGGCTGATAGGTCCAGGAGGATGAGGGCTGCTGTTTCTCCGTTGTCTAGCAGGGTCCTGATGTCATCGGTGGCGGCGATGAGGGCGGTTTCGGTGCTGTGGTTGCTGCGGAGCCGGACTGGGAAGGGTCCAGTATGTTGTTCTCCTCGAGGTAGCGGGTCAGTTGTTTGTTGACGATTTTCTCGGTGACCTTCACGGGGAACGGGAGCAGAGAGATGGGTCGGAAGTTCTTGAGGTCCTTGGGGTCTGCCTTGGGTTTCTTGAGTAAGGCGGTGATCTCGGCGTGCTTCCAGCTTTCCGGGAAGGTTGCTGTCTCGAAGGAGATGTTGATTATTTTCCGGAGATGGGGCGCGATGGCTGTACTGGCTTTGTTGAAGACGTGGTGAGGGCACGGGTCTAGCAGTGAGCCGGAGTGGATGGTGTTCATGATCTCGCTGGTGTCCTCGTCGTTGATGTTGGTCCAGGAGAGCAGGCAGTTGGTGGTTGTGGGGGCAGTGGTCTCGGTGGTTGCCGGGGCGGTCGTGGTGTTGAAGCTGTCGTGGATGTCGGCGATTTTGCGGTGGAAGAAGGTGGCCAGTGAGTCGCACAGGTCTCGCGACGGCGGGATGTCGTTGGTGTTGGAGCTGGGGTTGGAGAGTTCCTTCACGATGTTGAAGAGCTCTTTGCTGTTGTGTGCGTTGTTGTCTAGGCGGTCTTTGAGTGAGGCCCTTTTGGCGGATCTGATGAGGTGATGGTGACTGCGGGTGGCGCTCTTGTGGGCGGCGTAGCTGTCCGCTGTCCGTTCGTGGAGCCAGATCTTCTCCAGTTTTCGGCATGTTCGGTTGGAGGCCTTGAGGTCTTCGGTGAACCAGGTGGCTTTCTTGCTGGTGTGGCTGTTGGGCGGATTCTTGAGCGGGGCGAGGGTGTTGGCGCAGTCGTCGATCCACTGTCTGAGGTTGCGGGCGGCGGTGTCGGGGTCGGAGGGTTCGGCGGGTGGGCTCAGGGCGAGGGTTGTGGTTAGCTGGTCTTCGGTGACTCTGCTCCAGCAGCGGCGAGGCATTTGTTCGGTGCGGTGGTGCGTGGTGGGCTTCCTGTAGGTGAAGTGGATGCAGTGGTGGTCAGTCCAGTGGGGTTCGGAGGTGTGGTTGAAGGAGACGTGTGGGCTTGCGGAAAAGATAGAGTCTAGCGTGTGGCCGGCGGCATGGGTGGGTGTAGTCACAAGCTGTCTGAGTCCGAGGGTGGCGAGGTTGTCGATCAGGGTGGTGGAGTTGGTGTCCTTGTTGTTCTCGAGGTGGAAGTTCAGGTCCCCGAGGAGGATGTAGTCCGTGGAGGCGATGGCGTGTGTGCTGACGAAGTCAGCGATAGAATCGCTGAACTGTGGTCGGGGTCCGGGGGTCTGTAGATGAGGGTTCCTCTGAGGGTGGTGTTGGGATCGGTGTGGATCTGGAAGTGCATGTGTTCGGCGGTGCTGAGGGTGTCGTCGGTGTTGGTTGAGACTCTGAGGGTGTTCCTGTGGACGATGGCGATGCCTCCTCCGACTCCGTTGGTGCGGTCCCTGCGGGTGATCTTGTAGCCGTCCGGGATGGCAATGGCGATGTCGGGGGCTGAAGCGGGATTCAGCCAGGTCTCTGTCAGGAATGCGACGTCTGGGGAGGTTGAGTCGAGAAGGTCCCAGAGTTCGATGGCGTGTTTGCGGGCGGAGTGGGTGTTGAGGAGGATGCATCTGAGGTAGTTGGGTTCTTTCCTGGGCGGTGGTTTGGCAGGGCGGGTGCTGGCGAAGCTGCAGTTCCGGCAGGTGAAGGGCCCTTGGGTGCGCTTCGGGGTGGCCAGGTAGCAGGCGTGATCTTTTCCGGGGTTGAGTGCGTGGAGGGTGCTGGCGTCGTATCGGCGTCTGTTGATGTGTCGGGCGCGGGGGATGCCCGGGCCAGGGGTTCTGGCGCTGGGCGCGGTCCCGGCGCGGACGGGCGCAGACAGGCTTGCCTTAGGCGCGCCCGCTGCGCACGTCCGCTGCGCGGCCGCACAGCGGCCGCCATAAATGGGGAGGTGGGAGGCAGGAGCAGGGAATGGGGCAGCGAATGGACAGTGAGGGGGCGGGGCCGCAGGGGCGCAGCGGCGGGAAACAGGCACGGAAAGGAAAAAACGAGCACAATCAGGGCAGCAAGGGGGCACAGAAAGGAAAAAAACTAGCACAATCAGGGCAGCAAGGGGGCACAGAAAGGAAAAAACGAGCACAATCAGGGCAGCAAGGGGGCACAGAAAGGAAAAACGAGCACAATCAGGGCAGCAAGGGGGCACAGAAAGGAAAAACGAGCACAATCAGGGCAGCAAGGGGGCACAGAAAGGAAAAAAAACGAGCACAATCGGCAGCAAGGGGGCACAGAAAGGAAAAAACGAGCACAATCAGGGCAGCAAGGGGGCACAGAAAGGAAAAACGAGCACAATCAGGGCAGCAAGGGGGCACAGAAAGGAAAAAAAGTAGCACAATCAGGGCAGCAAGGGGGCACAGAAAGGAAAAAACGAGCACAATCAGGGCAGCAAGGGGGCACAGAAAGGAAAAAACGAGCACAATCAGGGCAGCAAGGGGGCACAGAAAGGAAAAACGAGCACAATCAGGGCAGCAAGGGGGCACAGAAAGGAAAAAACGAGCACAATCAGGGCAGCAAGGGGGCACAGAAAGGAAAAAACTAGCACAATCAGGGCAGCAAGGGGGCACAGAAAGGAAAAAAACTAGCACAATCAGGGCAGCAAGGGGGCACAGAAAGGAAAACGAGCACAATCAGGGCAGCAAGGGGGCACAAAAAGGAAAAAGCGAGCACAATCAGGGCAGCAAGGGGGCACAGAAAGGAAAAAAACTAGCACAATCAGGGCAGCAAGGGGGCACAGAAGGAAAAAAACGAGCACAATCAGGGGCAGCAGCAGGGCACACAGACGGAGCTGTGTGGTGGGGGAGCGACCTACCAGTCAAGGTCATGTGCTGAAGTCACACTTGACCCCCTCTGAGAAGCTCCTCTTCATCGGAGCGGTTCTGGACACAACACAGTTTCGGGTTTATCCTCCCGAACAGCGAGTCCGGGATATTCGGACTATGATTCCGATCTTTCAGTCTCTATCCTGGGTTTTGGTCAGGATGACTCTGAGGCTGCTGGGCCTCATGGCCTCCTGCATCCTGCTGGTAGATCATGCCAGGTGGCATATGCGGGCTCTGCAGTGGGACCTGAAGTTCCAGTGGGCGCAGCATCAGGGGAATCTGTCCGATTGTGTCCAGATCTCGGAGGGCACTGCACACCAATTGCAGTGGTGACTAACGAACCAGGATTGGGTCGACGGCAGATCCCTCTCCCTTCCTCAACCAGAGTTCACGGTGGAGACCGACGCATCACTTCTGGGATGGGGCGGCCACATGGGGGAGGCGGAGATCAGAGGCCTCTGGTATCCAGGCGGAGTCCGGACTCCACATCAACCTTCTGTAGCTTCGGGCGATTCGTCTTGCACTCAAGGCATTCCTTCCCTCTGTCCGGGGAAGAGTAGTGCAGGTGTTCACGGACAACACCACTGCCATGTGGTACTGCAACAAACAGGGCGGGGTGGGGTCGTGGACTCTATGTCAGGAGGCCCTCCGCCCTCGGACATGGCTGGAACATCAGGGCATTTCCCTGGTGGTTCAACACCTGGCAGGTTCCTTGAACGCCAGGGCGGACAAACTCAGCTGCAGGTGCATGATGGATCACGAATGGCGTCTTCACTCGGAGGTGGTGCAAGGTCTCTTTCAGTAGTGGGGAGAGTCTTGGTTAGATCTATTCGCCACCGAAGAGAATGCGCAATGTCAGCAGTTCTGCGCGTTGGAATTTCCAAGGCGGCACTCGCTGGGCGACGCTTTTCGTCGCGAGTGGAGTTGCGGTCTTCTATACGCCTTTCCGCCTATACCACTTCTGCCCAGAGTGCTGAAGATCAAGCGCGACCGGGCCCAAGTCCTTCTTGTGGCTCCGGATTGGGCACAAAGAGTCTGGTATCCCGAGCTGCTCAACATGGCCATCGATCCTCCGATCCGACTGCCTCTTCGGGAGTATCTTCTGTCGCAGCAGCAGGGGACGGTCCTCCACCCGAACCTGTCCAGCCTCCACATCCTTGTGTGGAGCTTGAGCGGCGGCAGTTGACGTCTTTTGACCTGCCTCCCGAAGTCTGTGATGTTATCTTGGCAGTCAGGCGTCCCTCCACTAAGACGGTATACGCCTGCCGATGGAACAAATTTGTGGCATAGTGCTCAGCAGAGGCTGTGGATCCCATTTCCGCCCCTCTTTCTGAGGTTCTCTTGTTCCTCCTTTCTTTGGCCAGCAGGGCTCTGCTCTGGGCACTATCAAGGGCTACCTCTCGGCCATTTCAGCCTTTCTCAGGCTTCCTGATCAGCCTTCTCTTTTCAAGTCCCCTGTTGTAAATAGATTCCTTAAGGGCATTACTCATCTTTTTCCTCCTGTTCCCTTCGTAATGCCCCAGTGGGACTTGAACTTGGTTCTTACCTATCTTATGTGCGCTCCCTTTGAGCCACTACATAACTGTCCTCTCAGGCTTCTCACTTTGAAAACTGCCTTTCTGGTGGCCATCACCTCTGTGGAGGGTGAGTGAGCTCCAAGCACTTTCTTCCAAGCCTCCTTTTCTGGCTGTTCATCCGGACAAGGTCGTCCTAAGAACTAGACCTTCCTTTCTTCCCAAGGTGGTTACTTCTTTCCACATTGGCCAAACCATCACTTTGCCTACCTTCTTTCATCCTCTGCATCCTTCAAATGAGGAAGAGAGGCTCCACCGTCTGGATCCAGAACGTGCGCTTTCCTTCTACTTGGATCGCACAAAGCAATTCCGGGTGGACGACCAGCTCTTTGTTGGTTAAGTGGGCGCTAAGAAAGGTCGGGCTGTGCACAAACGGACCATCTCCAGGTGGGTCGTTCTGTGCATCAAAGCCTGCTATTCTTTGGCAAAGAAGGAGCCTCCAGTGGGGCTGCACGCCCATTCCACCAGGGCGACGGTAGCTACCACTGCTTTGGGACGAGGAGTCCCCCTCAATGACATCTGTCAGGCAGCTACGTGGACATTGTTGCACACATTTACCAAACACTTCTGCCTGGACAGCCAAGTCCGGAGACGGCTTCTTTGGCCGTTCTGTTCTCCAGGACTTTCTGGTGTGAACTTAGTTCGCAGACCCACCTCCCGGGTTGGTATTGCTGGGGTATCTATTCTAAGGTAAGGAATCTATAACTAACTGTTTCTTTCAGATGAACAAGTTACTTACCTTCGGTAACGATATATCTGTAAGAAACATAGGTTAGTTATAGATTCCTTACCGCCCCACCCATCCTCCCCGTTCTGCGAACTGACTTCTAGGGTTAAGGACATCCTTTCAGGGCCCTAGTTTTGTGCACCAGTGGTCAGTGTCTTGCATGGCTCTGCGCTTCTGGCGTGGAAAGTCGTGTACAGAACTGACGTCAGTGCGCGAGGGCGGCGTCTATGTAGCTACCGCGACGTCATCCCGGCGACCACGACGCCGCCGACGAACGCGGAGTCGACCAACGCCACCTTCCTACGTGCAGGGGTACTGCTGATGAAAAACTTTCCGGATCCAGTCTGACGCCTGGGGGTAATTCTAAGGTAAGGAATCTATAACTAACCTATGTTTCTTACAGATATATCGTTACCGAAGGTAAGTAACTTGTTCAGTAAGCACAAAATACAGTGGTCTCCAGGGAGAGACCAAACCATATACTAAGAAAGTGGAATGCGAACTGCGACCAAAGTCAGGACTTGGACCAGGAGACTCAGAGGAGCTGGGGACCCAAGGAACCACCCAAAGTAAGTACCCAGGAACCCCACGGAGGCTGTGTGCAGAGTGGAAAAACAGCTTCTTGCCCATTGGAAGTCAACGGGAAAGTCACGATGCAGTTTTGGAGAAGAAAGGCCATTCCCAGTGGACCCTGAAGAAACCCCATGGAAGGCAGAAGGTTGGAGAGTCACCCCACTCGTGGATACCCCAGGAACCAGGATACCTACACCAGGGAAGCAGGGTGCATAGGTGCGAAGTGATGTCGGATACCGCCATAGACTACAATGGAGGACTTCAGGAAAGATGATACTGGAGAAGACTGTGTCAGAGTCTTGTGGAATCCAAGGGTGGATTCTTGAAGAATAGAACCTGCAAGCAGAGGGGACAGAGTCTATGCCACTCGGAAGTGACCAGGAGCCATGGAAGAGCAATGCCCACCGATGTTGGATGGTTCAGGAGAGTTGATGGTGACGTTGTCGCTGCAGCTGTGGGGACCAGGCGGCGCTGAGGAAAACCAGGAGTCGTACACAAGCTGTCCCATGTCGGAAGTCGAGGATCAGGGTGTCGGTGTCCGGCAGGAGCACTAACAAGCCTTGGCAGCTGCAACAGGTGTGGAAAGCAAAGAAGGAGCAACGTTGGGACCAGCAAGGTCCGAAGGACTCACCACAAGCAGGAGAGTCAGAGCAGTCCCTGAGCAAGCAGGGGAGCCCACTGGAGCAGGAGAAGACCCTCGAGAGGACCCACAGGCCGAGGGCACAGGAATCGCAAGAGGACCTTGAGCAGCTCACCAAAGATGAAGGCCCATGGTGCAGAGGATGTGGTGAGGATGCTGATCTTGGCAGGAAGAGATGCTGGAGTCTGGAGCTTCTTGTAGCCTGAAGATCTCTGGAGTGCAGAGCCAATAAGCCTTGGCAACGGCATGTCAATGCGGTGCCAGCGGTTCTAATGAGGGATACTGGCCTCAAAATTGCAGAGAGGATAGTTCAGGCCTCGAGGGAGTTGCAGAACCACCACCTGTGTTGCTGAGCCTTTAGAAGTCCGTGGGACATCAGGAGCAGCAGACCGGTCAGCTTCGTTGCAGTAGCTGCAGATGCAGGGGAGTGACTTCTTCACTTCAAGGGAAATTACTTTGGGTGTCCTTGATGCCCACAGGTCTGTTGAAGATTCTGGAAAAAGCACAGACCCACACGACGAAGAAGACTTACAGAACAGCAAGACGAGGAGCAGCAGGAGTCTTCCTTGATGCAGTCTTGTTTCCAGGCAAATTCCAGCGAAGTCCAAGTGTCCAGACGGTGGAAGAGTTACGTGGTTTCAGTATTGAGTCTTGTTCCACGACGAATCTGAGGGCCCACTCACAGGTAAGCCCTTAAATACCCTAGGAAAGGGGTTAGGACGACTCGGGGCACCTTCCACAGGAGGGGCTGGACAGAGGGGAGCTACTCCAATGTCCTTTGCCTAGTTTTGCGCCAGATCGGGAGTCAAGGGCTCCCTCAACTGGCTCAAACCAGAATATGCAAGGAGCGCAACAAATGTGCCCTTCAAAGCAGCCTGGTGGCGCTGGCAAGCGCCCCCAGCCCAGTACACTAAGTGCTGTCTGGGAGGTGGTCACACCTCCCTATGACAGGAAACGTATTCTTCTACCTTCCCCTGCTCGAGCTCAGCTCAGCAGCAGGAGGGCAGAATCGTATCTGTGGTCGGCAGCAGCACTAGCATGCTGGCAGACCCTGACAGGCTGTTACCCGGAGTACTGGGGGCTTCCCGAAGGAGCCCCCAGTGCATGGAATCATACCTCCAACACCGGTAACGGTGTTGGGGTATGATTCCAACATGTTTGATAGCAAACATGCCCAGGTTGGGCACAGCCACTACATAGTTAGCTATCGCGTAATGACAGATGGCCACTATATGTATTAAAATGGCTGGCCGCACTTACAAAGCCTGGAGACTCGACTCTGAGGTTTGTAGGGGAGTCCTGCTCATGCAGGGGCACCTTAACACTTAGAACCCAACACACTGCCTTCAGGATTGAAAGGCCTGCCTTAGGGTTGACTTATAGGTTTTAAGTGTAGTGACCTCAGATATAAGAAAACGTATATCTGTCGTAAGTGGTGCTAGAACCAACTTACACAGGCTGCAATGGCAGGCCTGTAGTCACAGTTGGAGTGGTCTCTCATGGGTGGCACAATACATGCTGCAACCCATGGAAGACCCCTGGTGCACCTATGCCCTGGGTACCTTAGTGCCATATACTGTCATGTCCTTTAGGATAGTCCCATCATGTACATACCAAATTACATACATTTTGTCCCATCCTCACGACATAACGGTTCTACACAGGTGACCTTTTACCTAGTAGCTTACTTCTGTCTCTCCGACATCAGGCTCTCGGTGCCCTATCTTAATCCCTGTACCTGACGTACATAAACATGTCCCCAGGCACAGCAGATATAAGGGTCACCACTTTTTTCATCCATGGCCAGTATTGGTGCTAGCGATCACCTTTGTCTGCTCCTGTCTTTTAATTGTTGTAGCGAATATTTTTCACACTTGACTGACGCTTGACCAATAAATAATTATTGAAACCATTTCAATCATCATTCTATGTGTATTCTGAGAAAAGTAAGCACGAGTGACTGAGCGAAAGATGCCGTATTGTTTTCCACGATACCTGAGGAATCAGGGTTGTCATGTTCAGTGGTTGCCAGAAACTACCTACACCACTGTAGAATACAGGGGTGTGGTAGTAGCACTGTAGAGCTAGCTGGTCTAACGGCTGACTCATCCTGTGGGGGTGTCCAGAGTCTGTCTGCACACCAAGCCCTCAGTTTAGGTCATCCAAAATGTGCAGGTCCTGGGGGGGTCCTAGGAACTATACGACAATACTAGGGACATATAAGGGTACACCATTATCCAATTGTGGAGGTACAGAAGTACTTACCATAGTCAATTTAGAGAGGAAGCACAGTGACTGGGGTCCTGATTAGCAGGATCCTAGTCAGACTAGTAAAAAAAATATACTGACACCAGCAAAAAGTGGGGGTAACCATGAAAGCAGACCCTACTTCCCACAGCACCCCTGCTGTGCTCCCTGAGATGGTTCCCTTACGTACCAAAATTACCTCCAGATTGCCCGCTAACTCCGCCAGCGCCTCAGATGTGGCAGCCACCACATCCGAAGGCTCCCCCCACAATGGCATGCTCCGCAATCACTGCCAACCTGCAGCTTCCAGGGTTTCTTGCAGATCCAAGAGGAACAAGTTCATCCCAATCTCTGACTAGTGTACCCCATCCTTATTGATGTACCCCGCGTTGCTTGCATTTAGTAAGCCATGCTTTTTGAAACCAAAGCCCCTCTGTTCAGTGACCTTGCGTAATACACTGCTTACCCTTCTGCATGAATGTTCAATGGCACCCCCAGACCTGGCTCCATGCCAGACCCTGCAGGGGATTATCTCAGACTACCATAACTCACAATGCTCCATGAACTTGCTGATTTCACCCAAGGTATACTTCATTGCCTCTATTAGCGCTTAGCGCCCCAGGGAGGTGAGGTCATTGCCCCCTAGGTGGATTACCAAAATGTGTGGTTGAGAGCCAACCCCCACTGGTCTCTGCATTAGGCAGCCCGAGACCTCCAGCGGGCATCAAAGCCATCCCAAGGAAACGGACTGGTCAGACACAGGAAGACTCTGGTCGTCCCTACTGGACACTATGCAGCTATCCATCAAGGCAATGCAGTTTCACTCCGACAAAATGAACATTCAATTAACCATTCTTAATTCAGTTGCCACTCATGTCGCAAACATCGATCACAGACTCACGGACATGACTAAACTGATCCACAGGGTTCAGGAAGAAACACAATTATCGCAAACACACTGCACCTGCTTCGCCATAGTAGACAAACTGTCCACACTTCCGGCAGCAATGGGGGATTTGGTGAGCGATATTAGGATTTTAAGGAATAAAGCCAGCACAAACGCTCAAGAGACCCACAAAAAAGGCAATATAGAGACAACCACCAGCAGAGCAGTGGCATACGAGGAATGGAGCAGGGTTAATAACCCTTCAAAGGTCTCCCATAAGGACTCTAGGACCCCTATCCGCCCAAGACCCAGATGGCCTAGCACATCCAACACCACAGAGAATCAGCTAATCGAGATGTCCTGGGCGGAAAGGCTTAGCAAAAACGGCAAAGAAGCGAGTGGGGATTTAGAACAAACCGATCATACGCAACAGTCAGAAGGGGAACAATCGATAACACACGCCATCAAACTACAAGGCCTGAAAAACGGACAATGTAAGGAGAATCAGACACACAGTCGTAAGAAGAGGAGGAAAGGGAGAAAGAGGAATAAGATTATAACGGACTACTTTCATCTAGATAGACCGGAGCACGGGACAAAAAGCCCAGTTGACATCCTTACTTCCGAACTCCTGTCGTCAGAGACAGATAACAAAGCGGGCCATTCAACCACGACAATTCCCCAGGGGATGCCAGAACTAGAGGTGGAAAGCCCGGGAGGAGAACCGCCCAAGCAAGAACGCACAACGGGTGGCAAAAGCACAACGACCGTGAGCAACAGCAATCCGGCTTGCTCAATCAACAACATACTGGCACACTTACCCGCCCCAATAAAAGCCCCTGCCTGCCCCAAGCAGCCTGTTGAGGGTGCAGCTAGCCTTTCCAATCTTCCCCTTCAAATGGGCCAGGCTAATTGGGCCAAGCATACACCCACCAATATTTTAAAGCAAAAAAGCCGCTCAATTCTATTCATTCCTGAATTTAAGTCGAGAGGCCGAGGAGACATCCTCAACAGTGGGAATATCCTGCGTCTGACTCAATCAATCAGGAGCCTGGCAGATATTAGCTCATTAGATTTTGAAGGAATTGAGTTCAAAATCATCAAAGAACTCTCAAGTAGAGAAATGACCAAGGCAACCTGGGCCTCAGAGGAAATAGCAAGGAGGATTCTGGCAGAGGAGGTCCAACTAAAAGCTTGGGGAATCAAAATTCTCTTACATCAACAACCGGGCTATCCAGAACCTTTGATATCAAATAGACCGGATCAATCATGTCACCCACAGGCCAGGCACGCCCAATCAGTTCTTAAAGGGGCCCGTAGCTCGCATGTATCACCACCTGTAGGGAAAGGTCAGGACCGAGTAACTCCACAGGATGACTGGACCTGGTTAGCCAGAACGATAAACATACAAGGAGAGAGCGCTTGACTCAGCTCTAAACAATCCCCTGTTGGCGGCCCGCAACTCCGAATTTGCTCCTGGAATGTAAACGGCTTAGGAAGTAAGGCATCAGACATAGAATTTCTTTCCTATATCCAAGGCTTCGACCTTATCCTAATGCAGGAGACTTGGTTGGAAGAACCCCGGCATCTACTTGGTTACAAAACCCATCATTTACCAGCAACCAAAGGAGCCAAATTCAGGCACCTAAAGGGCGGCCTATCTATCTACTCATCAATTAGCACTATAAGGGGGACAAGAGATGTAGATTCCATCCTAACTCCAACAAATGGGCTCAAAATTCTCGCAGTGGATTTAGGGGACGGCAACACTAAAAAACAAATTATAGTGCTAAATGCATACATACACCCACGCGACAAAGCCAGAAGAGCCAAAATGGTGGGTTTGGAAATAACTAGATTATTTCCGGAAGAACCAACGACCAACCTTCTGCTGGCTGGAGATTTTAACATGCATTTATTGGGGCTGCAAAAAAGGGACAAGGAACTGGAGGAACAATTCATGACCTGGAAGATTCCCAGCCAGGAACAGGGCAAAAAGACACATCAGTCAGCTCTTACCAGGAACTTCATACAGGACATGGAGCACTTAAGCCTCGTGGCACTAAATGGTCGCTTTCCGGGAGATCAGCTTCCCGCGGCAACATATCATAAAGCTAGAGCAAGCTCTACAATAGATTACACTTTTTTTACTCTACAACTGTTTAGGAGGATTACAAGCTTCCAGATAGGAACAAAAGAGCATATCGACCATCTGCCCCAGGAAATCTCTATGAGCATACAAGGGCTGCCCCTGGATTACCCAGTGGAGGATCCAGCCTCCATTCACACTGTGAACTTTAGAAGGCTAACTTGTAAAACCAGCCAACCAGACAAACTGCAAGCCCTAGCAAAGTCAATCTGGGACAATCAAGAAGAGGCACATAGCAACGTGAGAACCCGCTGGGAAACCCTGATCAAAAAATGAGGGGATCAGCACGGCATAAGATCAGACGGCCCCTTAACCCATAGGGGAACGCCTAAAACTTAGCTCGCAAGCTCGCGGTCAGGAAATCAGTTCAACTATCTCCCTATGTCTAAAATACCGAATCTGAGGGCCATCAATAAAGATATAAATAAAACTCTACGAAGGCTCAGACACAGGGGTAATGAAACCACACTACAGAAAGCCCTTGCTCAGTTAAAAGCAACCAAGAAAAAAGTTATCTGGCAAGCAAAAAGGGAAGTGGAAGACACCTTGTGGGCCAAGCTTTTGTATGACGCGAAGACAGATCGAAGCGCAAGATTTTGGCGAACAATTAAGCCTAGGAAACGCCAACATTCAAGGCATCAACTCTCACTTAACGGAGGAAACCTGGGCAGTCCTCCTCTTGGATCACTTCAACTTAAAAGAGGAAAGCCCCTCTACAACAAAATCGGGGCCTAGTCAGTCCGACGGGCGAAGTCCCTATGAAAACACTAGCAGAACACAAATAAATGTCCTTCAATTTACGACTTTGCAGATCAAGAACCGAATAGCCAAAGGTAAGGTGGAGGGCGCACCGGGCCCCAACGGGATCCCCCCAATTCTATTCAAAACTGACCCAGACTATTGGGCGGCTGTGCTATTACTAGTGTTTGAACATATAGGAGGTGGGGGCATTATACCAGACTCCTGGAAAGGCTCCATAATATCCCCAATTTATAAGAAGGGAGATAAGAACAAAGCAACCAGTTACCGGCTCGTAACCTTAATTGACATCGAGGCAAAATACTATGCTGGACTCCTCCTGGACGACCTGACGGCCTGGGCAAATGAAAAATCGCTCATTCCCATCAACCAGACAGGCTTCTGTAAAGGCACAGGAACCATCACAAACTTACTTGCCCTGACGCTACTGATGGACGGTGTTAAAGCAGCAAAATTCCCCCTCTTTCTTTGTTTTATCGATTACTCTGCAGCTTTCGACAGCATTGACAGGAACAAACTATGGGCCAAACTAGAGAAGATGAAAATCCCAGCCGCGCTACTAAAGCAGATAATCCTCCTACATACCAACAAGTGGGTTCAAGTAAAGTTAGGAACCGGCGAATTCCTGTCTAGGAAAATACCAACAACGAGGGGTCTGAAACAGGGGTGTGTGCTGGCCCTTACACTTTTTAATTTGTTCATGGCAGACCTCTCATCGGAATTAAACAGCAGCAACTCATACGCTCCCAGGCTGGAGGGGCTATCACTCTCCAACTTATTGTACGCCGACGACGTCATGCTGATTAGCCGAACTCCAATTGGCCTTCAGCACCTGCTAAATACAACCATCAGTCATGCAGCATCTAACGGCCTAACGATTAACTTAGATAAGTCGAAGGTCATGCGTTTTAACCAGAAAAAGAACACATCCGGCTATCACTGGTATCTGGCAGGTGCACCTATGGAAGTTGTGGACGAATACAAGTATCTAGGGGTGACGATTGACAACAAGGGTTCTTTTAAATCACAATAAGAAGCCATAAAGCGGAGAGGCAACTCAATAGCGGTAGCTTTAAAATCCCTCAAACTTAAAACCGCCGGCCCAAGCTTCAGCCCACTACTACAGGTTTTACAAGCAAAGCTAATCCCAGCCATTACCTACGGGAGCAAGTGCCTTAGGGGAAGAGACGCAGATATCCTGGACCGTACCCTGTCAAGATCAGCAAGAATAATTTTCAGTCTCCCAAATTATGTCTCACCCGCACAAATTAGGCTGGAGTTCGGTCTACAGTCTCAAAAAATAGCCCGCAATGGTGCCTATGTGAAATGCTGGCATAGGATTAGAAGGTCCGAACAAAGTTGTCTGAACTTCCACCTATGGAACGAGATAAATACAAGCAAGGTTTGTATAGCAGGGGATTATCTGAAAGCATCTATAACCGCCTAGGCCTGAAGGAGTTCTGGGCGGCCTTGGGAACGCATAACAGCTTCAAGTTATTGGTAAATAAGACAGTGAAAAGGCTGTCAGTAGTAGAGGACAAAGAAACGCTCAGGGAAAGGGCCCATGGATGGTGCGTGCTGCAGAGTTATACAATATCCTTCGCGCAAAACTATCTAGGCGCCGGCTTCAATAGGAAAACAAAGGAAAGGTTTTTACGGTCCAGAATGGGTATCCTTCCAGTCCTGCCGCACCTTTCACCATGGAAGCAATTATTGGAATCAACTAAGTGCTGTCTTTGCGGGAAAGCAGAAGAGAGCATCATCCATCTATTATGCACCTATCGAAAATTGGATCCTGAACGACGACTGCTTCTGAAAACTATCTTTAACAACAGGAGGATAAGCTCCTGCAGACAAGCAGTGAAGGCTTGCCTTGGAGGAGGAGATCTATAGCTGGCATGCCGGTTTGTACAATTCACGGGGATGGCAGAGGAAAAAATGAAGAGAACTGGTGCACAATAAGCAGCTTTTCGAACGAAGGCTCGCCATTTCCCGGAACTGGCACTCTTCATTAGGAAACGCACAACGCAAAAAAGTCGCATTTAAGGCATGGTAATCTTCCTTATTAATATATCAAAAATCAACTTCTTGTTAAGTACTGGGCACCAGGCACTTTATGGATCTTCAGCACTTATTCTGCTATAACTCCAACGACGAGGCAGCCACGTCATGTCAAAACCTTATAATAATAAAGTTTGTTATTTTATAATATATGCAACCCAATGGTATCTTTTTCTTTACGCACAATGCACCAGGCACTTTACGAGACTGTTAAAACCGGGAAATTAAGGACTGCTCAATGCATATTGAATGAACAGATATTCCGCAAGAGTACTGCACAAACTAGTTAGATGGAATACGTTGCGTAGATAACATAAACTGTACCATAGCTTTTTACTGTTGGATACTAATCATGAAGTAACTGTGGTTTTATTTTCAGGAATTTTTACCGTCGAGCGATTTTGAAAAGGTTTTAATTAACTTATACAATAAAATTACTTACTTCTCCTGCTCCAGACAGGAGCAGGAACTGCAGGCCGTCCTACCCCACACACATCAGGGGCAGCGCTCCTCACACAGTTCTCCAGCTCTCCTCCCAGGCAGGTTTCTTTGAGATCTAACAAGGATCTTTCTTGAAGTCTTTTATGTCCCTGAGACTTCTAACAGGAGGCAAGCACACACAAGCCCTTGGAGATTTCTTCTCAAGCAGGATACCACAGCAGGGAAAAAGAGTCAGTCCTTTTCCTCCACCACAGACAGAAGCAGCAACTGCAGGCCAACCCACCCCTCCCACAGAAAAGGTTGCGCTCCTCACACAGTCCTTCCACTCTTCTTCTTGGGAGGGTCCTCTTGTTTCTTGAAGTAATCTCAAGTCCTGGGGTTTTAGGTCTAATACTCATACCCCATTGTGTCAGTGTTCTCTTTGTGGCAAGGGTTTCTAAACCCAGTCTAAACTAGTCCTGTCCTCCCTGGTCCTCCCTGGTCCAGCATGACCACAGAGGGTGGAGACAGCATTGTGCAAAGGAGACACAGCCTATGCAGGTACAAGCGAAACTCCTCCCACAACTCTAAATACAGACCAGGTCTATTCAGCCCAGCGATGAGCCACCCAGACAAGGCAAGACACACCTCAACCCCCCTTGTGACTGTCTAGAGTGAATGCACATCACCAGCTCCTGTCACTCCCAACACCAGACGCTGAATACACAAACAGTCAGAGGCTCACAGAATGGTAAAGTAAGAAAATGCCCACTTCCTAAAAGTGGCATTTTCAAACACATAATTTAAAAACCACCTTTACCAAAAAATGTGTCAATAAATTCTGAGTTCAGAGAGCCTAAACTCAATTTCTCTATCTTTTCCCTATGGAAAGTTATACTTGTAAGGTGTTACAAAGCAACTACCATGTTAGCCTATGAGACAGATAGCCTTTCAATAGTGAAAAACGAAAGACACAGTATTTCACTATCAGGACATGTCACACACACCAGTACATGTCCTACCTTTCACATACACTGCACCCTACCCAAGGGGGTACCTTGGGCCTACCTGATGGGTGCCGTACATGTAAGGAAAGGGAAGGCTTGGGCCTGGCTTGTGGGTGCAGTTGCCAGGGCAACATGGCAGTTTACAACTGCGCACGCAGACACTGCAGTGGCAGGCCTGAGATACATTTTCAGGGCTACTCATGTGGTTGGCACAACCAGTGCTGCAAGTCACTAGTAGCATTTGATTTACAGGCCCTGGGAACACTCAGTGCACTTTATGGGGACTTAACCAGTAAATCAAATATGCCAATCATGGATATCCAATCATATTCACAATTTACACAGAGAGCATATGCACTTTAGCACTGATCAGCAGTGGTAAAGTGTCCAGAATCCTATAGCCAACAAAAACAGGGTCAGAAAAATAGGAGGTAAAAGGCAAAAAGTTTGGGGTTAAACCTGCAAAAAGGGCAAGGTCTAACACAGAGCAAAGCCTGCTGTCCAGCCAGTTGTTCATTGAATTGCCCTTGGGGTATGAAAGGTGATGGACGAGCCTTAATTTTCCTGCTTCCTTCTTAGGGACCACACCCAGGAATGACAACACAAAATTCTCCAGCGGGGAGAACTGGAAAGGGCCAGCTACTCTCCCTAGTCCTATTCTTTCGCTATCTTCTCCTGGACTACAGCAGGTAGCTCATGGCCCGACCACAGGTTCTGAGCATCCCTACCTACCAAGCGGCCGGTGTATGGTATCCTGAACTCTTCCATAAAACTGTTTTCTAACAGTTCCTTGTCCCTGAGGTTGGGATATCTCCTCAGCTGGTACAGGAGAGTGTGGAGGAGGATTGGCGAGGGGCTGTCTGTGTGATCCCAGGGGGTGGGAGTGGAGGTGCAGATATCCGGGATTGCCTGGTGGGGGTGTGTGCTCCTGTGCAGCCTGGCATAGTACTGGGTGATTAACTGTCATTTCGCTGGTGTGAGGAGGTTGGGGAGTTATGGGTTCCTTTGAATGAGGAAGCTGGGCGGGAGGCACCGCACTTATCACAGCTGTGTGCAAATGTGCATGCTTTGCCATATAAGCAAAAGAAACAATTGATGGACGGAATGCTGGACAATGCAAACATTCACCCCCAGTCACAAGGATCTGGGTTAAATCCATCATTCTTTTGCTCACCACACCACCCCAGTTTGGACCCAGCCATATGCAAATCAGTCTTGACCCTGTTCCTTGTGGGAACAGTCCAGCCCGACCTGCCAAGCCAGGTCCTCCCTGGACCGGAAACAAGCATCCTGGGACCGCTTTCAGGGCATCACCCTTTATCAGCCAGGCTAGCTTGAATCCAGTGGTGTAGTGAGCCATATAAGCAGGCACGAGCGATAAACAGTCTGCACCAGCGTTAAACAGTCTGCATGTTCCTTGTGATGGCTTTCTGAACCCCCCCCCTGTGTGCCCCCGAAAGGGCTGCTTGAAGAGACATTTGCGAGGCTGAGCCTGTGGCCTAAAGGTTGTTTAACCAAATGAATTCCTGTTGAAGGGATCCTTCTTGGGGGTGGATGAATTTGCCCAAGTATTCCATCCAGAGCTAGACCTTCTTCTGATCCCAACCCAACTCGGGACACATGGCCATCTTCTTCCTAAACTCTCTGTCATACAGAAACCAACCAATGCCCCCCGTCTTGATGGCCTCGTTATGGATGGTGCACAAGTATTGAAACAGGGTCTGGCCCTGTTCTAGATGCTTTTCCATCACTACTGCTGAGAGGATAGAAAATGCCTCAAGCCAATTCCCGATGGTCTGGCCAAGCCTGATATGTCCCCTTCTTGTCCTCCTCCTTGCCACCCATGCACCTAGTGTCCATGCCATCTTTGCCATGCTTCGATAGTGTAAGGATGTCTATGGATTTGCGCCGTCATATCCCTTCCTTAGCGACAAATGGTATTTGCGAAGTCAACGAGCAGCGCCCCGATACAAGTGGAGCAATGGTGATCAGGTGTAGGCCCCTCATTTAGGATATCTCATTGGTAGGAGCAACAGCGCTATTCATGGCAGCCATCACTGTGTTTTCAGTGCGCCCCACGTCTGACTCTTGTGTGCTAGGCACATCTCCTGGTGTGAAGGGGGTGGGGATTGTGCCTGCCAATGCGGATAGCTGGGTGCCCAGTGAACTGGAGCTAGCGCTTACACCAATTCTGGATGAGGCCTGTTGTGTCAGTTGTGGCATGGTAAGTGGGTGCGGCGCAGTGACCGTGGTAGCCGGGCTAGGTGGTATGATTGGAGGTTCACTGACAGAATATCGAACACAAAATATCGTGTGGACAGAATATCGTGTCCAAAATATCGAGGACAAGAATATCGAGTAGGTAAGTGCAAATAGATAGGTATAAATTTACTATTCTTAACTCCAGATCTACGTACCTTGAAGATATATATATCGTCAAAGTACATATATGTGGAGTTATATATAGTAAAACTTTACTTACCCATAAGAAATGACCTTCACGATATTCTTGTCCTCGATATTTTTGACACGATATTGTGTCCGACGATATTTGTGTTTTCGATATTTTGTCCACCCACCATGATTGGACTGGGTAACCGCGTGTTGCCGCCCTCATTTTCCAAACCCCTTCTATCTGTGGCCCAACCTCCCCATTAATAGGTGGGGCAACTTGTTGGTGCTGTGGCTGAGAGTAGCAGACCACAGATTTGAAATCCACCATAAAACTCATCATTGTGTTCATCAGCTTACCCATTCAGTCCAAACTTTCCAGGGTTGCTGACACCGCATTGTTAGAGTCTTGAGCTGGTGTCACCGTTTCAGATGCTGTGCTACGTTGTTTTGCAGGGAGCATGGCTGCGCGCTCGTGTGCCTTGTTTTTGGTGCTGTTAGCAGGTGTCTTGCAGGCCCTCTTCACCCTTGATGGCCCTAGGTCCGCTTGCACAGGCTGCTTCCCACTCAGTCTATCCTGCTCGACTCCGGAATCATCAGGCTCCTGAGCTTTCATGATACCCATTGCCCACTCTAGACCCTTTCCTCGTGCAACATCCATGAACGCTGCCCTGGCTGCATCCTGTGATGTGCAGGGCTGGGACTCTACCACCATTGTCATCAGAGAGAAAAGGGGGGGGGGCGTGCCCTGGCTATCCATGACCTTGGACCTGTAATGCTGGCCTCAGAATTGATTTACTCCCGGAAGGAGATAAATGTGAACTCACATCTTCCCCCCATACCTGTGTGCGGCATTCCTCTGCCAAGGGCAGGGCTGCATTTTTAACACTTTCTGATATGCACTGAAAAACCAGGATGTGCGCTACAGATGTCACTGCACAGCTAATACTGACTTGTAGTACTCTTATCATGCTTCAAGTTATATACTAAAATTGGATTAAGATTACATTTCATTGTGCTAAGTTTATACACCTATCTGCAAACAAGCCATACAAACATTGCAAAATAACTTTAAAATCACTCAGATTTTCGATGCAACCTGTAAAAGTCACGCAGTGAGACAATATTAATCATCTAACACATACTACTTGGTGTTAAAATCATTCTCACTGATACCAGTTTAAATTTTGAAAACCAGTTTACCCAGCATGCCTCCAATTCAGAATCTAAAGAGTTTTAAGTCACTGCAAGGATCGGACATTTCATTGTAAAAGGAAACTCCACTCCAATATTATACTGTGTAAGTACCCTACCTAGATAGTAAGAATCAATCTGAAAGAGACTATTAGTTATGGAATCCTTACCTTAGAATTACCCCCAGGCATCAGACTGGATCCGGAGAATTTTTCTTCAGCAGTACCCCTGCGCGTCGGTAGGTGGCGTCGGTCGACTCCGCGTTCATCGTTGGCGTCGTGATCGCCGGAATAACGCCGCGATATCTACTTAGACGCCGCCCCTGCGCACTGATGTCAGTTCTTTCGGTGCACAGACATAATATTGAGTTTTTATTTTCGGAGTCCATAAATATTGAGTTCGAAATATCGAAGGGACTGAATATCGACATCAAGAATATCGGTGACCAGAATATCGACATGAAGGTAGGAAATATCGTTTTTGTTAATATCGAACTCAGTAATATCGTTTGTAAAAATATCGTTGTTAATAATATCGATGTTTATATTAGTGTTATGTATTTTAGTATGTATTTTAAATGTATGTGTTCTATATTTTTTAAGTATTGTATTTAAAAAAAATATATGTATTACATTTTTGAAGTTATCAATGTTTTTAAAAGTAAATTTTGCGTTTTAGTTCCGTAGCGGGTTGTGGGTTTATAGGGGAATAGGGTGGGAAGTAATTTAATTATAGTAAATTTAATAATAATTTTTAGAAATTATTAATTATTTTTAATTACATTTTGCGTTTTAGTTCTGTAGCGGGTTGTGGGTTTATAGGGGAATAGGGTGGGAAGTAATTTAATTATAATAAAGTAATTATTAATTTTTATTTATTGGTATTGATAATTAATTTATTGTTAATTAATTATTAATTGGTAATTAATTTTTATTAATTGATTAATTGATAATTATATTAATTATGTTATTTTTTTAGGAGCGGGTTGTGGGTTTATAGGGGAATAGGGTGGGAAGTAATTTAATTTTAATAAAGTAATTATTAATTTTTATTTATTGGTATTGATAATTAATTTATTGTTAATTAATTATTAATTGGTAATTAATTTTTATTAATTGATTAATTGATAATTATATTAATTGTGTTATTTTTTTTAGGAGCGGGTTGTGGGTTTATAGGGGAATAGGGTGGGAAGTAATTTAATTTTAATAAAGTAATTATATATTTTATTTATTGGTATTGATAATTAATTTATTGTTAATTAATTATTAATTGGTACTTATTTTTATTAATTGATTAATTGATAATTATATTAATTGTGTTATTTTTTTAGGAGCGGGTTGTGGGTTTATAGGGGAATAGAGTGGGAAGTAATTTAATTGTAATGAAGTAATTATTAATTTTGTTAAAGTTTTATTTATAAATAATTTATTATTAATTAATTATTAATTGGTTATTAAATTAAAAAAATTATTTAATTGATAAGTATGTTAATTTTAACCCTCTGCTATCCAACACTTTCCCTACCGTTACACTCTCTGTAGTGGGAATAGTAATTTTTACCCTTACGCTATCCAACACTTTCCCTACTGTTGCACTCTCTAGAGTGGGAATAGTAATTTTTACCCCTACGCTATCCAACACTTTCCCTACTGTTGCACTCTCTGGAGTGGGAATAGTCATTTTAACCTCTTCGCTATCCAACACTTTCCCTACAGTTGCACTCTCTGGAGTTGGAATAGTAATTTTTACCACTACGCTATCCAACACTTTCCCTACTGTTGCACTCTGTGGAGTGGGAATAGTAATTTTAACCCCTTCGCTATCCAACACTTTCCCTACTGTTGCACTCTCTGGAGTGGGAATAGTAATTTTTACCCCTACGCTATCCATCACTTTCCCTACTGTTGCACTCTCTGGAGTGGGAATAGTAATTTTACCCCTACGCTATCCAACACTTTCCCTACTGTTGCACTCTCTGGAGTGGGAATAGTAATTTTACCCCTACGCTATCCAACACTTTCCCTACTGTTGTACTCTCTGGAGTGGAAATAGTAATTTTTACCCCTACGCTATCCAACACTTTCCCTACTGTTGCACTCACTGGAGTGGGAATAGTAATTTTTACCCTTACGCTATCCAACACTTTCCCTACTGTTGTATTCACTGGAGTGGGAATAGTAATTTTTACCCCTACGCTATCCAACACTCTCCCTACTGTTGCACTCACTGGAGTGTGAATAGTAATTTTTACCCCTTCGCTATCCAACACTTTCCCTACTGTTGCACTCGCTGGAGTGGGAATAGTAATTTTTTCCCCTACGCTATCCAACACTTTCCCTACTGTTGCACTCACTGAAGTGGGAATAGTAATTTTTACCTCTACGCTATCCAACACTTTCCCTACTGTTGCACTCTCTGGAGTAGGAATAGTAATTTTATCCTCTCCGCTATCCAATATTTTCTCTAATGTTTTAGTTAATGTAGTGTATAATGTATTTTAAAAAGATTAAAAATATTCTAATTTTTTAATTTGTTATATATATTTTTTATATTTTTATTTATATTATTGGTGTATGTGTATATATATGTATTTATAATTTTTAATATGTTTTTAAACAATTTATAAGTTATTAAAATAATTATTTATAAATATTATTAAGTATATATTATAATTTATACATATATATGTTTAATTTATTTTTACATTATATGTATTAGTTATAATTTTAAACATTTTAAAATAATTTTAACTATGTTTCTTTTAATTATATGTATTATTTACTTTATTTTACATTATTTTTTAAACATGAAAAAAAACGATATTTTTAGCAACGATATTTTTGACAACGATATTTTTTTCCCGATATTTTTATACTTACCATTATGTAGATAGGACTTTGATATTCTTGACATCGATATTTTTGTGTCGATATTTTTGTACCTCGATATTCTGTCAGTGATCCAGTTCTTTCTTTTTCCGTGCCAGCCAGCGCAGATCTGGAGAGAGCGGTACCCTTGGTCTTTTTTGATTAGAGTTTTTTCGACTTTAGTCGACTTCTTTTTTCGAGTCGTTCGACTCCTGGTGCAAGGGATGTCACATCGACGGACCGGCTTCAAACCTTGTGACTCCTGTCACAAGTTGATGTCGGTCACGGACCCACATCTCGTGTGCCTCTGGTGTTTGGAGCGCGACCACGACCCGAAGTCGTGCTCCGACTGCCAGGCCATGAAAACGAAGTCTTTGCGGGAGCGGTCCCGAATGCTTCTCGAGGCCCGGCAGTCAGCTCCGTGCCGCTCGAGGCCCCAATCGAGAGGGAGGTCGCGGGACCAGTCTCGGAGTCACCACCATCACTCCTCTTCGAAGTCTTCATCTTTGGGTAAGTCGAAGCACAAAAAGAAGGCGAAGAAGCAGCGTCGCTCTTTGCCTTCTCCCAGTTCGTCGGCCGACGCAACGCGGGTTGCGGAAGGTAGTCTTCCGGCTCCGCCTGCGGAGCCTGTTGCGTCGGCCTGAGCTTCCCTCCCTTCCCGGGAGCCGGGGCGACCCCTGCCCAACTTCGTAGCTTTTATGAAGCCCTCCACTCCATCTTTGGGCAGCCCGTCTCCGCCGGCGCGCCTTCGGGCCGCACGGACTCGGCTGGGGGTTCTTGTCCTTCGATGCCGGCGGCTTTGGCTCTGGCGCTGAAGGGCCCCCAGGGATCCAGGCCTTGATCCGGATCGGCGCCGGTCGACCTTACAACACCTCCTCCGGTGCCAAATCCATTGGTGACACCTCCGCCCCCTCCGACGCCGGTTGTGTCCCCAGCCGGTGTCGACCCCGGCCTCCACCTCGATATGGACACGGAGCCGGACTGGCGTCGACCGACGCCGGTACCGGCGCTGACCGGTACTTTTGTGCCTCTGTTCTATCCTGACGTTCCTTATCGCCCTGAGTGGCAGCCAGAGGAGGGTGAGGAGGACTGGGAGGGGTCTATTGATCTAGCAGACCAGCTGGAAGAGCCGGACTGGAGAGAGGAACTGGTGAGGCCAGTTGTCTGGATACATCCCCAGACCTTGGCTAGGCCTGGGCGGAAAACTACGCTACGCTCGCGTAGTTTGCGCAACTACGCGCTACGCGAATTGCACGTAGCACAGTGTAGCGGGCATTTTTTGCTTGCTCGCTTTCCTCAACGTCAAGTTGGCGACCGCGAGCTAGCAAAATGACATCCCGGCGAGACTTTTTCCTCGTTCGCGATCAGCAACATCAAGTTGCCGATCGCGAGCGTGGAAAATAAACCTCCCGGCGAGATTCTCAACGCGGGGAGGTCAGGTTTCTCATTGCGAGTGGTTGCGTATGCTCGCGACCGCTCGCGATGAGAAACTACCAGTCCGCGTTGAGAAAACTGCCGCTCGAGTACAAATCTACTCGAGCGGCAGAAAACGATCGCTTGCACTGTGCAAGATGCCGTTTGCAATGATTGCACAGTGCGGACAAGCATCCGGCACTGTGCAATCATTGCGAACAGCATTTCCTACCGCAGTTCGCGTAGTGCTACGCGTAGCGCGCATAGTGCGAAGTGCACTTCGCGTAGCTACGCGTAGCGCTACTACGCGAACTGCGCCCAGGGTTAACCTTGGCATGCTTTCTCCCCCTACTGTGGCTACGGAGGAGTGAGCCTCCTACGCTGTGGTGTTGCGTAGGACGGCTGAGGCCTTGGGCCTTGAGCTACCTACGGTGGCAGTCAGGACTAACCTCCTGACTGAGGTGCTTCAACCAGCAGCAGCCTCTTCCGAGCCCCTGCTGCCCTTCAATGAGGCCCTCACAGACATCCTTCTGGGCACCTGGTCCAAGCCCAGCACAGGGGCTCCTGTGGATAGGATGATTGCCCGAAGCCACCGCCGGCGCCGGGCAACCTCACTTTCCTCTCCTAACACCCTACCCCTGAGAGCTTGGTAGTCCAAGCCTCAACGTCCAAAGGCGCGTTCCCTACTGCTCCCCCAGATAGGGAATCCAAGAAGCTGGATCATTTTGGGAAGAAGATGTTTTCTTCCGCCAGCTTAGGACTGCAGGCGATGAAAATCGCATGTTTCTTGGGCCATTACACCCACTCTGTATGGGACAAGGTCGCGCAGGTGCTGCCACTGTGCCCAGAGGAGGCCCGGGCCGTGCTCTCCCGTGCAGTTGCTGAAGGTAGAGATGCAGCGAAATTTGCCATACGATGTGGGCTGGACACCGCCGACTCGCTAGGCAGGATGATGTCAACGTCAGTAGCCCTGCGACGCTACGCCTGGCTGAGGTCCACTGGCTTTTTGGGTGATGTCCAATCGACTCTTTTGGACATGCCCTTTGATGGCCGTTGCTTATTTGGCGACAAAGTGGACAACGCGCTCGAGCGCTTTAAGGATTCTAGGGCTACGGCCAGATCCTTGGGCCTCGCTACCACCTCTCGCCCTGCGCAGTTCGCTTTTCGCCCCTTTCGTGGCTACGGAAGGGGTGCCCCATCATGTTCCGCCCAGAGCCACAGGCCAGCGCAAGCTCTCCAGCCTCTGCGCAGCCGGGGACGTGGGACCCAGCGTCGTGGGTCTGGGGGCCAGCGGGTGGGCCAGTCCACCAGCACCCCCTCTGCAGCAGCCTCCAAACCTTCCAAGTCTGACTTTTCAGGGCCACCAGTTGCCAGTGGGTGGCAGGATTCCCCATCACCTCCCCCACTGGCACAACATCACGTCAGGCAGGTGGGTTTTGCAGATAGTCCGAAGGGGCTACTCCCTCCCCTTCGAGACTACCCCTCCATCCATGCCACCTGCTTTCCATCGCATGTCGGAGGATCACTTGGCCCTTCTCCGTCAGGAAGTTGCGGCTCTCCTGGCCAAGGGAGCCATCGAGCGAGTCCCTGTGCCAGAAGTAGGTCGTGGTTGTTATTCCCACTACTTCCTGGTACCCAAGAAGGACAAAGGCCTGCGTCCTATCTTGGATCTCAGGGACGTCAACCGCTTCCTCCGGAAGGAGAAGTTCAAAATGTTGACGCTCGCTCAGGTCTTGTCTGCCCTCGATCCTTGAATTGTTTGACATGCATCCCCCGATAGAACAAGAACTCGACAACGGCACGAAAACTACCATGTAGTGACAGAAAGACGGGCCCCGACACATACTCCTTATGCTTCTGAACCCTATTGTGTGATCACGCAATATGGTTTTAACGTAAAAACAGAAAGCTGGGCCCTGATCATAAATTATCTCGTGACACTTGAAACGAAGGTTATGGATTGTATATCATTAGTTCAAGTAATATATTGTGAATAAAGCCGTTGGACTCATAGAAAAAACCTTTGAAACGGAGGCGTCATCTGCATATATTAGACAACCCCGTGGAAGTTCTGTGCTATACCATTTATCGAATAAAACGTTGGAGCAGTCATAGCTAAGATGGTTCCCTGATGAAGGCACACATGCCGAAACTCGCGTAGTTCTTATCTACCCCTAGCCTTCCTACGATCTACAGTGACATCGGACACTTCAACTGACTCTGAACTGAATAATGAATTGTAATTGAACTGTTTTGTATCTTTCAGATATATGATTGTATTGTAGTTATATTTATGGTTTTTACTATTTCTTGAAGAAAATCAAAAAAATATTTGCATATAATAATTGAATACCAAAACAAAAAATAATAAATATATCAAATATGGTATATAGTGTTTTTGCTGGTGTTTTTTGAATTCATATACATGATTGATTGTTAATAATTACATTGTTTTGTTGCTTAGAAAACTTTATTGAGAGTTGTTCACTTGCTTATGTACTGGTCTTTCCCCATGAAGTTCAAAATGTTGACATTAGCTCAGGTCCTGTCTGCCCTCGACCCTGGAGACTGGATGGTAGCGTTGGAGTTGCAGATGCGTATTTTCACATCCTCGTCCTGCCTGCCCACCGGCGTTACCTACGGTTCATGGTAGGCCACGAGCATTTCCAGTTCACCTTGCTCCCCTTTGGCCTTACCAGCGCCCCTCGGGTGTTCACAAAAGTGATGGCGGTGGTCACAGCTCATCTGCACAGATCAGGGGTTCCATTCTTCCCCTATCTCGACGACTGGCTGTTGAAGGCGCTTTCACCCCAGGCTGTCGTCTCCCACCTCCAGACTACGGCGGACCTCCTGCATTCGCTGGGGTTCACTATCAACGTGCCGAAGTCACACCTGATTTCCTCTCAGAAGCTCCTTTTCATCGGGGCGGTTCTGGACACGGCGCAGTTTCGGGTTTATCCTCCCAAACAGCGAGTCCAGGATATTCGGGCTATGATTCCGATCTTTCAGCCTCTATCCCGGGTTTCGGTCAGAATGACCCTGAGGCTGCTGGGCCTCATGGCTTCTTGGCCTCTTGCATCCTGCTGATGGACCATGCCAGGTGGCATATGCGGGCTCTGCAGTGGGACCTGAAGTTCCAGTGGGCACAGCATCAGGGAAATCTCTCCGATTAGGTCCAGATCTCGGAGGGCACTGCACACCAATTGCAGTGGTGGCTAACGAACCAGGATTGGGTCAACAGCAGATCCCTCTTCCTTCCCCAACCAGAGTTCACAGTGGTGACAAATGCATCACTTCTGGGGTGGGGCGGCCACACATGGGGGAGGCGGAGATCAGAGGCCTCTGGTCTCCGGCGGAGTCCGGGCTCCACATCAACCTTCTGGAGCTCCGGGCGATTCGTCTTGCACTGAAGGCATTCCTTCCTTCTGTCAAAGGAAGAGTAGTGCAGGTGTTCACGGACAACACCAGCGCCATGTGGTATTGCAACAAACAGGGCCGGTGTGGACATGGACCCTCTGTCAGGAGGCCCTTTTTCTCTGGAAGTGACTGGAACATCAGGGCATGTCCCTGGTGGTTCAACACCTGGCGGGTTCCTTGAACGCCAGGGCGGACAAACTCAGCCGCCGGTGCATGGTCTCTTTCAGCAGTGGGGAGAGCCTTGGTTAGATCTATTCGCCACCAAAGAGAAAGCGCAATGTCAGCAGTTCTGCGCATTGGAATTTCCAAGGCGGCACTCGCTAGGTGACGCATTTCGTCACGAGTGGACTTGCGGTCTTCTATACACCTTTCCGCCTACACCACTTCTGCCCAGAGTGCTGAAGAATATCAAGCGCGACCGGACCCAAGTCATTCTTGTGGCTCCGGACTGGGCACGAAGAGTCTGGTATCCCGAGCTCTTGGACATGGCCATCGATCCTCCGATCAGACTGCCTCTTCGGGAGGATCTTCTGTCGCAGCAGCAGAGGACGGTCCTTCACCCGAACCTGCCCAGCCTCCACCTCCTTGTGTGGAGATTGAGCGGCGACAGTTGACAGCTTTCGACCTTACTCCCGAAGTCTGTAATGTTATCTTGGCAACCAGGCGTCCCTCCACCAAAACGGTATACGCCTGTAGATGGAACACATTTGTGGCATGGTTCATAGCAAAGGCTGTGGATCCCCTTTCTGCTCCTCTTTCAGAAGTTTTCCTCTTCATTCTTTCTTTTTCCCAGGAGGGCTCTGCTCTGGGCACTCTCAAAGGCTATCTTTCGGCCATTTCGGCCTTTCTTCGCCTTCCTGATCAGCCTTCTCTTTTCAAGTCCCCTATTGTAAATCGTTTCCTTAAGGGCATTACTCACCTGTTTCCTCCTATTCCTTTTATAATGCCCCAGTGGGACTTGAACCTTGTTCTAACTTACCTTATGTTTGCTCCTTTTGAGCCGCTTCATAATTGTCCTCTCAGGCTATTGACCCTCAGAACTGCCTTTTTGGATGCCATCAGCTCTGCTCACAGGGTGAGTGAGCTTCAGCTCTTTCTTCTAAACCTCCTTTCCTGGCTGTTCATCTGGACAAGGTCATCCTTCGCACTCAACCTTCTTTTCTTCCCAAAGTGGTTACCTCTTTCCACATAGGACAGACCATCACTTTGCCCACCTTCTTCCTGCCCCCGCATCCTTCTAAAGAGGAGGAGAGGCTCCACAGTCTCGATCCAAAACGTGTGCTTTCATTTTATCTGGATCGCACAAGACAATTCCGGGTGGATGATCAGCTCTTTGTTGGCTATGTGGGCGCCAAGAAAGGTCGGGCCGTGCAAAAATGAACCATCTCTCGATGGGTCGTTCTTTGCATTAAAATTTGTTATTCCTTGGCGAAAAAGGAACCTCCAGTAGAGTTGCGCGCCCATTCCACCAGGGCGACGGCAGCCACTACTGCTTTGGGACGTGGAGTCGCCCTTCATGACATCTGCCAGGCAGCCACGTGGGCTTCGTTGCACACGTTCAGAAAACATTACTGCCTGGACAGCCAAGTCCGGAGAGACGGCTTCTTTGGCCGCTCCGTTCTTCAGGACTTCCTGGTGTGAACTTGGTTCGCATACCCACCTCCGGGGTTGGTATTGCTGGGGTATCTAGTCTAAGGTAAGGAATCCATAACTAATAGTCTCTTTCAGATGAACAAGTTACTTACCTTTGGTAACGATATATCTGTAAGATACATATACTAGTTATGGATTCCTTACCGCACCACCCATCCTCCCCATTCTGCGAACTGACTTCTAGAGTAAGGGACTCCCTTTCAGGGCCCTAGCTTTATGCACCAGTGGTCAGTGTCTTGCATGGCTCTGCGCTTCTGGCGTGGAATGTTGTGTAAAGAACTGACATCAGCGCGCAGGGGAGGCGTCTAAGTAGATACCGCGATGTCATTCCGGCAATCACGACGCTAACGACGAACGCGGAGTCGACCGACGCCACCTACCGACGCGCAGAGGGTACGTCTGAAGAAAAATTCTCCGGATCCAGTCTGAAGCCTGGGGGTAAATCTAAGGTAAGGAATCCATAACTAATATATGTCTCTTACAGATATATCGTTATCGAAGGTAAGTAACTTCTTCAACAGAGCCACCTGTGATGAACTGACGGTTTCACAACAAATCCCCAACTCAGCCTCAGCCCTTCTACCCCCGAACAAAGAAAACTCAGCAGACAGGCCCTCGCCTGACCCCCAAAGCTGCATCGAATTCCAACTGCCTCGTTCAATGTTTTAATTCACCTGCTCCCCAAAGTTCCCCAAACCAGCACTGCCCAACATTAACAGGCCAGTACAGATCCACACCAAACGAGGAAGCTCCTCACAAACAAATCTGCAAATCTACAACTTCCACACAAACACTATTCCTCACTGTCCCAGCTGCCAACCATGGACAAAAAGCAAAGCAATCTAGGGAAGCGCCGAAAAAACAATGACACAGCACCATCGATCAAACTGTCAACAGTTGTCACAAACTGTCCACTGCCCCCAAACCGCGTGGCTGAGCATGTGGGAAAGAAGGCCCCTCCCCCAGGACTCGAACTTGCCACCTGCAATCCATGCTCTTCTCAACGAATGAGCGCCCAATTCACTGAGCCACATCACCAGCACAACCCGTAAACCCACCATGCCAGCGGAGACCGGTCAAAAGCCCAAGAGGACAAAGACCAGGCAGTGCTAATCAACTGCTCTAATATGCACACCACACCAGGCACGGCTCCCACATGAAGCTGCCTCCCCTCGGGCAGGTGGGGCGGTCCGCACACCGCTTCCCCCGAGAACCCCAAACATCAGGAACATCCTGGGAAACAAAGCGCGCAGACGGGCCACAGCACAATGTCCCCCACCTTCGCAAAAACTTGTTAGACCAACATGCCCTGCGCTGCCAGGAGGCAGGCGTAGAATTGCCCAGTCTGGGCAAGAGAACCGGCCCCACAGGGCCTCAAACTTACCTAAAAAAACTCGATGCTGCCTCCGGTACTTGAAACGCAACAAAACCCATCTGGCACTCCCAAAGCGACATGACCCGACAGCGTGTCTGACAGCGGTACCAAGAGGGGTAGCACCTGGACGGGGGGCAGTATAAATACCTTGGTCGCGCGCTGGAAGTGACGCAGAGAGTGCACCGGATGCATAGACAGCCCCCTAGGGGTCCAGGCGAGTGGACCACAAGGAGAGTATGCCTGAATGAGGTGCTATATGGCCGCCCTTTTAGGAAGGCGCCCTGCCTGTGCTGTGGAGAGTGCATTACAGGGAGTTTGCCTACATAGATTGTGAGGGTTTGCACACAGAGAAAACGTCACATATGTGAGTAACTTGAAGCAATACTTTTCTTGATGCAGAGGATTCTGTGAGTCAACCACTCCATGAGGTAAGCACCTACGGTCAAGCATGTCTTCACAGTTCAGGCCAAACAGGAGTATTTATTTTAATGTTGTCTGGAACAGGAGTATTTCAAAATAAATGCTTGACATAACAATTGGTTATTGATGCATAGCTCAGAAAAATTGCAAGACAGAGAAGAATTCCATAACTACTTACACCTTTCAAGGTGGTTTTTACTAAGAAAAAGAGTAGGAAAAGGTGATGTCAATCCATGAGTTGGGCAGACGCAGTGCTTGTTGTGAGCTATATAAGTTGCATGTTTGTTGTTTAATCTTTCAGAGGAAGTACCTTAGTTATGGTTAGGAGGACTAGGGTAGTATCATAAACCTAATGGATTTTCTTTTGTAAAAAGACGAAGTATTGCTCATGGACAAGCTTATCAGGCCAACAAATCTGTGATTGAAGGAGAGACAAGTCAAGCAGATTATCCAGTTCTAGAGTGTAAAGTGAAGCACTCTAGCTTTCTACTCGACCCTTTTAAGTTCATAAACACCTTTGGCGTTTATGAGGGGAGAATGCTCTGAAACGACACGAGGCATTGCAGAATGTCTAACTGAGAATCTGCGCCAGTGATTGTTGCCTCAGTTTTAGCATAAGCCACCACTTTTAGACAACAAAATGTCATAATGTATGGCAGAGGATATTTTATTCCTTATAATACAAAGTCACCACCCCCTTTGCCACAAATCACTTAAATCATTGGTGTGGTGTCTTTCATATAAAAGAGATGGTATTGTTGCAGATATGAAGAATCTGTAGGGTGAAGGTGAAATTAAACTCTTCAAACAGCAGCTAGTAATTTGGTGCAAAAAGATATTAGAATCATTCTAATGTAAAGCAAATAAAAAAGTTGTAGCTTAGAAAAACATAGAAGAATACAAAGGAATTTCTCATTGTTCTTTATTTAAACTGCAGCTGTAATTATGCTCTGAACCTGTCTTTCACCTTGCCTGCTGGAAACAGGCATTATTTCATCACAACTCAACTTTAATAAGGACATTTGAAAGAAACATGTTTTATGTTGGGGTTGCAAACTCCAGTGTATTATATAGGGGAAAGAGTACCACTTGGTTTATATTACAAGGGTATTGTTGCAAGTCAATGAGGAGTTCCATAACCATATAGATGAAAGAGGCCAAAGGCTGAGCTCCTTTATAAAGTCTTTGAACTCATGACTTGCAACATCCTTTTAATAAACAGAGGAGGGCATTTTATTTTTTGTAATACATTGTCAAACCATTACTCTTCCCACAAACAGTTTAAATCATTAATGTCTTGCTCTTTCAGATGAAAGAAATATCATGGTTACAAACGTGAAGAATAAAAGAAGAATCTGTAGTACAAAATTGAACACATCAAAAATCATTTAGTAATTTGTTGAAAAAATATATTAAATCAATTTAATGTAAGTCAAATTAAAAAAATGCTGTAGCTCAGAATATGTAGGAACATGCAGAGAGATTCTGTTTTTCCTACAATGATTTTTAGCATGCAAAAATAAATATCTTGCCATAACTATCTCTTTTGTTTTGATCACTACTCCTTTTAGAAATACAATTCAGAAGAAGGAAAGGCCAGTTCTTCTTTTCCTTGTTTAATTTGCTGTTGCAGTCACCTTGGTTTCTTGCTCTCACAGCAGGCATTATGAAGACACAGCTCAACTGTAATAACTTATTACAGTTGAGAAACAGCTATGCCACTTCATTATTACAGGTGATTAGATATGTCACATCTCAGCTGTAATAGGGAAATTATATACATGCTTTTATACAAGGTTTTAGGCCCGCTTTTATTACAGTATGCTTCAAACTTCTTCCTTTATATTATGAAGACCATAATATGTCTACATAGCAAGATAATATTTAGGCTGAACATTATTGCACTTGATGGCAGAGTGCACCACCTCCATATAAATTGGCTGCAGGAAAAGAGACCACAGAGGCCTTTACAGTTTGTCAATTCAACACTACCTATTCAGATGAAAGGGTAATGAACAGTTATGTGTGAAGTGGATTTCAAACGCTGCCCAAATATTCTATGCCAACCTTCTTATCTCAGATATCAGCTTTGCCTGCACCATGTGTGTGTGTGACATACTAAATCTTTGTGTGTTTAGTTTTCTTTGTTAATGGTTTGTTTAGAGTGTGTGTTTTCTAAATGGACCACTGTTTCTGTGGAGTTCAGTACCAAGATGATTGATAGAACAGTGGGCTCTTAATTGTTATTCCCCATCTGAGATAAAGCTTCTGCTTTTCTATGGCAATTTCCTGTCCAAAGTCATCAGCGAAGAAAAATCTGGGAAAAAGATCATCCAGCGTGTATGACAATGGTTTGTGCAATACATGGACTTTAGGAGATCTACATTTTTATGGTCCATCCAAACCACCAGTTCATGATTAGTACTTTCCAAGTAGTGCCTCCAGGCATCTATGATTTGCTAATAGTTCTCTGTAATAAATTGTATAATGCTGTACAGTTTCTGTGATGTTTTGGGAGTAATAAGCAACGGGTTGCAGAGCGTCAGCATTTGTTTTTTTTTGTGATAACATGGCAGTACTTGTTGTGGCTGATGCACCAGTTTCCACTGAAATTGCTAGGTTGATATTCAGGTGTCAAAGAATAGAGGCTGTTGTGAATGTCTCCCTCAGCTTTTTTTTTTAAGTTTAAAAAAAGAAGTTTATTGAGGTCAGTCAACAAAAAGAAAAGAAAAGAAAAAGAGCAAGTATATAAAATAGAATATAAAGTAAACATACAGTATAAAAAAAGGATCATAAGCATATACATGAAGTCATGGAAACATCATCAATACAAGTTTATGAAGCAGGACGAGCAACTTATTAAATATACAACAACATACTATTAATGACTCTAATTCATCAAACTGATAGGAAAAAGTAGAATGTCAAGGAGGTTTTAGAACTTCTTGTGCAGAGCTAACACGTGTATAAGAAATATTGGCATGACAATCAAGAAATTGTGTCACTGGGGACCATAATTGGGAACGCTTTATAGCAAGAGATATAGGGTATACAAATGCTGTGTCTAGTCTGTGATTGTGACAAACCACGTACCACCAAGCCTGAAAGGATAAATCAGATAAAGATTTCCATGGTTTGGTAATTTGCTGAAATGCAACTCCCAAAAGTAAGTCCAAAATGTGCATGTTTACATGAGAGTGAGACCAATCTTCAGAAAGGGAACCCAAAAATATATTAGAAAGTGAAAGTGATACTGAAGAATTAAAAATGGAGGTGATCTGCTTCCATACACATGACCAAAATTTGTGTACATAAGTACAAGTAAAAAGCATATGGTTTAAGTCAGCATTTATGGATGAACATGACCAACAGGTATTAGGAGTGTCAGCATTTATTTTATGAAGAAGGGCCAGGGAAAGGAGTAATCTGTTATAAATAAAGAAAAGTGTTTGTGTGGCATTAGCCGCCCTTGAGAATTTGCGTATTTTGTGCCAAATTTTATTCCATAATAGGAGAGAATAGGTTGTGTGTAAGTCACGTTCCCAATCCAGTTCTACCTTAGTTTTGTCCCTGGAGGAATTTGAAATACTTAAACGGGCATAAATGGTTGATGCTTTAGGACAGGTACTGAGAAATTCACAAGAGATATTAAGGGAAGAATTAGGCAAAGCAGGAGAATGAGCAAGTTGAGCAACAGCAGTGTTTAATGCAGTGGACAGTGAGTGATATTTATTGCTGAATGCGAGAGGGAGATCAAAAATAATCTTGGCCTGAGAGAAAGGCAAAATTGTATCATTAAGAATAAGTTGGTTAATCCAAATAAGACCTCTTTGTCTCCAAGATGTCCAATATATGGGCTTACCATTAATCAGTACATGCCTGTTATGCCAAATAGTGGACTGTAAAAAAGAGTCTCTGTCAATGTGGTTACCCGACAGGATTGGGCCTAATAGTTTGTTAGTGTGTTGAAAAATAGGATTAGAAAGCTTTTGAGGTTTCCGTGTGAATGATAAGTATTCTCGAAAAGAAAAAGGGGTAAGATAAGAGTGTTCAAGTGCAACCCATAAAGGAGAGTCAATTGAGAGGTCATGTCACCAATGAGATGATTGACGCAGAATAAATGCTTTGTGATAAGTAGGAAAATCGGGGAAATTGACACCACCCTCCAATTTAGGACGAATAAGTTTTGATAATGACATACAAGCCGCCTTTTTATTCCAAAGAAAAGATGAAAGTAGAGAGTTAATTTTTTTGAAAAACTTTTGAGGAATGGACAATGGGATATTAGAAATGGTAAAAAGAACTATTGGGGATAACATCATTTTAATAGTGTCCAGCCTTCCCCACCAAGAAAGATATAAAGGATGCCATCTATCTATCAAGGAGGACATTTTTAAAGAACATTTGTCAAGATTAATAGAGATTGACGATTTGATTGAAGTGGAAAAATACATACCTAAGTATTTGATATGATGTGAATTCCATTTAAAATTAGCAGATTTATAGTCATCTTTAAAGGTGAATTTAGTCAAGGGTAAAATCTCACACTTGTCATTATTAAGTTTATAGCCGGAAACAGCAGAGTAGGCTATTGTTTCTTGAAGAAACTGTGGAAGGGAAGATTGAGGTTTCGAGAGAAATAAAAGAATGTCATCTGCATATGCTGCCAATTTGATATGAGTGTCACCAGAAATGAATCCAAAGATATCCGAATTTTGGCGGATTCTTGATAAAAAAAGGTTCTAAGGCTAAGTTGAATAGAAAGGGGGATAAGGGACAACTTTGTCTAACACCTCTACCTAAGGTAAAGTAGGAGGAGGTAAGACCATTTGCAAAGATTGCAGCTTTAGGAGAGGAGTATAAAAGAGAAATTAGGTTAATAACTGGGTCCGAAACCAAACCATTTAAGAGTTGAGAAGATAAAAGGCCAAGAAACTCTATCAAACGCCTTTTCTGCGTCTAAAGCAATGGCTGCTAGAGGCTCAGAAATATGGGATGATTTGGAGAGGATGTCAAAGAACAAACGCGTATTGTCGGTTAGATATCGACCCTTCACAAAACCCGATTGTTCTCTACCCAGGAGATTAGGAAGAAGTGATTCTAATCGAATGGCCAGAGATTTTGAAAACATTTTATAATCAATATTTACTAATGAGATGGGCCTGTAATTTTTGCAGAAATGGGGGTCTTTATCCTCTTTGGGAATGAGGCAAATCAGTGCTTCCAAAAATGAACCAGAGGAAGTTCCTGCCTGCGAAAAAGAAAGTAATAACCTATGTAATTTAGGGAGAAGTAACTGAGAAAAGTGTTGGAAAAACTCAACAGTAAAGCCGTCAGGGCCTGGGGCTTTATCCTTTTAAGCGTAAATAGCGCACTTTGTAATTCTTTTGGAGAAATATCAGATTCCAGTATATCAAAATTTAAGGAGGTATCAAAGGATTTATTGATGGATGAAAGATAGTCTGAGATGGAGTTATCAGCAGGAGAGGAATCAGGAGTGTATAGAGATTCATAAAAGTTATAGAATTCCTGCAAAATCTCAGAATCTTTATATTTGGGAGAATTTTGATCATCAAGTATCGACTCGATGTTAAACTTCTGTTTTTTAACTTTAAGATAGTTTGCCAATAATTTTCCAGATTTATTTTGGCCACCCTAAAATTTTGCTGTGGATTTAAGAAGATACAAGGAAGCATTATCAGTGGATTCTTTATTAAATTTAAGTTTGGTGGCTATGAGTTCGGCTAAAGAGTCTTCTGACTTAGTGGTATAATAAGAGTGTTCTAATTTCTTTATCAATGAGAATAGATCTGTGGCTTTCTTACGAGCTGCATGACGTTTCTTAGATACAAAATTAATAACAAAATCGCGAGTTGCAGCCTTAAAGGCATCCCAAACCGAATGAAAAGGAAGATTGTCTGACTCATTAAGGTTAAAATATTCGTCAAAAAATGAGGTAAAAGAAGAGGTAAATCCAGGATCAAGTAACAAGGAATTATTAAACCGCCAACGCCGAGGATCAGAAGAGGTATGAAGCATATCTAATGAAATAGAAACAGGAGCATGATCGGTGATCAGTATAGAACCAATCTCTGCAGATAAAATAGATTGTGTAATGTTATGAGAAGTGAAAATGTGATCTATTCGCAATTGTGTTTTGTGGACTGGTGAAAAGTAAGTGTATTCCCTCAAGGTAGGATTACATAAACGCCAGGCATCTGTCAAGTGTCTATGTTGGAAGGACTGTAAAAATGATTTGTGGGCTTTAGAGGGAATGAAGGAGGTTACAGAGTTTCGGTCTATAAAGGGATCTATAATCTGATTACAATCTCCAGCTAAAATAAGATTTTCATGGGAGTAATGCAACAACTTTTGTTCAAGATGGGACCAAAAAAGGGAGTCATTCGTGGTAGGAGCATAGATATTAAGTAAAGAGAGAGACACTTTCCCAATCAGTAAGTCTGTAAACAACCATCGTCCTATATCATCCTTTTCCTGAGAGATAAGTTTGACGTGGAGGGATTTATGACATAGCGTAACAACACCATTGCGTTTACCATCACCCGGGGAGAAGAAGACGTCCCCAACCCAGTCCCTTTTCAATTTCAAGGCTTCCGATTCTGTAAGATGCGATTCTTGAATCAGTGCAATATCAGTGTTCAATTTAGATAGGTGCGTTAAAACACGTTGCCTTTTAATTGGCGAATGTAGACCTCGGACATTCCAAGTAACAATGTTCAGTGACATAGGTAAACAAATGAAAAACTCATTTGAATTAGTCCAGACAAAAGATTAAATGGATACAAAAAATACCACAACATCATGTAGATAAGTAAAAATGCAATATGAAAATAGGAAAAAGAAAAAGGGAGAAGAGTCAAAAAAGTGAAGAATGCAGAGAAAGGCGAGTAGATAAATGAAGCTTCAAGCAAGAAAGGGGAGAAGATAGAAACGGAAGTAAAAAGAACAATAGATAAGTAGAGTAGAATAAAGTAAGAGAGAAAACATATACCGATAAGAATCCAAAAATGAGGGTGGGGGGGTGAAACCACATGGAAGGACGGTGTACCCGGATCTCACAGAGGGAGGCACAGGGAAGACTGGAGACGACATGGTGCGAGACAAGAGGAAGTACACACAACGATAAAATCTATAGGAGAAAAAATATGTAGTTAAACTGTGAAATGGTAGTATGATAAACATAGGATATCAGAACATCAGTAAACAGAAACAATATCTATTTAAAATATGAAATGTAGAGAGAACAATATCAACAAGGCACAACAGATCAATCAGCCAGTTTGAGAGGACAAAGCACCAGAGGTATCCATAGTCTCAATTCTGCAGGTATTGAGAAAACTTCCCAGCTTAACAGGATCTTCGTAGGAAGTTGTTTTATTCCGGTACGTGACCTTAAAGAGGCAAGGATGGAAAAGGCCATATCGAGCACCAAGGGCACGAAGGTCTGGCCTCATACTCAAAAATTCCCTACGCCTGTCTGCAGTAGATTTAGCATAATCCTGTGAAAAAAACAATGAGTGACCCAACCATGAAATGCGAGGCGATTTCTTTGAGGCTGCCAAAACTTTGAGAAGGTCCGTGCATTCCAAGAAGTACAGGATGACTCCACGAGGACGATTAGGACCAGAAGTGTCCATATGCTGACGGCCTAATCGGTGGGCACGTTGAATATTCAAAGTCGAGTCAGCAGGTAGGCCCAAGACTTTAGGCAGGAAAGACTTGAAGAAGGAGAGAGGGTCTGTACCCTCCGTATTTTCTGGTAATTCATAAATGCGCAAGTTATTTCTGCGATTTCTATTTTCTAAGTCTTCAACATGTTTCTGTAGGGAGGTGACCTGTGACTGAAGAGCATGAACTTTAGTTTCAGTTGCATTGTAAGAAGAAACCGTCTGTTCCACTGCGACAAGACGTTCATCTAGTTGGGACTAACGGTCCGTCAGAAACTAAAGTTTGGAGTTTGTCTCTTCCATAAGGGGTTTTAAGGCGCGTATCTCCTCCAGTAGTAAGTCTAATGAGGTAGGCGGTGGTGACTTCGCCGATGAGGGAGGATCCTTTTTGAGACGCTTGGTATTAGACTTAACAGGGTTCGTCAGATTGGAAATCGGTGACGAAGTGGATGAGGAGGCGCCAACCCTCGATTGGGGAGCAGAGGTAGACTCCATTATAGAAAAGTTTGTAAAAAGTTTAGAGTTCTTGACGTAGTTTTGTGGATGAGAGGAAACAGAGGAATTAAATTTCCTTAACCTACCCATAAACTGTGTAAAAATGTCCTTGAACTAGTCACAGGTCAACTGAAAAAGTCACTTATGGTAGCAAGAAGAGGCAAATTGATGAAAACAAGGAACAGCGGACAGTTAGTATTGAGGCACAGTGCTTTGTAATATCAAAAATAATGAGCAGTGTTGACTGGAGAGAATACCACTCGGTGTCAAAAAATGAGAGGCTTCCAACAAACAAGATAAAAGTAATGAGAAAAAGAAAGAAAAAAATAATGAAGTGAATTAGGTGCAAATCTTCAATACATCACAAAATGCCAGGAGACGCAACCTCATTAGCACAGGAAGGAGAGGCAGTTGTTGTAGACACCAATGAGCTTTTTGATAATGAAATGCTGGTAGGCCAGTAAGCAGCAGGAAATTATCATGAGTAGGCACTTAAAAGCATATCCGAGTGGCTTGCAGTTGTTTCAGGAGGTGAAATAATTAAATATTTAAGTTGCGCCAATGCAGCTCCATGAGGGCAGTAATTATAAAAATATTGCGGCCGCGATACAAAATGGCGGCCGCGACTGAGGCGAAAATAGAGAAGCGCCAAATACCTTGGAAAAACGTTGCTGGTAAGTTAATTACTGTACCAGTTCATTGTCGGGCGGTTTATGAGCAGAAAACCGCACTTCACGAAGAAAATGGGTCGCGGGACCCGCGGGAAAACAGCCTTCGTCTGCGCCGCCGCACCGGAGCTCAGGGGACCGCCGCCATCTCCCGTGGGCGTCAAGCCACGCCCCCAACCTCCCTCAGCTTTTTAAAAATTGTCTTCTTGCTAAGGGCCCCAAATGAAAGAAACGTCTTTCTTCGTTATATGCACTATGAGAGTAATGATCAAGGAAAAGGCTTGGATGATCTGTCGATGGAAAAAAGAGAAACCCAGACACTTTTATACTTCTTTGACAGTTGTTGGTACAGGCCAGTTCAAAGCAGCTTTTACTTTTCCTTTAGCCATGATGATTCCATTTGTTGTGTTAGTGAATCACAAAAAGGAGCTGAAGATTCTAATAAAATTTCTCTAATTTGGCCAACAGTTGATGTAGTATGAATGAATGAATGAATATAAAACTTGTAACGCGCGAACTAAGCCCAAGGGCGTCAAGGCGCTATAAACGAACCTAAGGATGCAAACAGAAAGACATGCTCATACCGAGGTCTGAGAGAAAAACCAGGTCTTTAAGGCCCTACGGAAAAGAGAATGGGACACCTGACTTGAGAGATGTTCCGGGAGGGAGTTCCACAGTTTAACAGCAGCAGTGGAGAAAGCTCGACCACCCCATGTGACCTTCTTAATTCTCTGTACCGTAAGCAGATTCTCTGTACCGTAAGCAGATTCTTATCTGCAGAACGGAGCCGCCTGTTGGGAACATAATGATGGAAAATGGACTTAATCGCTTCAGGGCCTGACCCATAATAAGCATTGTGAGTCATGCACAGGGTCTTGAAAAGGATCCTACGGTCCACAGGCAGCCAATGCAGCAACCTAATAGCATCTGAGACTGAATCATATTTAGACAAATTCATCACCAGCCTGGCAGCGGCATTCTGCACCATAGTAATCGAAGAAGTACTTCCATTACATGTTTTCGTTGTTCATCAAGGGTGCTGGAAAACACCATAATATCATCAAAGTATGCACTACTATAGGTGTCCAAAATATCCCTAAATATTTTATTTATTTGGTGCTGGAAAGCTGCAGGGGTACTGCAAAGGCCAAATGGCATTACTAAGTATTCAAAGTGTTCATACTTAGTATTAAATGTTTTCCCATTCATCTTCGTCTTTAATCCACAGAAAATGATATGCCCTTCTTAAATCCAATCTTGTAAAAAGAAGCTGAGTGTAGTTTATCAGGAAGCACAGAGATGAGTGGTAAAGGATATCCATTCTTGATTGTAAGAACGTTCAGCTCATGATAATCAATACATGGGCCTAGTTATCCACTCAGTTTTGGCACAAAAAATATTGGAGCTCCAGCTGAAGATGGATAAAATCTCTTGGCAAGGTTTTCTTGTATGTGTTTCCTCGAGCTTAGTTTCTTCCTTGATAGAGAGAATATAGATTCAATCATGCAGGATGTTGGAAAAGGGCATTAGAATCATGGCAGTCATGTTTCCTGTGTGGTTGTAATTCCTCAACTGATTTTTCATCAACAACATCTAAGAAGTCATGATATTTTGGGGATAACACATTTTTCTCCAGGTCAATAGGAGATTGTTCCAAAGATGCTAACATCTGTGTTACTTCAGTAGGACTTGTAGAGAGACAATGGCCTTTTACAAAAGGTGGAGTCAAATGATATGATGTTCTTGTCCCAATTGATATCAGGAAATGTGTGCATAACCACCTGTTACCCATGATGATGGAAAAGCTGGTGCCTCTTTTACATTGAAAGATAATGATTCTAAATGTCTGCACAAGGTGACCATGGTTAGCTTGCTAGTGACATGCCTAACATCCCTTAATGTGAGAGGCGACTCATCCACAGACCGCATAGTCTCAACGTATACTTTAAGTAGTAAGGGAATGTCAGGTAAGGCAGATTTCTTTTATCCATAGAAACACTAAATGCTCCAGAATCCAAAAGAGCTACTATGTAGAGTGTCTGGCTTGGAAGTGACTACAAAACATGGATACAAAAGTGAGAAGAGGATATAGTAGCACTAATGGATATGTCTAGGTTCAATCATTACCTGCTATTCAAGACTGAGCAGGGGCATTTTCTGACAAGAGGAGACAGTGTTTATGAAATTTCTGGGTTTTCCACAACATAAACTTACACTGCCTTTCTTTTGATGTTCTTTTTTTCCTGTGGTAGCAATTTCATCTTATGTTTCCCAATTCCATAATATCTTCTATAACAGGATTTGTGGGGAAAGTTTCTGTTGTGGTTTTAGGCACAAAAATATATAATTGTTCACTTTTCCTCTGTTCACACCTACGGGTTTGTTGTTGGTCATTTTGCAATACCAAATCTGTTAAGGCCGCAGTAGTTGTAGGTCTACTAATCACTAATGAAAGAGTGCTTTTCAAGTCTTGTCGTTACCCCTGGTAGAATGCTGCATCTGTGGCACCATTGTCTCACTTTATTTAAGCTTGCAGGTGTTTAAAATGAGCAATGTAGGAGACAAACTCTTGTGAACACGCTTAAGAGTAAGTATTCCCATGTGTGGAGCTTGTGTTGGTTCTCACCACTAAAAGACTGCCTTGAGTTGCGTCAAACACTGATCTTAACTAGATAAACAAGGGTCTTCCTTTAAAATTAAAGGTCAGACGTAAAGTGCAATGGTTGATATAAGAATTATAGATGGCATTGTGCCAGAAAATGCTGAGAATGGTTTGGGTCTACAGCATATCAAGAGAAGCCATATTGATTCAAAACGGTAAAGGAGCAGGAGTTGGGCCCACAGGAGTACTAGAGTGGCTGGCTCTGACCTGCTTTAGGAAGTGCGCTTGTCAAGATCCGCTGTTTAGTCAAACATTCTGTAGAACAGGGGTCTTCAAACTGGGAGGAGAGTCCCCCAGGGGCCTCAAGTGATCCCGGGGGGGGGGAGGGGTGTGCCAGGGTCTGGTCAAAAAAAGCATTTTGCTGCTCACAGCAGAAGAAAATGAGCAGCAGTAAGGCGCTCTGTAATGTTATGTTATGTTATGTTAGCAAGAATTTCTATAGCGCACGTTCACCGAGAGGTTTCATGGCGCTTGCTTTGGGCAGTGTCAAGGCAGAGACGGATTACGCATGAGCCTGCTCGAACAGCCATGTCTTGAGCATTTTCTGAACCCCAGGAGGTTGTTGCAGGACCGGATTACTAGTGGTAGGGAATTCCAAAGTTTAGGGGCGAGAAAGGAGAACCTACACCCTCCCTGGCGTTTGAGTTTGAAGGCAGGGGTAGTTAGCAGCTGGAGGTGGGCTGAACGCAGGATGCGAGGAGGGACATGCCTTGATATCATGCAGCTGATGAATTTAGGGCTCCGACAATGCAAGGCCTTAAAGATTAGGCACCCTGTCTTGAAGGCTGCGCGTTGGGCAATAGGGAGCCAATGAAGTTTTGATAATAAAGGTCTGGCAGATTGCCATTTTGGTTGTTTGTAGATTAGTCTCGCAGCTTGGTTTTGCACCAGCTGGAGACGTTTAAGTAGAAACAATGGCAGGCCAAGGTAGATAGAGTTAGAAAAGTCGAGATGAGAGAGTACCAGGGCAATCACTACCTGTATGAGAGCGGAGTGGGTGAGCAGGTGGGCGATCTTCCTAATTTTGCGCAGCTGGAAGAAGCAGGTGGAGACCACTGCCCCTACTTGGCCTCTGAGTGAGAGATCAGCATTTATGGTAACCCCTAGGCTTTTTACAGAGAGGGACGGGGTGGGGGGAGGACCTAGTTCAGTCGGCCAGTAATGTGGGCCCCAAAAGGTCTGACCTTTCCCGGGCAGGACTAGTTCGGTCTTGCCCGGATTAAGTTTGAGATGGTTGAGGTCCATCCAACGCTGGATGTGGAGCATGGTGGCTTGGAATTCCTGGACTGAGTCGGGGGAGTTATCAATAGTGAAAACAAGCTGGAGGTCGTCAGCGTAATTGAATGTGGGTACCTTCCTGTTCCTTAGAGAGTGAATCAAGGGCAGGAGGTAAAGATTGAATAGGTGGGGAGACAGCGACGATCCTTGTGGGATCCCACACGTGGTGGCGATCTTGGGGGCAGTGAAAGGGGCAAGGCGTACTGCTTGGGTTCGGCCCTCGAGGAAGGACTTAATCCAGTTGAAGGCGGAGCCCTGTATGCCGGCCTGTCTGACACGGTCCAACAGGATTTTATGGTCGACCGTGTCAAAAGCGGCCGACAGATCCAATAGCACCAAGGCCTGAGGAATGCCCTTGTCCGCATTTGCTCGTAAGGCGTCCAGAACCGCAAGGATTACTGTCTCAGTGGAGTGAGCGGGCCGGAAGCCTGCTTGGTGAGGCTCTAGGTGTTCCGAATGTTCAATGAAGTTGGATAAACACCTAGCAACATGAGCCTCTAGGATCTTGGCCAGGAAGGGGAGCAGGGAGATGGGGCGATAGTTAGATGGATTCAGGGGGTCAGCCCCAGATTTCTTAAGGAGAGGGACCACTATCGCATTCTTGAATGCGCTAGGGACCCTACCCTGCGAGAGAGACTCATTTAAGAAGGGCAGCACGGTATGTGGCAGAGCAGAGAGGGTGTCCTTTAGGATGTGAGGGGGGCAACAGTCTCTAGGGGAGCCTGATTTGACTCGGGCCAGCAAGTCTGAAAAGGCCTGTGGACATATGGCAGGGAAGTGGTCTATGGTGGCTGTATTGGTTATCATGGTGTCGGGGGGCTCCAAGTGTCTGGAAGTGGAGATGCTGGCTTTAATGCTGGAGATTTTATCCATGAAAAAATCATTCAGGGAGTTGCATAGATCTTGGGTCTGTTTAGGGAGAATTCTCTCAGCATTACATAGGTCATTGACTATCGTAAAGATTTCCTTCGACTTGTTATGGGAGCTCAGGATTCTGGCAGAGAAATAGGCGGCCTTGGCCGCCGTTATGGCGTTTTTATACTCTTTGCGAGCCTTTGAGTACTGGAGTTTTTCTTCGAGGGAGTATCTTAGTCTCCATCTCCTTTCTTTTTGGCGGAGCGCAAGTTTTTGCTTTTTTAGCTCGACAGAAAACCATTTCTGAGCGTCGGCTCGGCGAGCACGGTTGAGTTTTGTAAGCGGGGCATGTGTGTTGCAGGCCGCTAGTAGCCAGGCAGAAATGTTCTCTTCCGTGGAGTTAATATCGGGGTTAAGGGCGGGCACTGAGCTGGACAAGGTGTCAATGAATTCCTGTTTATTGAGAGCCTTCCACTTTCTTATCATGCCACCCTCAGCCGTGGGGGTCTTAATGTTAAGGGGATCGTTGCAGTACATTTTATTAAATGATGATCTGACCATATGCATGGTAAGATTGAAGGCACCAACAGTATTAGATTGGTGGACCAAATTTGGTCCAGTGTGTGCCCTTTGATATGGGTGGCAGAGGATATGTGCTGAGTAAAGTTAAGGTTGGAGAGTAAATCAGATAATTCTGCCGCGTGCGGCCAACCGAGGGCGTCGTTGAACCAATAGTTCAGGTCGCCTATGAGTAGTATGTTATCATAATTCGTGACCAAATTGGCCATTTGTTCGCTCAGAGAGAGAGGGAATGCAGGCATGTGCTGTGGGCACCTGTAGATAAGAACACAGATGAGAGATCCAGAACTGGATTCTAGTTTAATGGCAATATTCTCTACCGCCGGGAGACTGAGGGGGGTGATGGTAGTGAATTTGTGGTCTTTATGAATGATGGCGGCTACTCCGCCACCAGTTTTACCTAAGCCCAGTTTCATTTATATCCTGGCTGGGCTAAGGTGTCAGAAGGGGAAGGGACTGCAAATATTCTTTAAACCTCCCACCGCCATTTCTAATAATCACACTGTGGATACTTTTACATGCTACTAAGGCTTGCCTGACCAGAATAGTATGTTTGGCAATCATGTATTTGGTTGCATTTTTAAAATGGTTACAAAACTTAACTGCAATGTTTAAATAAGTCTAGACATATTTAAACATTGCCAGTTTTATAGAATAATTGTAAAAAAGTTTAAGGGGGGGGCAGTGATTTTGTTTTCACGGGGAGCACATGAAAACATTTGAAGACCACTGCTTTAGAAATTCATGATCTTCTGCTTAGCTCTCCTTTGGACCTACTTTTCATTAGGAAGTCATGGACTTCTGTAGTCTCCACTCTAGATCTAGTGCTCACTTGCCCTATTGGGTTTAACGCTTTTTATCCTCCCCGATCAGATAGGGAGTGACCTGCCCATCTAAAAGTAAGGCTGCTCAACTGCTTCCTGCAGGCAGAGATTCTTGGAATAAGATCTTAGTTTTTAATCATTCTTTTTTACTAGCACTTGTCGATCTCAAGATCTGGGCATATGCCCCCTCCAACTGATTCTGCGCTTCAAATGTACTAACTGTTGAGGCTTTATCTTCATCAGATAGTGCCAGGCTATGTATACTGCAAGTCATTGTTTAGATCCCATCTTTTCCCCAATTGCTCTTGTCTCCTGTCCCTTTAGCACAGATGGATCATTTCAGTATTCCATTTCATTATAATTATTAAACCTAATTAGGCAGTCTTAAAACGTCTACAGAGTCTGTCTTGATCAAACACGGTTGTTTTGTATCGTATTGCAGCATTAGAGCATTTACTACCCCATGTAGGGCACTGAAGCACTTGCCTACATTGGTAGCACACTATGGGGCCGATTCCGATCTCGGCCGGTAGTGCTCCGAATCGGATTCGGCTTTACCGGATCCGATTCGGAGCCCTGTTTCCCGACCGAACCGTACGCGGGTCCGGCCGAGCGAGTACGATGCGAAATCGCCGACCGACTCGTCCGGGCATCCCGACCGCTCCGACCGACTCGCTCCCGGCTCGAACCGCTCCGACCGACTCGCTCGGACTCGACTCGCACCGCGCAATGGAGACGTTTCCCGGCCGGGTAAGTACGATGCGCGCCGCGAGCAGTCCGACCGAGCCGCGCACTCCGGCTCGAAAGAGCTGTCGGAGCCGTACTTTGGGGGTCCGTGTCGGACCCCCTGTACTGCGTAGCCGCGCGAGTCGCACACAGGGGGACCCATGGGTCCCCCTACCTGTGCGTGTACGGCGCGAATCGCTTCGCCGCGTACCCGCTGTAGGGGGCGCACTTGTCCGACTCGCACCCATTGAGTCAATGGGAGCCCGCGTACGCGTTGTACGACCGGCTCCCATTGACTTCAATGGGAGTCCGACCGACTCGAGTCCGATAACATACGGACGCATCGTACTCGTTCGGTCGGACTGCACGGGTCCGATTCGGTCGGAAATCTCTCCGGGTCTGGCTCGGTCGGAGAAATTTCCGGCCCGAATCGGAATCGACCCCTATATTGTGTAGGGTCTGTGGTTGGATGAATGTTGTCTTTGTTTTGATCCTATGTGGGAAGTGTTTCCATGTCATGCATTATGACCACTGAGGTGTGATTATTGTGTTATGGGATGCAGCGTGTAGCAGTGTGGTGGATGATGAAGTGTGAGTGACTGACACACATTTTTCTGGTTTTCATTATCCTTCTATCTTTGAACAGCTCTGCAGGTCCCCTTATGGTATTTCCAGTGCTTAATTTGTAAAAACCAATAAGTGCCAGAGCTCTCGTCAGGAGGCCACTGCAGCTTGCACCACACAGTGCTCCTGCCATGCTGCCAATGATAGTAACAACACAGCTACTAACCATCACACTCCTTTTTAATGTATATTGAATTAATAATTGACTGTTTTTTGTGGTTATCTCTAAATTAGCCAGACAGCACTACCTAGTGGCAGACAGTCACAAGTGCCGGTGTTGACAATTAAGTGCCGGTGCCGAGCACCGGAAACCACCAGCTCAAATTAAGCACTGAGTATTTCTATTAATATAGTCTACTTAGCTGGTTATTGTACTGAGTTGTCCAATCTGTGATTTTGTGTATAGTTGTGGTCCTCAGCTGGCATGTTTGGAGGGAGAGAAGTGGAGAGATCTGTTGGGATGAGCATTTTTATTATCATCCCATATGTGAGTGTCTTTGTGAGATGTAAGGGAGTGGTCAAATTGTACAGATATTTGGAAACTGCAGAAGTGGACTTAGAGGAAAACCTCCAAATTATCCAGCAATGTGTGAAAGATCTCTTCAGTTATTCCATGCCTGTTTATTTGGTGATGTCTGTTTTTTAAGCTGCACAGTGCTGGTGATGGACAACCATCATAGAAGTTATGTCTTACGTGAATTTAAGAGGTTATGGTTTTAGTATTAAAGTGGGCCATAACTGTTTTATATGCAAGTGCATAACTATATAATGCCAGAGCGAACCATGGATCAGCCCTTGGTAGCTTACCTGCATATTGAAAGCAGTTTCCTGGTTGAGTTATTTGCAACTCACTGGTAGTAAGCTGAAGATTGCGCTTGAGGGTGCGTCTGTTTTCTCTGTTCAGTTGCCGGGATTTGTGTGGTGCAGTTATGTAGGAAATAGCCATGTTTTCAACCGTTTTTGGAAGTGTATATGCTTCTGGGTTCTTCTAGTGTTGGCTGGTAGGGAGTTCCAGAGCTTGGTGGCTTGTACTGAGAAAGCACTTCCCCCTAAGCGTTTCTTATGGTAAGGTCGTATGATGATAAGTCATACAAACTTGGAGTGCAGTGTTCTGTTTGGCTTGTTTTTTTAAATGTAACTTGTAGGTACAGCAATCCTTTCCCTTGGGAGGCTCTGTTGGGCAATGCAGAGTGCATTGAACATTGCTCTTCTAGCTGTAGGTAATAGTCAGTGGAGCAATTGAAGGACTAGAGTTGTGTTCTCTTGATGAAGGTAGAGAAGAAGCTTTGTGGTACCCTTTTGGATGAGTTGTATTTTAAGCATGATGAATGCGGTGTGCCAAGGTATAAGGTGTTGGCATAGTCAAGCTTGGAGATTACGAATGTTAGGATGGCTTGCAGTTTATGTTGGTGATCAAGAAGATGCAACACTGTGTTTTCATTGTGTAGAAGGAACTCTTTGTGATGCTGTTATCATGACGTATCAAGGATAGGTCTGAATCCATGGTTACTCCTAGATCCAAGATCATAGAATCTTTGAAATAGCGTCTGGTGGTGGACAGTGTCCAATACAGCTGATAAATCCAGAAGCAACTAGGCAGCTACTCCATTATTGTCCCCTATGAGTTTTATATCATTCCAAAAGGATATGATGGCTGACTCTGTGCCTCAGCCTGGTCTGAAGCCAGACTGTTGGTCTAACAATAATAATCCATAATGTTCAGTAAAGTTAGAGAGTTGAGTAAACATTTCTCTCTCAAAATATTTTTCGAAGAATGGTCCATTTGATATGAGCCTTTAGTTTGTTGGGTCAGATGGGTTGAGGTTTGTATTTTTAAGGAGAGGTCTAATGTAGGAGGTTTTCAGCTCAGGTGGAAATTAACCTAGTTCCAGGGACTTATTGAGTAGGCATCTGGCTGCCTCCTCTAAACAGGTTGAGCGAAGAATATCTTTAAAGATTTTTGGCGGTGCTGGGTTTAAAGGTGATTCTGATGGTCTGGCTACAATAATAATATTGAAGCACACGTTTTGTGACAGGATATTGAAAGTATGCATTGATGGATGATTATTTTTGTCTCTTTCTATGGTGGTTAGGTCATGTGTTGTTGTGGCATTGTCTGCATTCTCCTTAAGGTAATTTTCAATCTTTCTATTTTTGTAGGTCAATCCATTGGAGATTTAGTCAAAGAAGTCTTGTGATTTTGGTGTTTCTGTGTTTTGGCACTCTGGAATGTGGAATTCTGCTAGAATTTTATGGAGTTCTTTAGCTCAGTTATTACAGGCCATCTTCAATAAATACATCTTTGCTGCCTCTGTACCCTCTCTCTTGAATCATGTGCTGGTAATCCCTCTCCTTAAAAAAACTTCTGCTGAGCCTTCCATCTTGAACAATTTGTGTCCACTCTCTTTTCCTTTTCTCAATTAAAATATTGGAAAAGACTATTAATAGACAGATTACTTCTTTTTCGAATACAAAACACAATGGAACCTGCCCAATCCAGCTCCCAACCAACTCACAACCAGCTCTGCTTTGATCTCAGTTATTGACGATATTCAGCTGTTAGTAGAGCAAGGTAGATATTCAGCAGTTGTCCTTTTGGTCTTGTCTGCTGCTTTTGACACAATCTCTCGCATGACCATCTATTTTAGCACCTGACAGAGGCCAGTATCCGGGGCAGTGCATTGGCTTGGTTAAATATTATCTTTCCAACCACACGCAAGATGTCTATCATGCTCTTTTTCACTCAGAATCGTTGCCCCTTTCACATAGCGTCCTTCCGCGTTATCCCTGACTCCCACACTTTTCAGTTCAGTTTGTATGTTCATCCCCTGGCTGACCTAATACTCTCAGCTAAGCTTTGGTTAATGTACTGTGTGAATTATACACAGATTCTCATCTCTGCTATGACTATTTTCAAGATTCAAATACTAGGTTTCAAAACTGAATGCTAAAGGTTGCTGAATGGATGTGCAGCATCTCTCTGAAACTCCACATTTAGAAGACTGAAATCATAATAGTTTCAGATCATATGAACACTAAGGGGCTGATTATGATGGCGGGCGGACATCAGTCCGCCCGCCATCATAACAGTGATGGGACCGCCCGCCAGACGTGCGGCGGTCCCACCAGCCCAATTAGGATGCGCCCGCCTGTATGGCGGGCGCATCCAGGCCTTTTAACATTGCGGGCGGTGCTGCTGGCAGCAGCACCGTTCGCAATGCCAAAATGCCACGATGTGCATTCCCATGCACAACGTGGCAGGCACCACGCGGTGCCTGCCACCTTGTGCATGGGAATGCAGGGGGGTACCATGGGTACCCCCCCACACACACACAGGGGGGCCTGCAACGGGCCCCCAAAGCCAGTCTCCGCCTGTCCTTTTGCAGCGGGATATCCGCCGCAAGAAGACAGGCGGAAGGGCACATCATAATCATTACGGCGGTGCCTGCACAGCACCGCCGCAATGTTGCCCTGGTTCCGGGTTCCGCAAGGCGGGCGGAAAAGGACCGCCTTGCGGGACCATGGCGGACAGACTTTCCGTCCGCCGCGGTACCTTCATGATTCCCACCGTCATCCTAATTTGGCGTGGGAATTTTCATTGTGATGGCGGAAGGACCGCCACTGCCATCCTTCCGCCTTCATAATGAGCCCCTAAGTTCCTCCTTTCCTTCCAGTTTCTGGCCATCACAGAGGGGCTTCCCACCGGCTCCTTTTTCTTCGGTCAACAAATTTAGTCTTTCACCCTAACTCCAATCTTTCCTTAACCTCTTAAGTAAATAAATTCACTTCTGTTTGTTTTCTCTTACTCAACCTTTTTCCTAAATTCTTACCTCTGCTTCCCCTCCAATTTCTAGTGCCTGGTGGTTCAGTCAACTATTCTCAGTCGTGTGGACTAATGTAGTTCCCTTTTATTAGGCTCTCCTGACTATTTGTTGCAGCTGCTTCAGCGGATTCAGAATTCCACAGTCGATCTTGCACTTAACCTTTCTAATCACTTTTCCACCTTGATTTGAAACCCCTTTATTGGGTGCCAAACAGACTACTTTTAAATCTGTGTACTGGATCTTTAGAGCTAATTATCACTTTGGACTAATTTATCTACACCGAACATTTCGTCACTACTCCCCCAGCCTTAATCTTAGATTTTTAGATGCACACTTATTAGCAGTCCCTAGGTTTCGCTGCTCACGTGTGGGAAGCTGGGCCTTCTCTGCTTTGGCAGCTAAACAATGGAATTCAATGCCTAACAATTTGCAGGCTATGCATCAGTTACTTTCTTTGAAACCTGGCTTTTTGCTTCGTAGTTGTGTGTTCTATAGAGGTGTTTTTTTCATTTCTCTGAATCTTATTGTCAGGGACACCTTTTAGGTAATCACACACTCTATAAAAGTAATATAACATAACAGTTGTATTCACAATCAGTCGCGCTCATCCTTAATCTGTTCTGTCAAGGGGCAAAGAAGCAGGCAGAGAATGTCTCCAGCTCAGTACAGGTTAGCAGCAAAGCACTGCTATAAGACAAACGCAAGAGAACAAAACAAGAAGTACACATACAGTGGAGGAACGTGAGGATGGAGTGTGGGGAAACAACAATGGTGCACAGTGGAGGTAGGCCAGGTGAGAATTTGAGCTAGAGCGAGGTAAACCCATCAACATGCAAAGTTGCCAGTCACAGACTGACTGCAACCCTTACCTCTTACGCTTTTACAACAACCATTGCCACAGAACAGGAAGTGGAGGCATATGCTAGCCATATTAGATAGAGAAGATGTCTATAGAACATCTATAGAACATTATGGTTTTCGTAGAATCCAATAGAATCCAATATGCCCGATGTTAGACCTGGCATCTTTTGGCGTGTTTCCCCGGTCATTTTTGCTTCTGACCTCCTGGTTTTAGTGGTACTCTGGATATTGTTTTTGCCGGTTTAGTGTTTCTGCGCACTTTAATACTGCTGATCAGTACTAAAGTGCAAGTGTTCCTACTGTAAATTGTGTTAATGGATTGGTGTTTCCATGATTGGGATATTTGATTTGCTAGTAAGTCCCTAGTATAGTGAACTGTGTGTTCCCAGGGCCTGTAAATCAAATGCTACTAGTAGGCTTGCAGCACTGGTTGTGCCACCCACAAAAGTAGCCTTTCGAAGGTGTCTCAGACCTGCCACTCCAGTGTCTGTGTGCAGTTTTCACTGCCATATCAACCTGGCAAGTGCACCCACTTGCCAGGCCCAAACCTTCCCTTTTCTTACATGTAAGGTGCCCCTCAGGTAGGCCCAAGGTACCCCCCTGGGCAGGGTGCAGTGTATGTGAAAGGTAAGACATGTACTGGTGTGTGTGACATGTCCTGGTAGTGAAATACTGCCAATTTCGTTTTCACTATTGAAAGGCTAACAGAGCAGTTGCTTTGTAACATCATACAAGCTTAACATTCCATTGGGACAAGATAGCGAAGTGGAGTTTAGGCTTCCTGACTCAGAAATTAAAGATACATCTTTTAGTAAAGATGATTTTGATGTTGTGTGTTTGAAAATGCCACTTTTAGAAAGTGGGCATTTTCCTGCTTAACCATCCTGTATGCCTTTGCCATTTGTGTTCCCCGTCTGGGTTCAGAGTGACAGGAGCACGGATGTGCATTCACCCTAGACAGACACAAGGGGGGGGGGGGGTTGAGGTGCCTTTCCTGGATGACTCATAGCCAGGCTGAATAGACCTGGCTTCATTTAGAGTAGTGGGAGAAGTTGTCACTTGCACCTGAATGGACTGTGGCTGTCTTCGGCAAAGCTGTCTCCCCCTCCTAGAGTGAACCTGGCCTGAGTGAGGCAGAACTGGTTTATGTATGCCAGTGGAACTTTGTTTATGCCAACTTTAAAGGGAAATGTGGTATAAATATTGGGGCCCTGACCCCAGAACTTTGGAACTCTTTGGGATAAGGACGCCTGCCAAGAAGAAGAGCCGGAGAAGCTGTGAGGAGGGACTACCATTTTGCTGTGTGCTTTGCTGTGTTTGCCTACAGTGGCTGCTTCTGTCTTGGGCAGTGAAAGGACTGGACTGACTGTTCTGCACCTTCTTCTGCTGAGTATCTCCAAGGGCTTTGTAGGAAAGTAGGATCTGCTTCTATGGTTACCCCCACTTTTTGCCTGTTGCTAAGCTGTATTGGACTATTCTGACTGGGATCCTGCTAATCAGGACCCCAGTCTATCTGCGTTCTGCCTAAATTGTTATGTTCAGTACTTAGGTACACCCCAGATTGGATACTGGGGTACCCTTATAAGTCCTTAGTATATGGTACCCATGTACCCAGGGCAAAGGTCCCCCAGAGGTCTCCCATGGGCTGAAGCATGTATTATGCCACCCATGAGAGACCATTCAAAATGGAACTACAGGCCTGCCATTGCAGCCTGTGTAAGTTGGTGCTTGCACCACTTACTAAAGATATAGGTTTCCTATATCTAGGGTCACTGCACTTGAAACCTATGTCACCCCTCTAGCAGGCCTTTGCAATCCTGAAGGCAGGGTGCTTGGTTCTAAGTGAGAGGGTGACCCTGCATGAGCAGGGCACCCCTACAACCTACGGAGTCCATTCTCCCGGGTTGTCAGTGAAGCAGCCATATACTATATAAACGGGCACCGCGTAATTACGCGATGACCATCTCGAAACTGGCTGCAACTAATCCTATCATGTTTGGTATTAAACATGTTGGAATCATACCCCCACACTGTAAACGGTGTGGGAGGTATGATTCCAAGCACTGGAAGAGCCCTCCATTAGGCGTTCAGTGTTCCCGGTACCAGCTTTCTTGACCCGGACAGCACAAAATGGTTGCTGCCGACCAGAGACATGATTCTACCCTCCTTCTGCTGAGCCAAGCTCAAGCAGGGGAGGGCAGAACAATAGGCATCCTGTCACAGGGAGGTGTGACCACCTCCCAGACAGGATTTAGTGTATTGAGGTAGGGTGGGTGCGCTTGCCAGCGCCACTCAGTCTGCATGAGGGGCACATTCGGTGTCCTCATGCATAGTCCAGTTCAAACCAGTCCTGGGAGCCGTTGGTTCCCGCTCTGGCGTGAAACTGGACAAAGGACATGGGAGCAACGTCCCCCCTGTCCAGACCCTCCCCTGGGAGGGTCCCCTGAATCTTCCCAACCCTTTCCCTAGGGTACTTAAGGGTTTACCTGGGTGTAGGTCCCTGGGATAAGATTCAGATCAGAAACCACTTTTTCTTTTACCCTCTGGGCACTCTGGACTTTGCTGGACTTCATTTGGGCTCAACTTTGTCTCCCTTCCAGTCTGCTGCATCGTCTGTGCCTGTGCACCATACAGGAACCTTCCCAGGCATGTGGGCATCAAAGACACCTGAAGGAATCTCCCTTGGAGTGAAGGAGTCACTCCCCTGCATTCGCAGGCACTGCAACTAAGTCGACCGGTCTGCCGATCCTGAGCTCACCAAGTTTGAGGCCAGTATCCCTCGTGGGGGTTGCAATAACCGAACCCCTTTGCACCATGTCAACTTGCAGTTGCAAAGGCTTGTTGGCTTCCTTCCAAAAAGATCTTTGGGCTCCAAGTAGCCCCAACCTCGAGCACCTCCAGTGGCCAGAATCTTCAGCCACACCGCATCGTGTGCATCGTGACCTGCATCTTTTGGTGAGCTGCTTGAGGTCCTCTCGTGACTCCAGTGCCTCCGGCCTGTGGGTCCTTTTGAGGGTCACCATTGTTTCTTTTGGGCTCACCTGATTGCTCGGGGCCTGCCCTGACTCCCCAGCTTGTGGTGAGTCCCCTGGACCTTGCTGGTCCCGACGTTGCTCCTTCTTCACTTCCTGTGTTGGTTGCATTTGCCAAGGCTTGTTGGTGCTCCCACCAGACACTGACCCCTCAGCACTCGACATCCTTTGTGGGACAGCTCATGCATGGCTCCTGGTCCTCCTCAGCGTCGACTGGTCCTCACAGCTGCAGAGTCAAGGTCATCGTCACCGATCCTGCAACTCCCGACATCGGAGGGCATTCGTCTTCCAAGTCTCCTGGTCACTCCTGAGTGACATAGACTCTGTCCCCTCTGCTTGCAGGTACATCTCATCTAGAATCCACCTTTGGATTCCACCGGACTCTTTCTCCTTCTTCAGCAGTGGCACTTTCCTGAAGTCCTCCATTGGGTTCGATGGCGGTTTCTGACACTACTTCACACGTATGCACCCTGGTTCCCTGGTGTAGGTAACGTGGGCACTAGGGTATCCACGGGTGGGGTGGCTCTCCAACCTTCTGTCTTCCACGGGGTTTCTTCAGGGTCCACTGGGAAGGGTCCTTAATCTTTAAAAATCCAACCACGACTTACACGTAGAATTGTACGGAGCACGCGGTCGTGTTCCCACACTGCACACGCTCTCCGTGGGGTCCCTATCTACTCACCTTGGGTGGTTCCTTGGGTCCCCAGCACTTCTACGTCTTCTCGACATTGTCTTGACCCGAGTTGTGTTTCTTATACCACTTTCTTAGTATATGATTTGGTCCCCCCCCCGGGGGTCCACTATGCATTACGTGCTATTTACTGTGTTTCTTTGCTAAAGTATTGTGTTTATCTCCGTGTAGGAGATATCTAAACGTGTTAGAGGGTATATTCTAATAAACACATATTTTTATAAATACCTTGTGTGGTTCGTTTTCACTTAATCTATACTATAAGATTGCATTCTGGTAAGACAAGCTGCTTTACACTCCTTCTGGACTAAGCCTGAAGGCTGCTCTCCCCAACTACCACTTAGGGAGCTTTCTAAGGTTGTCTAAGACCTCTTAAATCACCATAAGGGTTATCTGGACTGGTGCACGGTTTCCACTTACATAAGTGTACATCATATTCCAGGCCAGCTTCTCACAGGCTCCAAGTAGAGCTTGCCCCTGTTCAAGAAGTCTCAGGAACAGCAAAGACTTCGCCTGCCTCTGGGTACCGCCTCTGGAACCGAATGTATGACAGAATATCGACGGACAGAAAATCGACCTGCAAAAATATCGACACAGAAATATAGAAGTTAAAAATATCGAAGTCCAATCTACATAAAGGTAAGTACAAAAATATCGAAAAAAATATATAGTTGTCAAAAATATCAAAGTTAAAAATATCGTTTTTTTAAATGTTTTAATAATAATGTAAAATTAAGTAAATAATACATATAATTAAAAGAAATATAGTTAAAATATTAAAAGATATTTAAAAATAATAACTAAGGGGCCCATTACGATGGCGGGCGGAAGCACAACCGCCGTGCTGGCGGATGCAAAAACCACCAGTTACCGCCGGCACGCAGCAGTCCACACGCCCGCCCAATTACGATGCGAAAAGCAGGCCAAACACCGCCGGCAAGCCAGCAACACCGTCCGCCATCAAAGTGCGCCCGCACACGTAGCGGCGCAGCACAACTGACACACACCGTCCGACGAAACACGTCCCGCCCGGCGCATAAATTACGATGCCGCAAACAAACGGCTCCCACGGCAAAGAGACACCGCACGTGAAAGAGAGGCGGAAACACGGACGCAGAGCACGGACAACGAAGAAGCGGCACCCCGGGCATGAATCCAGCACTGCAGGCCCTTCCCATGCTTCTGCTGATGCACCACCAAGGACGCAACGTACCGCGGAGACGCAGGTAGGCACACACACAACAAGTGCACGCAAACAGCGCACACAGTGCAAGGGCGGAAAAAGCGGACAACCCCCACCAGCGCGTGTACACTACACATCCACCATCGCATCCACATATGACACACAGGCCAAATCGTAACATCGCAGAACACATGTGTACACACCACCTGGGACTAGGAACCAACCACCCCGTCACGGCCCCAAAGCGCCGATGACGCCGCCACACATGCGCACAACGCAGAGGCCAACCGCAGCGCCATGCATGCGTCGCACACAGACACAGGGACACAACCAAGCAGCACACACATCAGCCCCACCCCGAACGCACATGACACGTGACAGGCCGGCCACAGACATGTCCCCAACGCCCAATTCACGGACAACACCCAACGCCACACAAACGACGCACACATGTCAGTGAAGACACGCAACTGCAGGACACACCCCAGTGTAACAAACATGGCGTAGCACACAGCGGCGGCAACACCAACTAGGAGAAGCAGGGCCCCTTCGGGAAGAGGAACGCCAGTACCACACTGAAAAACCCATACCACCCTGCACATATGAACAAGACACATGAAACGGAACACCAAAGAGCCCGGGGACCGACAACAGGTGGCCCAAGAATTACATCCACACACAAGGCCCAACGCAGAGCGGAAAGGCAGCCTGCCGCCCACACAAGGGAGAGCAGACAGCACTGAATGACCTTCCATTCCAACACCGAAACCACAGCCCTACGACAGAAGCCGGTGAATACAGCCATTGTCCAAGAATAGACCAACACAGGCATGCCGAGGAGACCGACCACAGGGCAGATAGCGCATATCACAGAAGCACACAACGGACGGGGAAGAAAGAAGAAAACACTCCCCATGTCGGCCACATGCAAGTTAATTGGAAGGAGTCACACAGCACTGACCTTGAACTGTCTGAGAAGCATGTGGGAAGAGGGCCCGTGTCCTCCAAACAAGCCAACAGAACACAAGTCCTGTCTCCCCACGACTACACAGAGCTCACAGCAACCCCGGAGCGTGCACATTGCAGACTGCACACACAGCCGGAGCACGCCACCTCTACGAACCGCTGCGAAATGGCAACCGCAACACACCTACCCAACTACGCCCGAACAGCTCAAGCTGTACCAAACCAACACGATACATACATTGGGATGCGATCTCCTGTCCCTGCTGAACGTAAGTTACCGACTGACTTACCGCATCACATTGTTCAGCTGCGTCATGCCCGTCTTCTACTGTCGGAGGTGTCCCTACCAGCATCCCGTCGAGATATGCCTCTCCAACCCGGCATGTCTGAAGGCGGACCTGCTACCACTACTCCTCCCTCTGGACGCACACGACAGGGCCTGCTCTGCCTATGGGGGCATGGCGTATGTGGCCAACATCGCACGCGCACTGAAATGGAACCACTGTGCCTCCACACGACGGATCATCGAGAACAGCTACATCGAATGTCACCCAGCATGCCCCATCATGGTCCTCCAAGGGACAACCTACGAACAACACCTTGACAGCCACCATCCGCTTCATTGGCTGGCAAACATGTACACCACCAATGACATGGAAGCCCTGCTGGACGGCATCGCATACCTGACAACCTGTAAATACGTCGGACCACAACGCAGGTTCCCCGAGTGACCTATGAAGTCCAACCCCGCACCCATGCTCAGCTTCCGCACGGACTGGCCAGTCACCACCACCACAGCCATACCAAACGACCGGCAACTGTAACCACACCATCAACGACATCGCCATGACATCGGATATGACCGGGACATGCACACTGTTCCCCATCACATCCAGGAACACCGCATGCATCGTGGGAGGCAGTGGCATGGGCTCTGTGCATCGCACCCACATGGACGGAACTGCACGAACAACCAGGACACGACATGGATCCAGCGCACATGGACACACACACCGCTCAGTGGACATGAATAGGTCGCCTGGAGTCTGTGGGTGCTGCACCCTCCCACCCCCGCCCGGGAATCCCATACCAGGACCTTTGCATGGACGACAAGTGCATACAACAACAACACGACCCCAGTGACTGTGACATGTCCAGTAACCACCACAGTGCAACAACAAGTGGCACGCCGCTGCATGCACGCAAGCACATGCCCTGATGTCATCTCACATGCACGCGTGCATGAGGAACAACCGCAGCAAACCTGTCACATGGAACTGAGATGGACTGTGCCCATGATGCCGAGCGGTCTGGTAGGCTACATGTATACCGTCTGTGTCAAAGTCCGCAGCTCCGCAGCTATACGTAAATGTACATTAGCACAGCCTTGGCCAAGCAGATGTAACTCTGAAGCCCACATCCCACATGCAACAGCCAATCACATGTAACCCCACACCCTATCCCATTTGTTATCATGCTCAGTATATCCTCAACATGTATTCCGCTGCCAGTAGTGTCCACTATACTGCATCACAGAGGACAGAAGACTCAATATAATGTTTGAAACCAAAACTGTCTCCGCTGACTCATTTCACAAGTACGAATGAGAGAGGATGAGAGTATGTGAAGTACACGGCAGTCGTGACATGACCATGTAGTCCACTGGTATTGGATGTCAACGCAAATGAGTAGCACTACTGTGGAAGACACACATGTGTCGTGTGAAGTCGTATGGACGCAGTGCTCAGGTGGGTGGGTGCGACGGGTAGATGCGCACATGCCAAGTTGGAGCACGCCGTGTTGGGAGGGGTCATGAACAGTACACCACCGCTTCCCTGGGCATTGTGAGAGGACACCTGTCGGGGGAGTGAACACGTGTGTGCACAGCAGCCGGGCACACGTACAAAGCGGTACCAGGCGCACCTCAGCCCACCCTCTGTGGACAAGCTGGATCCTGTTGTGCGCCCGCCATGCCCCCTTGACAAGGCACACACAGCCCCAGTCGACCAGGTGCAACCCCAACATAGTCAATCCGCACAGGCGATACAGGGCACGGGATGGCAGTGGAGCATGGTGTGTGAGAGGTCTCCTCGCGCTCCTCCTGGTCATATCACGCAGGCAATAGAACCTCAACGTCTAGCATGGCACAAGCTGGGAATGTGCGCCAGCAGCTCATCGCCCGCTACTTCACTTGACGGTGAGTGTCCATGTACGACGGATGATGTGTCTGTATCTGTGCAGGTGTGTGTGTGCTGTGTCAGGGTGGCCGTATGTTCACTGCGTGCAGTGTGTCAACGCTCCATGGCCAGGGTAGTATGCCACTGTTGGTGACTGTGGCATTGTGCCCTATTGCTCCGTGCGATGTGTGTACATTGCTTGTAGTTGTTGACATGTACTGTGTGATGGGTGTGTGACACACTCATTGAATGTGCTCCTGTTCTGTCTCCCACCCCTAGGTCCCTACAGGCCCTCCGGATTCCATTGCCATGCCACGCATCAGGTGCCTTTCCGCCCAAGGTGGCCGTTGTATTCCGTACAAATAAAACACAGGGCACAAACAGCAGTTAGTGAAAAAGGTGCATTTATTACAAACTGTGACATGTGATTGTGTGTAAGGTGATGACAAAAGTGGTGCGTGCAGTGACAATGAGCTGTCGGTCATGGCTGCGTGATGATCAGGGTGTACCCACTGGTTCTATGTCCATAGTCCAACACACACATGCCATCCAGCTGGCTGTGTGGAGTGGGATCGTAGAGCAAGTCAATGCAGTGGCTGGTCAAGGAAGGCTGGCGGAAGGCTGGCTGGCTGCCTCACTTGCGACTGGAGCGTGCGAAGTCCTCCCGGGAGATCTGTTTCCTCTTCGGACGGCCCCTTCCACGTTTGGGAGGGGGTGTGTGGTGGCGACCTGCTGGTGGTGGGTGAGGTGTGCTCACTGGCTGTGGACGCAGGGGAAGTGGACACTGCTGGCCGACCCTGCGCCCTAGCAGGTGGTGGCGGAGGTGGTGTTGCTGGCCTTGCCTGTGACCCCACCGCCACCACCAGCTGGCCCATGAGGTCCACGAGTTGGTCCATACGGGACACGAATTGGCCCATATGGGCGTCCATGGACCTCAGCACCCCCAGCACCTCCCGCGTGTCAGTAGCAGACCTGGCCCATTGTCCTTGGGCCTCTTCATAGGCCCCAAGGACTCTGGCCATTTGAGGCAGGGCATGGCTCCCAGGGGAGGCTGGCGTTTCCCTGACCCTGCTCCTCCTACCAGTCCTGCTGCCACCGGCCTGCCCACTAGCCACATTGCACACCACGGTCCTCGCTGTGGCTCCCAGGGTGGATCCAGTCGGCCGGGCCACCACCTGCGCTGGGGCTGGTGCCAGCGAAGACGTGGTGGTGGTGGAGGCGGTGGTGGTCGGTGCGGCGATGGTGGCGGTTGCGGCAGTGGTAGTGGCCGCAATGACCGTGGGTGTGGCCGCAACGACAGTGGCAGCAGGGGACTGGGACTGTTCAGCATCCCTGGATGATGGGTTGGTGGGTAGGAGGGGTCCTGGGGAGCGGCTGGGCCCTGCCACGCCAGATGGGCCAGCTTGGTGGTCCGTGTCCGAAGAGGTGGACAGATCCTCCAGATCCGTGTGTCCTCGTTGGGGGCTTGTAGGCTGGCTGTGCTGGCTGATGTCTCCATCCCCAGCATCCAGCAGTTCGTCACCTGTGGAGAGAATGAGATTTGTTATTGTGTTGCACCTGGCGAAGTATGTATTAGTCGTCTGACATTGGCAGTTCGTGCAATCTCGTACATGGGTTTCCCGGAGGCGAGTGTGTGGCTGTGGCATCTGTAGTTGTGTGTGCTAGGCAATGGGACTGTGTGCTGTGCACATGTGGCATGGGACGGATTGGCCATGCCGATGGGTGTGTTGCTGTGCCCCTACTCATTGTGACTCTGGTGTATGCGGGCTCCTGGCCCATCCTGGGTCTGGTTTGTACTTTGCTTTTGGAGTTCATATGGAACGCTTAGGAACGCATATGGCAACATGGGGGCCATGCCCCAGATTCGCATTTGGGAGGGGATATGCTTTTGGGGTTCAAATGGAACGCTTAGGAACGCATATGGCAACATGGGGGCCATGCCCCAGATTCGCATTTGGGAGGGGATATGCTTTTGGGGTTCAAATGGAACGCTTAGGAACGCATATGGCAACATGGGGGCCATGCCCCAGATTCGCATTTGGGAGGGGATATGCTTTTGGGGTTCAAATGGAACGCTTAGGAACGCATATGGCAACATGGGGGCCATGCCCCAGATTCGCATTTGGGAGGGGATATGCTTTTGGGGTTCAAATGGAACGCTTAGGAACGCATATGGCAACATGGGGGCCATGCCCCAGATTCGCATTTGGGAGGGGATATGCTTTTGGGGTACATGCTGTGAGCCATGGGTGCCGAACGTGACATGTGTTGTGGCAGCATGACAGTGCATGGTCTGAGGTGTGTGCATGCCTGACATGCCCTGCATATTTGCTGTCTGTTGTGGTTACTGGACATGGCATTGGACGCATCGTTATGAGTGAGTGATAGTTGTGTGCCAGCCAACGTATTGCAGTTGTCCCATCTCCTTGGTGTGCGTGCTGCCCTGTGCCATGTGCATCACTGCAGTGCTCGGGGGGTGTGGCCCATGTTGTGTGTTGTTGCTCACAGTGTGTCGTGCGCTTAATTGACTTCTGGCACATGGTTGGTCATGGGCATGTGTCTTAGCGTGACTGCTGTATGTGTGGCAGCTGTGCGGATGACATGCCTTTCATGTGACTGGGGCTGACGGATGGGATGGATGGTATGTTGTATGTGCATGGTGTGTCTGTGAGTTTGATGGGTTCAGTGGTGTTCGTGTGCATTTATGTTGTTCCGCTCTGTTGCGTCTAGTGTTGTTTGTCTTACATAGGTGTAGTTGTGGGGTGTGGGGTTGACAGGCAGTGGGGGCTACATGGACAGGACTTCAATGGTGTTTCGGTTGTGTGTGATGAGTTGCACAGTGGCTGCCGTGTGGGACTATATTCAGTGTGGCTTGTGCATGCAGACGTGGCTCCTTGGGTGTTGCTATGTCTGTGATGGGTCATGTGGGGTGTGAGTCTGTTGTTCATGTCCGTGTGCACATTGTTCACTTGTTCGTGACGGTGGGCGGTGCTGCGTGTTCGTGTGCTACGTGACATGTCCCATGTGTTGGTGGTGTTATGGTCCTCATGCCTCCAGTAATCCAGCCCTGTCCAGTTTCCCACCTGCAAGTTGTTCGTGCGTGCACTGTACTGGATGCCACATGGCTCTAAGCGGGGGGTGCTCCATGTTGCAGGTCTGTGGGGGTGGGGGGTGTAGTGGGTCGTGGGGGTGGCTGTACACCCACTGACACCGATTGCTGTGGACCGTGATGTCTGCCTTTCGGCTGTCGTTGTGCACTGCGGTGGCTGACACGTGGCTGTGGGGTGTGGGGGATGCTTCTCCTTGCTGTGCTGTGGGACTGGGGCCTGGTGTGTGTTGTACTTGGGCTGTCCACCGTCCCACCCACTGCACTTTGTGTTCCTGCCACTTACCTGTTACTTGTCGGATAGTGCAGCTGTGGCGGACACATGGGTGTGGTGGGTGCTCGTTGTGGCGCTTCTGGCATATTTGGGGACCTGTTGGTGGTTATGTGGCTGGCTTAGTGTACACATGTCCCCACGCATCTTACAGTTGTTCGGTTTGGGCTGTGTGTGGTAGTGTCTGTTGCATGTGCGTGTGATGTGTTGTGTATTGTGTGCTGGACATGGGGGTGTTTGTCCCTGGGAGCTGTGGCATGGTAGTTGCGCATGTGAGTACATAGCGGTGTGCTAGTATACATTAGTTTGTACTTACCAGCCTCCACTCCCCCTGCTAATCCGGCGAGGATCTCCGGATGGATTACGACTCGCACCTTCTCCTCCCACGCTTTGAAGGTCTTAAAGAGCGCGGGATTCCCTCCGCCAGTGACGGCAGCCAGCTCTCTGTTTTTGCCCTCCTTCTTCTTGACCAGGCTCTTTACGTCATTCCAACGTTTGTTTATCTCGACTCTGTTCCTGGGCAGGGTCCGACTGCATTGACCTGGTCTACGATCCGGTTCCACATTCTGTTTCTGGTGGCTAGTGGTGTGTGCTGGACCATGTTCCCATAGATTTGTGGGTACACCTTGATGATCTCGTCGACCATGACCGTCAGCTCCATGGGCGTGAACTTGGGCATCCTTTGTGGTGCCATGGTGTTTGTGGTGCTGGTGCGGTGTGTGTTGTGTAATGTGCAGGGGGTTTGTGGTGCCGGTGTTTGGTGGTGGTGGTGGTGGTGGTGGTGGTGGTGGTGGTGTTTGGTGGTGGTGGTGGTGGTGGTGGTGGTAGTGATGTGTGCGTTTCTGTGGTGTGCTGCTGTCCTTGCTGTGTCACTGTGTCCTCTCCTCTCCTCTCTGGTTTGCAATGTAGCAAGGGGTTGTGGTCTGTGGGAGTGCTGCTTTTGTACTCACCTATGTGGGTGTGTCCTCATGGTCTGTTGTTTTCAGGTGTGTTGTGTCTGGGGTTCTGGCCTTTGTATTTTTTGTTTGTCCGGGGGGTGTTTTCGGGATGTGTACTGTGCTTGTGTATTTGTGTGTGCCTTGCTGTGTGGACTTATTGGCCATGTTGTGTGCTATTGGTTTTGTGTGCGGATGGTTTCTGTGCAGGTACGTTGGCGCCATGGCTTCTGCCGTGTCGATTCTCATCGGCGTTGTTTGCGCTGGCGGGCGGTATATTTGTTGTTTTTCCGCGCTCATGGCGGTGCGATCGTAATTTCACGTGCGGTGTGTCGGCCGTGTGGGCGGGCGGTTTTGTGTTGTCGTGCGTGTTTCCGTCCGTGGCGGGCGGTTTGACTCCGACTCGGACGATGGCGGGCGGTATTTTGTGTGATTTTTCCGCCGATGGCGGTTTTCGGTTTGTGTACTCATAATGGTGTGGTCGGTGTTCAGGCGGTGTGTGCGGGCGGATTTTTGCCGCTTCCATGCCTGGCGGATTTATTTACGCCGGGTATCGTAATGGGCCCCTAATACATTAAATGTTAAAATAAATTAAACATATACATATAAATTAATATATATACTTACTCCACATAGTGCAACAGTAGAGAAAGCGTTGGATAGCGTAGGGGTAAAAATTACTATTCCCACTCCAGAGAGTGCAACAGTAGGGAAAGCGCTGGATAGCGTAGGGGTAAAAATTACTATTCCCACTCCAGTGAGTGCAACAGTAGGAAAAGCGTTGGATAGCGTAGGGGTAAAAATTACTATTCCCACTCCAGAGAGTGCAACAGTAGAGAAAGCGCTGGATAGCGTAGGGGTAAAAATGACTATTCCCACTCCAGAGAGTGCAACAGTAGGGAAAGCGCTGCATAGCGTAGGGGTAAAAATTACTATTCCCACTCCAGTGAGTGCAACAGTAGGGAAAGCGCTGGATAGCGTAGGGGTAAAAATTACTATTCCCACTCCAGAGAGTGCAACAGTAGGGAAAGCGCTGGATAGCGTAGGGGTAAAATTACTATTCCCACTCCAGTAAGTGCAACAGTAGGGAAAGCGCTGGATAGCGTAGGGGTAAAAATTACTATTCCCACTCCAGAGAGTGCAACAGTAGGGAAAGCGTTGGATAGCGTAAGGGTAAAAATTACTATTCCCACTCCAGAGAGTGCAACAGTAGGGAAAGCGCTGGATAGCGTAGGGGTAAAAATTACTATTCCCACTCAATTCAGTGCAACAGTAGGGAAAGCAATGGAAAACGTAGATGTTAAAAATAAAATACTTATAAATGAAATAAATATTGTAATTAAATAATGATTTATTAATAAATTTAGAGAAAAAAAACCCTAAAAATATATCAAAAATAATAATTACTTTAATAATATTTAATACTTCCCACCCTATTCCTCAATAAACACACAACACACTCCACATAAAATTTCACACAATAAAATTAATTTTCAATTAATCAATTAATAAAAATGTATTTGCTATTAATAATTAAATAAAAAGAATTGTCAATAACAATAAATAATATGTAATAAAAATTAATAACCAAGTAATAAACAATTAACAAAAAATTAATTATCAATACCAATAAATAATATTGAATAAAAATTAAGAACCAATTAATAATTAATTAACCAAAAAAGTAATTATCAATACCAAGACAAAATATGTAATAAAAATTAATAACCAATTAATAATTAATTGACAAAAAAATATCAATACCAATAAATAATATTTAATAAAAATTAATAGCCAATTAAAAATTAATTAACAAAAAATTAATTATCAATACTCAATTTTTCTTAATTAATTACTTAATCACAAATAATTTACTTACCACCCTATTCCCCTAAAAACACACAACCCACTCCAATAATAAATTAATACAAATACAATAATTATCAATTAATAATAACTAATTACCAATTAATAATTAATTAACAATAAATTAATTATTGATAACAATAATTAAAAATTAATAATTACTTAATTAAAATTAAATTACTTCCCACCCTATTCCCCTATAAACCCACAACCCGCTACAGAAATAAAACACAAAATTTAATTAAAATAAATTAATAATTCCTAAAAATTATTATTTAATTTACTATAATTAAATTACTTCCCACCCTATTCCCCTATAAACCCACAACCCGCTACGGTACTAAAACGCAAAATTTACTTTAAAAAAAATTACTAATTTCTGAAAAATGCATACATATATTTTAAAAAACAGTAAAATACTTAACAAAAATATAGAACACATACATATTAAATACATACTAAAATACATAACACTCATATAAATATCGATATTATTAACATCGATAGTTTAACTATCGATATTACTAACATCGATATTTGCAACATCGATATTTCTTACCTTAACTTCGATATTCTGGTTGCAGATATTCTTGACTTCGATATTTTGTCCCTACGATATTTAAAACTCGATATAACTGTGCTTCGATATTTAAAAATCGATATTTTGACTGTCCACCCTGGAACCATGTGTCCTAGTTGCCACAGAGGAAAACTGCAATCGAACGCCATCACCAACACCGCCGGCAGTTCCATGACCTGAAGGCACCGCAGAGGGCACTGCCGCTCTTCGCACCGCAACCCTGGTCTCACCGACGATGACGTCCACCACCACCACCGAGCCCCTGCATGCACCGCGACCTGTGGGCACCGCACTCCACACTGCCTCACTTCACTCTGCTGCCCCGGTCTTACAGATGACACTGCTGCCAGCTGACACCGCTCATAAGTTACACGAAGCACCGCCCCGCCCCACACCGCAGTCTTGGCCCACCGACGTCAGCCCCATCGACTGCTGATCCTCGACGGATACCTTTGCTTGCGCAGTGACCGTCAGCACCGCGACGAGCACCACTCCACTTCGCACCACAGCCCTAGTTTCACGACGCCCCTGGACAACCGCCACTGAGCCGCTGCCGGGACGGCGACCTGAGGGCACCACACGCCGCACTGCTCGGCTTCACACTGCAGCCTTGACGCCTGCTGCAGCCGCACCACCGCGGTTTGCCGGAGCAAAAGGTACTGTTTGAGGGTCTTCCGATACCGCAACTGGGCTGTGCCTCCACGGTCGGTCGGAACCGTGTGATTTGTTGATCCACACCGCCCTGGTAGCCCCGGACAGAGCTGTCCACTTCAAGGAACTATTTCCCAAGTCTATTTTTGTTTATTGATATTCCTGAATAACTGTATGTTTGATTTTTATCGTTTTGGTCTTGTTTTACACAGATAAATATTGGTTATTTTTCTAAAACTGGTGTGGTGTCCTTTTGTAGTGTTTTCACTGTATTACTGTATGTTATGTGCAAATGCTTTACACACTGCCTCTGAGATAAGCCTGACTGCTCGTGCCAAGCTACCAAGGGGGTGAGCAGGGGTTATTTTGGAAGTGTAACTCCCTTATCCTGACTAGGAAGAAGGGTTCCTACTTAGAAAGGGTAACAACCTGCCAACTAGAGATCCCCATTACTAACAATGGTTGTCAGCTGTGAGGATAGAACTTGCATTTGCACTTGACCTACAGTGATTGATGTACACTAGTACCATATCGCAGACCACTATGTACCACATACTGTTTTCTTTTTTGTCTATTTTTGTGTTCCCATCTTTTTGAACTTAAACTTCCTACTGCATCATACCTGACTCAATAGCATCATCAGTTGCATTCTTAGAAGTGGCCTTTGAGGAGGAAAGGTTGGAATCACAGAAGATGGTCTTAGACCATTAGCGTGGTCTCAAGGAGCTGAAGCTACAGAGTAAATCCAGCACAGATGGTGGCAGCAATTCCTGAGTGCACTGAGAGAGCATAGTGCACATACCTGAGAATGTAGGAAAGGAGTAGAAGAAGGGTGATGACATACAAAGGTGGTTTCAGGGCTATGAGACATTTATCCACATGAATAGGGTCCCTGAAAAGAATTGGGGACCAGGGTTGTGGCCTCATTTCTCAAAAGAGGGGAGGGACACCTTGTTGGCTTAGTGTAAGGGGTACAACCTCACTTACACTGACATAAAGGAGGCCCTTCTCACTAAGTATGGTCTCACTCCTGAAAAGTACAGGAATCAGTTTAGAACCAGTAGGAAAACTGATTCCCAGACATGGTTAGAATGTGTAGATTCTTTTTGCAGGTCAACAAATGGTTGGGTGAAGGGCAGCAATGTGACAGATTTTCAGGGGCTGTACAATTTGATTCTGTGGGAACACTTGTCTAGTCTATGTTTTTGCAGAACTGCACCAGCACTTGACAGATAGTAAGCTGACTGACCCCAGGAAGCTTGGTATGGAGGCGGACCGCTGGGTGAGTACCAGGGTCCACAAGAAGGTGTATGGGGGAGACTCCACCAAAGGTGGGCAGGGTCCCCGGCAGAAGAGTTCTCAAATGGCCTAGAAGATAGTATGAATTTATAGAAAATATGCTTTCATTTTAGCTTCTGGACCACCTTCCATAACCTCTTAGAGAAAATAGTTTTCTCTTGATTGTTTTTTTGATATGAAATGTTTTTGCATTAAATTGACATTAGCACATAAACACACGAATGTTATTAACTGTTTTATTCACATTTAGACTGCCCATGAATAACGTAGGTCTTCGTTTCAAAATGGCTAGCGCTGGTTGCCATCTCGCACTGTGACACGTTAACATTTCATTTTTAGGTGTGACTGGAGTTCTAATTATTGAATGCAATGTTCTTTATATTCTTTCCCATTTGATAAATGTTTCATTTTCACTGTGATAATCATGGAATGTTAAGAGTGGAATAGTCACAAGACACCAGTAGAGTACAGGCTGGTCCCTGTATCTTATTTTGTTGCATATTGTAAGTTTGAAGGACGTGAAGATGAACTGTATTGTGGAAGGTCCCAAGAAGCTAATGAGCAGACAGTTGTATAATTTTGCTGTACCCTGATTGAACAGTTTCATAAGAACTGTATGTAGGGGTATCAACTGTTAAAATTGTGTGGTTAAAGCTAGTGCAATGTAGATTAGAGTAAGTCCCTTTTTTCAATGCAGCTTAGAGAAGAGGAGGAGATATAGGGTACTCTCTTTATGGGAGGACTGGCTTTCCAAACCTTTTCACTGAGGCGACTCTATTTTGGTTCGTCTTCTTCCTTTCATGACTTTGATTTGATTTGAACTACATATTAATTGATGCATTCATATAATGATTATTAATTGACACTAATGTGATGATTTTCCCTTCTGTAAGTCCTTAACCTTTAATAAGCATTTATGATTTGAAAACATAATCATTCTCTGTCTTCCTTGTGGAACATAATGTGCTTCACATTATTTACATGTATTGCTTTGTTGAACAGTCTCAGTTTTGAATTTTGATTGATCAGATAGCGATTTATGGGCCCTGAAGTTTGCACAAGGTAAAGCACTAACAAATCTAGTTGCAGAGTTGCAGAGTTGCAGAGGGAGGTTTCAAACTGAGGCTTGGAGGATCTGAAGTTTACTTGAATACAAATTTGCCCGGTTTCAATCTGCGTTCCCAATCTTCTATGGTCCTATTTAGATTATTAAAGGCGATCTAGCGTTCCTAAAACCAGTTGCAGTGTCCTGGGAGTGTTAGTATAAGTAAGGATATATGGTTTTGACAGTTCGTTGTGATGTTTGTAGTTTTTGGTGATTTGTCATGCCTTGAGTTGTGGTGTCAAATTGGGTCATAGAGGGCTTTGTGTGGAAGTTGAGAATTGAAGTGCCTTTTCATTTATATTACTTGTACTTATTGAGGTTAATGAACTTATTGCTCAGAGTTAAAGTTTGTTCATTGGATTCATCGTAATCCATGATCCCGGGATAGGTATATTTTAGTGATATTTGACTTGTCTGTTAAGTTTGAGGTGTTGAACTGTGAGGTACAACAGTTGCACCAAGATACGGTGGGACTTAATTAACTTTGATTGTGAGATTGCACTAACTAAGATTGGTGCTGGCTGATTCTTTGTGTGCAGAATTAGACCACACTAATCAGAGTGGGTTACCGCCGGTCGAGAACTTATTTTGTTTGCTTGAGAGTTTCCTTAGAGTGATTGCTAATTCTTCTTTTATTCAGGTAAACTGACACAAGTTGTTTTATTTTTGTTGTTTTTGCTTACACAAAGCTGATATGAGTGAAGTGAGAGTCACAGTTGGGTGCTGCGAGTTACTGCATTAGGTGTCATGCTGGGATTGGTTGTTCAGTTTGTGTGCCGCTCTGGGATTGGTTGTTACGTCATTGGGTGTCGCCCTCAGATTGGTTAGTTTAGTGGTGTAGCGCTAGGATTGGATATCTGTGATGTAGAGTACTGCATTGTGATTTGCTGGGAACTGCAATTTTTAATTTGGGATTTACAAGTTCTGTGTTGTTTGCGTAAGAAGCAAAGTTGAAATTCTTTAAGAAACTATGAACAGTGACCCCACACCTCAAGACAAGAAATGAGTAATCATTTAAGTGCAGGAGACCGAATTGTGGTGCAGGAACACATTGGGAAGTCATGTCTTGAACCCCACTGGAAAGAACCCTACCAAATTATACTTGTGATGAACACAGCTGTTAAGTGTGATGACTACCACATTGCATTCATGCCTACCACACCAAGGGAGTGAGACAAGTCGGTGAAGAAGTGATGACACCAACCACTAATTCACAGACTCAAACTTAAGTACAGAATAAATATTCAGAGAGAGGAGAAGATAGCACACAGGGGTCTCAAAGTCACGATGTGACAAGCGCACAATCTGTGGTGAATGAACCAAGAATAACCACAATAAACCAAGCAGTTGAAAACTAAAGTGTGCACCACAAACTGGAAGACAGTGCAAACACCTTGGCTGGTAGGGTGCAGGAGAAAGAGAGGTAGCTGAAAAGTGATGAAGGACTGAGAGCTGTTGTGTTAGAAGAACATATTCCAGAAACAATCAGAGAAGGAACAGAGCCAATTGAACAGAGTACTAATGTTATGTTATGTGAATTTGTGGAGTGCAGTTAATCACACGTGAGGATATCCAGGCACTGAGTAGGGCAGGACTGAGGGGGGAGGAAGAGGTCATGCCTATTTTATCTGGAAGAGCCATGTCAGGAGGTTCCGTCAGAAGTCGTTGAGGGAAAGCAGTTTTGAGGTAATTCAGGTCGTTCCAGGTCTTGCCTATGAGGTATGAGAAGGAGCGTCCTCGCTTCTGGTCTTCGTGATGTGAGAGAGGTGTGCCCTTGCCTGGGACGCAGATTGAAAGTGTCTGGTGGGTTGGTAGAAGTTGAGGTGGTGGTTGAGGTAAGCTGAACCCGTGTTGTGAAGAGCTTTGTAGGCGTGGGTGAGCAGCTTGAACTTACATCTCTCCTGGACAGGGAGCCAGTGGAGACTGTTGAGATGTGGTTATTTTGCGGGATGTTCAGGATGAGTCTGGCAGCAGCATTCTGGGTCGTTTGAAGTCCGCGTAGGACATGGGCTGGGATTCCAATCTAGAGGGCGTTTCCGTAATCAAGTCTACTTGTGATAGGAGCCTGGGTGACCATTTGTCTGTTGTTCGGTGGGCTCCACTTGAAAATCTTGCATGGCATTTGCAGGATGTGAAAGCATGATGAGTAAACAGCATTGATCTGTCTGCTCATGGAGAGGTTGGTGTCCAGGAGGATCCTGACGTTCTTGGCATGGGCCGCAGGGGGTGATGGAGGGCCAAGATCGGAGGACCACCAAGAGGCATCCCGGGGGAGTGGTTGTTGCCGAAGATTAGGACTTCGGTTTTGTCTGTGCTGGGGGCAGTTGTTTTTCATCCAAGCTGTGCCATTGCTCACGCAGTTGGTGCAGTTTGCTTTGGCGGTGCTGGTTGAGTCGGTAAGGGCGAGGATGAGCTGTGTGTCATTGGCATAGGACACTATGTTGATGCCGTGCACTCTGACGATGTCAGCGAGAGGTGTTATGTAGACGTTGAAGATTTTTAGGCTGAACTGCGGAGATGGGTTTCTTGGGTTCTGAGGTGTAGGGGGGAAGTCTAATGACAGTGAACAACCAGAAGTCATACGAACAAAAAGAGAAAGAGTGCCAAATCAAAGGTATTTGTCTCCTGAGTGGACCTGCTTTGCTAAAAGCGAGCTTGATCAAAGAGCTCATGAAACTGAGAATCATCGAAGTGTTTTTGAAACCCTCCACCCCACAAACAATGCTACAACAGTTAAAGATTGAATGATATTTTTGATTGATGAACTCAAGCGACATACATTCAGGCGTTAAAATTTCATGTTTGGTATTTTAGGTATCCGGTTAAAGATATTAGGTGCTGATAGGTATCCAGTAGAAGAGTAGACCTTTTTCCCTTTTGGTATATCCAGTGATCATAGTAGGGCAACCAAACTAACATTTGCAGTTAAATGTACTGAAGGTTTTTCTGATTTGCACAGTAGAGTCAACAAGTAGATTTTTGATTTTTCTTTTTGATTTGATTTAACATAAACCGTGGTTGGTGTTGAGAGGTGCATGATGGGAAACATTACCGACAGGCATGTTGCCTGAACCTGTAATGGTAGCCTGGAGCTTGGAGTACTGATGACATGCTACCTTTCTCCTGTGTACTTGCTGAGGGAGATTGAGAGAAGTCGGAGGACTGTACGAAGCATGTAGCTGCTGGGCTGTAACAGTTTCACCATGCCGTGCTTAGTTGTTACCGCCGCTATTCATGCAGGGTGATTATTGATATGTGGCTGAATTAAGTAGGCAAGGTTAAAGAGCCGCGAGTGAGAGCAGGCACGGTTTGAGTGTAGCTAAAGAGTAGCTGCAACTCTGGTAATATTTGAAAAGTGAGAGGATGAGGAAGCAACATGCAAGTATAGAGCAGGGCCTCTTTCCTCCAACGCAGCTTAATTGAAGTGACCAACAGGCATTTGCAATGGAGAAGCTTGAGATCCACACCCTTATCCCAGCTCATTCCTCCACTCTTCTGTACAGCAGCTGTGCTCATCCTCCTGCTGCCCCTCTGATTCCCTGGATCCCCCTATGCCAGAGGGTCAAATCAATCTTCTACTGATGCAGGCGTGAAGTGTGCCTGTGGAGTTAAGATAATTTACAGCATTTCCATTTGAATTAATGAAATAATTAACTGATTGGAAAGATTACTCTGATTTGACGGCATTAAGCAGCAGCTAGTGGAGGGGCAGAGCAAGGAGCGACAGAGTGAGATTTGAGGCAAAGGTGTAAGGAGCTATGCCATGGCATTTTGAGAAAGTGGAGAAGACAGTTAAAGGCCGGCAGTTTATCGGTTCTATAAGGTTGGAGATCCTGCAACATTTGCTTTAAGGTTATTGGCTCAGTCCTAGGAACTTGAAATCCGCATGAAGCTTTATCCAGCCAGAAATACCAAAGGGCTATGAAGTGTCAAATTCCAAATAGTTGTAAAAAAAATTGCAATCACAGCCTCCATATTTCTCTTTAGGGGGGTGAATGAGACTGCATCCAGTGCCTTGAGGAAGACATTTTTAAATAATTAGGAGACGATGTCACAAGACAGCTTGATGCTTAAGGTCCCCTCACAAACCTCAAAGCTAAAGAGACTTTGGGCCTCATTTAGATCTTGGCAGACGGGTTACTCCGTTACAACAGTGATGGATATCACGTCCGCCGAAATATAAATCCCATAGGATATAATGGAATTTATATTTTGGCGGATGGGATATCCGTTATCGTTGTGACGGAGTAACCCGTCCGCCAAGATCTAAATCAGGCCCTAACTCTTCTTTCTGCTCCTGAAGTGATCTATTTGATTCAGACTTAAGCACAATCAATGTCAGGTGTTATGGGTGAAATCTCCACTCCCATTGAGGTTGAAAGTAAGACATCAGACATTGATCCAATGCTGCAAGCTTCACTGCTTTGTAGATAATGTCCAAATCAAAGATTAAAGTGAAAATCGATATCTGCAGTCGCATCACAGCCACTACCAGCACTGTTGGCAGCTCTGATGTAAACGACTTAACGACGCCCCCTTCAATTGACAACAATAAAGTAGCTAGACATGTTTGTGTGCCAAATTACCCGATTTTCAATAACAGGAGGTTAATCAGAGTCACTGAGGCACAAGGGGCACATTATAAGTGTAAAAGCCAGAACTCTTCTATAAGCTGAGCTGAATTACCCTGCTCGACTGAATTGAGCGGCCCACTTTTAAAGAGCGTTTGCAATGCAATATTTCCTGACAGGAAAAATACCAGCCTGCTTTTTTCAAAACCCACTTCACTATCAAGCACACACACCAATATAGAAAGAATGTAAACCATCTGGGTGCTGAGAAAGCTCAGGAAATTTTGAATGACCAGGAAGTTTGGTGTGAGCAGACAATGTGCCTATGCATGGCGAATAGCAAAGTGTTCCTACTACTCAGACAACTCCTAGCTGAAGTACAGGAAATAAAGGCTTTGCACATAGAGATGGCCAATAAAAGTGAATACAAACTGGGTATAATAGACAAAGATTACAAAAGTTTTATTCCAAGTCTGAAGAATAGAGGATTTCCGATACAGAATATGTGCAAGCAACACATTCAGAAACGATTACACAACTTCAGAAATATATGCATCATGAAAATTCAAGCTAGATGATCACGCCGGGCAGATTTAAGACTGATTGGTGTGCTTAAGAGTTTGGGGTAAAATAAAAACATGGTAGAGGATACCTCTAAATTGATCTCAAAGTCCGTACTATTAGAGCAGCACTTGGATCTTTCAATAGCAAGAGGACATAGAGTACCTTTCACCCTGCCAAAAGAGGGATCAAAATATTAGACCATTATGGTCTATTTCCAAGACTTTAGAATTCAGGAAAGAGTCCTGAGAAAGGCAATCCACTTAAGAACTGAACTTTTCCTTTAAAATCTCTCCAGATCTTTCATATGAAACTTTCCGACATCGCTGGGAGTTTGAACAAATAATTGAAACTTTCAGGGCAAAAGGAGCTCAATCTCAGCTTATTCAAGCGCAAAGTTCTCTGGGCATGCCGTTTCTACATCTTCTCAGAAATAGCTGGAGCCAAGACATTTTTGGCTGGGATGCAAAGTTCAGAGAGTTAAGAGTTGAATTCTGGGACACCATAGGTACAACAAGGCTACACCAACCTGAAGGAAATGACAGATGGACTTAGCTTTCGGGGACTAGATGCATCAAAGGGGCTCAAAGGGCATTAGGGGGTGCAAGGGAAAGGGAGCAGGAAGGGAAGGTTTGGGGTTAGAAAAGGGAATCTTGTCCGCCTCTGAAAATGAGCGGATGGGGAGCACTGCAAGCAAAAACAAAAGTTTGAGTTCAGCCGGAGAAGTAAAAAAGATGATACACAGGGTGAATGGTATACTCCAGATAGAGTAGATGAAACAAAAGTACGAAAAAGCTTTCTTTATTTTACAATGAAGAACTGAATTGAGAATTATAAAACTGCACAAATTCAATCTTGGATCTACCTATACTTAGAAGGAGGGTGGGAGCACACTGACTCAAATCCCAGCACTCATTTTGCCCTAATGCATCATGGTGAATGCAGTGCATGATAACACTTACTTCAGTAGTAGTCTTTATTTCTTCACCCTTTTGGTGCAGCTTGTCCTGTGTACCTCTAGACGTGTTTTTTGGTTTATTCCTTCATCAATAGAGAGCAACAAGGCGTTTTTGGGGTGCTGGAAATGATGCACGAAGTTTTCTCAGGTCTCTATTCGACTCACTGGGTGCAGGTGCATCAACACAAGCTCTTCAGCTCAGTAACTCAAGGGAGCTCCAAACAGAAGGAGGGTAGGAGGACAGGGCCTCACATCTCAGCACTCAGTTTGCCCCCACGCATCATGGTAAATGCAATCCATGATCACAGTTACTTCAGTAGTAGTCTTTAATTTTTTCACCCTTGTTAGTGCAGCCTGTGCTGTGTAACCCTAGAGACGTGCTTCTGGATTCGTTCCTTCATCAGTAGAGAGCAACAAGTCGTTTTGGGGGTGCTGGAAATGTTCTCAAAGTCTTCTCAGGTCTCTGAACGACTCACTGGGCGCAGGTGAATCAACACAAGCTCGTCAGCTCAGTAACTTAAGGGAGCCGTTTCAAACAGAAGAAGGGTGGGAGCACACTGCCTCACATCCCATAAACATGTGTCTAGAGTTACACAGCACAGGCTTCACCAACAACAGTGAAAAAGTAATGACTACTACTGAAGTAAGTGTTATCATGCACTGCATTTACCATGATGCATTGGGGTAAATTGAGTGCTGGGATGTGAGACAGTGTGCTCCCACCCTCCTTCTACCTATAGTTAATTGTAATGTTAATGTCCTTAACAGTAAACAAAAGATGGATTCAATCTTTATTGTGCTGCTACAATTCAATTCAACAATTATCTTTTTACAGGAGACACATTTTATCAGAGGAAAGAAGGAGGTAAAGTGAAACAACTTTGGGTTAAAAACTGTTTTTTTCCATCAGCAACTGCCTTTCATAGAGGCACTGTAGTTGTAATTAATCAAAGGTTTGACATTAGCTGCATTTCTCCCATCGCTGAGAAAGATGGTTTTTGGATTATTGTACCAGTTATGATTTATAAATATAACATTGTCTCTTATTATGGGCCGATACATGATAATACTCAACCTTTACAGTCTTTAGAATAGGAATTTTGTAATTTACCTGGTATATCTATAGTGGGTGGCTATTGTAATTACTTGTCTTTCCCAAATATGGATTCTTTTAATCCCAGTCACACTCAACATAAGAAACAAACAGACTTTTTTTTCATGATTTCTGTGCCCGGTTGAGAGTAAAAGATGTTTGGAGGAAGTTGAATTTGATTGGGACAATATATTCTTGTTTTTATAAACAATTTAGGTCTGCCTTCAGAATTGATATTTTAGAATCTCTCCAACTCTCTCCAAACTTTTATTGCAATACCACGTCATCCATCTCAGAACATTCCATAGTAATTTTTTATTTTTCAGTTGATTGTCCCAAAGTAACAAGAAGGTGGGTTATGGATAAAATTCTGTTGACAACAGACACGAATATTCAGATATTAAGAACTGATATTTAATATTACTTACCCTAAATGTGAACACAGCAGATAATGCTATGGTCTGGGAGGCCTTTAAGGCCATAGTTAGCTGCATATTGATCTCCTTGTCTGGAATCGTAAGAGGAAAGAGCGGATGGACTAGTACAACATAAAACTGGTAGCAGATAAGTCATATGAAAATGTTTTAAGGGAAAAATCGGACCATGCATATCAAATCCGACGGGATAAAAAGAAAGATTAAAATATTTTTGGGGGCAGAAAGACATTTTCAACAACCACACATTCAGCTGTCAGGCTTATGAGGAGGGCAAAAGGATAGGATGGTTTTTAGCTTGGGCATCTAAGGAAAAGCAAAATCAGAATGTAGTAACCAGGTTGAGAAAACTGATACTGGTAGTTTGACCAGAAAGTTTGCAGAGATGAACAATATCTTTGTAGATTATTATTCCTTACTTTATGAAGAGGAGAATACATTTCAAGATCCCTTAATGGTAGACCAATTCCTACAAGAAATCCAACTCTCTGTTTTGGATCCAGATATTGCAAATTTGTTGGCTAACCCTATTCCCAAACTGAGATAATTGATGTAATAAAACAGCTACCTGGGTCAAAAAAACCAAGGGGGAGATGGTTTTGGTTCAGAATTATATAAAATGCATTTAACCTTATTAATCTTATTAATAAACCCTTTGATGATTTTGCAAGATGGAATGATTCCACCTTCTTTTAAAAGGTTGTATTAATTAACTTTTGAAAAAGGGGGATACCAGAAATAGAACCTTCTTCATACCAGCCAATAAGACTGCTCAATATGATTATAACATTTTCACTAAAATTATTACTAACTGCATTAACACTTTTATTAATAATATTATTCATCAAGATCAAAACGGTTTTGTAAATGGCTGAAGCTTGAGCAGCAACAGACATTATCTATCTGAGTTTATAGACTTGGTTTCTGCAGACAGCATTCCTGGGACCATAATTTTGCTCTTTGCTGAAAAAGACTTCGATCTTGTGAGTTGGAGATTTCTATTTAAGATCCTTGAGAAATGTAAGTTTCCAAAGCAACTCATGATGATGATCGCTCGGGTTTATAAAGACATATCAGCTCAAGTTATAATCAATAACCAGTGTGCCTGTACTGTATTTTCTAGTAGAGATACTCGCCAACGCTGTCCGCGATTCCCTATTCTTTCTGCCCTTTTTAATGACCCACTAGCCCAATAATTATATATTTTTCCCCCTTTGGTGGAGGGGGCTAAGCTAAAGCTATATGTGGATGACAATGCCCGTTTTCTGCTCCCAGATAGTGGTAATATTGAAAGGGCTCTCCAAGCTGCAAAAAGGTACACTGGGCCTGATTCACAGAACTAACTTACGTCAAAATCCTAAACTTACAACAATTTTGGTATTCACAGAATGAACTTACACATTTGGGTATTCACAGAATGAACTTACAACAATTTTGGTATTTACAGAATGAACTTACACATTTGGGTATTCACAGAATGAACTTACAACAATTTTGGTATTCACAGAATGAACTTACACATTTGGGTATTCACAGAATGAACTTACACATTTGGGTATTCACAGAATGAACTTACTCATGCTAACCTTATGTCCGCACTCGGGCCGGAATTTCCGGCCCGGTGGCGGACATAAAGTGGCTTCTGGTCTTCCTCAGCGTAGCCTGATCCTCACAGCTGCAGAGTCAAGGTCATCGTCACCTCTCCTGCAACACCCGACATTGGAGGGCATTCATCTTCCAAGTCTCCTGGTCACTCCTGAGTGACATAGATTCTGTCCCCTTTGCTTGCAGGTACCTCTCAACTAAAATCCACCTTCGGATTCCACCGAACACTTTATCCTTCTTCAGCAGCGGCACTTTCCTGAAGTCCTCTATTGGGTTCGACTGTGGTTTCTGACACCACCTATGCACCCAGCTTCCCTGGTGTAGGTAACGTGGGTACTAGGGTATCCACAGGTGGGGTGGCTCTCCAGCCTTCTGTCTTCCACGGGGATTCTTCAGGGTCCACTGGGAAGGGTCCTTAATCTTTAAAATTCCAACTGCAACTTACATGTAGAGTTGTACGGAGCACGCAGTCATGTTCCCACACTGCACACGCTAACCTTAGGGTTCCTAGTCACTCTCCTTGGGTCCCCAGCACTTCTACGTCCTCTTAACATTGTCTTGACACGAGTCATGGTTCTTATACCACTTTCTTAGTATATGGTTTGGTCCCCCCTGGGGTCCACTGTGTATTTCGTGCTATTTACTGTATTTCTTTTCAAAGTATTGTGTGCATTGTGTTTATCTACAGGTAGGAGATATCTAAACATGTTAGAGAGTATTATATAATAAATACATATTTTGTAAAATACCTTGTGTGGTTCTTTTTCACTCAATCTATACTACAAAAAATGCATTCTGGTAAAACAAGCTGCTTTACACTCCTTCTGGACTAAACCTGAAGGCTGCTCTCCACAGCTACCACTTAGAGAGCTTTCTAAGGTTGTCTAAGACCTTTTAAATCACCATAAGCGATGTCTGGACTGGTGCAGGCTTCCCACTTACATTAGTGGACATCATATACCAGGCCAGCTTCATATATATATATATATATATATATATATATATATATATATATATATATATATATATATATATATATATATATGTATATATATTCCCTGAAAAAAACCATAGGTTTCAGGGACGTTACAGTTAGAAATTAGCATTTAAAAAACCTTTGAAATTCACAGAAAAAAACATAGGTTTCATGGACGTTATAGTTAGTTGGTCATTTCACTCGTACAAAACCAGAGAAATTCAGCCGTTACAGTTAGTTGAGCTAACTATAACTCGCGCCCCCGCAATGCACTGCTGATGATGTCACATATTACATCATTCATGACATGGTCAGTGACATCACTGATGACATCACTGATGACATCACTGATGACATCATCCAGTGACTGTGTGTGTCTGTATATAGAAACAAAGACAAACAGGGTATGGGGCAATAATAACTGCACCTATCATGCAATTGGGTTGTAATTAGTCTTCTTCTCAGGGTGCCAGAGATCTGAGGCTCAATACCCCTAAGCCTCCTAGGGAAAAGTCCCACAGTTTTAAACAGTACAATATGATCTAGCACTCCACTCAATATCAAAACAGGAACAGGGGTGGGAGCACACCGCAAAACACCAAGTAAGCATTCACTACAAACTGCATTTACCATAATGCTAAGGGGCGAACTGTGCTGGGAGGTGAGCAGTGTGCTCCCACCCCTTCCTGTTTGAAAAGGCTCCCTTGAGCCATTGAGCTGACGAGCTTGTGGAGATGCACCTGTGCGCCTGTGAGAGGTACTGAGACCTGTAAGAATTGTGGCAGCCTGCTCAGCAACCCCAGATGAAAATCGTTTTTGATCTCTACTGATGACGGATAAAATCCAGAAACACATGTGTCTAGAGATGTACAGCACTAACCTGCACCAACTTTGGTGGAACACTCCAGCAAAATACCAAGTAAGCATGCACTACAAACTGCATTTACCATAATGCTAAGGGGCGAACTGTGCTGGGAGGTCAGCAGTGTGCTCCCACCCCTTCCTGTTCAATATCAAAATAGGTCTAATATTAATTATAACAAAATTTCAAATCCATTCAGCAGGTCTTGTATCAATTTTCTTTATTCATAATCTTCTTAAAAAACGACCGTAGCCAACGTGTTTAGTCCCTAAGGACTTCTTCAGGGCTACAAATAAACATTCTTGATATGTATTATATTTACAGTGATGTTTACAATCATATATACAATTAAAAACAATTTTACACAGAGGATTCTTTTATATACAATTTTTTCATATCCGCTTATACGTGTTTAAATTAATAAAGACAAATATATACAATTTGTTAATTCTTATGCCATAAGAGAGTTCAAAGCAACTTGAACAGTACATGCTATTAATTCATGACCTGCCGAAAAAACACACTTCTAAATAACATGTGATTTAACAACCACCATGAGGATCTTTCTTTCTTTCAAAGTTGTGTATTCATAAATATATATTCTATCATGATTTCAGTATTGGTGGAAAAGAATGGGGCACGCATTCATAACAAAAGGAAACTTTATAATTCCATTGGTGGCACGCCATGTAGCGGAAATATAATGGATAAATACCGAAAAAGAACATATACACATCAGGGAAAGTATACTACCCTAAAGCTACAGATTTGAAGCTTACCCAGTATAGTATTAAGGAATCTTTCTTTATATTCATCAAGATAATGCTCGAGATCAGTCACTCCCTCCCAGAGCAGCCTCCTATATGGCCAGAACATGGATAAACGATAGATCATTAGAAACGAAACCCTATATTAAAAATGGTTTTAGTTGATGTATTTTTTATATCAAAATGGACATACCTCATGTACTTCAAAAGATGTTTTATTCTGAATATTGACGTCCCTATTTGTTGGGGATCCAATTTCGGTCATCTATCTCTGAGGGGATGTCGGCGTTAGCCTATCGCAATCTATAAGTCAGTGTAAGATTAAGCAGCTATCAATATGACAGAAAAAATAGCGCACTGACAGTTTACAGTGATATCATAGCATTTGTCCTATACACTATGATGTGTAATGGAGTCCCAACTAAGTATACCACATCTCATATTTAATAGCCAATCATGACAAAGAGTTCGTCAAGGTAACGCCTTAAGACAAACCAAATATTATACACTAGATTGGCGTAATTCAAAAATTATATATCATGGCATTGTCCTATACACTATGGCGTGTGATAAGGCCACAGTTTGGTATACACGAGCAATGTTCCCGATATTACTACGCACCATCTCCCAACTACCAAACACTATAACATCAAAAAGAGCCACAATAGATGTACCAGGCTCATATTTAAAATATTGTTAGTAAGTCCCATCTCCCAAATGCCAAATAAACCAAACTGGCCCCTTCTCCAGATTTTAAAGTCTAGCAAGGCATCTAACCGAGTGCCTACAAAGTTATTAAGTCTATTTCCCCTGGGACTTACTTGTGAACGGCATCGGTTTGCGCCCGTCGCATGGTCCTTCCGTGGTACTTTAATCTGTCAAAAGCCGGCATTTAAATAGCCCGCGTTACTGAACACCTGTTTTCAATTGTCAAACGGAACACGATTTACGTATCGTAACCGTGGCCGCCATCTTAAATGGTCCGGAAAACTGGTTCAGTTAATTTAAAATAACAGAGGAATACCCATTAATACTCCCAAATACTTGATCCATTACAAATATGTCTAAACGGATGATCATTTAGAAAAATATAAATAGTAGTGTTACAAAGAGAAACGTTTTTATAATAATTACGGCACAGTATGTATCACATATTTATCGTCGCCATCTTTAAATTCCCGGAAGTACCATTACCGTGTTTCCCAAAGGCAAGTAATAATGTTCCGTTTATACGTAGGGGAATGTGACTAAAACGTCCACCATTTGGTCTCACCATTCCCCAATTTATGACACGACCTATATTGTCACTTATATGTTGGTAACATTATCTATAGATTATCTCTACACCGAGCGAGCATAGTGATGGTCTGATTTTGACCCTTCGCCTTCATAATTTATTAGTGCCTCAAATGGGACGGTGGAGATTACAGTCGCCATATTGGAGTATTCGTCAATAGGCGACTGAAGGTAAACCACAGTAATTCATCGGAAACACATTAACATCATGCGTAACCCAAACAACAAAATACAAATCCGTTTTGTTTTACATTTATACAACAGTGGGGACTGATAATAATCGGTTTGCGTATAGACAGCACGTGACTAAAACATCCACCATTTTAGACGTGCATTCAGTATAGACATTTCCCAATTTATGAGACAGACCATACCATCACCGCTTTTTTGTTGGTAAACATTATTTACAAAATAACCCCAAACAGAACGAGGGTGATGACGGACTATTTTTAACACTTCGTTTTCATACATTATTTGTGTCTCAGAAAAATAGTGGGGGTTACAGTCGCCATATTGGAATGTTCACCAATGAACGACTGAAGGCAAGCCACAGTAGTATTTGAGGTGGATTCATGACTTAGCAAGGATAGCAAATTACCGATAATTTGGAGATTGGGGTACAGGGTTCAGGTCTTCTTCACATATGCACAAATACCAATGAACGCATCAAAGTAATATACAGTCATGTACTATCAAGAGGTTTACATATTTAGAATGTGATTATGTTCATATACTATTATGTTACTACTTTTCCATACATGTTCTTACAAATTCATTAAAAGGAACATAATATCAAAACACATTCTATTTACACTGAATTCTAAACCAATAAGACATATTTGGTCATAGTGCAAATTTCACAAGAAGTGATACATTTCATTATTGATGTTCAGGCCCATGGAGATTGTCCTAAGGCGACAGATCCAGCTGGCTTCTGCCTGTCTCAGTGATTTTACCCTGTCATCACCCCTTTCTGGGGCTTTCACATGCTCAATTGCATGAAACCAGATTTTGGTTCTTCTGGATGCCTTTCGTGTATATGGATGGCAACTGGGTATCTATCGTCTTTATTTTTGACTGCCCTTACATGCTCTTGTATCCGAGTTTTAAGGTTACGAATACTGCTACCTACGTAGATTTTATTGCAGGAGCACCCGATGACATATACAGTGTACGTCGTATTACAGTTTATAAAAGTGTTAACCTTAAATTCTCTTTCCGTATTGTACTTGAACTCCAATTTTTTATGCAGTCCAAATTGACAAACATTACATGAGCCACACACGAAAAACCCAACTGGTTTATTTGGTAGCCATGAAATCGTGCCCTTTTTCTGATCTTTTACGTAGCTAGGGCAGAGCATATTTTTCAATGTTTTGCCCCTCTTGTGTACCACCTTCGGTTTATCAGAGATTGTGCCAACAGGTAACTGTGCTGATGTCAATAAGTGCCAGTTCCTTCGTAAGATGTTATAGATATGATGACTATAGGCATTATATTGGGTTATAAAAACCACATTCTAATTTTCTATTTTCTTATCATTTTTGGGTTTGTGAATTAACGTACTCTGCCTATTCACTTTCCTAATTCTTGTCTCTGCCTGTTAAAGACATTTGTTTGAATAACCTCTACTATGGAAGTTATTTTTGATGGTCTCTAGATTTTCATGGAAAGAATGTTCCTGGCTACAATTTTGTCTGGCGCGAACCATCTCGCCATAGGGTATTGCATTTATGGTTGTTCTAGGATGTGCGCTTTCAGCGTGATGTACGCTGTTGCACGAGGTATGCTTTTTAAAAATGTCACTATGAATCTTATTGTCACAGATATAAAGTTTGAGGTCCAAAAAATCAATGCTTTCTCTTGAATATTTCATGGTTAGTTTAACATTGAACCTATTTGTGTTCAGATAACATTGATAAGCCAATAGTTCTTCCTCTCCCCCATTCCAGATGAGTATGACGTCATCTATGTATCTTGCATAGAAAATAATGTTGTTGCTCCATCTCTTCGAACCAGGTCCCCTGTGTGTTTCTGTAAAGTTTAAATATGTTTTATATATATATATATATATACGCCAAGGTGTATTGAAGAATGAGTGGGTGTATAAGTGTCTGAATGGATGATTTAGTAGGTGTGTGACTGACTGTATAAGTGAGTGATTAAATGTGTCTTACTGAATGCATGGGTTAGTGACTAAACTGTGTGAATGTCTGTATCAGTCTGTCAGTTGGTGTGTAAGCGGCTGCATGGGTTGGTGAGTAGCTACATGAGTGTCTATATGGGTACTGATTGGTTGTCTGAGTATCTATATGGGTGTCTGAGTGTCTGTGTGGGTGGGTGGGGGTGTGTGACTCTGTGCATAGATGTGTGAGTGGGTGATTCACTGGGTGTATGGGTTCAAGAGTGCATCTGTGAAGGGCTGTATGGGTGGGTGAGTGTGTGTATGGGTGTGTTGGTGAGTGAATGGATGTCTCAGTGGTACATGTGTGAGTAACTAGAAATGTAAAAGGCAGTATATATGAGTGTTGGAGTATATAAATGACTATATGTGAGAGTGAGTGATTGTGAGAGTGACTGTATGGATGAGTGTGTGCTTGTATCAGTGATTATATAAGAGAGTAAGTATGTGTTAGTATCTGTATGAATAAGTGAGGTGGTGTGTGTATAACTGTATAGGTGAGTAAATGGGAGTGGGATTGATTCTTTGCATGACTGACTAGGTGTGTGAGTAACTCTATGGATGAGTTGCGGTGTGTGAGTGTCTGTATAGGTGTATGAGTGCATATGATAGTACTGTATTGATGAGTGACTGCATGCATGAGTGACTGTATGGGTGAATGTGTGGATGTGTGTGTAGACCTAGGAATCAGTGAGTTGGTATGTAGTAACTGGTATTGGTGTGTCTATGGTTTCGAAAATTGTAGTCTGTATTTTAGAGTGGGTGTATCAAAGGTTATATTAGGGTGTGAGGAGGTGCATCAGATTATCACGTGGATGATGTTATCAGTGATGTCATCAGTGATGTCATTTGAGATGTCATCAGTGATGTCACTGACCATGTCATGAATGATGTAATATGTGACGTCATCAGCAGTGCATTGCGGGGCGCGAGTTATAGTTAGCTCAACTAACTATAACGGCCAAATTTCTCTGGTTTTGTGCGAGTGAAATGACCAACTAACTATAGCGTCCTTGAAACCTATGGTTTTTTCTGTGAATTTCAAAGGTTTTTTAAATGCTAATTTCTAACTATAACGTCCCTGAAACCTATGGTTTTTTCAGTGATTTTCTAAGGTTTTTTAAATGCTAATTTCTAACTATAACGTCCCTGAAACCTATGGTTTTTTCAGTGAATTTCAAATGGTTTTTAAATGCTAATTACGAACTATAACGTCCCTGAAACCTGTGGTTTTCTCAGTGAATTTCAAAGGTTTTTTTAATGCTAATTACTAACTATAACGTCCATGAAGCCTATGGTTTTCTCAGTGAATTTCAAAGGTTTTTTTAATGCTAATTTCTAACTATAACGTCGCTGAAAAATATTTTTTCGTAGTTTTTTTTTTAAACAAAAATAATGTAATATTTTATATTTTCTAAATTATAAATATTATTATTTTTTTTTTTAATAAAAAGGTGGATTCGCGTACCGATCGTTTACCTGTCTCGGTGGGTGCGCAAATCCGAGCCGCCATATTGGTAAAGTTGTGTAGGATGCGCGCCCTAAGCGATGGGTGTGCGAATTTTGACCCCGCGTAATGTTACGTACGTAGTTCCGTAGGTCGCTCCGGCTGCGCGAATCCACCGTAAATTTTTAAGCTTCAAAACTATATATATATAAGTTTAATATGTATATTATACCAAGAGATTATTTAATTTATTCATAAAAATCATATATTTGTAACTGGAATAAAGATAAATTATTGTTAAATATATTTTTACGAATTCGCGACGGGTGCACGCTGGTTGCGCGCGCGCGAATCCATCTGACTTTTAAAAAAAGAATTTCATTGGTTAAGATCCTTTTCATTCTAGAAGTTACAGCACCCCACCCAATTTTCTCATTCCTTCAAGAAGATTGTCAGGAGACACACCTATTGTGTTTTCTTCTCTTCTTCAATTTTTTTGGTGTTTTTTTTTAGAAAACGACAAAAAATGGCATCTTCCAATGCACCAGAAAACATCCATGGTGAAGAAGATGAGTTGGAGGAACCAACCCGGAAAAGGAAGGAGAGTGTCGTCTGGACCTTTTTTACTTTTCCTGAAGGTGAAAAAAAGGTGAATGCGAGGAAGGTCACCTGCAGCAACTGCAAACAAGTCTGTCTCGAGGCTCCGAGAAGAAATACTCATGTGGCACTTCCTCCATGCTCAAACATCTGCAGACCATACATCCTCGTCATCTAGCACGGGAGCAACGCAGACGTGAGCTGGAACAACAAGCCCAGCAGGATGACCAGCAAGCTGGACCAAGTACTTCTACTGGATCTGGAACATCAAGCAGAGGACCTGACATTAGGGCAGAATTTGCTGGTCTGGAGGAAAGGTGCATCAAGTGCAAGAAAGTTCTCTGTTATGGGGAACAGTCCATTGACGCTATAGTTTTTGCTGCACGAAGCCACCACTGCTAATTTATTTTTCTTTACAATATTTTTAAATTGCAAAAGCTTAGACAACAGTTTTGTCAGTTTAATCTGTTGTTTGTTATTTTTTTTTTAAACACCCAACATTTTTAAAAAGAGTTAGAAAAACACAAACAAAATATAAAACAAAAAAGAAGAAAAAAATGGTTCTTGTTAGAACCACCTATTTGGTTAACAAAAGAGAAATTTGTATGTGTTGCATGAAGAAGTACATGGATAATATCTGGATGATTACATGGGTGCATGGGTAGTGCCTGGATGATTGGAGGACTGGGAGGATAGTGCCTGAGTGATTGGAAGAGTGCATGGGTAGTGCCTCGGTGATTGCATGAGTGCATGGGTAGTGCTTGGGTGATTGGAGGAGTGCATGGCTACTGGCTGGGTAATTGAAGGAGTGAATGAGTAGTGTCTGTGTGATTAGAGGAGTGCATGGGCAGTGCATGGGTGATTGGAGCAGTGCATGGGTAGTGCCTGGGTTATTGCATGACAGGATGAGTAAAGCTTGGGTGATTGGAGGAGTGCATGGGTAGTGCCTGGGTGATTTTGTAAGTGCTTGGTTACTGCCTGGGTGATTGCATGAGTGCTCAGTTAATGTATGTGTGATTGGAAGAGTGCATGGGTAGTGCGTGGTGATTTTATAAGTGCCTGGGTATTGGCGGAGTGATTGGATAAGTGCGTGGGTACTGGCTGGGTGATTAGAGGAGTGCATGGGTAGGGCACGGGTGATTGGAACAGTGCATAGGTAGTGCCTGGGTTATTGTATCAGTGGATGAGTAGCGCCTGGGTGATTGCAGGAGTGCATTTGTAATGCCTGTGCGATTTTGTAAGTGCATGGGTATTGCTTGGGTGATTTTGTAAGTGCATGGGTAATGAGTGGGTGATTGTATGAGTTTATGAGTAATGCCTGGATGATTGCATGAGTGCATGGGTAATGCCTTGGTGATTGCATGAGTGCATGGGTAGTGCCTAGATAATTGGAGGAGTGCAAGTATACTGCATGGTGATTTTATAAGTGCATGGGTAGTGCATGGGTGATTGGAGCAGTGCATGGATAGTGCCTGGATTATTGCATGAGCGGATGAGCACTGCCTGGGTGATTGGAGGAGTGCATGGATAGTGCCTGGATGATTGCATGACTGCATGAGTAGTGCCTGGGTGATTGGAGGAGTGCAAGGATAGTGTATGGTGATTTTATAAGTGGATGAGTAGTGACTGGGTGATTGGTGGAGTGCATGGCTACTGGCTGGGTAATCGAAGGAATGAATGAGTAGTGTCTAGGTGATTAGAGGAGTGCATGGGTAGTGCATGCGTGATTGGATGAGTGCATGGGTAGTGCCTGGGTTATTGCATGAGTGGATGAGCAGTGTCTGGGTGATTGGAGGAATGCATGGGTAGTGCCTGGGTGATTTTGTAAGTGCTTGGTTAATGCTGGGTGATTGCATGAGTGCACAAGTAATGTATGGGTGATTGGAAGAGTGCATGGGTAATACCTGACTAATCGCATTAGTTTATGGGTAATGCCTGGATGATTGCATGAGTGCATGGGTAGTGCCTGGGTGATTGTACAAGTGCAAGGGTAGTGCGTGGTGATTTTATAAGTGCTTGGGTATCGGCGGAGTGATTGGATAAGTGCATGGGTACTGGCTGGGTGATTGGAGGAGTGCATGGGTAGTGCACGGGTGATTAAAGCAGTGCATGGGTTGTGGCAGGGTTATTGCATCAGTGGATGAGTAGTGCCTGGGTGATTGGAGGAGTGCATTTATAATGCATGGGTGATTTTGTAAGTGCATGGGTATTGCTTGGGTGATTTTGTAAGTGCATAGATAATGCCTGGGTGATTGCATGAGTTTATGGGTAATGCCTGGATAATTGCATGAGTGCATGGGTAATGCCTGGATGATTGCATGAGTGCATGGGCAGTGCCTGGATGATTGCATGAGTGGATGAGTAGTGCCTGGGTGATTGGAGGAGTGCATGGATATTGCCTGGGTGATTTTGTAAGTGCATGGGTATTGCTTGGGTGATTTTCTAAGTGCATGGGCAATACCTGGATGATTGCATGAGTGCATGGGTAGTGCCTGGATGATTGCATGACTGCATGAGTAGTGCCTGGGTGATTGGAGGAGTGCAAGGATAGTGTATGGTGATTTTATAAGTGCATGAGTAGTGACTGGGTGATTGGAGGTGTGCATGGCTACTGGCTGGGTAGTCGGAGGAGTGAATGAGTAGTGTCTGGGTGATTAGAGGAGTGCATGGGTAGTGCATGCATGGTTGGATGAGTGCATGGGTAGTGCCTGGGTTATTGCATGAGTGGATGAGCAGTGTCTGGGTGATTGCAGGAATGCATGGGTAGTGCCTGCGTGATTTTGTAAGTGCTTGGTTAATGCCTGGGTGATTGCATGAGTGCACCAGTAATGTATGGGTGATTGGAAGAGTGCGTGGGTAATACCTGACTGATTGTATTAGTTTATGGATAATGCCTGGATGATTGCATGAGTGCATGGGTAGTGCCTGGGTGATTGTAAAAGGGCAAGGGTAGTGCGTGGTGATTTTATAAGTGCTTGGGTATTGGCGGAGTGCTTGGATAAGTGCATGGGTACTGGCTGGGTGATTGGAGGAGTGTATGGGTAGTGCACGGGTGATTGAAGCAATGCATGGGTAGTGCCTGGGTTATTGCATGAGTGGATGAGCAGTGTCTGGGTGATTGGAGGAATGCATGGGTAGTGCCTGGGTGATTTTGTAAGTGCTTGGTTAATGCTGGGTGATTGCATGAGTGCACAAGTAATGTATGGGTGATTGGAAGAGTGCATGGGTAATACCTGACTGATTGTATTAGTTTATGGGTAATGCCTGGATGATTGCATGAGTGCATGGGTAGTGCCTGGGTGATTGTAAAAGTGCAAGGGTAGTGCGTGGTGATTTTATAAGTGCTTGGGTATCGGCGGAGTGATTGGATAAGTGCATGGGTACTGGCTGGGTGATTGGAGGAGTGCATGGGTAGTGCACGGGTGATTAAAGCAGTGCATGGGTAGTGCCAGGGTTATTGCATCAGTGGATGAGTAGTGCCTGGGTGATTGGATGAGTGCATTTATAATGCATGGGTGATTTTGTAAGTGCATGGGTATTGCTTGGGTGATTTTGTAAGTGCATGGATAATGCCTGGGTGATTGCATGAGTTTATGGGTAATGCCTGGATAATTGCATGAGTGCATGGGTAATGCCTGGATGATTGCATGAGTGCATGGGCAGTGCCTGGATGATTGCATGAGTGGATGAGTAGTGCCTGGGTGATTGGAGGAGTGCATGGATATTGCCTGGGTGATTTTGTAAGTGCATGGGTATTGCTTGGGTGATTTTCTAAGTGCATGGGCAATACCTGGATGATTGCATGAGTGCATGGGTAGTGCCTGGATGATTGCATGACTGCATGAGTAGTGCCTGGGTGATTGGAGGAGTGCAAGGATAGTGTATGGTGATTTTATAAGTGCATGAGTAGTGACTGGGTGATTGGAGGTGTGCATGGCTACTGGCTGGGTAGTCGGAGGAGTGAATGAGTAGTGTCTGGGTGATTAGAGGAGTGCATGGGTAGTGCATGCATGGTTGGATGAGTGCATGGGTAGTGCCTGGGTTATTGCATGAGTGGATGAGCAGTGTCTGGGTGATTGCAGGAATGCATGGGTAGTGCCTGCGTGATTTTGTAAGTGCTTGGTTAATGCCTGGGTGATTGCATGAGTGCACAAGTAATGTATGGGTGATTGGAAGAGTGCGTGGGTAATACCTGACTGATTGTATTAGTTTATGGATAATGCCTGGATGATTGCATGAGTGCATGGGTAGTGCCTGGGTGATTGTAAAAGTGCAAGGGTAGTGCGTGGGGATTTTATAAGTGCTTGGGTATTGGCGGAGTGCTTGGATAAGTGCATGGGTACTGGCTGGGTGATTGGAGGAGTGTATGGGTAGTGCACGGGTGATTGAAGCAGTGCATGGGTAGTGCCTGGGTTATTGCATCAGTGGATGAGTAGTGCCTGGGTGATTGGAGGAGTGCATTTATAATGCCTGGGTGATTTTGTAAGTGCATGGGTATTGCTTGGGTGATTTTGTAAGTGCATGGGTAATGCCTGGGTGATTGCATGAGTTTATGGGTAATGCCTGGATGATTGCATGAGTGCCTGGGTAGTGCCTGGATGATTGCATGAGTGGATGAGTAGTGCCTGGGTGATTGGAGGAGTGCATGGATATTGCCTGTGTGATTTTGCAAGTGCATGGGTATTGCTTGGGTGATTTTGTAAGTGCATGGGTAATACCTGGGTGATTGCATGAGTTTATGGGTAATGCCTGGATGATTGCATGAGTGCATGGGTAGTGCCTGGATGATTGCATGAGTGCCTGCCTAGTGCCTGGGTGATTGGAGGAGTGCAAGGATAGTGCATGGTGATTTTATAAGTGCATGGGTAGTGACTGCGTGATTAGAGGAGTGCATGGCTACTGGCTGGGTAATCGAAGGAGTGAATGAGTAGTGTTTGGGTGATTAGAGGAGTGCATGGGTAGTGCATGAGTGATTGGAGCAGTGCATGGGTAGTGCCTGGGTTATCACTGTAAAGGAAGGTACCCCCTATTTAATTCTGGGTTATAGAGGAGGGGGAAAAAACTAAAACTGTGAAAAAACCTCTAAGCTAACCCACTTGATTTAGCTACTGGCTAGAAACTCTCATACGAAGACATTTCCCCAAATAGGAAAGTACATACCTACAAACTGATTAATTCATACAAAAGTATTTTATTATTTAAAAAAATACATATATATTTTTTATTTCATCTTTTTTTTATATATATGACTTTTTTCACATTTATTTGTTGTGTTATCACAATTAGATAAACATACATGTATTAACAATTTTAATATAAACATTGACTTAAAACACAATTTAAACAATTTATTTGTGACCCCACAAAAACACCCATCAAAACTACATTCACACCTCTCATAAATACTACAATCACACTACCATTCCCACAACATGAACAATATCACAAAAAAGAAAAGATTTTTTTTAGAACATATATGGGATCCTATTTCCTTTTGCCCGAGACAGTAGAATTGATTCCTTTCTGTAATCGTTTTCCATCCAATTATTTTCTCGTTTTATGTCTCTGATAGGATTCCCTCGTGTGTAAAAAGGTCTACGCACGTTTCGGTGGAATTCGAGTTAGAGCCACCTTCATCAGGACCAAAATGTATATTCGGTCAAAGTCAAACAGACGCAAGGACATGTGGAGTTATCTGAAATACTACTTGTGTAGTCTGCTCCAATGATCATAACTTTATCACATGTAGCAAAAATTGCATATAGGACCATGTATTTACAGCAGCTTCCAAATTTTGGCCGGTTGTCAGATCAATTAATTGAGAGTATTTGCCTCTGAGATGTATCTATCGTACTCGCACCAAGTTTGGTGGTTATTCATGATTCCAAAAACAGGCAAATTTATTCTATGCCACTGAGACCATCTTGGATATGGTCCAGAAAGATTTTGAATTTTGTTTTTCGTTGTGGTTTGCAGTAGTCTAATATCGTCCGTGGCCTCCGCCGGCGTTTTCCCGGGAACCAATTTGATTGAAGCAGTGCATGGGTAGTGCCTGGGTTATTGCATCAGTGGATGAGTAGTGCCTGGGTGATTGGAGGAGTGCATTTATAATGCCTGGGTGATTTTGTAAGTGCATGGGTATTGCTTGGGTGATTTTGTAAGTGCATGGGTAATGCCTGGGTGATTGCATGAGTTTATGGGTAATGCCTGGATGATTGCATGAGTGCATGGGTAATGCCTGGATGATTGCATGAGTGCATGGGTAGTGCCTGGATGATTGCATGAGTGGATGAGTAGTGCCTGGGTGATTGGAGGAGTGCATGGATATTGCCTGTGTGATTTTGTAAGTGCATGGGTATTGCTTGGGTGATTTTGTAAGTGCATGGGTAATACCTGGGTGATTGCATGAGTTTATGGGTAATGCCTGGATGATTGCATGAGTGCATGGGTAGTGCCTGGATGATTGCATGAGTGCATGCCTAGTGCCTGGGTGATTGGAGGAGTGCAAGGATAGTGCATGGTGATTTTATAAGTGCATGGGTAGTGACTGCGTGATTAGAGGAGTGCATGGCTACTGGCTGGGTAATCGAAGGAGTGAATGAGTAGTGCCTGGGTGATTGGAGGAGTGCATGGGTAGTGCCAGCGTGATTTTGTAAGTGCATGGCTATTGCTAGGGTGATTTTGTAAGTGCATGGGTAATGCCTGGGTGATTGCATGAGTTTATGGGTAACGCCTGGATGATTGTATGAGTGTATGGTTAGTGCCTGGGTGATTGCATGAGTGCATGAGTAGTTATTTGGTGATTGGAGGAGTGCAAGGATAGTGCGTGGGGATTTTATAAGTGCTTGGGTAGTGGCGGAGGGATTGGATGAGTACATGGGTACTGCTGAGGTGATTGGAAGAGTGAGTTGGCAGAGTTTCAAAAAATGAATGACTGCATTAAAAGTGACTGTAAACATTACTTCATATTATTATGTTTATTACAATATTTCATCTTACCTTGTTTATTGAAGTAGATATCAAACTCATTGAAACTATTTTACAGTTGTTTCATTGTAAACTAAATTTAATTTTTTTTTCAAACTTTAGTATTACTTTCTGTAAAAGAGAAGAAAAAAAAACTGTTATTGCATATAATATTTTTGTTTTAAGAACACAACATAATTTTAGAATTACATAACATATTCAGTTTCCCTTTTTGCTGTTTTCAGATTCTATTGAATTTCACCATACACAGTGATTTCAATGTTGATCATCATATAACAGCGGGGAAAAAAATACAATCAGTAAGATTGTAAAAAAAAATAAAAAAATCTGTGTTGAAAATATGTACAACAAGATCAACTATCTGTTTACCTAGCTATAGTTTCTAAATTACATTCTTCAACTACATTAAATGATCTACTTCTCTGAAATTCTTTTTCTAAAATATACACTCTCATTTACATTGCGTATGATACAAAGAACAGTACAGTAATTCTCCACATTTTCCCAATAGGCCGAATAATGTTTATAAATCTATTTGCATTGAAAATATCCAAAATAAACTCGTTAATTCGTGTTCACATCTTCCCAATAGGCCGAATGATGTTTTCAAAACTTTGGCATCATAAATATTAGATATGAATTTGGTAATTCATAAGGCAACCGACATTTAAATTCCAAATGGGCATCATTACAATGTGTCCATCCTTTATTGCACTTTAAATACACAGTATAGTGTCCAGATGTTGTAGTAGGTCCATTATGGAAAATAATAGCCACTGCTATAAAAGTCCTTCCTGAAATTGATATTTGAGTTGCCACAAAATTTTTAATTTTGGTTTCCAATTTTCTTCCATCTGCTCTACAACGTTGTAGCATTAAAATGACATATTGTCCAAATCTTTCTAGAACTAATGTTGACAACATTTCTTTTTTTTTTTAAACTCTTTTTATTAACATAGCTCAATAGACCATACATTACAATAAGCATTTCCAACAGTGCACAGGAAGGCAGGCACAGTACGTCATCAACAGTATGTTTACTGGGTGCTGTCAGGCAGTGGAGGCCCCCAATACCGCTCAGTCGCCCAAGCTCATTCCTCTGTACTTTCGCCAGGGTGCCCATATCTTTTCCCACTTTTTAACACACCCCCTACTTTTGCAGACCGTTTCTTCAGCGCGCTGGCACCAATCGAGGTCCCGTCTCCAGTCCTCCAGCGTCGGAGGCAGTGGTGCTCCCCATCCCCTGGCAATGTTTCTCTTCGCTATTCCTGCAGCCAAAGCCAACTATATTCCTGTGTGTCTGGGCCAGTCCAAGTCACCTTTTATCATCAGAAGCAACCATTTCGCATCCAGTGGAACCACCCCCCCCACAACCCTTGACATAGTGTCCGTGACTTTTTGCCAGTATCTAGCAATCTCTGGGCATTCCCACAAAATGTGCATGAAGGTTCCCTCACCCTGGCATTCCCGCACACATAGCGCTGTAGGGGTCCTGCCCCATGTGTATAGGTGGGTCCTCGGGTAGTAGGTGCGATGCAGTACCTTAAGTTGCACTAGTCTAAATCTGGAGGGGACTGCTATTTCTCTTGGGCTCTGAATTGCTTCCTGCCACTCCTCGTCATCTATGGGTCCCAGGTCTTTTACCCATGTGTCTCGGAGGGCCCTCAAGGGATCGGGCAAATAATTTTCAGCTTGCGATAGACCGTAGAGGTCGGCTTCTCCTTGATTGGGTCCAGTAGCAACCTATCCTCTAGTGGGGAGTATTCTGGAATAGAGGTGTCACTGTGAATGTGGGCACGTAGTGCGTGTACTAGCCTCAGGTGTTGATATCTTTGAGTTTGGTGCAAGTTATATTCCTGCTGGAGTTTCTCAAAAGTAAGGGGGGAGTCTCCCTTTCACACGTCACCCAGGTTTTCAAACCCTATCAGCTTCCACCCTTGAAACCCCGATAGGGCCGCTACCTTCCTCAGGGGATCACCCACCCACAACAGGGTTTTACCAGTCAGCTTCCCCGCCCAACCTAGTAGTTTATTGGCCTCTCTCCAACACTGTATCACCACTTTGGTGTGCTCCGGCCACTCTGCTCGTGTCTTGCGGGAGTATAGAAGAGGTTCACAGTTTCGTCCTGGCATGACGGCTCTATCTGATCTATAAGCTGGTTCGTCCATGTCTGCGTATATCCAATCATTGATGACCTGGAGCTGCAAGGCCCAATAGTATAGCCGAATGTCGGGAACTGCCAATCCACCATCATACACCCCCTTCTGTAGCTTGTGCAGCGCTATTCTGGGTGCGCCACCCTGCCACAGCAACGTTCTAACTTCCTGGGCTACCCGTTTAAAAGCTGTCGGAGGGACCGGATATGGGGTGTTCTGGAGTACATATAGGAGGCGAGGTAGTGTCATCATTTTAAATAAAGCCGCCCTACCCATGAGTGAAAGCGGAAGAGTGCGCCAATGACTGACATCTGCGCCAAGGCGGCTTATTTGGGGCCCGAGATTCCTGTCAAGGAACTCCTTCTGATCCCGCGTGACATAGGGGGGGGCCCGACAGTGGAAAAATCACTGACTTAGACCAGTTAATGGTATATCCCGAGTAGCTGCCAAAGAGATAAAAAATATGTAGTACTCGAGAGATCGAGTAGTACGGCCTTGCTAGATATAGGGCGATATCATCGGCATAGAGCGAAATTCGCTCTTCCCACCCCCCTGGTGACACTATACCCCAAATCACTGGGTCTCTCCGGAACCAGTGCGCCAGCGGCTCCAACGCAAGGGCGAACAACAGCGGAGACAAGGGGCACCCCTGCCGAGTCCCCCTTCTCAGCTGGAAAGATCTCGATACCGCCCGTTAACACGTACCCTGGCTGTGGGCGTCTCTTATAGTAGTCGCACCCAACCACAGAAGTTAGGACCGAAGCCCAGCCTTTGGAGCACCATGAACAAGTAGGGCCACTCGATGCTATCGAACGCCATTGAGGCATCCAGCGCCATCAATGCCGTCTGTTGGGACTCGGGGCCGCTAGTCATGTGAAGTACTCCATAGAGCCTTCGAAGATTGTGTCGGGTGCTTCTGGAGGGCATGAAACCCGATTGGTCTACATGGACCAATTCCGTAATGACGGACACCAGCCTATCCGGCAAGGGTTTGGCCAAAACCTTTGCCTCAACGTTGATAAGGGATATAGGGCGGTAGGAGCTACACTGCTCTGGCGGCTTCCCGTCTTTGTATATCACCACTATCGTGGCCGCGCCCTGGTCTGACGGGAGTTGCCCCCGCTCGCGCGCCTCCATCAACATGCTTCGAAGTGGGGGTATTATAATCGAGGCCTGCCCCTTATAAATATCCACTGGGAGCCCATTCGGGCCCGGTGCTTTCCCTGATCTCAAGGAACCCAGGGCCCCATTCAGTTCCTCCTCCGTAAGGTCCGCCTCAAAGAATTTACGTGTCTCCCCCGACTGCGTAGGCAAGGCAAAGTCCCTTAGGAACTCTGTACAGTCTTCCTCCGACCTGGTGCACACTGGCGCATAAACGCCCTCAAAATGCTTGGCAAAGGCTTCTGCTATTTCATTACTTGTAGTGCAGAGAGTCCCAGTTACGTCCCTTACCCCAGTTACCCACGATCTCTCCCTATCTCGTCTCTCCAACCACACTAGAAGCTTCAGGGCCTTATCCCCTACATCATACAAGCGGTGTTGCGTCGCTATCGCATATGCCTGAGCCTCACTATCTGCCAGAGCCCGCAGGTCACGTTGTCTCAGTGCCAGCTCGTGACGCCGGTCTGCACTCATCTGCGTCGCCGCTTCCCCTTCCATCTGGTTAATTTCTTGATCGAGTGACCAGATTTGTAGGGATTCCTCTTTTTTCTGGGCTCCGATCAGCGCCTGTGCCTGACCTCGTAGAACCGTCTTGTAGGCCTCCCACAGGGTGATATGTGAGTCTACTGACCCTTTATTTTCTTTAAAATAGAGTTCCGAGCCCTCTCGCAGTTTGTCTTTAAGCCCTGAGTCTCGCAGGTGCCAGGAGTCGATTCTCGGGTAGGTAGCTCTGTCTAGGGACGGACCTATAAGGGTAACACACACCGGAGAGTGGTCTGAGATGCCCCTCGCCATGTGTTCAGGGTTACGGAAGTCACCCACCTTGTCGTTGCGTGTGAAGAAGTGATCGATTCTAGAGAAGGAGTCATGTCGTGCGGAATAGTACGTGTACTGTCGTGCTAGAAGGTTGTGTTCCCGCCACAAGTCTACTATCCCCATGGCCGTAGCAAAATCTGCCAGGCCGCGTTCTCCCTGACGACGCACAGAGGATCCAGACCGATCCAGTGCCGGGTTCATGACTGCATTCGTGTCCCCACCTATCAGGAGCGTGCCCATTGGGAGGTCAGTGAGAATGAACTGAACTTCGGAAAAATTACTGCGTGAAGACCTGGGGGTATGTAGCAAGAGCACAGCACGATCAGGCGCCCCTCCCATTTTCCTGCCGCCGCCACGAGGCAGCCGGCTTCATCCGCCCAGGTTCCTGTGATGACTAGTGGCAGCGTGTTGCGCACCAGGATCCCCACCCCCCGAGCCCCCGACCAGAATCCGGAGTGAGCTACCATTTTGTATCCAAACCGATCCAGCGCCTTACACTTATTTCCTCTCAGGTGCGATTCCTGGATCAAAACTACATCTGGGGAATGCCTCTTAATATGCTGCATTACTAGTGTGCGTTTAATTTGGTTTCCCAGACCATTCACATTCCAGGTCCATATCTGCATTGTAGCTAGGTCACCCATGGCTGTTTACGAAGTATGCAATATGTGAGCGTCCCCCCACCACCCCAATTATTTTCCCTGCACTTCTCCTGTTTCTGCTGAATATCTTGGTCTTAAGCATGGTTCTCATTCTTCTCAAACATAACAAACAATAAACCCAACTCCCCCCTCCCTGCAACCCTGCTGGGTGAGCCCCAAACCTCCCACGTCCCAAACATGCAGAGTGCCGGTCGCCCAAACAGTGTAGAAAGAAACATTCGTGAGGAGCCGTGGGCTAGTCTCCAGCATGAAGTATTATCTGTCTGCTAATCGAATAATAACAAGCCCAAGCAGAGCAATGCAGAGCCTCCCCACTTAACGCGCCGCCCAGGCTGTCCGGCTCTATAATCAGAAAAGCAATTAGAAAGAAAGGCTGGGGGGGGGCATATGCCTCATGCGTCTGTTAAGTCGCACAGGTCCCTAGAGCCATTGTGTCCCCTTCTCTCCACCCCATTGTCAGGCCCCAGAATATGTCTCTTTACATTTACAGTAAAAAGTAGAACAGTTCCGGTGCCACAAGAAGAGTCCCACAGATCACTTATCTGGCTGCTGCCGCTGCCCCTGGCCATCGGATGTCTTCCCCGCCTCCTGCACAGTTCCATCACAGCCGTTGTCCGCTGCCGTTCGGTTATGCCCTCCTTTACGACCCACCGCGCGCCATCCCTCCAGCCAGTCGCTGGCCTCCGCTAGAGAGTCAAAGAAATATGTTTTCCCCCGGTCGATTATTTTGAATCTGGCTGGGTAAAGCATCATGTACTTTACTTGCCACTCCCGGAGTGCTCTTTTGATGACATCGAAAGACCGCCTCTGTCTCTGGACATGGAGCGTGAAGTCCAGGAAGAAACGGATGGTGGCGTTCTCATGCTGAAGGTCGCCATGCACACGTGCCGCTTGTAAGATGGCATCCCTGTCCCTAAAGTTCAGGATGCGGGCGATGATCGTGCGTGGGGGCGCCCCCGGTCGGGGCCTGCCACCCAGTGCCCGGTGTGCACGTTCTATTGTAAAGAATTTTGATAAGCGTTTGGGCTTCAGGTGATTTAGAATCAGATCTTCCAAGAACAGGTCCATGGACTGCCCCTCCATTCCCACCGGCACACCCACGACGCGAATGTTATTGCGTTGGGCCCTTCCCTCCTGGTCCTCGAGTCGGGCACAGATGTCTGACTGGTTCTTGGTAAGGGTGGCCACTTGGTCCTCGAGGCGTTTGATTTTAGCCTGCAGGCCCCCAATTCCCGCCTCCGCCGTGGACACCTTCTCGGAGATTTTCCGTAGGTCTGCGCGTAGTAAGTTCACCTCCTCGGTGACAGAGTCTAGTTTCGGCTCCAGGGTACCCTTCAAATCTCTTAGCCCCCTCCTGTCGCACCCTCATCGCGTCCCATGGCCACCGTGTACTGATCGATGTGGTTGGCTTGGCCGGGCCCCGTTACTTTATTTCGACCCATGGCTGGGTCTGCTGGCTCTCCACTAGTATTTCCTGCAGTCACTGGTGTGCCTCCGGCTGCCGGCGTGCCTGGGTCTCCGCTTTCACCTCCCAGGAGTTGCTCTCTCTTTTACGTGCATAGCTTCAGTGCCAAGGGCCCCACACTTCTCACTGGCACCAGCAGGGGATGGTTATCCTCTAGTCCATGGGCCAAATGCCCTCTCTATTGTCCCTGCTGCGTGCTGTTGCCCCAGCCACTGGCAGAATTCTCAGGCGCGCTTATGGGTCCCAAAGTGGACTGTAGCCCCCATATCTTCTTGGGACTCCCCACCTGTGGATACAGAGGAGGAGGGGCGCCGTCACCTGCTCCCAGGCCTTCAAATAAGCAGCGCTGCAGGGCCGGCCCCAGCGGGAGCTCCGTCGGGCCTCCCGCGTTCACTGCGGGTTATGCCTGTGTATCAATCAGCCGGAGCCTCAGGGCCGTGCAGTGTCCCCCGGCCGCGTCGTCACTTGCCTGGATGTTTCCCGCTTAGCGGGTCCGCTGCGGGCGCCTCCCACACTTTCCACGACGCGCCGAGGCTTAAACAAATCTCCGGTGCCTCGATGGAGCCGCGGGTTATCTCTTCGCGTGTGCGGCTGCCCCACTCACAGCTCCGCAGTCGGATCGACGGGTCTCTCACATCTCAGGCGCTACCGGGAGGTGCCATCTTGCCTCCGCCGGCCGCTCCCTCCGTCCTCCTCTCGCTCGTTCTCCGGTGCACAGCCACTGGATCTGAAGGCACCGCTAGGACGCCCCCGCGTTACTACTCCGCTGTCTGCGCCGGGGGGCCCTCCAAGTTACAGATTATGCCGGATATTGTGGGCTTGTACGCTGTCGGCTAGCGCAGCGCAATTAGATGGCGGCCATCTTCAACAGCTGCTAGCCACGCCCCCCCGTTGACAACATTTCTGATTTACAATGGGAACATTTCATATCTTGATTAGCTGTTTTTACTAATTTGTTAAAAGACACTGATTTGCAATCTGGTATTTTCAAATATATGAATCGTTCAGTGTCTATTTCAGTGGTAGAAGAAAATGAGCACTCTTCACATTTATGATCCCATCTGTAACTTAGCCCAAACAAATTTTCAATTTCCATACCTTCTTCTTCCAATTCTGCAAGCATAAACATAAGAAACTCTTGTGCATCTTGTTGTATATTCTGTGTAAATTGCAAAGAACCAGTACATATATCCAAAAGATGCCGAATGCCAGAAGCAGTATGGATTTTAGTTCTATCACTTACCAACTTTTGAAAAAGATGATGTAATAAAGAACACATTCTTTTTTCTTGATTTTCCATAACTTTATGATAAAGATCTTCTAGATAAAAGACAACATTTAGAATTACATTAGCATAGCAGTTGATACCTAAACTATTCTCTAACTGGTATCCTACAATATCATCAACAGAGTCCATTTTCATTTTCTTGGCAGCTTTATGCTTCTCTTCAATTGTTTTCTTTTTTTCAATCTCACTAGAATGTTTGTCATATTTCCATTTTGGACATACTATATGTTTTTCATATATGGGATATTCACCTTCGTAAGGAGCATAAACTCTTCTTAACCAATTATACTCTTTTACACAATTTACATCAGCACTAACTTTTTTCTCATCAAAATCAATCAAATACAAACCAGATAATGTTCTTACATGAGACAATGCAACATATGCCATACCCTCTTTAAAGACTGTACTTCCAATATTTACCAAAGCACTGTCTACACTTAAACCTTGAGATTTATGAATGGTCACCGCATATGCTAAAGAAAGAGGAAACTGTTTTCTACGAACATACAAATCTTTTACAAGCAAAAAACGAACAGCACAACATTCAATCTGTTTTACCTCTTCAATCTGATCAAATTTAATCCTCAAGAATTCAATTCCATCTCTGTTCGGATAATTAACAAAATCAACAACTTTTCCCATTGCTCCATTTGCTAAACCTTTTTCTACATCTAAATTACGCCGTAAAATTACCCGACAGTTTTCACATACATATAAAGTCTTTTCTAAACCAGCAGTCTTAGATATAGACTTTTCCAAAGCATCCAATTTTGATTTTAATTTTTCTGAGAGAATAATAGTAACTCCTTCGTTTTCTATTTTATCAATGGCTTCCATTTTCATTATTTGTTGTTTTTACAGCTTCAAAAGTTCTTCATTGAATGTAGAACACTCTTGCAGTGTTGGCATTAGGCAAATTATAGACTTTTTTTCTCCAATTTTTTTGTACATTATTTCAGGATCAATATTTTCATTTGGAAACAAGTTTGTTAGTAGCCGACTTTGTAAAGCTTGTTTACCATGTTTCGTCAAGACACCAATTCATATATCTTGAAGAATGTTTCCATAATGTTCATCACTTGCTTGTCGCATATTCTTAATGAGTTCTATATATTCAAAATGAGACCAAATGTTGACATTTATAATACTTCCCAAAGATTTCCTAGTGTCTTCATGGACAAGTGTTTTAAAAACTGGTTGCCCTTTTACAGGAGTAAGTTGTAGTAGGTCGCCGAATACAATTACATGTTTTCCTCCAAATAAAACATCATAATCTGTTTTTAAAATCTGTTGCATTCTTAAATGTACAGAGGCAAGCATTAAGTTTGAGACCATGCTCACCTCATCAATGATCAGAAGTTTCATTTTCTTTAGTACTCTTGAAACTTCATAACAAGCTTCTCCAGACAGCTTGTGATATTCCAACTTATTTTCATGTTCAACTGGTAGCATAAGTAATCGATGTAATGTAATCCCTTTAATGTTATGTGCTGCTAACCCAGTTGGAGCAGTTACAACACAAGATAAATGTGATTCAGTGGTTCTATGTAGATAACTTGTCAAAACTTTAATTAAGAAACTTTTTCCTGTTCCAGCTTGTCCACTGATATACATTAGAATAGGTTTAAATGATGTGCATTGGCATTTTTTTTTCATGCAGTAAACCATGCTGTATCTGTTGTGTAACTTGCTGATATATTTCTTTTTGTTCAATATTTAGTTGTTCTTCCAAGTTTCCCAACTCAATAATATCCTGTTGTGCTTGTTGCATTGCCGTTTCTACTTCATTCATAGCGATTGCTGCTTCATTTTCAAGAATTGGTTTTCCTAGTGGATCTTGACTTAGTGGAGCAGAACTTTGACTATCTTGAGAACTATCTCTAGCAATTTTAGCTGCAATACTAGTTTCTTGTTCAATCTCTTCATTCAACATTTGTAGATAACTTGGAAAAACTGTGCATTCAATGCTATCTTTAAATGCATTAAAAGAATCTTCATAGCAGTCAAAATCTCCAAGTAATTCCATTTCACTATGCCAAGGCTTGAACAGTTGCAGAAGTGCTAAAAAGAAAAATTCCCTTTTATCTGGAGTATCACAACTGAGTTTCCTGTGATTAATAAGATTTCCTTTGGTATGTTTTACCAAACATCCATCACATCCAATTACTGCATATTTTTCTTCATTTATATTTTCTGTAACATTTCTTTTAAAGCTGTAATATTGCAGTACTTCATAGAGACATATATTTTCCAGATGTGGACTTCTTTTAGGATAGTACGTATCCAACATATTTGTTTTAACAATATCTGTACTTTCCGGCTCATTCAATGCTAAGTATTCAATTTCTTGTACAGATTTCAATACTCGATTTCGTGTTGCAGCAAGACCTAGACTTACCCAAATGATTCCTATTGACTTTGAATATAAACTTGCAGAGCTCAACCGATCCGAACTTTCGTACGATCCAATCTCTCGATGGGAAAGCATCTTCAAACTAAAGCTGTACAATTTGTTACTAAGGGGCTCATTATGATGGCGAAAGGACCGCCACCGCCGGGCCGGCGGTGGCGGTCCTTCTGCCATCACTGAGCATTTTATCCACCGCCAAATTAGGATGGCGGTGGGTATCGCGGCGGACGCAAAGTCCGTCCGCCGCTTTTCCGCCAGAGGCAATCGCACCGATTGCCTGGCGGACAGAAAAGGGCCACTAATATGGTGGCGGTGCCTAGCAGGCACCGTCCGACATATTATGATGTGTCCTGGAATAGGCCTTTCCATGGCGGCGCTGCCGCCATGGAGAGGCTGGCGGGGATTGGGTTTGGGGGCCCTTTGCGGGCCCCCTCTGTGTGGGGGGAGGGTTTAGGTGCACTGGGGGGGTACCATGGTACCCCCCTACATTTCCATGCACAAGGTGGCTGGCACCGGGTGGTTCCTGCCACGTTGTGCATGTAAATGCACATCCTGGCCTTTTAACATTGCGAACGGTGCTGTGGCTAGCAGCACCGTCCGCAATGTTAAAAGGCCAGGATGCGCCCGCCAGTATGGCAGACGCATCCTAATTGGACTGGTGGGACCGCCGCACGTCTGGCGGGCGGTCCCAGCACCGCTATGATGGCGGGCGGACTGATGTCCGCCCGCCATCATAATGAGCCCCTAAAAGTCTTCTCTTGTGCAATTTCTTCCTACATTTCTTTCAACTCTGTCTTTTCAGATTTAGTTATATATGATGTAACATAACGAGCAACAGCAATTGAATTATCTGCAACATACTGGATATCCATATTTGCATTCCACATCATCAAAATCACTGGATTGTAGTCATTATTATACTTTGAATCTTCAGTTCTTTTTATGTTGTAAGTATTCTTCGGAGATTTCCGAGTTATAGTATGCCTCACTGCTGACATGAAACTGTTAACTTTTCCTTTGGAAATTACTGGACGTGGGAATCCAAAACGACATTTTGTATAAAATTTTTCCTTTGAGTTGTATTTCCGTCTGCAATATTTCCCACATCGATGACTTTGAAACCGTAAAACTTGTTGTCTTAAGCTATTTTCTCCTTCTGTTTTTGGAATAGCACAGGTAACATAGTCTTCAATGAAAGACAAAACAGTCTCATCAGAATCGGTTCCAAATTTAGGTGCATCCTTGATCCATAATAGCATGTGTGTTAGATTTGGGGGTCTCTAGTTAGCATAGGTAGGTACCTGTGACAAATAGGGACCCTTGCGTCTAGTCAGGGTAAGGGGCTACACTCCTAAAATAACCCCTGCTCACCCCCTTGGTAGCTTGGCACGAGCAGGCAGGCTTATCTCAGAGGCAGTGTGTAAAGCATTTGTGAACACATACAGTAATACAGTGACAACACTACAGATGGACACCACACAGGTTGTATTTATAAAAATAAGTATTTTTATATAGACTTAACACAAGGCCAAACGACAAAAATCCACAATACTGTACTCAAAAATAGACTTTAGAAGGTTATAAAATAGTTCAGTTCTCTCAAGTGTAGTTGCAACACTTTACTCTCAATGTACCTTGAATGCGTAACGCAAAGAAAACAAAAGGGTCGCAGGGAAGGTGCTGCGTCGGTTCCTTACACTCAGGGGAGTGGATGCGTCGGTTCCTTACTGCTGCACAGGGGAGTTGATGCTCGCTTCCTTACTGTGTGGGGAGGTGATGCGTCGGGTTCTTACTGCTTTCCGGTGCGATGCGACAAGATGGCACCTCGATGCGATACTCTTCTCCGGTGCGATGCGATAAAATGGCGTCTTGGTTGCGATGCGACAACGTTGGTGCGATGCGTGCACGCCCGACGGCCGTGCGGCAACTCGATGATCTTTGGAGTTGCGACAGGCCCTGCGACGCGCTTCTCCGGTGATGCGTCGATGTCCTCTGTGGCAGCGTCCCGCTTCTCCGGCGATGCGCCGCGCTTCGGCGATGCGATGATGACAGCGGCAGCGGCATCTCGCTTCCTCTGCGATGCGATGACAGCGGCTGCGGCGGCGACACGCTTCTCGTTGTTGCGTCGCGCTTCCAGCTCCCAGCGACACGCAGTCTCTCAGAAGGCCCAGCACAACAGCAGGCACTTCAATTCCCAGCAAGGGAATTCAGGGGGAGCTGGTTGGTGAAGTCTTGTATCCCTGAGACTTCAGGCAGGAGGCAAGCACTAGTTCAAGCCCTTGGAGATTCTTCTTCAAGTTGATAGAAAGCACACTCAGTCCTTTTCTCCTTTCTTTGGCAATGAAGCAACCACTGCAGGCCAACCCCAAACACACAGCACAGGGGTAGTCTCCTCCTTCAGCTTCCTGGTTCTTCTCCTCAGCAAAGGTTCGTCTTGATTCCCAGAAGTGATCTAATTTCCTAGGGGTCTGGGTCCCCTTTTTATACACAGTTTCTCTTTGTTCTCTGAAGGCAGAGAGGCCTTGGCCTAGTCCAAACCAGTTCTGGTCAGTCCTGGAGCACTTTGTTGACAAGACTCCTTCTTTCCTTTCACAGTGTAGGCCAGGGACATCAGACACACCACAGGAGGTGGAGCCAGCATTGTGGAGGGAAGGCACAGCCCTATTCAGGTCCCAGGTGCAACTCCTCCCTCCCATCTGCATGCAGATCTCTCTATTCAGCCCTGTGCTGACTCACCCTGTCTCCTGGAAGCCCCCAGCCCCTGTCACTCAAACTCCAGACAAGGAATACACAACCTAGCAGAGGCAGGCTTGCATAGTTAGGCAAGAAAATGCCCACTTTCTAAAAGTGGTATTTTCAAACACAGAATGTGAAAACCAACTTCACTAAAAGATGTATTTTATCATTCTGAGTTCAGGCATACTAAATTCGAATTTCTACCTAGTTCCCTGAGTCAGTTAGGATTATAAGATGTTATAATCTAACTGCCCATTCTGGCCTATGGGGAACAGGTAGCCTTGCAATAGTGAAAAACGAAAATGGCTGTAATTCACTATTAGGACATGCCACACATACCAGGGCATGTCCTACCTTTACCTACAATGCACCCTGCCCTTGGGCCTACCTTAGGGGTGACTAATATGTATAAAAGGGAAGGTTTAGGGACTGGCAAGTGGGTACACTTGCCCAGTCAACATGGCAGTACCAGACTGCACACAGGCTCTGCAATGGCAGGCCTGAGACACACTTTACAAGCGGCTCCGGTGGGTGGCACAACCAGTGCTGCAAGCCCACCAGCAGCATTTGATTTACAAGCCCTGGGCACACGCAGTGCACTGTACTAGGGTCTGACAGTAAGCCAAACAAGCCAATCATGGAGTCACTAATCCATACATCAATTTACCATAGGGAGCACTTGCACTGTGGCACTGAACAGCAGTGGCACAGTGCCCAAAAGCATCTAAAACCAGCAAAAACATAAGAGGCAACAGCAAAAAATGGAAGGGAGACCCACGCCAATGGTGCCAGGTCTAACACGTGTCCCCTCCAGCTGAAATGTGGGAGAACTACCCTACCTCCGGGGAGTTCTCATCACTAAGGCAGAAAAATCTGGACAGACCATCAGCATTGGCGTGTTCTGTACCAGGGCGGTGTTCCACCGTGAAGTCCATCCCCTGTAGGGATATGGACCACCTCAACAGCTTTGGATTCTCACCCCTCATCTGCATCAGCCATCTGAGGGGCCTGTGGTCTGTCTGAACCCGGAAGTGAGTCCCAAACAAGTATGGTCTCAACTTCTTCAGTGCCCAGACCACAGCAAATGCCTCACGCTCAATTGCACTCCACCTCTGTTCCCGTGGAAGTAACCTCCTACTGATGAAGGCTACAGGTTGGTCTAGGCCCTCCTCATTAATCTGTGATAGAACAGCCCCCACACCATGCTCTGAAGCGTCTGTTTGCACAATAAACTCTTTTGAGAAGTTGGGTGCCAGGAGCACGGGCGCCATGCACATGGCAGTCTTCAGGGCATCAAAAGCTCTCTGACAGGTGTCAGTCCAAACCACTCTCTTGGGCTGCTTCCTGGAAGTCAGCTCTGTCAAGGGTGCAACAATGCTGCCATACCCCTTGACAAACCTCCTGTAATACCCGGTGAGTCCTAAAAGGCTCTCACCTCTGTCTGGGTCTTGGGGGGTTCCCAAGTCAGGATGGTCTCAATCTTGGTCTGTAGGGGCGCCACCTGGCCGCTCCCAACCTGGTGTCCCAAGTACACCACGGAACCCTGCCCGATCTGGCACTTACTCGCCTTGATCATGAGGCCTGCTCTCTGCAGCGCCATCAACACTTCCCAGAGGTGGCGCAGATGTTCTTCCCAACTGGCGCTGAACACTGCAATGTCATCCAGGTAGGCGGCACTGAACTCTTCCAGTCCAGCCAACACCTGGTTGACCAACCTCTGAAAGGTGGCAGGGGCATTCTTCATCCCAAAGGGCATAACCCGGAATTGGTAGTGCCCATCTGGTGTGGAGAATGCTGACCTCTCTCTTGCCCCATCAGTCAAGGCGATCTGCCAGTACCCAGACGTTAAGTCAAACGTGCTGAGGTACCGGGCAGCCCCTAACCGATCAATGAGCTCATCAGCTCTGGGGATGGGGTGCGCGTCAGTCCTGGTGACTGAATTGAGCCCTCGGTAATCCACACAGAACCGCAGTTCTGGTGAGACACCCGGTGCGGCAGCCTTTGGGACCAAGACCACTGGGCTGGCCCAAGGACTGTTAGAGGACTCAATCACCCCCAACGCAAGCATCTTGGAGACCTCCTCCTTGATGCAAGCTCTCACCCTGTCAGTCACCCTGTAATTTTTGTGCTTGACAGGAGGGCTGTCCCCAGTGTCTACATCATGGACACACCAATCAGTGACACTGGGAATCAGGGAGAACAGGTCAGAAAACTGTCCCAGCAACTGGTGACAGTCATTCTGCTGCTCAGGGGTCAGGGTGGAAGAGAGGTTCACTCCATCCACTGACCCATCTTGCTCTGTTGCAGACAGGAGGTCAGGAAGAGGCTCAGTCTCCTCCTCCATTCCAGCATCTGTTGCTAGGAGCATGCCCACTTCGGACCTCTCTAAGTGGGGCTTCAGGCGGTTGACATGCAGGACCTGCAAGGGGTTCCTGGGAGACCGCAAGTCCACCAAGTAGGTAACCGGACTCTTGTGCTCCACCACCTCAAATGGTCCGGTCCACTTATCCTGGAGCGCACAGGGCTCCACTGGGGCCATGACCCACACTTTCTGACCAGGCTGAAGCTCAACCAGAGTGGCATTCTGGTCGTACCACCGCTTCATCTCCTCCTGGCTGGCTTCCAGATTCGCCTCAGCGAGTTTTCTGAATCGCCTAGTTTGGTTCCTAAAGGCCAGCATGTAGCTATATACATCCTGGGGAGGTTTCCTGGGAGATTGCTCCCAGCCTTCTTTGACCAAACTCAAAGGTCCTCTCACTGGGTGTCCATAGAGAAGCTCAAAGAGACTGAACCCTAGAGATTTCTGTGGCACCTCACGGTAAGCAAAGAGAAGGCATGGTAAGAGGACGTCCCACTTACGCCTCATGGGTTCCTCAAGACCCATAATCATGCCTTTGAGGGTCCGGTTGAATCTCTCAACCAGCCCATTACCTTGGGGGTGGTAAGGAGTGGTGAACTTGTAGGTTACACCACACTCCTGCCACAGGGACTTCATATACTTGGAAATGAAGTTGGTACCTCGGTCTGACACCACTTCTCTGGGAAACCCCACGCGGGAGAAAATCCCCATCAGTGCACGTCCCACCACGGGGCCATCACTGTCCTGAGAGGGATGGCTTCCGGGTACCGGGTGGCATGGTCCACCAAGACCAGGATGAACCTGTTGCCCATGGCTGTCTTGGGATCCAGAGGCCCCACAATGTCAATGCCCACCCTTTCAAAGGGGGTGCTGACCACAGGGAATGGCTGGAGAGGAGCCTTGCGCTTCCTCCCACTCTTTCCACTTGCCTGGCAAGTCTGACAGGTCCTGCAATGAGTGTCTGAACTCTTGCGCATTTGGGGCCAATAAAAATGGGTGACAAGCCTTTCAAAGGTCTTGTCCTGCCCCAAATGTCCTGCTAAAGGCACATCATGAGCCAGACCCAGTAGGAAGGCTCTGAAGCGCTGGGGTACCACCAGCACACGGGCTGACCCAGGCTCAGCAACCTTAGGCTCACTATACAGGAGACCATTCTCCCAGTAGATCCAATGTGATCCAGACTGATCACCTGCTGCCTGGTTTGCAGCCTGCTGCCGCAAACCCACAAGAGAAGGGCACTTTTTCTGCTCCTCACAGAACTCTTCCCTGGAGGGACCTCCTTCCTGCTGCCAATGGGTCAGCTCAGGCAGGTCTCCCAGTTCAGCAATCTCTTCCCCGGTAGGATCCAGGGCATCCCCCTCAGGGTCCGCCTCCTCCTGGGCCGTGGGAATCTCAGGGGTCGGTTTCCCGCGCCCCCTACCTCTTCTCTTTAAGGCAGGCACCTGGGCCATTTTCTCAGGCTCCAGGTCCTCTTGAACACCCTTACTGGCTGCCATAGACCGAGTGGTCACGCAGGCCCACTCAGGCAAACCCAACATCTCTAAATGAGCTCTCCGCTCCACCTTAGCCCAAGGGGAGCTCTCCAAATCGTTACCTAACAGACATTCAACAGGCATGGCTGGCCTCACAGCTACTTGAAGAGTCCCTGAGACCCCCCCACTCAAAGGGAACCTGTGCCACCTTGCAGTGGCTCTCTGTGTTGTCAGCGGCAACAACTGGGTAAAATGCATTTGGGACTACCTGCTCTTCAGACACCAACCGACAACTGACAGCTGTCACACTGGCTCCGGTGTCTCTAAGAGCTTCCACCCTCTTGCCATTGATGGTCACCCACTGCCTGTATTTTTAGTGTTATCAGGCAGCTGGGTCCTGGGGACCACCTCACAGTCTCCTAAAGAGACTAGGGACATCTCTGCGGGACCCCACCCACCCTGGGCACCCATCTCCTCCCCCAGGGCTACACTAGCCAACTGCCGGGGTGGTGCACCAGTGGGTGCTGTCTTCCCATACAAGGGACATCTAGCATCATAAGAACAGTGGCCTACTAGACCACACTTAAAACAGGTCTTGGGCCCCTTGTGAACAGGCTTATCTGTCGGGGCCACTGCCTTCTTCTCAGGGGAGGCTGGGAACCTTTCCCTTGGTTCCCTTGGGGATTACTTTGGGGCCCTTTCTGGAACTCCCTCTGTTTACCCTTGTCCCCCCACTCTTCTGCTGGGGACCCTGCCCACCTTTGGCGAAGTCTCCCACATGACCCTTCTGGACCCGGGTGCTCACCCAGCGGTCCGCCTCCTCAGCAAGCTTCCTAGGGTTAGTCAGCTTGCTATCAATAAGATGCTGGCGTAGCTCTGGAAAACAGTTATTTGACAAGTGCTCCCATGCAAGCAAATCATAGAGCTCCTCAAAATTATCCACTTTGCTACCCTTCACCCAACCATCCAATGCTCTGCAAAAAGAAAGACACATATTCCACCCAAGTGGTAGACTCCAGTTTTCTGCAATTTCGAAACCTTTGTCTATATAGCTCTGGGTTCAAACCAAATCTGGACATTAGGGCTCCCTTCATGTGGGTATAGGACATCTGCTCCTCTGTAGGCAAATCCAACAAAGTGTCCCTCCCATCACTAACAAAGCGGCCCCACAACCCCGCTCCCCAATTCTTCTCAGGGACCCGGTGGGCCAACATTGCAGCTTCATAAGCCCTAAACCACTGACCAATATCCTCATTCTTGTGGAAATCTTTAACTACATCTTTGGGAATGTAGGTTCTTGCTTCTACATGCACTGGCGGTGTGCTGCCACCAGAGGGAGGAACCTCTAACTTCTTGGCCTTGAGTTCCAATTCCCTCAATCCTCTCTCATGCTCAAAATGCATCCTCTTTTCCTCTAAGGCTAACTTCTTCATTTCTAACTCCATCCCAAGCTCTATTTTCTTGCTCTCTATGTCTTTCTGACCATCCATTTTGAGCCTAGCTAGCTCCAATTTATGCATCCTCTCCCTTGCTCTGTCCTCCAGCTCTCCTGGGGACAACCCTTTGGAAGAAACACTGCTGCCCGCCCCTGAAGGTGCTTTCCCTCCAGTTGGGCCCACTGGCCCCTCAAGTTGCTCATTTAAATCCTCTGCCTCCACTACTGGCTCCTCAGGATACTCACTGGCATTCCTAGATTCTACCCAGGCCCTCAGCGCCTTCTGGTATTCCTCTTTCCTGGTGAGGCCTTTCACAGAGATTTTAAATTTCTTGCACAAAGCTTTGAGATAAGGCATAGTGTAGGTATCAATTCTCTCTTCTTCCAAAACAATGTCTACAGATACTATGGATGCTGACTTGCTCATGGTAGCAAAAAGACTGGCAGTTCTCAAAAATCAAAAATAGAAAAGAAGTTCCAAGGAAAAATTCTCAAAAAGTATGTGGTTGCGTTATGGTCTGCACTCACTAGTAGTGTACACCAATCACTGTATATGAATCACAAATGCAAGTCCAAATCCTCACCGCTGACCACCAATGTTAGATTTGGGGGTCTCTAGTTAGCATAGGTAGGTACCTGTGACAAATAGGGACCCTTGTGTCTAGTCAGGGTAAGGGGCTACACTCCTAAAATAACCCCTGCTCACCCCCTTGGTAGCTTGGCACGAGCAGGCAGGCTTATCTCAGAGGCAGTGTGTAAAGCATTTGTGAACACATACAGTAATCAAGTGACAACACTACAGATGGACACCACACAGGTTGTATTCATAAAAATAAGTATTTTTATATAGACTTAACACAAGGCCAAACAACAAAAATCCACAATACTGTACTCAAAAATAGACTTTAGAAGGTTATAAAATAGTTCAGTTCTCTCAAGTGTAGTTGCGACACTTTACTCTCAATGTACCTTGAATGCGTAACGCAAAGAAAACAAAAGGGTCGCAGGGAAGGTGATGCTTCGGTTCCTTACACTCAGGGGAGTGGATGCGTCGGTTCCTTACTGCTGCGCAGGGGAGTTGATGCTCGCTTCCTTAGTGTGTGGGGAGGTGATGCGTCGGGTTCTTACTGCTTTCCGATGCGATGCAACAAGATGGCACCTCGATGCGATACTCTTCTCCGGTGCGATGCGATAAAATGGCGTCTTGGTTGCGATGCGACAACGTTGGTGCGATGCGTGCACGCCCGACGGCCGTGCGGCGACTCGATGATCTTTGGAGCCGCGACAGGCCCTGCGACGCGCTTCTCCGGTGATGCGATGATGTCCTCTGTGGCAGCGTCCCGCTTCTCCGGCGATGCGCCGCGCTCGGCGATGCGATGATGACAGCGGCAGCGGCGTCTCGCTTCCTCTGCGATGCGATGACAGCGGCTGCGGCGGCGACACGCTTCTCGTTATTGCGTCGCGCTTCCAGCTCCCAGCGACACGCAGTCTCTCAGAAGGCCCAGCACAACAGCAGGCACTTCAATTCCCAGCAAGGGAATTCAGGGGGAGCTGGTTGGTGAAGTCTTGTATCCCTGAGACTTCAGGCAGGAGGCAAGCTCTAGTTCAAGCCCTTGGAAATTCTTCTTCAAGTTGATAGAAAGCACACTCAGTCCTTTTCTCCTTTCTTTGGCAATGAAGCAACCACTGCAGGCCAACCCCCAAACACACAGCACAGGGGTAGTCTCCTCCTTCAGCTTCCTGGTTCTTCTCCTCAGCAAAGGTTCGTCTTGATTCCCAGAAGTGATCTAATTTCCTAGGGGTCTGGGTCCCCTTTTTATACACAGTTTCTCTTTGTTCTCTGAAGGTAGAGAGGCCTTGGCCTAGTCCAAACCAGTTCTGGTCAGTCCTGGAGCACTTTGTTGACAAGACTCCTTCTTTCCTTTCACAGTGTAGGCCAGGGACATCAGACACACCACAGGAGGGGGAGCCAGCATTGTGGAGGGAAGGCACAGCCCTATTCAGGTCCCAGGTGCAACTCCTCCCTCCCATCTGCATGCAGATCTCTCTATTCAGCCCTGTGCTGACTCACCCTGTCTCCTGGAAGCCCCGAGCCCCTGTCACTCAAACTCCAGACAAGGAATACACAACCTAGCAGAGGCAGGCTTGGATAGTTAGGCAAGAAAATACCCACTTTCTAAAAGTGGTATTTTCAAACACAGAATGTGAAAACCAACTTCACTAAAAGATGTATTTTATCATTCTGAGTTCAGGCATACTAAACTCGAATTTCTACCTAGTTCCCTGAGTCAGTTAGGATTATAAGATGTTATAATCTAACTGCCCATTCTGGCCTATGGGGAACAGGTAGCCTTGCAATAGTGAAAAACGAAAATGGCTGTAATTCACTATTAGGACATGCCACACATACCAGGGCATGTCCTACCTTTTACCTACAATGCACCCTGCCCTTGGGCCTACCTTAGGGGTGACTAATATGTATAAAAGGGAAGGTTTAGGGACTGGCAAGTGGGTACACTTGCCCAGTCAACATGGCAGTACCAGACTGCACACAGGCTCTGCAATGGCAGGCCTGAGACACACTTTACAAGCGGCTCCGGTGGGTGGCACAACCAGTGCTGCAAGCCCACCAGCAGCATTTGATTTACAAGCCCTGGGCACACGCAGTGCACTGTACTAGGGTCTGACAGTAAGCCAAACAAGCCAATCATGGAGTCACTAATCCATACATCAATTTACCATAGGGAGCACTTGCACTGTGGCACTGAACAGCAGTGGCACAGTGCCCAAAAGCATCTAAAACCAGCAAAAACATAAGAGGCAACAGCAAAAAAATGGAAGGGAGACCCACGCCAATGGTGCCAGGTCTAACAATGTGTATATGAGGAGCACCTCTAGCTTGGTACTCCTTTCTCCAAAAGAAATCAATAACTTCTCAAAGAGGTGGATTATTTTTACTGCAGATAAAAGACATCATAGCTTGAAACCTATGATTAAAATATCTGCACACATTTACAGGATCCAAGGAACACAGTTCTCCAGCTGTCTTCAATTCAATGTTTTTAATATTTGAATTTGCTTCTCATAGAAATTCAAGTAAATCATCCCATGCGTATTCAACACATCTAAGTGTAACAAACCACGTAGGAGTTCCTAAGTTCCTTAACATACATTTAAGTTCTCCGTGACGACGATACCAATACTCATTAGTACCACGTTGACACGCCATCAAATTAATTAACTGAGATTCTAAATGATCATCTCTTTCTTGTACTTTGTCCATGAATTCCTTTGCAGAAACATGTGTAAGATGAAGTCCTGTTTTTAATATATGGTTCACTGCATATGAAAGTCCAGACAAGTCACTTTCAAACAGAAGATGAAATATATATGGAATACATTGTCGAAATCTTGGATCTTCTGAGTACAATCTTGTGGTACGATATTCTGAAGCTGGAATCTGCACGGGTCGTTCATCATATCGTCCACCTTTTCCAGTGGGGAAGAGCTGTGGAAAACAACGGGCTTCTAAACTTCTTTCCCAAACACTCATAGGAGTTCCCTTTGCTTTCTTCATTTGGAATAATTCAATAGTATTTCCAATCACTTCTTTCGAATGTAAAGGATGTATACTATAATGTTCATAAATTTCATCAGTCTTGGAGCTTTCCACTTTTTCGATTTGGCCAGTTGAAATTTCTCTATCATCTCCTAAAGATATTTCTTCTTCTTCAAGATATACATTTTTATAATAAATATTGTTTTTTATGAGATATAACGTAGCCTTTTGAACTTTGGTGACATCTACTAACTCTTGCCATATTTTCCGACTCTTTGTCGGTACACCGTTAACTAGAAGAACTACAGGTTCAGTTTCATCTCTCTCTACACCAACAGTTTCAATATTTTTCTTTAAATCTAAAGGTAAATACACAACTCTTCCTTTTAATCCTCTTAGTAAATCTGTGGGAGGCAACTTACCTGTTTTAGGCTCCATATGAACTATAGCCTGAAACGCGTGTACAGATTGAATAAGAATAGATTCATATGTATGTAAATCCACCAGTTCCGGAGGAATAGCTACCAACTCTAGCTTATTATGTACAGCTCTAGCTGGCATTTTGTTCTCTTCTAATTTGCTGTAACAATATTTACAAATACGTTGATCACTACCCAATTCAAAACAACCTTCCACCAACAAATAAGCACCAAATTCCTTCCACTTATCATTATTTTCCTTTTCACTTTTTAAATACACATCAACATTCCTAGTTTGACTTCTATAGTGAGTACGTCGACAACAAATACAAAAGTGGGGGCATATTAGCAAGGGCCTTATCGCCGCTTTAGCGGCACTTTTTGCCGCTAAAGCGGCGATTTTTTTATCGCCCTATCAGCAAGCTGTCGCTAACAGGCGTTAGCGGCAGCTTTCAGGCGATAGCGGCCCGTTTTCCCATCGCCTTGCATGCCAGCGATAAATATCGCTAATGACATGCAAGGTAGGCGTTCCCAACTAAAAGCGACTGAAAACAGTCGCTAACACAACTTCTCCCTATTAGCAACGCAGGCGAAGCGATAAAAAAATTCGCGCTAAGCGCGAATATCGCTAGAATTTAACACCTGCTAAAAACATGACTTACCTGTTTGTAGAATAGGAGGTGGATTGTCAGCCTAAGTCCACCATGGCGTTAATGCCTGAATATCGCTGGATTTCCAGCTATATTCACGCATTTCGCCGCTATCGCTGGATATTTTATCGCATTGGAGATAAACCTTGCTAATAGCATGTTATCTCCGCGATAATATCCAGCGATAGGCGGCGTTAAGAAAATGCTCGCTAAGCGCGGTTAGCGATAATTTTCGCCTGTTGTTGCTAATATGCCCCATAGTTTGGTTTTTCACAACAAATTACCTTAAACTTTGTAATTTCTTCTACAAACTTCTCAGTAGTACTATCTTCCACCTCTTCTTCACCACCTACACTTATCAAACTCTCACTTTCTCTACACTCCTCTTCAGGACCAAAGAAACGAAACTGTATATCATCACAAACTTTTTTTACATCCAATACTGAACCATGCAAAAGTGCAGTGTTTATTTCACTTAAAAATAATGCAGGACTTTTTACATAGTACAATCTTCTTACTAACTTCCGCATTGCAGAGTGATGTACTGCTAACATTCTCAAATGATGAAAAGTACTTTGACACACTTTTCTAGAAAGACAAGCCAGAGAATGAACCTGCAAGCCAGTCTTTTTTCTCACTTTACAAAGATCTAGTCCTTGCAACATCTTAATCTTTTGTTTAATACTTTTTTTACTATACTCTCGTAAGAAATTTTGTAAAATATCAATAGATTCCTGTCGTATACTACAAATACTACTACAATCCCACGTATACACTGGAACCTGTGAACGTCTCCCTTGAACTTCTTCAGCTATTACTTCTTCCACATTTCTAGCAATCATCTTTTCTTTTTCAATTGGACAACCATTTTTAACTTCAAAAGAACGACCACTGGTATCAACTGCGAGAACTAATGTATTTTGTTGAAAATAGCTTTCTTCATTAAAAAAAGGTTCTGAACTAGAAGTGTGTTTCCATTCACCCAAAAACTTTTTTATAAAAGTTAGTTCTATTAACCAATCTTTTTCTATTACTTTTCTCCTTCATAAACTGCATTGTTTTATTCAATGTCTTCATTCTCTTTATTACTAATATAAACAATCTTCTTATCTGAAAGAGACACGTTAGTGACAGATTCCTTACCTTAGAATATCCCCAGGCGTCAGGCTGGATCCGGAAAGTTTTGCGTAGCAGTACCCTTGCGTGTCGGTAGGCGGCGTCGTGCGGCTCCGCGTCCGTCGTCGGCGTCGGGATCGCCGGGATGACGTCACGGGCAGTACTTAGACGCCGCCCCTGCGCGCTGACGTCAGTTCTTCTTTTTCCGCGCCAGTAAGCGCAGATCCGGGAAGAGCAGTGCCCTAGTCATTTTTTGACAAAGTTTTTGGTGATTTTTCACTGTTTTCTCGAGTCGCTCGACTCCAAGGTGTCGGTAGGGATGCCCGGCTTCAAGCCATGCGACGCCTGTGGTCGAATGATGTCGATCACGGACCCGCATCAGGATTGTCTCTACTGCCTCGGGCGCGACCACGACCCCAAGTCGTGCCCCGACTGTCGGGCCTTGCATCCGAAGGCTTTGCGAGAGCGGTCTCGAAAGCTCCTCGAGGTCCGGCAGTCGGCTCCGCGTCGCACCAAGCCCCGGTCACGTGAGAGGTCGAGGGGCCGGTCGCGGAGTCCTCATCGGTCGTCGGGGTCCAAGTCTTCGCACTCCTCCGGTAAGTCAAAGCATAAGAAGTCTAAGAAGCGTCATCGCTCCACGACTTCGCCTCACCGGTCTCGCGACTCGGCTGAGGGTCCTGTCGGCACCGTCCCCGCCCCGCGGCTCCGGGAGTGCCTGTGGAGCAGCCCCCGCATTACCCGTCCTTCCTGGGTTCGGGGGCGACTCCGGGCGAGATACAGGAGTTCCTGTCGGCCATGGCCTGCCTCTTCGGGCCTCAAGGTCCCCCCGGTGCGCCTTCGGGCCCCGCGGGCCCTGATGGGGTTTCCCCAGCGCCGCCGGCGACTCTGGTCCCGGCGCCGCCTGTCACACCAGCCTCGGTCCCGGCCCCGGCCTCGACCCCGGCTCCGGTGCTGCCACAACCGATCGACGCCGGTTGACCTAACAACACCTCCACCGGCGCCGATGTCTCCGGTGCCGTTTCCGACGCCGCCCGGGGCTCCGGGCGGCGTCGTCCCCCGGTTCTCTCCGGATCCGGACACGGCGCCGGACCGGCGTCGCTCGACGCCGGCTCCGACGCCGATGAGACCTTGGGTCCCGCATGTCCCTCCTCCTTATTTTGAACCACAGGAGGACGAAGAGAACTGGGAGGGGTCGGATGACCCTCTCACACAGCAGTGTGAGTTCGATCAGGACTGGGCTGAGGAACTTGGGGATGCCAGTGGTCTGGACACCTCCCCTGACTCTGGCATGCTGTCTCCTCCTTCCGTGGCAACGGAGGAGTGAGCAAATTTTGCAACGGTGTTGCGTAGAGCAGCTGGGGCCTTACACCTCCAATTGCCTACAGTGGCTGTCAGGACTAACCTCCTGACGGAAGTGCTTCAGCCGGCGGCTACCTCCTCGGAGCCACTGCTGCCGTTTAATGATGCGCTTTCCGACGTTCTTTTGGGCACCTGGTCCAAGCCCGCCACAGGGGCTCCTGTGGATAGGAACGTGGCCCGACGCCATCGCCCCGCTCCGTGCGACCCCCTGTTCCTCTCCCAACACCCCACTCCTGAGAGCTTGGTTCTCCAAGCCTCTGCTTCCCAAACCGCCTTCCCTACCGCTCCTCCGGATAGGGAATCCAAACGCCTGGATCAATTTGGGAAGAAGGTCTTTTCTTCCTCCAGTGCTGGCTTGCGGTCCGTCAACACCGCTTGCCTTTTGGGCCGATATGCCCACTCTCTGTGGGACTTGGTGGCGCAGGTTCTGCCCCAGTGTCCTGAGGAGGTCCAGACACTGCTTTCCCGCGCCATTGCGGACGGAAGAGATGCGGCTAAATACACCATCAGATGTGGCCTTGATACCGCCGACTCGCTAGGCAGATCGCTTGCGACGACAGTGGTGCTGCGCCGTCACGCCTGGCTGAGAACCACTGGTTTCTCGGGTGATGTCCAAAACACCCTTATGGACATGCCTTTTGATGGGGTCGGTCTTTTTGGAAACAAAGCAGACCATGCGCTGGAGCACTTTAAGGACTCGAGGGCTACGGCCAAGTCCCTGGGCCTTTCTGCTGTACGCCCTCCGCTACCGTCTGCTTTTCGCCCCTTTCGTGGCCACGGAAGGGGCGCCCAGTCACGTCCACTGCCCAGCCACCGGCCCGCGCAGCAAGCGTCTTTGCGTGGCTGAGGACGTGGCTCCCGCCGTGGCGGGTCAGGCAACCAGCGTGCGGGTCAGGCCACCAACCCCGCCCCGTCCGCGGCCTCCAAGCCCTCCTAGTCCTTCCTTTCAGGTGCACAGCACGCCAGTAGGGGGCAGGGTCCGCCATCACCTTCACCACTGGCGTGCCATCACCTTGGACAAGTGGGTCTTGGACATTGTCCGAAGGGGCTACTCCCTCCCCTTCGAGACCATCCCCCCAGCCATGCCACCTCAATTCCACCGCATGTCAGGGGATCACTTGGTGCTTCTTCAGAAGGAAGTTGCGGCCCTCTTGGCCAAGAGGGCCATCGAGCGCGTTCCGACCCCAGAAGTAGGACGTGGTTGCTACTCCCACTATTTTCTGGTGCCCAAAAAGGAGAAGGAGGACATGCGTCCTATCTTGGACCTCCGGAACGTCAATCGCTTCCTCCGGAAGGAGAAGTTCAAGATGCTCACCTTAGCTCAGGTCTTGACTGCCCTCAACCCTGGAGACTGGATGGTAGCGTTGGACTTGCAGGACGCTTATTTCCACATCCTCGTCCTGCCGGCCCACCGGCGTTACCTGCGGTTCATGGTGGGCCTCGAGCATTTTCAATTCACTGTGCTCCCCTTTGGCCTCACAAGTGCCCCTCGGGTGTTCACGAAAGTGATGGCGGTGGTCGCAGCTCATCTGCGCCGGGCAGGGGTTCCAGTCTTCCCCTACCTCGACGACTGGCGGCTGAAGGCGGGCTCGTCCCAGGCAGTCGTCTCCCACCTCCAGACTACGGCCGAACTCCTGCACTCGCTGGGGTTCTCCATCAATGTGCCGAAGTCGCACCTGATTCCTTCTCCACAGCTCCTTTTCATCGGAGCAGTTCTGGACACGACGCAGTTTCGGGCCTATCCTCCCGAACGGCGAGTCCGGGATATTCAGGCTATGATTCTGATCTTTCAGCCTCTATCCTGGGTTTCGGTACGGATGACCCTGAGGCTGCTGGGCCTCATGGCCTCCTGCATCCTGCTGGTCGATCATGCCAGATGTCATATGCGGGCTCTGCAGTGGGACCTGAAGTTCCAGTGGGCGCAGCACCAGGGCAACCTGTCCGATCACGTCCAGATCTCGGAGGGGACTGCAAAACAGTTGCAGTGGTGGCTCTCGAACCGGCAATGGGTCAGGGGCAGATCCCTCTCCCTTCCCCAGCCAGAGCACACAGTCGTGACGGACGCGTCCCTTCTGGGATGGGGCGGTCACATGGGAGAGGCGGAGATCAGAGGCCTCTGGTCTCCGGCGGAGTCCCGGCTCCATATCAACCTTCTGGAGCTCCGGGCGATCCGACTTGCACTCAAGGCATTCCTTCCCTCTGTCAAGGGGAAGGTAGTGCAGGTGTTCGCAGACAACACCACTGCCATGTGGTACTGCAACAAACAGGGCGGGGTGGGGTCGTGGACCCTATGTCAGGAGGCTCTGCGCCTCTGGACATGTCTGGAACATCAGGGCATTTTCCTGATGGTTCAACACCTGGCAGGTTCCCTGAACGCCAGGGCGTACGAACTCAGCCGCAGGTGCATGATGGATCACGAATGGCGTCTTCACTCGGAGGTGGCGTAAGGTCTCTTTCAGCAGTGGGGAGAGCCTTGGTTAGATCTGTTCGCCACCGAAGAGAACGCGCAATGTCAGCAGTTCTGCGCGTTGGAATTTCCAAGGCAGCACTCGCTCGGCGATGCTTTTCGTCGCGAGTGGAGTTGCGGTCTGTTGTACGCCTTTCCGCCTATACCACTTCTACCCAGAGTGTTGAAGAAGATTCGGCGCGACCGGGCCCAAGTTATCCTTGTGGCTCCGGACTGGGCTCGAAGAGTTTGGTATCCGAGCTACTCAGTATGAGCGTCGATCCCCCGATCCGTCTGCCTCTTCGGGAGGATCTTCTGTCGCAGCAGCAGGGGACGGTCCTCCACCCGAACCTGTCCAGTCTACACCTGCTTGCGTGGAGATTGAGCGGCGGCAGTTGATTCCTTTCGACTTGCCTCCCGAAGTTTGTGATGTGATTCTGGCAGCCAGGCGTCCCTCCACTAAGGTGGTATACGCCTGCAGGTGGAACAAGTTTGTGGCATGGTGCACAGCAAAGGCTGTGAATCCCCTCTCTGCCCCTCTTTCTGAGGTTCTTTTGTTCCTTCTTTCTCTGGCCCAACAGGGTTCTGCCCTGGGTACCATCAAGGGCTATCTTTGTGCAATCTCGGCCTTTCTCAGGCTTCCTGATCAGCCCTCTCTTTTTAAGTCCCCTGTTGTTAACAGGTTTCTTAAAGGCATTACACACCTCTTTCCTCCTGTTCCGTTTATAATGCCTCAGTGGGACTTAAACTTGGTTCTTACTTTTTTAATGTGCGCTCCCTTTGAGCCTCTGCATAACTGTCCTCTTCGTCTTCTTACTCTGAAGACAGCCTTTCTGGTGGCCATCACCTCCGCTCGGCGGGTGAGTGAGCTCCAGGCTCTTTCATGCAAACCCCCCTTTCTGTCTGTCCATCCAGACAAGGTTGTTCTTAGGACGCGTCCGTCCTTCTTGCCAAAGGTGGTTACTGCCTTCCACATTGGGCAGACCATCACTTTGCCCACCTTCTTTCCGCCTCCGCATCCTTCCAGAGAGGAAGAGAGGCTCCACCGTCTGGACCCAAAACGTGCGCTTGCCTTTTACATCAACCGCACACAACAGTTCCGGGTGGATGACCAGCTCTTTGTTGGCTACGTGGGCGCCAAAAAAGGTCGGGCGGTACACAAAAGGACCATCTCCCGCTGGGTCATCTTGTGTATCAAAGCCTGCTATTCTTTGGCTAAGAAGGAGCCTCCTGTTGGGCTGCATGCCCATTCCACCAGGGCAACGGCTGCTACCACGGCCTTAGGCCGCGGTGTTCCGATGCAGGATATATGTCAGGCAGCTACGTGGGCCTCGCTGCACACGTTTACCAAGCATTACTGCCTTGACAGCCAGGTCCGGAGGGACGGCTTCTTTGGCCGTTCTGTCCTCCGGGACTTCCTTGTCTGAATCTGTTCGCAGACCCACCACCGGGGTTGGTATTGCTGGGGTATCTATTCTAAGGTAAGGAATCTGTCACTAACGTGTCTCTTTCAGATGCACAAGTTACTAACTTGTGTAAAGATATATCTGTAAGAGACAGAAGTTAGTGACAGATTCCTTACCGCCCCACCCATCCTCCCCGTTCTGCGAACTGATTTCTAGGGTTAAGGACATCCCTTTCAGGGCCCTAGACTTTTTTCAGACACCTATGTCAGCTTCTTGCATGGCTCTGCGTTCCTGGCGCGGAAAGTCATGTACAGAACTGAGGTCAGCGCGCAGGGGTGGCGTCTAAGTACTGCCCGCGACGTCATCCCGGCGATCCCGACGACGGACGCGGAGCCGCACGACGCCGCCTACCGACGCGCAAGGGTACTGCTACGCAAAACTTTCCGGATCCAGCCTGACGCCTGGGGATATTCTAAGGTAAGGAATCTGTCACTAACTACTGTCTCTTACAGATATATCGTTACACAAGTTATTAACTTCTGCTTCAATTCAAAAGTCTTTTCGACTACACCTTCAATCTGTTGTTTTTTCTTGTAAAATGCAGATCTTTTATACTTCTTTGAATCTTTCAATAAATGTTGTAGTACTCTACTTTTATACATTTGTTTCCTAATATCCTTATATTGCTTCATCCTTCTTTCAACATACATTGTTTTCCCATAACCTGATTTTCCATTAATTTGTCCTTTTTTCATTTGATTCTCCTTGGTTCTACAACTTTTCTTTCTGTTTTCCCCATTTTCAAAAATTTTCCAGTCCTTAAAAGTGTTTTAACAAATTCTTTAGTTCTCTTACCAGAAGACTTGTTCTTCAATGTCACATGTTGTACTTCATCTAATTTCTGCTTTTCTTTCTCCTTTAAATAGTTCTGTTTTCTTTGTTGTACTTTCTTTAGATCTTTTCTTGTCATACTGAATATTTCTCAATAATTTTGGAGAATTTCTGAAAAAAAGAAAAGTTTATTATCTTTCAAAAAAATATTTAATTTTATTAAAATAATTATATGCAGATATAGTCATCTATAAGTAAAGAAATACATTGAGTAGTGCTTAGGTGAATAGATAAATGGAACAGTAGAACATAGATGATTCAACAACTGCAAGGATAGCACATAACTAGTACCTGAGTGATTGCATGACTGAAGGAGTAATATCTGGAGGATTAATGGAGTACATAGCAAATCAGTGAGTGATTTTATAACTGAATAATTACTGCTTGGGTGATTGCAGGACTTCTAAGGGAATACCTGAGTGATTGAACGAGTGCAACTGTAGTGCCTGGGTGATTTTAGAAGTGCATGAGTACTGACTGAGTGACTACATAAGTACAAGGGTAATACATAAATAATAGAAGGAGTGCAAGGATAGTACCTGAGAGATTCTATAACTTTATAGATAGTAGCTAGTTCATTGACAGAGTGCATGAGTAATACCTGGGTGATTGCATGAGTACATACATAGTGCCTGGATGATTTTATGAGCGCAAGGGTAATAACCTAGGTGATTGCATCAGTACATATGTACTGCCTGGATCATTGGAAGACTGAACGGGTACTACTTCGATGTTTTTATAACTGCATCAGTGTTGGGCCTAGCCAAATACAAAGCAGCAAACTAATACATGCCTCAACCATAAGTCTCTCCATATTATTAAAAGCTTACATAGATATGTCTCTACCTTTTGAAATCATCATCAAATCTAAAAGAAATATGTATACAATATTTCTGAAATATAAAACGAACCAAAAGAGGTGCACAAATAAACAAAGGAACTGCAGAAAGAAGAAACAAAGGTGCAGAAAGACGCAACAGGGATGCAGAAAAAGGGAGGAGGAGTGGAGAAACATGTAGAAGGGGTGCAGAAAGAAGCAACAGATGCAGAAACACACAAACAAAGTCCTGAAAGAAAGAACAGAGGTGCAGAGTCCATGTGTACTACTTACGTAATGCCTGGGTGATTGCATAACTCCATGAGTAGTGCTTGGATGATTGTATGAGTGCAAGGGTAGTCACTAGGTAATTGCATGAGAAGAAGAAAAGTGACTAGCTAATTGCATGAGTGCAGATATAGACATTGAGAGCATGGATAAGTGTATAAATAGCAACTGAAGGCATAGATGAGTCATTACATATTACCTATGTGAATACATGAGTGCAACAGTAGAGCCTGCATGATTCTATGACTGCAATAGTAGTGTGTGGGTTATTACATGAGTGCATAGATACACCCTGCATGATTACATGACTGCAGGGGTAGTACATAACTAGTGCCTGGGTGATTGCATGACTACAGGGGTAATATCTGGTGGATTACTGGAGTACATAGCAAGTGAGTGGGTGATTTTATAAGTTCATGAGTACTGCCTGGGTGATTACTGAACTACTAAGATACTGCTTGAGTCATTACAGGAGTGCACAGGTAGTGACTGGGTGATTTTAAAAGTACATGAGTACTGGTTGAGTGATTACATAGGTACAAGAGTTATGCCTGCGTGATTGAAAGAGTGGAAAGATAGTGGCTGGCTGATTGAAGCACTGTATACCTAGTGCATTGGTGATTGCATGAGTACAGGGTTAACGTCTGGGAAATTAAAGGAGTACATAGGTAACACCTGGGTGATTGCATGACTACAGGAGTAATATCTGGGGAATAACATGACTACATAGGAAGTGAGTGGGTGATTTTATAAGTGCATGAGTACTTCTTGGCTGATTACAGGACTACTGAGGTACTGCCTGAGTGAATAGAAGAGTGCAAAGGTAGTGCCTGGGTGATTTCATAACACCATGACTCCTGCCTGAGTGATTACATGAGTACAAGGGTAGTGCCTCCGTGATTGAAGGACTGCAACGATAGTGCCTGGGTGATTATATAAGTGCATAAGCAGTGGCTACATGTTTGAAAGACTGCATGGGTAATACCTTGCTGATTGCATGAGTGCCTAGATGATTGCATCAGTGCAGCAGTAATGCCTGAAGGATTACAGCACTGCATATGTACTGCCTGCATCATTGGAAGACTGCATGGCGAGTACTTGGGTGTTTTTATAACTGCATCAGTTTTGGGCCTAGCCAAATATAAAGCAGCAGACTATTACATGACTCAACTATAAGTCTCTCCATATTGTTACAAGCACACATACATATGACTCTACCTTTTCAAATCATCATCATAGCAAAAGAAATATGTATACAATATTTCTGTAATATAGTGAAACCTAAAAACTGAGACATGTAATAGATCTGCTTGAGTGATTGCATAACTCCATGGGTAGTGCTTGGGTGATTAAATGAGTGCAAGGGTAGTCACTGGATAATTGCAGGAGAAGATGAAAAGTGACTGGCTAATTGCATGAGTTCAGATATAGACGTTGAGAACACGGATAAGTGTATAAATAGCAACTGAAGGCATAGATGAGTCTTTACGTATTGCCTATGTGAATGGGTGAGTGCAACAGTAGAGCCTGCGTGATTCTATGACTGCAAGAGTAGTGTGTGGGTTATTGCATGAGTGCATAAATACACACTGCATCATTACATGACTGCAGAGGTAGTACATAACTAGTGCCTGGGTGATTGTATGACTACAGGTGTAATATCTGGAGGATTACTGGAATACATAGGAAATGAATGGGTGATTTCATAAGTTCATGAGTACTACCTGGGTGACTACAGAAGTACTAAGATACTGCCTGAGTGATTACAGGAGTGCAAAGGTATTGACTGGGTGATTTTAAAAGTGCATGAGTACAAGCTGAGTGATTACATAACTACAAGAGTAGTGCCTGCGTGATTGAAAGAGTGGAAAGATAGTGCCTGACTGATTGAAGTACTGTATACCTAATGCATTCATGATTGCATGTCTACATGGGTAACGTCTGGGGGATTAAACGAGTACATAGGTAACACCTGGGTGATTGCATGACTATAGGGGTAATATCTGGGGATTTACATGACTACATAGGAAGTGAGTGGCTGATTTTATAAGTGCATGGCTACTTCTTGGCTGATTACAGGACTACTGAGGTACTGCCTGAGTGAATAAAGGAGTACATAGGTAGTGCCTGGGTGATTTTATAACAGCATGACTACTAGCTGAGTGATTACATGAGTACAAGGGTAGTGCCTCCGTGATTGAAGGACTGCATCGGTAGTCCCTGGGTGATTATATAAGTGCATGAGTAGTGCCTACATGATCGAAAGAGGGCATGGGTAATACCTTGGTGATTGCATGAGTGCATAGATAGTGCCTAGATGATTGCATCAGTGCAGCAGTAATGGCTGAGTGATTTACAACACTGCATATGTACTGCCTGCATCATTGGAAGACTGCAATGCAAGTACTTGGGTGTTTTTAAAACTGCATGAGAGTTCGGCCTAGCCAAATATAAAGCAGCAGGCTATTACATGACTCAACTAAAAGTCTCTCCATATTGTTACAAGCACACATACATATGTCTCTCCATTATCAATTCATCATGATATCTAAAACAAACATGTATACAATATTTCTGGAATATAGTGAAACCTAAAAAGCAAAGACATGTAATAGATCTGCTTGAGTGATTGCATAACTCCATGGGTAGTGTTTGGGTGATTGTATGAGTGCAAAGGTAGTCACTGGGTAATTGCAGTAGAAGATGAAAAGTGACTGGCTAATTGCATGAGTGCAGACATAGACGTTGAGTGCACGGATAAGTGTATAAATACCACCTAAAGGCATAGATGAGTCATTAAGTAGTGCCTAGGTGAATAGTTGAGTGCAACAGTATGGCCTGCATGATTCTATGACTGCAAGAGTAGTGTGTGGGTTATTACATGAGTGCATAGATACACCCTGCATGATTCCATAACTGCAGGGGTAGTATATAACTAGTGCCTAGGTCATGGCATGACTACAGGGGTAATATCTAGTGGATTACTGGAGTACATAGCAAGTGAGTGGGGGATTTTATAAGTTCATGAGTACCGCCTGAGTGATTACTGAACTACTAAGATACTGCCTGAGTGATTACAGGAGTGCAAAGGTAGTGACTGGGTGATTTTAAAAGTGCATGAGTACTGGCTGAGTGATTACATAAGTACAAGAAAAGTGCGTGCGTGATTGAAAGAGTGCAAGGATAGTGTCTGGGTGGTTGAAGCAGTGTATAGCTAATGCATTGGTGACTGCATGAGTACAGGGGTACCGTCTGGGGGATTAAAGGAGTACATAGGTAACACCTCGGTGATTGCATGACTACAGGGGTAATATCTGGGAATTTACATGACTACATAGGAAGTGACTGGGTGATTTTATAAGTGCATGGGTACTTTTTGGGTGATTGCAGGACTACTGAGGTAGAGCCTGAGTAAATAAAGGACTGCAAAAGTAGTGCCTGGGTGATTTTATAACAGCATGGCTACTAGCTGAGTGATTACATGAGTACAAGGGTAGAGCCTCCGTGATTGAAGGACTGCAACAGTACTCCGTGGGTGATTATATAAGTGCATGAGTAGTGCCTACATGATCGAAAGAGTGCATGGGTAATACCTTGGTGATTGCATGAGTGCATAGATAGTGCCTAGATGATTGCATCAGTGCAGCAGTAATGCCTGAATGATTACAGCACTGCATATGTAGTGCCTGCATCATTGGAAGACTCCATGGGGCAGGTCCTCTCCCGTCAAGTCTAGTTGATCCAGTTCGTGTTTTCGATTCGCCGAGGCCCGTGTGCGAGGAGACAAGCAGAGCGGAGCGGTTGTGAACGGCTGTGAACGCCGCTGAAAGACGCCGCCGCAGCTGCTGTGAAAGATCGCCGAGAGACCGCTGAAAAGCTGCCTAGTTGTGGATTGGGGGTGGACTGACCCCCCGCTCTCGTTTTTTGTTGAGGTTGGTGGCGGCGGCACAAACAACGGGCACGGGTGAGGTCTCAGCGGCTCCGTGGATCCTGAGGAGAGCTACAACAGAGGTGAACAGGGAGCAGAGAGCGCGGCCGTCACTATTGGCGGCCGCTGAGTGTAGTGCCCAGCAAGACTGCGGAAAGCGGCCTAACTAGGTTGGGTGCAGCTTGCAGCCTGCCAGTGTGCCCTGCTCTCTGTCTCCAACCCTCTACTCCCCTCTCACTCCCCGTAGCCCCGTTGCCTGGTGCTTGGTGCCTATAAGCATCCACTCGGCCTCACCTAAAGTGTACTGTTTTGTACTGCCCTATATTGTCCAGCATAGTCCAAGCACTGCCTGCATTGTTCTGCACCTACATCTGAACCCGGCCTACTGAAGCACCAGTGCCATCGCCACCCATAGCTACCTACAGCTTCCCATCGCTACCCACTGCTACCCACTGAAAAGATCCTGTTTGACAGCCCCTCTCTACTGCTACGTGACCAGATATTGAAGCACATTGAAGCACACTTTAACAGACAAACATATAAGAACTAGCTTCTGACTCAGCCCGTAGACACCGACCCCCCTCTCAACTCCCAGACTTAGCTTCTGGCTTCCTGCAACCAGCGCAACCAGCTCTGCGAGGGGAGGAGAAGAAAAGGCAAAAGAAAAAGAGAAGGAAAAGGGGGGCACAATGAGATCTGGGAGGTCAAGGGACCCACCGGCACCTTTGAATCCTACTAAAAGAGTCAGGAGAGCAAACAAAGCTAAAGAGAAACTCAGTAAGGACCCCAAGAAGACCAGCGAAAACGATCTGAAGAAAGTGGAGATGGAGATGGAAGAGGAAGGAGAGGAAGGAGGAGGTGAAGCGCAGTTGATCTCCTTGACCCCCCTACCCCTAGGCCTCTCAAGCCCAAAACCTTTATTAAACCTCAAAGGGAGAGGGGAAGCAAGCGGCATAGCAGGCACAGCTGCGAGCGCAGCCACATCGAGCAAAGCAAGTCACCAACCGAAAATTTACACAAAGTTTTCATTCATCAAGGACGCCGGCTCAGTTCTATGCTTGAACAGCCGGAATGCAAATAACCTGCCTACTCCGCTGCAGCCCAGAACCTACTCACTGGAACAAAATTTACAGCCAGAGCCAATGAAAGAGCTGACGAGAGGGCTGAAAAGAGAGCTTGCCGCAGAGGAGACAGAGGACGAAGATGACGAAGCTAGCAACGGGAGGGATGGCGCCGATGGCCCCGACATCGCATCGATAGAAGAGTGCAGAGAGCACAACAGCAGGGTAACTTCTAGGACTTCTACGAATACTAGAGCGCGGGACTCGGATTTGGTCCTGGACCTGGACCCGTTGTCAAAGACAAAGTCAAGGGCAAACAAGAGTGAACACCAAGACCTCATCCAGAGCGCTCCGAGTGCCCTGAACACCGGAACTATAATAAACTGGAGCATGAAGAGTATCCCAAAATCAACATCCACGGGAGTGGAAGTTCCCTTAGAAGATAGACAAGACTCAGCTAGAAATACAGAGGAAAATACAGAGAGGCAAAAGGTACCCGAGGCTCCTGGCGTATCCGTCGCACTTGAGGCACCAGCATCAGTATCTAGCACATCAAGTAATCTTTACACGTGGAACACGGGCCCCAAATCAATGGCAGGACAGGGGGCCCCCTGATTACAACAGGATCTCGCGTGCGAGAAAAACACATTCTCAACACAAGATCGTAGGCAGGAGCGACCAGAGCTCAACAAGGGAACGAGTAAGCCTACGGATCAGGGAGACAAAACAAAGTGGCAGTCTCCATATACTTCTACCGCAACGCACACCTCTGCACAGGACTGGCCCGAACTCTGTGCAAATGCCCAACAATCTGTGCATTCTGGGCTAACCTCAGATCCTTCTCAAAGCCTCCCACCAGTCCTGGCCAACTCAGCCTCTAAACCATCGAAGGCCATGGACCCAGAATCCTCATATCTCACACAAGAGGAGTGGGAAGAATTGGTTGCTTCTTACACAGTAACCTCTCACGAGGTCCCCCAAGAGGTGCTAACAGGCCCGAACAACAATGTCTCACACCCTATCCCCGGTAATACAACACCGCAAGCCAAAGAAGACATTTGGGTATCTCTCCTGCACACAATGCAAATGTCCGTCAATGCCATCCAATATCAATCGGACAAGATGGACCTCCAGCTGTCAGTTCTAAATTCGCTCTCAATCTTTGTCGCCAACATTGACGACAAACTAGCCGAGCTGAACAGCCTGGTCAAAAGGGCACAAGAAGAGATAAAATTTATACAATCGAATTGCACCTGTATAACAATCGTGGATAAGTTGGCCACACTCCCAGCAGCAATGGACAATCTTCTCTCAGACATCAGGGAGGCCGTTAAAAACAGTCCATCTGCCGGTCTACCCGTGAGGAAAAACAAAGCATGGCAGATAAACAACGAGGGAACCCTGACATCAACCGAGGGGCCCTCAGTCCAAGTACCAGAAGCACAGTGGACAAGGGAATTCGAGCATATAACATTGCCAGGATCAAACGGTCATCCGAGGGATGGAAAATGCCAAACGCCACCAAATAGCAATACTACAGCGACACGGGAACCCCTGCAAAAGGATGAACTGCCGGAACATCGTCGCTCCGTAAAGCAGGGGAGAAAGCAGAGAAGGAAGGGCCGCAAGCAAAAGCTAAACATCTTCGTAGAACCTAAGGGCAAGAACAACAAAGCTAGGAATTTGTCACCGGAACCAACATATGACAAGTCAGCCCAAATGGGCTGTGAAACTGATACGGATCAGGACTCGAGATCCACCTCGAATCAGGAACAGTGGCATAGGATCCAAAGGAAATCCAATCGAAAAAGAAAAACTTCAACCAGGGTTATTCCGAAAAATGAAGCAGGACTCGCCCAGACGAGCGATGAAATAGCCATAACACCTAATGCCAGCGAAGGCTGGAATAAGATTGAGAGACTAAATATCAAATTGAGCACCACCAGAAATAAAAAACCTCCCCCCAGTCCAGAAAATGTAATAGAAACAGGCCATTCCCCAGGGGCCTCAACAATGGCAAGTACCGCAAGTCAGGAGTTAATGGGAGATGACGAACCGAGGGCCCAGGATCAAAGAACGACAGCAGAGGAACCCACTAGGCTAGAGAACATCTCAATAACCTCACAGAACAGCCCAAACATCAAAAAGGGACATCTAGGCAACCCCATAATCACTCTTATTCCGGAATACACATCTAGGGGTGCTTTCGATATCCTAAATAGGGGTAACATGCTACGCCTGCTGAACTCCATCAACAGCTTAAAAAATATATCTACTAACGATCTGGAGTCAGTGGAATTCATAGCCTCACCGGAACATCCAGGGGTAGAAGCCACAAAAACAGTATGGGCCACAACGGAACTAGCTGAGAGAGTGCTCAAAGAACAAGCGAAGCTTAATAGCTGGGGCATAAAGCTCCGACCATTTGCAAAACCTAGATATCCAGACCCTCTGGCATTCGATTGTCAACAACGGAATGTATATAATCGGGACAACCCGGACTCTCAATCACTTTCCGTACTGCGAGGGGCTCGCAGCAATACCCCCGACAACTTGGATCTAAAAGAGCAAGGCATTAGAATGCAATACGTCATGAAAGAGGCGACCCATCTAGATTGGAGCTGGCTGTCCAGGACCATAAACAACAAATCGGAAAAACATTGACAAAGCAGGTCCGATACTGGGAAATCCTCCAACACTTTTAAATTGTGTTCCTGGAATATTAATGGCCTAGGAGATAAGCTCACGGATAGGGAACTAAACCTTTACATGCAAAGATTCGACCTTATTGCATTGCAAGAAACATGGACTGACTCACCACCAGCACTTCCAGGCTACACCCTGAATTTCATCTCTCCTACACAGAGCGCAATATTTGGTCATAAAAAGGAGGCCTCGCTATATATAGCTCAATAAGAAGTATATTTGCTGCAGTGCCACTGGCACACAAACTAGACCCACCTAACGCAATGCAAGCACTACGAATCTCTATACGGGAACGGGTTAAAAAAGAAGAGATAATTCTGATAAATCTTTACTTACACCCCCGAGGAAAGAGGCAAGGAGCCCAACAGCTGAAAGAAGAGCTCACAAAACTGCTAACCATAGAGAAGACAAACAGTCTGATCATTAGTGGCGACTTTAATTTGAACATGCTCAATAACACTATCACAGAAATCACCACAGATGAGGACCCATTCGCATGGGAATCAAGCCCTCAAGATAACTCGTCCGGAGGCAGAAGCACAAAAACAGCACAGCGACTTCTAGTGACACTAGAAGAACTGGGCCTCCAAGCACTTAACGGAAGACTCCCAGGGGACTGCCCCCAAGCGGCAACGTTCCATAATAGAACGACCAGTTCCACAATTGATTTCACCTTCCTCTCCAGTAACCTGTTTCAATCGGCAAGAGATTTTCATATCGGCTCATTAGATTTCAGTGATCACTTACCTCAGGAAGTCACAATAGAGGCCTTCACAATTTTAAACCCTGAATGTGCCAAGGGGCACAACTCTGTTTACGCCGCGAACGATAGGCGGATAAAATGCAGAACAGATGACCCTCAGCGTCTTCTGCTCCACGCTAAGCAAGCACTCAGCGAAGCGCATAATGTAACAATAGACCTAATCGAGAGCTGGGAGAAGTTTGTAGAAACACTACGTAACAATATGGGAACAAAACAGGGGAATAACTGGTTTGAAGGAGCTGGTAAATCCGAGAAGCACATGAGGTTCTACAACTTCAGAAACAATACTCATCTAAAAAATCTAAAGACTCTCATTAGACAAGCACTACGAAGTCTGAGGGCAGACCCTGCCGTCAAAGAAGAGTTGAGGCGGCTAAACGCGACCGCAGGAGGCTGATCTGGCGACTTAAGCGAGAAGCAGATGAGTCTCTCTGGGCCAAACTCTTACAAGATGCCAAAACCAACAACAGCGCTCAATTTTGGCAAAAGATCAACAATCTGATCAAGGAGCGGAGTCAAGGCATTAACTCTTATGTCACAGAAGATGACTGGACAATCTTTCTTAGTACGCATTTGAATGAAACCGACACAAACAGTCAAAGAATACCTAATCCCGCAAAGGAAACTGAGGGGCGATTAATGCTGTGTTGCAAACACTACGACCCTCAGCAGCCAGATCAGGCAATCGCAATTACGAATGCACTGATTAGCAACAGAATCTCAAAGGGAAGACGCGAGGGGGCGCCTGGACCAAATGGGATTCCCCCCATACTGTTCAAGCAAGAGCCGGAATATTGGGCCGCCACACTCAAACCAATGTTCGAAAAAATCCTACAGACATTAATAATTCCATCATCATGGAGGGGAGCCATCATCTCACCTATCTTCAAAAAGGGAAACCGAAACGACCCAAAAAATTATCGGCTAGTGGCCTTGCTTGACAATGAGGCCAAATACTTTGCGGGCCTCTTACTAGAGGAACTGACATCGTGGGCAGCTGAGGTTTCGGCAATTCCATACAACCAAACAGGCTTCTGCAAAGGTATGGGGACTACCAGCAACATATTAGCGCTTTCTCTATTAATTGATGCTGCCCTCGAAGCGAAGCAACCCCTATATCTGTGCTATATTGACTACAGTGCTGCATTCGACCATGTCAACAGAAATCTTCTGTGGGAAAAATTAAAAAAGCTGAATATCCCCCCGTTGCTCTTAAAACAACTAATTCTTCTGCACAGCGAGAAATGGGTGCAAGTCAAATTAGGCTCTGGTGAATACCTTACAAGGAAGATCTCAACAAGCACAGGGGTAAAACAGGGCTGCGTACTCGCTCCAATACTTTTTAATCTTTTCATGGGAGAGCTATCAACGCTGCTAAATGAAAGCAACTCGCATGCACCAAAGTTAGGGGGCTCCCAGCTGTCGCACCTCTTTTACGCAGACGACCTGTTACTTATCAGCCGGACCCCTGTAGGCCTACAGCGGCTACTGGACATTACGTCAAGATATTCTGCAGCTAATAGACTTAGCATCAACCAAGAAAAATCTAAAGTTATGTGCGTTAATCTCCCCAAAAAGAAAACAATACGGAACTGGCTCTTGGCATCAAGGAAGCTGGAAACGGTCTGTGAATATAGATATTTGGGGGTCATCATAGATTGCAAGGGCAACTTCAAGCCGCAATGTGACGCCATAAAAAGGAAAGGATTAATGGTTGCGGTGGCACTTAGAAACCTAAAAAACGTGGTCTCTGGGCCAAGCCTATTACCCCTCATAAAGGTGATCCAGGCAAAATTAATCCCGGCCATCACTTACGGCAGCGAAGCAATGAGGGGGAGGGATGCTGCTTCAGTAGATGGAACGGTAGCAAAGGCGCTACGCATGATCTTTGGCCTTCCGAGGTACACATCGCCCGCTCAGATGAGACTAGAATTTGGGCTACCAAAAGAAGAGCTGGCACGTAAAGGATCCTACATAAAAAGCTGGCACAAAGTAAGCAGGGGAGATCCGAAAACATTAAATGCTCTCCTGTGGAATGAACTTCAAGATAAAGAAACTTGCCCGGCAAGGCGGTACCTGGAGGCCGCTATCGATCAACTTGGCTTACGGCAATTATGGGAACTCTCAGGCTCGCCAGCTGGCTTCAAAAAGGTGGTCAGTAAGACAGTCCGAAAAGAATCATTGCTGCAGGACAAAGCCGCCTTGATAGAGCGTGCTCACGGCTGGCTTACAGTTCAATCGTACATCAAGCCCTTGCCCCAAGCTTATCTACAGATAGGCTTCTCCAAAAAAACAAAAGAGAAGTTCCTGAAATTTCGCCTAGGGTTACTGCCGTCCGCGGCTCACCTACCACCGTGGTTACGCCCCCAGTTACCAACAAAATGCCGACTTTGCGGGAACGGTAAAGAGAACACCGTACATCTCATCGCCATCTGCAGCAAACTTACTCAAGAACGTCGCTCCCTCTTGAGGCCACTTTTTAACAACCGCAATATACGGACCTGCAGACAAGCGGTGCTGGCTTGCTTCAAAGGTGACGACATCCAACTGAGCTGCCGAATGGTGAAACTCCTTGAAACGGCGGAAACCCGCTTCAAAAGCATGAAGGATAGCCAAAAACCTAGCAGCACCGCGAAGGACGAGAGGATCAATCCACTCTAACTCTCAAAGAGTAAGCACCAGTTGGCACTGGCAAAGAAACAGGTGGCATTATGTCGGCATGAGGCGCGTCCAAATACCCCTAAGCGACCACAAACCAACTCTAGGAGAGAGTGGCCCCGGCAGGGAAACTGACGGGCACCAACGTTTACTGCTTCAACCATCAGGAACGACAACAGTAGCACTGAGAGAGAGGAACATACGAGCAGCCCACCTAGGATGCAAGCGGGCATGGACCCCACAGATGGACCATCCAGTCTTCACAAAACCATCTGTTGGGAACGCCCAGGAACACTGCACCGCTTTTAATCGCACCCCCTTGAGTATCGAGATTCAAAGAGTGCTTGCACCAAGGTCTAGCCTGCTCCTGACATTTGGTGAGGACGAATAACATGCTGCATCTTTTGGTCCAATCCAAGCAGAAGGGCCATAAATTAGGCCTCTGAACTTTATCCAAACCTCATGTTGCCACCCGCCAAGTCTCGATTTTCACTAGGTGGAGGACAGTGCAGAAAAGCAAACAGCTACTTTGAACTATACTGATTAACTATGACCACATTACAGGGATATCCTGAACTGTCAACATGACTAATCTCCTTTTCTTTTTTAATGGAAATGTGTTTTTACTGAAGTGGCACTTTCTAAAATGTTTTTACTGCACCAGCACTTTACTACATTACCACTCAGCTGGCAACAAGTATCAACTTACTGCATTGCAAAATAGGCTGTCTAACTGAATTTATACTTTATTTTAACCTTGATGCTGCTGTCTTATTATGCTTTTTACTGATGGATTTATTGTCTTAATATGTATGAATTTGACTTTTGTTTTATTAATTGAATTTTGGCTTACATTGTAAGGGTTTTAAATAACCATGTACAATAAAGCATTACTTACTTTACTTACTTACCATGGCAAATACTTGGGTGTTTTTATAACTGCCTCAGTTTTGGGCCTAGCCAAATATAAAGCAGCAGACTATTACATGACTCAACTATAAATCTCTCCATATCGTTACAAGCACACATACATATGACTCTACCTTTTCAAATCATCATCATAGTAAAAGAAATATGTATACAATATTTCTGTAATATAGTGAAACCTAAAAACTGAGACATGTAATAGATCTGCTTGAGTGATTGCATAACTCCATGGGCAGTGCTTGGGTGATTAAATGAGTGCAAGGGTAGTCACTAGATAATTGCAGGAGAAGATGAAAAGTGACTGGCTAATTGCATAAGTGCAGATATAGACGTTGAGAGCACGGACAAGTGTATAAATACCACCCGAAGGTATAGATGAGTCATTACGTATTGCCTATGTGAATAGATGAGTGCAACAGTAGAGCCTGCGTGATTCTATGACTGCAAGAATAGTGTGTGGGTTATTACATGAGTGCATACATACACCCTGCATCATTACATGACTGCAGAGGTAGTACATAACTAGTGCCGGGGTGATTGTATGACTACAGGGATAATATCTAGAGGATTACTGGAATAGATAGGAAAGGAATGGGTGATTTTATAAGTTCATGAGTACTACCTGGGTGATTACAGAAGTACTAAGATACTGCCTGAGTGATTACAGGAGTGCAAAGGTAGTGACTGGGTGATTTTAAAAGTGCATGAGTACAAGCTGAGTGATTACATAAGTACAAGAGTAGTGCCTGCGTGATTGAAAAAGTGGAAAGATCGTGCCTGACTGATTGAAGTACTGTATACCTAATGCATTCATGATTGCATGAGTACAGGGGTAAGGTCTGGGGGATTAAAGAAGTACATAGGTTACTCCTGGGTGATTGCATGACTACAAGGGTAATATCTGGGGATTTACATGACTACATAGGAGGTAAGTGGGTGATTTTATTAAGTGCATGAGTACTTCTTGGCTGATTACAGGACTACTGAGGTACTGCCTGAGTGAATAAAGGAGTGCAAAGGTAGTGCCTGGGTGATTTCATAACACCATGACTCCTGGCTGAGTGATTACATGAGTACAAGGGTAGTGCCTCCGCGATGGAAGGACTGCAACAATAGTGCCTGGGTGATTATATAAGTGCATGAGCAGTGGCTACATGTTTCAAAGACTGCATGGGTAATACCTTGCTCATTGCATGAGTGCATAGATAGTGCCTGGATGATTGCATGAATGCAGCAGTAATGCCTGAGTGATTACAGCACTGCATATGTAGTCCCTGCATTATTGGAAGACTCCGTGGCGAGTCTTTGGGTGCTTTTATAACTGCCTCAGTTTTGGACCTAGCCAAATATAAAGCAGCAGACTATTACATAACTCAACTATAAGTCTCTCCATATTGTTACAAGCACACATACATATGACTCTACCTTTTCAAATCATCAGCATAGCAAAAGAAATATGTATACAATATTTCTGAAATATAGTGAAACCTAGAAACTGAGACATGTAATAGATCTGCTTGAGTAATTGCATAACTCCATGGGTAGTGCTTGGGTGATTAAATGAGTGCAAGGGTAGTCACTGGATAATTTCAGGAGAAGATAAAAAGTGACTGGCTAATAGCTTGAGTGCACATATAGACGTTGAGAGCACAGATAAGTGTATAAATAGCAACTGAAGCCATAGATGAGTCATTATGTGTTGCCGATGTGAACAGATGAGTGGAACAGTAGAGCCTGCGTGAATCTATGACTGCAAGAGTAGTGTGTGGGTTATTACATGAGTGCATAGATACACCCTGCATGATTACATGACTGCAGGGGTAGTACATAACTAGTGATTGGGTGATTGCATGACTACAGGAGTAATATCTGGTTGATTACTGGAGTACATAGCAAGTGAGTGGGTGATTTTATAAGTTCATGAGTACTGCTTGGGTGATTACTGAACTGCTAAGATACTGCCTGAGTCATTACAGGAGTGCAAAGGTAGTGACTGGGTGATTTTAAAAGTACATGAGTACTGGCTGTTTGATTACATAAGTACAACAGTTATGCGGTATACTACAAATGTACATATCTACACACTAAAAGAAACTCCTATAATCACTGATCCATATTCCAATATACACATAATACTATACAGAATCTATTTCAAACAACATTTAACTACTATAAAACATACTACAATAAACATCTCTACATTTAATAATATATATATATTATTATATTACCTACTGGTGGTCGCCAGTAGGTAGTTATATATATATATATATCAAACATCAAAGTTCTTGATTAATTATTTAACATTCGTCAGAATCCTGCAGATATTCTCCCCGAAATTGCCTGGCTCCTGAACATCTGATCTCACCTTGTCCTGGGGCATCGCCAGTCACCTTTCTCGGCCCACCACGCTGCTCCTGGGCCATGATCCGCTCCCGGGCCTGCTCCTCGAGGCCGGGCCTTCCTCCAGGCGTCGCTGGGCCCATCTGCCTCTTCATTGCTGGGACGCGACATGCCTGGAGCTCCACCCGAGGTCCTTCTCCCTCTGCTGCTGGGTGCTGCTGGTGAGTTCTGCGGCTGCCGGGGGCTATCGGCGGCGGGTTTGGGGGCGCGAGTGCCGCACCGCCTGGCCCATTACTGTTTTCTCTTCGCGGGCGCCGCTTGCCTGGGTCCTGGCGCCCGCCGAATCTGCCTCCCTCCCGCCGGGCCGGGCGACGTGGGCGGCGCGCATCCCGCGACCCCCCGCTGCCGCTCATCTCCCGGTTCCGCGGCGCTCTGCCTTATGAACGTCCTCTGCCACACATCGGACCTGGCCTCTCTGCGGCCCACTGCACCTCCCTGATAATCGGCCAGCTCACTGAGGTTGCCCCTCCACATCGGGCGCTGCCCACGTGCTGGCTCACGCAGTGCTCACCTGGTCTGCCTCCCCGCATCTGACGCCTCATCAGCTCTCGCTCCAGTCTCCTGCTGGGCCAAACGCCTGACCTCCACCAGCGGCCTAAGAGGGCCCAAACTCTTGCCAGCTCAATCAAATCGGCTAGCTCGGCCCTACTCTCTACGCCGCCCTCCTGCCTGTGCCAGCTGGACCCATCGGCGGCCTGCCGCGGCTGCCCCTCCACATCAGGCGCTGCCCATGCTCTGGCTCACACAGCGCTCACCTAGTTGGCTTCCCCGCACCTGATGCCTCATCAGCCCTCGCTCCAGTCTCCTGCTGAACCCAGCGCCTGACCTCCACCAGCGGCCAAAGAGGGCCCGAACACTTGCCAGCTCGCTTGAATCGGCGAGCTTGGCACTACTCCCTATGCCGCCCTCCTGCCTTTGCCTGCTGGATCCATCGGCGGCTTGCCTTCTGCTCTCAGGGGTAAGTGCTCTTGCTGCGGGGCCCTTCGCGGCTGGGGTGAGGGCGTGCGCGCCATTCCGCAGGGCACCACTTCTTACTACCAGCATCGCCTCCGCTGGTCTTCCCTCTGGCCCTGTGGTTTTTGGCCCCGTGCGTTAGGCCGCATGCCCTCCGCGCCTCCCTGCTGCCCTGTCCCCGCGGTCGCACCCCCTTCATGTGGTCCTCTTCCTTAAATCAACGCCGCTGAGACTACCCCTCGCTGGGTGCCACAGAGTTCTGCCAGCACTTCACTCTTCGGCGCGGAGCCGCACTTCCTCTGGATCACTAGTCGTATCGGCCCAACGGTCCAAATTGGAGCCTCCTGCTGTGGGCGACTGGCGGGTGCGCCACCCGGCTCTGCTCACAGCCTCCCAACATCCCATTTGTCATTGCCTTCCCGAGCTGTTTCTTCCCAACTTGGGGCGGCCCTTTCACAACATTGGGCACTGCCATTTCACCTCTCAGTGGCGTCCTCTTCCCACTTTATACACCGCCTGCGACTACCATGGGCAAGGCTGACCCCAAACAACCCAAGCTTGCATTCGACCAACGCTGACAAACGCGCCAGGACGGTGCGGTCGCCGACGGGGGCGACTCTGCTACCCCCGTAGAGATGGACGCCTCTCGGGAGGATGACCTCAAGTCCATCATGTTGGAGGTCAAGTTCGCGGTAGCGGGTATAGCAACCCAGTTGGAACAGCTGTCTTCTCGCCTGGATGTGGTCAAGTCCCGGGTGGACTCGCATGACTCTCGCCTGCTGCATGTGGAATCGAGGGTCTCTGACGTTGAGGACGCTGCCACCCAGGATCGACAAAAACTCCTTCAAATGGACAAAATCCTGGAACTGATACGCACTAAAAATGAGGATTTGGAAGCGCGCTCCCGCAGGAGCAACCTCCGTATCACGGGCGTGCCTGAGTCCACCAACATCTCATGAATGGAGGACTTTGTGGAACGACTGGTGCGTGAGCTCTTTGGGGACGTGCTTTCTCCGGTCTTTATTGTGGAGAGAGCCCACCGCTCCCTCGGCCCTCGCCCAGGTCCTGGGCTACCGGCTCGTCCCATTATTGCCAAAATCCTCAACTTCAGGGATCGCGACGCAATCCTCCGAGCGGCCAGGGAGAAAGGTGAGATCCGCCACCAAGGCACTCCCTGTCGTTCTACCCAGACTACACCCTGGCGGTGCAGGCCGCCCGCCGCGAATTCCTGCCTGCGAAGCGTATTCTCCAGAAGCACGAGATCCCATACCCCCTGGCTTACCCGGCCAAACTGCGAGTCAGGCAGGGCGCTAAGACACTCATTTTTCCGGACCCTAAGGACGCCCTTGTCTTTGCCAAGAAGCTTGATCGTACACATCGCTCCACCCCTGCCAATTCTCAAGACTCTGCATCCGGCAACCTCAGTGACAATGACTGACTCTAAAGCCTCTCAGGACTTTACCCGTTTGTTCCCCTCAGTTGTCTGTTCACCGACTCAATCTGGGCCTTATTCACTCCTACTGGTTCCAGGATGGCCTGCCCCCTCCACTGTAATGCTCAGGGGCTAGGCTCCTCCACTCCTCAGACGCTCTCTACCCTGCTATCTGCTACTGCATCTGGCTTGGCCACCCTGCCTTGTCGGCAGGGGTGAATGCCGAGCGACGCCATGCCTCCGCAGGATTAATCCCACTCTGTTTACAAACATTCCCCTTCCCAGTTGTGGTTCCCTGGGGTGGGTGTGGGTGGTATCTCAGCCTGTTTGGGGGGTTGGTATGGGTGGCGGGTGGGAGGGATTCGGGGAATTGCGGCCTCCTTCTGAGGCACTCCGTATTTTGTTTGTATGCATTTTGTTGTTCTTCTGCATTTCTTATGATGTTGTTCCTCCTCTCCCCTATATGTTGCTACAGCACACGCATCTGCACATGATACAAGCCCTGCTCACCATCTCACGCGTCAATGTTTTTTGGTATATGGCACCATGACAGACCGTTTTCTGGACCTGGAATATTCGTGGTCTTAATGATCATCGCAAGGCGCGACTGGTCCATGCTCACCTCACTCGGCACAAAGTGGATATTTGTCTCCTTCAGGAAACCCACCTGCTCCCTACATCCGCCTCCAGACTCCTCTCCCGGCACTGGGGAGAAACACACTCTTCTTTTTATTCCAACTATTCCCGGGGGGTCTCCATCCTCATACGCAGAGGGCTCCCTTGGCAAACTTCTCAGGTAATTACTGACCCAGCGGGGCGTTTTGTAATCCTCCACGGCACCCTCCAGGCCCAACCACTGACGATCGCTGCGCTTTACGGTCCCAACTGCGATGACCCAGATTTTTTTGCGCAGGTGTGGCACCACATATCGTCCCTTGGCCCTGCTGCGCTCCTCTGGGGAGGGGACTTTAATGTTACACTCTCCACTGTCCTGGATCGGTCTGGTCCCCATGCCTCCCACTCGCGCGCTGCAGCACTCCTTAGCTCTATCCTTGCTGAGAACTCCCTGTTTGATGCTTGGCGTCACTTGCATCCTGAGGCTCGTGAGGGCACTTGCGTTACGGGTTCCCGAGGTTGTTGGTCCCGCCTGGATCTTTGGATCACTACTCCGGATGTGCTCTCCTGGCTCTCTTCCGTTGACCACATGGCGCGCACCCTCTCAGATCACACACCGGTCCAGCTTAGTCTCCGTCTCCCCCAGTCTACCCGACGCGCTTTTTCCTGGCGGCTCCCTTCCAACGCGTTGCAAGACTCTGTCTTCTGCGACGAGATCCAGACTGCGATCACTAACTACTTTGAGCTTAAGGAGGGTACAGTGGATTCTCCCTCCACGCTCTGGGAGGGCTTCAAGGTAGTTATTCGCAGGGAGTGCATCTCTAAACAGTCTGGCGTTCTACGCTCCATCCGCGGCACTCTCGCTAAACTGGAATTGGACATTAAATCCTTGGACTCTTCTCACGCCCTCAACCCTAGTCCCGACACGCTTGCCCAGCTTCGAGAGAAACATACTGAATTTGCTGCTGAAGCCACTAGAGAGCTCTCGTTCCTCGGTAGGGAGGCGCGGGCGTGTCGCTTTGGCGAGGGCGACCGGCCCGGTAAAACCCTGGCCAACCTCCTCCGCCCACCTCGCGCTGGTACATAACAGCCCTCCAGGATGGTGGCCCAGCTCGGACCACGTCCCCTGAAGTGATACTGGCACGCTTCACAGCCTTTTATACGAAACTTTACATGGCGGGTCCCGCCCCCCCCGCGTGAGATCCTCAACCAATATTTTGATACCCTTGAACTTCTCTGGCTCGAAAACTACCACCGGGAATTCCTTGACGAGCCCTTTTCTAAAGAAGAGATCCTCGCCGCCATCAACGGCATGCCTGGAGACAAGGCCCCCGGGCTGGACGGCCTTCCAGTCTCCTTCTACAAGACCTTCGCCCGCTTCTGGTGCCACATCTGGCCGCCATGTACAACGAGTCCTTCGACAGCGGTCAGTTCCCCCCCTCGCTCCGCGAGGCTATGCTCACCCTACTTCTTAAGCCGGACAAACCTCCCGAGTTACGGGATTCCTATCGCCCCCTGTCCCTCATAAATATTGATAACAAGATCTTCGCCAAATTACTTGCCTCGCGCCTTCTCCTTCTCATGCCGCAGATTGCCCGCCCGGATCAGTCCGCCTTTATTCCCGGCCGCGCGACTTCCCATAACCTCCGGACCATCTTCTCCGTTCTCCACCAAACCAACCCAGCGCTCCCTGCTGTAGCCGCCCTCCTTGATGCCACCAAAGCCTTCGATACCCTTGAATGGCCCTTCCTCTTTTCTCTCCTTCCACGTCTGGGCCTTGACCGGTCTTTATACGTAAAATCCTACTCCTATACACTCTTCCTACTGCCCGTCTTCGGACAAATGGCCAAATATCTAATCCCATTCCTATAGGGCGTGGCACCCGTCAGGGGTGCCCGCTGTCACCTATGCTTTTCGCCATCGCGATGGAGCCCCTTGCGGCTAGACTCCGGCAACATCACACCCAAAGGGACATTGGCTTCGCAGCCCGCGCCCTTTTGGTCTCCTTGTATGCGGACGACGTCACTCTATATGTCCGAAACCCACAGCAAAATCTCAGTCCCCTTGTTCGCGAAATCATACGGTTTGGTGGCTATTCGGGCATACAGGTGAACTGGAGTAAGTCAGTCCTCTTTCCTCTCACTGACGCTACCACGCCTTTTACCCCGGACTACCCCTTCGTATGGGCGTCTGGCCCCACTCGCTATCTAGGTATCTGGCTGAGCAGGGATGTCGACGAACTCTGGAGGGCTAACTTCGGTCGTGCCATAGACTGGTTTGAGTCCAAGATCCCCCTCTGGAGCCGGCTGCCCCTGTCACTGGCCGGCCGGATAGCAATCGCCAAGATGGTCGTGCTCCCGAAATTTTTATATCTATTTATGAACGTCCCTGTTCCCCTCACTGCCCACTTCTTTCGCAGAGTCCGTTCGCTGCTCATCTCTTTGGTCTGGGCTGGTAGGCAGCCCAGGATCGCGTATGACACTCTCACTCTTCCGATGTCGCGTGATGGCCTCGGTGCCCCTGATTTTAAGCTTTATGCTCTCTGCGCTCAGGCCAGCTTTCTGCATTTCTGGCTTCATCCCACTCCCTTCCAGCCACATGTGGCGGTTGAGGCCGATCTTGCTGCCCGTGGCCGCTTACAACCGCTCTGTTCGCCCCAGCCAAACTCCCACGCACTGAGATTGACACGGTCGAGACCCTGCGCTGGGCCTGGGCGGGACTCCGCCGTTTCTCCGGTGCTACTATGCTTTCGGCAAATCTGATGCCGATCGCTCACCATCCGGCTTTCCCTCCTCTCCAGTCCTCCGGAATGGTTAAACACGCCACTCGTCTGGGGTTGAACACAGTAACGGATCTATACCCGGGGAACACATTCTTTTCTCTAGTAGTGGATTCTGGTCCTATGGACACTTTGCTCTATTATCAACTCAGGGCGACTTGCAGGGAGCTTCATCCCATATTCCCCCAGCCCCCCCCCCTCAATGGCCGCTCTCGATTTCTTGTATTCATCCTCCTCCCCTCGGAAGTTAGTGTCTAAACTGTACGCCCTCACGCTGGCGGCTTCCTCCATCCCCACTGACCGGGCGCGCATGGCGTGGGGTGAGGACCTTGGTGTGGAAATCTCCCAAGCTGATTGGATTTATTGCTGCAACCAGATTAAGCGATTGTCCCCGAATTACCGTCTGCGCCTCATTCATTTTAAATACTTACATAGGCTCTATCGTACCCCCGCTCAGCTGCACAAGTTGTGACTCGCCCCCAGCGATAGATGCCTGCGCTGCTCTGCTCCTGCGGCGGACTTCTCCCACCTTGCCTGGCTATGCCGCAAGATCTCCGCCTACCTTGCGAGAGGTCTGCGCAGCTATTTCTGAGATCACTTTGTCGCCGGTCCAGCCTGACCCTCCGTTCTGCCTCTTAGGCTTTGTTAAGTTTTGCCCAGATGTCTCCCGCCGCTTGATCGCCATGTTACTTGTCCTTGCGCGGCGCAGGGTCTCCATGTGCTGGGGCCGCAAACCTGCACCCAAGTTCGCCCATTGGCTCGAGGATGCATCGCGCTGCCAGACTCTATTGTCCGAATTCTGGGACCTCATGCCAGCTAGATCCCGTCCACTTGATATATGGGGCCCTCTTGTGTCTTACCTCCTGGGTCGTGCCTCCCAGAGCCCTGCGGCCTCTCCCGCGCTCCCCGCCGGCGCTCCGCCCGCGGCGGCCGCCGGTGTAGGTCAGTGATCAGCTCCCCCCCTGTCCCCGCACCCTTTAGCCCCGGCTCGTCTCCTCTCCCGTAGTCTAGGTGCCTCTTCACCTATTCTTGATCACAGTCCTGGCGCGCCTACGATATATCTGTCATGTTGTTGCTTTTTGATGATCTACATTATTAGACAACCCTGTCGTATCTGATTGTATTCATGTATACGGTGCTTGATTTGGTGCAAATATGTCATCTTGTGTGCTATCTAGTCAATAAAGGTTTTTGAAAAATAAAAAAAATAAAAATATCAGAAACTCTGAAAAGATTTTCTTATGCACACAATAAATGTAATGCACTGCTCTCAGCAAAGCAAAACCAGTAATGGCAAAGTTTCCCTCTCTTTCTCCTCACAAATACATGTAAGTAACAAATCACATTCTTTCTACATTATTTCAAATTGTAAAACACATTTCTATTGGTTAGACATATTAACCCTTACCAACTGACTTTTAAAAGTACCCAAACTGCTTCTGGAATTTTTTGGAGTCGCGACTCCACCGTGCACCAAAGCGATGGACCCGTGAATCCATACAGGAGTTCAAAAATATATTACAAATCAAAATACCACTATTTTTTAAGAACACACCACTTCTAAAGATATTACGGACTTGGGAAATCTTACTTTAATAAGATTTCACTTATATATAAATTACAATTTCACATTTTAAGCCCACAGTTAAGTTTCAACCCTTCCCCCATTCTGCTTAATGCCAGTTTCCATAGTAACAGTTCATGGAACATTCAACTGAACTCACAGGTCACAAGTTCACCATATTTTGTGTGGTTGACATTTCCAAAATATGAGCTTATTCTATCTACTGTACCTTTTAAACATTTTTTACTAACCAATAAGAAACATGCTTTTTATGGTTTAACTCTTTTTTATTGACCATTGCAAAGAAAGGTAAACATGACATTAGAGCCATGCAGGGCCCAGCGATAAGGTAAGCAAAGCATGTGATGCTGCTGAACTCAAACATCTCCCACCCGCCACCCCGACAGCAAAGGAAGAAAGGGAAAAGAAAAAGAAGACCTCCCCCCACCCTCGCCCGGTCCAGGCTAGTGTCAATGCGTAGGCGTGTGCAGCATATCGAAGGAAGAGCTCTATCCTGCTACTGGTTAAGGTCCGGTGTGTTAAGGCGTAGAAGGCGTAAATACCTCGGGCAAGTGAGCTCCCGAAACTCTTGTGCAAGGAGTGTAAGAAAGGGTTGCCAGAGTTCTGTAAAGGAAGCACCTTTCCCTGCCAGTGTGAGGGAGATTTTCTCCATCCCCAAGACATGGCACAGTCGGTGATACCAACCCGTATGTGTAGGAATCTGAGGAGACCTCCAGTGGATTAGGATGTTCTGGGTGGCAGAGCCTAATGCGATAGCCATTTGTTTCCCTCTCCTAGCCTTAAGAGGATATGTGAGCGGGTTAGGCACCCCCAGCAGAATGTATGCGGGAAATCGAGGGATCTCTGTACCTAGATGTTTGTCTATTTCGTCCAGGACATGTGTCCAGTATGACCGAAGTTGGGGACAGTCCCACAGTAGGTGAACCAGTGTGCCCCTCCCACCGCAACCCCGCCAGCAATCCGGGCTCAGTGTCGTGTCGGTCTGGTGAAGCCGCTCCGGGGTGTAGTACCAATGATATACTAATTTAGTGAATGTTTCTGTGAGCCCAACATGTGTTGCCGTGTGTCGTGCCCTGTAGCAAGCGCCGTCCCATTCCTCCGGGGTGAGGTCGCGCCCGAGGTCCTTCTCCCACCGCGCCCGACCCGCATGATACATGTTGTGTATCTAGATTGTAAGAGCTTATAAAGGTCTGAGATCAGTTTTTTATCCGATGTTCTCATTACGAGCCATCGTTCATATGTGGTAAGACGTCTGGACGCCTGTGGGCGATTAGAAGGATGAAGAGCCCAGTGGCGTACCTGGAAGTAGCGCATTCGTTCCGTTTCCGGCAGGTCGAATCCCTCCCGAAGCTGCTCGAATGTAATGAACTCGCCATCGGTAAACAAAGGGCCCAGCGCCCAGCAGCCAGACTCCAGCCAACGGCGAAAAGATGGTTGATCCAACCCTGGACTAAACTCCGGATTGTCCAAGATGGATGTGAGAGGGGAGGGAAAAGACGTTAAGTCATGACTTAAGTTTGTCTGGTCCCATGCCGTGAGTATCGTGCGGGTCACCTGTGAGGCATATAAGTTAGGGGGCCGGTGGGCCTTCTTTACGGAATGTGATCTTTCTAAGTGAAGTACCTGCGACCGCTCGGTCTTGGAAGAGCCAATTCTTTTCAGATTCAGCCCGACTCCATTCAACCAAGTAACGGAGCTGCGTTGCTTTGTAGTATAGGGTCAGGTCGGGAATCCCGAGGCCACCCTCATGCGGAGGAAGGAAGCTAACTGCTCATTTCATTCTGGGCTTACGGCCCTGCCATATAAAGGCAGAGAGATCCGATTGCACCTGTTGGAGCCAACCCCTAGGGGGGGGTAGAGGCAGAGCTTGGAATACATAAAGGAGTTGGGGAAGGATGGTCATTTTTATGGCAGCAACACGCCCCAACCAAGAAATCTGCTGGTGTTTCCATCGCCTGAGGTCCACCTGGATTTGATCGTGGAGACGCGAAAAGTTGGCCACTCTCATACCTTGTAAGGTGGGGGTCAGGTGTATGCCCAGGTACGGTACCGGGTCATCGGACCAGGCTATGGGGTAGCGAGCTTGTAAATCCGCCTGTTCGCTAGGTGGCAGGGACAGATTCAGAGCCGTCGACTTGGAGAGATTAACTTTAAACCCAGAAGCCCCCGCGAAGGCATCCAGCTCCCCAATATGGCTCCTAGGGCTCTGTCCAGGTTCGTCAGGGTAACAAGAACATCGTCCGCATAGAGGCTAACAGTGTAAGTGTCCCCCCCAAAGCGTATGCCCGTGATTTGTGTATTTCGTCGGACCCTCTGCGCCATGGGCTCCATGTAGAGAGCAAAGAGCAGGGGCGATAGGGGACAACCCTGTCGTGTACCTCTATGGATGGAGAAAGGTGCCGAGGTGTGCCCGTTAACCCTTACCGTCGCCGTGGGGGAGCGGTAGCAGTTAAAGATGTGAGTCCGCATCTTGTCCCCGAGGCCCACGCGGCATAGCACCTGTTCGAGAAACGGCCAGTGGACCCGGTCAAAGGCCTTTTTGGCGTCAATTGTGAGCAACATGTATTTCCCGGGAACGCAGGAAGTTTTTTCAATGAGGTGTACCACTCGTTTCGTGTTGTCACTTGTCTGCCGCTGGGCGATAAACCCGGCCTGGTCGGGATCCACCAGTCCCTGCATATAAGGGCCCAGGCGACTCGCCAAAATGGAGGTGTAGAGCTTCAAATCTAAATTCAGAAGCGATATGGGTCGATAGGACCCACACACCGTTCTGTCTTTCCCTGGTTTGGGGATGACGACTATCGCCGCCTCTAGCATGGATGAGGGTATCGCCCCCTCCTCCGCAAATGAGTTAAAAAGCCGTGTCAATAAGGGGGCGAGAGCAGCGCCAAATTGCTTATAAAAAGCCGCGGTGTAGCCATCAGGGCCCGGAGATTTGCCCAGTTTCAGCCGCGCTATGGCAGAGATCACTTCCTCCGGCCTGATTTCCCTCTCGATGTGTGCTGCCTGTTCCGGTGTCAACATCGGGAGTTCTGCCCCGGAAAGGTATGAAGTAATGTCGGCTTCTGCTAGGTGTTGGCTGTCATAAAGGTGAGAGTAAAATGTGCGAAAGGTGTCCGCAATTTTCGCGTCCTCGGAGGTTAACCCGCCTGCGCTGTCAGAGATCTCCCGGACGCCCTCCCGAAGCCGGGCCTCGCGAAGTTTGTGCGCCAGGAGGCGGCCGCACTTGTCCCCTCCAGTATAAAAAGCATGCCGCAGGCGCAAGGCAGCATATTCAGCCCTGTCTTGATCCAGGGCCAGCAGTTGCTTCCGTGCGATGGACAGTTGATGCCACACCCGAGGCGCTCCGGTCCGCTGGTGCATCTGTTCCAAATCCCTGACTCGTCGCGACAGGTCCCCCCTTTTAGCCTTCTGATCCGCATTATCTGCGGCGGAAATGGCGATAATCTCCCCCCGGACGACGGCTTTAAGAGCTTCCCAACGTGTCGCAAGGGACGTGTCCGGTGTATCGTTATGTGCAAGATAGTCCGTTATGACGCGTCGCAGTTGGGTGACCGCGTCCGGCCTATGTAGCAGTGTGTCGCGAAATCGCCACCGTCCAAGGCGACGGCAGGATTGGGTCTGAGAGGGATGCAGCCAGGATGTCCGTGTCCAGGGTGGCCGCACGAATAGCCTTCGTGCCCTAGAAATAATCTAGCCGCGCGTAAGTCTTGTGGGCGTGGGAGTAATAGGAAAAGGCTCGGGAGTGCGGATGATATTGTCTCCAGATGTCGGCGAGGTCGAGGTCGCGAAGCCACTGAGCCCCAGTGCGGGAGAGTGCGCCTACCTGACTGGTACGTTGGGAAGACCTGTCCATGTCATTATTGAATACTAGATTAAGATCACCCCCAATCAAGATGTGACGTTCTTGTGTTGCAGTGGCTACCGTAAGGGCAGTCTGTAAAAAGTGTTCCTGTCCCTCATTAGGAGCGTATCCCGATCCCACCACCACTGTGTGATCCCCAATTAAAAAGTGATAGGTAAGTAATCTGCCCTTAATCTCGGCTCCCTTCTGGAGTACCTTCCCCTTGAAAGCCCTGGAAACGAGGATAGCCACCCCAGCTGTTTTAGTAGCCATGGAGGAGAAGAATTGGTTCGGGAAGGCTCGGGATTTGAGACGATGACAATCTCTGGAGAGGAGGTGCGTCTCCTGAAGGAGGCAGATGTCAGCTTGTGTGCTCTCTAGAAAGGACAGCAGAGCCCGTCTTTTAATTGGATTATTGAGCCCCTTACATTGAAGGTGAGTATCTTAATTGGAAATGTCATCGATATAGCGGGTCAGTGGTCACCTAGCTAAGCCCTGCTGCCGCTCGCCGGAGGTGCGTCACAGCCATGTCGAAGGAGGCAGGCGCTCAGGGCCTGGACCGGAGCCCCGCAAAGTTGAAAGAAGCCCAGCGAGGAACAGAGAAAGAAAAGAAGAGAAGCCCCGACAGAAGAAGAAAAAGAACAAGAGGAGAACCCCCTGTAGGCGCAACTGGCACCAAAAAATAAGGAATGAAAAAGGAAAAATTGTACCCAGTCTATCAGTAGTCCGTCATCCCAGGATGAATCGGGAATTGGAAAATGTCGTTGGGGTGAAATGGTGGCCAACAAATGATGCCCCCCCACCCGCCTCCCCCGCCCACCAGGCATCTGTTAAGAGCAACAACCTCATCGGCCCGGAGATATTTCTAGGAGGGCGTATTGGTCTGGGCCCCCGGCACCGCCGCTATAGCTGCCAATTGTTCTCTCTTGACCTCTTGCGGATCGGGTCTTCTAATGCGGCGTCTGCTGCGTTGCCGCCGCCACCTTGGACGGTCGTCGGGAGCCTCCCGATCCGCGTGATCCTCGGTTTCCCGCTCCGCTGGGGGTGTGACGCCCAAGAGCCTGCACGCCTCAGTGAACGAGCGGAGTTGATGGAGGATCCCATCGTACCTAAACACCTGGCGAAACGGGTGACCCCATGAATAAGAGATTTGCTTTTGGCGCAGAGCCGCTGTGATAGGTCGGAACATCTGGCGTTTTTGGAGAGTGATGGCAGCGAGATCCTGAAATAGGGCCACCGGCTGGTCTCGAAATGTGATTGGTTGTTTCAGCCGGGCCTGGCGAAGGATCTCCTCCTTGGTGCTGTAGTCCTGCACGCATACTAGGATGTCCGCCGGGGGTGCCGCGGGTGCTCTCGGAGGACCCACTCTGTGGGCCCTGTCCAACGTGATTTCAGCGTCCGGCGCCCTGCCCAGGACAAAGTTAAACAGTTCCAGCGAGTAGGCAAAGACGTCCCCCGCCTCAACATCAGTGCGAGCCCCTCTGATGCGAATATTGTGGCGGCGCAATCGGTTCTCCAAATCTTCTAGATGGGACTGCACATCCACTTGTTGCTCATGAAGTCTCACCACCTCCAGCTCCTCATCACGGGTGTCGCTTTTGGTCTCGAGGGACGCCACCCTTTCCCCAATGTCGTCCACATCTTTGCGGACATCTTTGATCTCCGCCGTGAGATCACGTTTCACCGCTTGAAGGTCTTCCCGGAGAGAGGCGAACAAAGTCTCCAAAAAGGCTCGGGTCACGGGCATGTCTGCCACTTCCGCCATCTGTCTCGTTGGGCTATCCCGCCGAGTCTCGGCCGGCCCCGCACTCCTGGCCCGTGCAAAAAGGTCCGTGAGGGGCTTCTCTTTCGGGAGTGGTTTATCTTTCTTGCCCCGGGCAGAAGACATGCTCCACCGGCACTGACGGAGGGCCCCCTAAGCGAGGAGAGCCGCCCGCCGTGCCACCACCCAGGTCGCCTGTCTCAGCACCAGTACTGGCTCACTCTCCCTGATGTCCGGTGCGTAGCTCCTCCGAACGGAGCGTGGGTCCCCCCGTTGACAGACCTGTCGGTGCAACAAGGGTAGGGCCGAAGGCGAGATGTGTCGTGCAGACTCTCCGCAGAGCTGGGACGAGAACATCGGCAGCCGCTCCGGAAGCCACCGGGCGTGAAGTCAGCAGTGTTCTTGGGAGATTTCCAAGAGATCCAGGGCAATGCAGGCTGGTGCCTCGCTCAACGCGCTCTTAGCGTCAATGCGGCCTCGGTATTGCGGTATTGCGGGGGGCCCCAGTCGTCCACCGCTATGGCAGCGCTGCCGTGGGGTCAGGAGCGTCCCCGGGCCAACTCCAGCCGGGGGGCAGTGCGGGCGCTGCAATGACCTGTCGAGGGACTCCTCCGTGGACAACTTCAGTGCGGGGACCTGCCACCAGAAGAGGGCACGGAAGCGACCCACCGCCTCCTCCGCCCCTGCGTTCCACCAGATCCCCAGGCCCCAGCAGCCGATGTTGAAGAAGGTAGCGCCACCTTACCAGGCGGAGATCTTGGCCGCGGGGCAGGGTTCTGCCGGGTCCCCGGCGGTGCGTCCCGTCGGCGCAGGCTGATGCGGGAGTCTGCGCCCTCCGTCCCCAGCTATGTCCCGTGTCCTCTGTTCCGGCTGTGCCTCCACCACCGCCGCTCCGTCAGATAGCGCTGGGATCTGCAGACGGGGCTCCGGAGGGTGGCCTGCAGCAATGGCCTCCGCCGTTGTCTCTAGGCCGCACGGGCCCGACCGCTTCGTGCAGGAGGCCCGGTCCGGGCCGGAGGCCGTTCCGCCTCCCGATGGCCAGGGTGCTCCGGAATCGTGCTCTTACTGCCCGGGCCCAGGTGCCCGCCGTTGCGTCCTCCGCCGCCAGGAATGCCCCCCTGCCCCAAGGCACAGGCCCGGCCCACCACCGGGAGCCGAAGTGCTCCCCGAGCTCGAGTGGCTACACCAGCCGGCCGCCCCTGCGGCCCCGGCCGGTGCTTCGCTCGGCACGCCCCCAGGCAACTCGGCCGCGAACTAGCAGCACCCCCCGGTCTCTCGCTGCCACACCAACTCTGCTGTGGGGGTCAGGATCGGCCCGAAACCAGCCGTAGTCGTCTCACCCGCCTTCCCCGCCTGTGTTCGGCTGCCAGTGTGGGTCCCGGGAACCCTCCGCGAGGGTCGCGTCTTGTTTCCTCGTGCGGCCGGTCCGCCCTCGAGCACACCTCCAGCGGCGCCCTCCGATCCCCGCCGGCTCCCGGGAACAGGTCCGTTAGGTTCTACGGGGCACAAAGGACCCGGGGCAGCGCCTCAACACGGCGCGGACCGGTGCTAAAAGATGGTGGGCAGAGGAGCGGTAGAGAAGCACGTCTCAACCCTCCGCCATCTTGGCCACGCCCCAGAAACATGCTTTTTAAAGAAAGTAACATGCACCCTATTTTTTTATGTACAATGTTCTTAAACAGCCAATCAAATTTCTACTTTTTTAAAACTGCATCTTGTCCACCATTTTACATACCTCTCATTCTACCAACTGACTACCTCAGCTACATACATCTTTTCATTACTTCCAGACATCCCTTCAAGATGCTTACAGTGTGGATTGTTGGACACAGCTTTGTTTTCTGGTGCAAAAGGTATGCTGAGGTATTGACAAAGACCTAGCTTTGCAAAATGTGGATATTAAATGGATTGCACAGAGAGGATTAAAATGGCACCAATTGATGCCTTTGGTTAAAACCTTTTTGCATCTCCAACCCCTGACCTCATGATTGTGCACTGTGGTGGCAATGACCTAGGCACATTGACTGGGGTAGGTCTGGAAATGCTAATGAAGGACACCTTTGCACAATTGATGTTGCTTTTACCTCAAACTGTCTTTGTATACTCTAACATATGCCAAAGACAGAAATGGAAGTGGTCAAATCAATTCTGTCCACAGATTGAGAAAGCTAGAAAGAATGTCAATAAAGCTGTTTCTGCTTACCTCAGAGACCATAGGATGGGCTCCATATATAACAACAATCTACGTTTTCATATGGATGATATCTACAGAAGTGATGGAGTACACTTCACAGATCAAGGAAACAGAGGGGTATATTCACAAGAACATGCGAACTACCTCAAGAGTAGCGTAACGCAACTTTCAATATCGCAGCCTATCGAATTGAGTGGGTGACGACAAAGCTACATGTCCAGGTTCTAGCCCGCTGCCTGCGGTGACATGTCTGCGTCCGCTGTACACAGCACAATGTAATGTCCTAGGGCCCAGGGCCCCCATGCATACAACAAGACCACAGGGACACATGCACATATCATGTTGAACTGGCTACGGGCACGTGTGCCCGGCCCCTTTATTGGCAGGGCCACATGTACAGTGATGCCTGTGCTGGATGTGTGTGGGGTGAGTATAAGCCAGCCCGCACGGAGTGCTTGGTGCTGGCAACAACCTGAACAGTGGACACCAGTGTAATGGAAACAGAACACCAGCATAACAGAGTCAACTGCAGAGCAACATGGAGGGATCCGGAGTAAGGACAGAGGTCACCCAATATTCAGTCAGGAGGTTCCGTGAGTTGCAGTGCACTGAGGTAGGGGCACTAGAGAAGAGCGCGCTCATGTGAAGAAATTGCTAGGATTGTGTCCCTTCGGGTTAGTCCTGATGCAGATGCAGTGGGGTGTGTTACACCTGCATCAACTTCCTCATCAACGTCCCAGGTCTCCCAGACTGCCTGAGGTGACAGTTGCGTCCGCAGTCCACAGCGCAATACCCAGTAATAGATCCGGGTGTGTAGCTTGACTACCACCACCAGTCTGCATTCCTGCCTTGGGGTTGTTGCCTCCTGCCCTCCCATTGTCTGTGCCTTCTCCCGTCCGCACACTTGACACATCTTCCTCATCATAGTCCCAGGTCTTCCCCACTGCATGAGGTGACATTGCTGCGCAACCTCACAACAGCACAAAACTCAATCAGTAACGGACAATGGCTTGCGGTGCACTGAGTCACTGGCACCTGGAGTGCTGAGCAGGGTATCAGGCCGATGATGGCATCCACGACAGGTCTGAGCAACTCCGTAGGTCTGTCAGGACCACCGTTTCGACTCTGGCAGATGGCGGTTGGAGGTGGTCCTTGCGGTGGTGGCGTGTGCCTCCTGCGGTGATGCGACGTCCGGGCCGGTCAAGACTCGATGCTATGTGTGGGCCCTGGTGGCCCACAGTTGAGGCCGGAGGATGCGGACAGCGCAGGGCCACAGACACATGGCGTTAATGACCCCAAGACCATCGCTACAGAGGCCATTCAATGTCTCAGAAGAAGGGGTCCCAGGCCTGAGCAGCACAGAGTTAGTGGCCCCGGATGCACTGCGGCGGGCACAGGCACCCAGCCACGGGACGCTGACTTGCGGTGCAGTCAGATGGGCCATGCGACCTGAGCGGGTCCCCATCAATGTCCGAGGTGTATGTTGCGGAGGGTTGCGGGGGACAGTGGAAGGTGTCCTCCAGGGCATGATGCGGAAGGTCTGATGTTATCTGGAAGCAGCAAATGGAGGAGTGGAAAGCGCAACCCTCGTTTTCACCAACAATTCGGTATCAGCTACATGAGGAAAACTAGCCCCTATTCCATAGACTCAAACGCCACCAATGTACGACCAGTGAGTGTCCATGAATGTCGGGGAACACACTTAGTGGCACAGGTGCTGAGAGGGGATGCAGTCTGCGATGATGCCGGTACACAGATGTGAACTCCAACATTGCCAAATCAAGACTCTGTGACCTACTGGACCGCAGGGTAGGCCAGAGGCAGCGGTCAGCATGGGCCCACAGACACGTGTCGTGTGCTTGTGATGCATTCGTTTGCTTCACTGATAGCAGGGAGTTTAGTGATATCACCCCTGCAGTAGACATCTGGTCACTGCCATTCATGGCTCAGGACACAGTTTCACACATGGGACCTACTGGACCGCAGGGTAGGCCAGAGGCAGCGGTCAGCAGTGGCCCACAGCCACGTGTCGTTGGCTCGCGAGGCACAGAGTTAGTGACACAGTGGCAGTTGTCGGTAGTGCTCAATCACCTCCGTAACGATGATCCTGTTCCCTCCGGACTGCAACGCGTCATCCTCTTACGCCTCTCCGTGCGTGCGATGAAATGTATTCTGCCTTTTGAATTTCCGATGTTCAGTTCCAAATCTGGGATCCCACTCGTGCGCAGCGTAGGCCGAGGGCAGTAGTCCGCGTAGGCCCACAGACACATGTGGTTGTGATGCCATGCACAGACTTGTTGCCACCACATCGAAGGGTGTATAGTGAATTGTTCTCTGCCTTAAATAATGTTCACTGCCATGGTGTAATCAAGACTCAGTTCCAAATGTGTGACCTACCTGACCGTGGTGTAGGCCTGAGGCAGCGGTCAGCATGGCCCATTCACCTAGTGTCGCCGGCATAGGTTGGATGGCCCCACCGGCCTGCGTTGTTCAGGTTCAGTGGCACCACGTGTAGCCGGCTGGCGTTGAACTGGGTTAGTGGCACCACGTGTAGCTGGCTGGCGTTGAACAGGGTTAGTGGCACCACGTGTAGTCGGCTGGCGTTGAACAGGGTTAGTGGCACCACGTGTCGCAAGATGCCCATATGGAACTATGCCTTACTGATCGGGGGGTCTGGTGCTGTGGCCGCTGGCCCGGATTTGGGGTCACTGCCATTCATGACTCAGGACACAGTTTCACATATGGGACCTACTGGTCCGAAGAGTAGGCCGAAGGTGGCAGTAGAGAACATCAACGAGAAAGGACTAAAGCGGACCTGTGTCGTGGAGGCCGTGGTGGTCTGAGGTGGCTGCCAAGGTCGCGGGACTCGGGTATGGAGCTTGCGCCGGCACGTGGTGGGCCCTCCTTGACACACGCCGGTGTCGGCAGGTGATCAGTGTGGCCTGGCTGCGCAGGGGCGGGCCTGACGGGTTCGTGGTCCAGCGTGCCGGGGTCCGGCAGGCGCACAGCATCGCAGGCAACTCCGCTCACGAGGACGGCATCGGCCTTGTGGCGGGGTGGGAGGCGCCGCCCTGGCAGAGACGTGGGGGTTTCCGGGAGAGGACCACGCCCAGGCCTATGTGCTTTTTATTCACACCCCTACGCTGGCGTGGCCTACGCCGGGCCATACCAATCCGGTGACGCTTAGGGGGTGGCATCACAGGCAACATTTCCGCGAGGTCCCCCACTGGCTGGGGTGACATGGTTACGTCCACTGTCCACTGCACTCCATACGCCAGAGGTGTATGTCACCATGGATATGGGTGTATTCTGCATACTGTGGTCTGTCCAGCACATCTTGTCCACTCTTGGCATTGTGTGCTTTCCTGATCATGGTTCTACTGCATCCTTCACACATGCCTGGTTGCCACCTCTCCCCACATTCGGCTATTATGTGGCTGAGGTTCCATGCCGTTGATGGCTCATGTTCAGGGCTTGCCCAGGTTACCATTGTAAGTTGTTCTGTCGTGTCTGGTGGGTGGTCATGTTGTTGTGCATGTTGGTTGTGATTTTGTGACGTGTGCATTGCCAGAGTTGTGAGTTGCATGGTTGTGGAGTTGAGGTGTGTGGGGTGTTCATTTCGAACTTGTCAAGGGGATGTGCATTTTCCTTGTTGCCATCCTGGGAACGCTGGTTGATGATGGACTGTCGGAGGAAGTAGGTATCATGCACACTGGCTGTGTATTTGAAGGCGACATTGTTGGAGGTTCCACAGTGTTCTGTTGTTGCCTGCACATTGATGTGAGACGTGTGCTTCCTGTTGCGGTGATTGTGTGCTGTGTCACCAGGGGGCACAGGTAGTACATGTGTGCTGTGTATTGCCCCCAACACGTGCGTGCATCCTGCTATGGCGTATGGTCCTTGCTTGGTCTCCAGCGGATCCTGCGCATTGTGTTGGACGTATGGGGACTGGGGTACCAGGGTGATGGTGATGTCCAGGACAGGTGTGGGGGACTTGGATGTGGCTGGCTGTGTGACTCCTCCGACTCTGGCGGGTGTTGTTTGGGGGTACCAGGGGCCAACAGGTGCAGCCAAGCCAGCAGCTTTGTGTGGGGTGGGATGTTGGTTGTCCGCTGTGTTGGTGCCGTAGGCCTGATAGGCGATGATGGTCAGGATGCGTAGGATGGTTGTCCCTTTCAGCCTGTAGTGGACGGTGACATTGTCAGAGGTTGGGTCTGTGCGGCTGGTACGTTTCCTGTGGGTCCGCTGTCTTTGTCTGCGCTGCGTCTGTGGTGGTCCGGGGGTGTTCCGGGTGTGGGTTGGGGTCCTGGGGTGGTGGCGGTGGGTGTTGTGGCCCTCTTGGGTGTCCGGGCCGCATGATGAGTGGCTCCATGGCATCTGTTGCCCTTCGGATGTGGCCCTGGGCTGTGCTCCCTTTTGTGGTGCTGGCTGCCGTCCGACTTTACACCAGGACAGAGCAGGTGCAAATTTCCTGGTGCTAACGCGCCTTATCGCCTGTTTTGTGTTCTTATCGCCGATGTGGCTGGTCGTTGTGAATGTTGAGGTGTGATGTTGTCTCGGCTTTTGGCACGGGAACGCCTACTCTGCATCTCATTAGCGATATTTGAGGGGTCCTCTGTGGCGATGTTTTTTGCGGCTGCTATCGCGGGTAAACTGGTGCTGTGGGCTGTTTATACCAGCTTGTGAATGGGGAGGTATATTTATCACGACTTTGGCTGCGATAAAGTACCGTTAATTCTGCGATAGCTCCTTGTGAATATGCCCAGAGTCTTTCTCAACAACCTAAAGCTCTGAATCCGCACTTACATGTAGCTACAATAAACCCCGATGAAAACAAGGGCTCTTTTTAGAGCAAACCTATAACATAATACTAATTGTATTTTTTTTACACATACATATTTATTTTTATTTTTGGGTGGATTCACGCACCCAACGCGACTCCACAAAACAAAAGCATAAATTCAATGTACTTCAACACAACACACTTTTCAAGTTTAATTATTCATTTTTTATTTTATATATTTTTATCAACTAAATCAATTGTAATCTTGTCATTAACTTCAATCACAGTACCTCTTTAAAACAAATTCACAAATACAACACTACCTTCTAAATTATATACTGCTTAATTATTTATTTAAGGTGAATTCGTGAATCCAGGGCGACGTTACACAGGGGGGGCCGTGCTGAGAGCCGCGCTGGAGTCGCGACTCCAAACTTGGAAAAATAAAAAAAGGATCCACTTCCATTATTTCGTATTCGCCCCGGGGACCCCATCCCCAGGGGCCTGCCACCATTTTTTATTTAATAAAAAAAAAAGAAGGGGGACCCCGTGGCCCCCCTCCTCAGGTCAATAGTGGCCCCGGGGACCCCATCCCCCGGGGTCTGACCTCTTTTTAAAAAAAATTCAATTGGGGGAGGGGGGCCGCGTGGCCCCCCCTCCCGGGCCAATTCTGGCCCCGGGGACCCCATCCCCCGGGGCCTGGCCATACGTTGAGGACCGTGGGAGCCCCAATGCCCCCACGGTCCCTGCCGGCTCCCTGCCTCCTGCGGGAGCCGGCATTGCTTTTGGGCAAGGGGAGCTGCTGACATGCAGCTCCCCTTGCCCAAAAGCAATTCTGCTTTGCTTTGCTTTGTTGAAGCGAGAGCAGGTTTCCTGCTCTCGATTCAACGAAGCAAAGCAGTGTTTGCTATGACAGGGCGGGAGCTGTGCTCCCGCCCTGCCATAGAACACAGCAATGTCCCGGGGGTGGGCACCCCGGGACATTGTAGGAGCCGGCCCTGGGGGGGTGGCGGTCCCCAGGGCCATGAAGGGCTCCAGGAGGGGGGCCGCGCGGCCCCCCTCCCAACGTTTGTAAAGCCCCGGGGAGGTGGTGGTCCCCGGGGTGTGTGGGGGGCTCAAACCCCCCCACACATTATTTTTTTTTAAAACCAGAGCCCCGGGGAGGTGGTGGTCCCCGGGGCTGTGGGGGGCCATGTGCCCCCCGCATAAAATTGTCAAAGCCCCGGGGAGGTGGTGGTCCCCAGGGGCATGTAGGGGGGCTCGAGCCCCCACACACATTTTTTTTTTTATATAAAACACAGCCCCGGGGAGGTGGCGATCCCCGGGGCTGCGGGGGGGCTGAGTGCCCCCCACAAATCATAAATGAAGCCCCGGGGAGGTGGTGGTCCCAAGGGATGCGGGGGTCCCCGCGGGCCCCCGCTACATAATTTCACATTGCCCCCGGGACATGGCCCACCCGGGGGCTTAAGTACAACGCTTTTCTTTTTTTCTCACCCGGATTCGCGCACCCGGCGCGAATTCGGTCGATTTGTTTTTAAAAAAAATGCTTTCTTGGGCCCTGGTGGTCCTTGTGGGACCCCCTAAACAGGCCTAGGGGGTCAGGGTGTTTGTACCCTGCCCCCTTTTCTTATTTTTCATCTTATTTTTTCTGATTTCTTGTGACTCGGTTACCGAGTCACAAGATGACTGCCAACACTTCCTGGTTTGGAGTGTTGGCAGCCAATCAGAAGTCAGCTCGTGCTCGGGAGGAGTCGCGACTCCTCCTCGGTGCTCAGATATATAATTTTTTTATTTCTTGAATTTCTCTGTAACTACTGAACGGATTTACACCATTTTAAAAAAAGGTCGCTTTCTGAACCAAGAGCTACCTTTTTGCCAAATTTGGTGTAATTCAGTTCAGCAGTTCGGGCTGTAGCCTGTTCCAAAATGTCCTATGGAAATTAACATGGAGAAAACGCGTTTTGGGACCCCCCTTTTTTCTCGGCCCCCGCTTGACGAATCACCCCGAAACTTTCAAGACAGGGGCTGACCGGAGCGCCCCATTAGTTTTGAGAATTTCGCGAAGATTTGTCAACCGGCTCCAAAGATATTGGTAAAAGAAAAAACGCTTTTTGAATAGAAACAAGGTCCTAACTATAACTACCTACATATATATATATATATATGCCAGCTACGTTGTACACAAGCAACGTGATTCTACAACACAACGCGCTCACAGCCGGTGCCAGCATCCAGTGCGGAATCAAGCCCATATAAATTATTAACACCAAGAAGAATATGCCACACTCCAGGAGTTGAGTATTCAAATTCTTTAATCACACCATTAAAGATTAAAGAATTTGAATACTCAACTCCTGGAGTGCGGCATATTCTTCTTGGTGGTAATATATATATATATATATATATATATATATGTAACCAAAAACGCCCAGAAGCTTGAGGCCGCACACAGCTGCAGGTGAGTTACAAACTCCATTTGAACCAAGCAGGCAGCTTAACATCCCTTTGAAGTCCATGGCCTGACGCGTTTCGATGCCGCTGTTTGCATCTCCTCAGAGGCCGTGTCAGTGGAGGTGATTTATGGCTGCCGCATTTCCCCTGCGTGTTTGTGGTTAGTGAGCTATCAGTGCTCCTCCCTTGGTGGAAGTTCATTTTCAAATGCACGCTGGGATATGAGGTCTCATTTTGCCAAATAACGCCCTCTGGTGGGTTACCTCCGCTGCAGCTAATTATGGACGATTATTCTCGGCCCTCCATTGAGCCTTGGATGATACTCTGCCGGCTTCATTAAAGGTACCCTGCAGCTTCGGAAAGAGGAATCTTCCTCTCCCTAGTTCCGTTGGTTGCGGGCAGTGCGATCCCTCTGCGGCCTGGAACCGCCGCATAATATGTAACCAAAAATGCCCAGAAGCTTGAGGCCGCACACAGCTGCAGGTGAGTTACAAACTCCATTTGAACCAAGCAGGCAGCTTAACATCCCTTTGAAGTCCATGGGCTGACGCGTTTCGATGCCGCTGTTTGCATCTCCTCAGAGGCCGTGTCAGCGGAGGTGATTTATGGCTGCCGCATTTCCCCTGCGTGTTTGTGGTTAGTGAGCTATCAGTGCTCCTCCCTTGGTGGAAGTTCATTTTCAAATGCACGCTGGGATATGAGGTCTCATTTTGCCAAATAACGCCCTCTGGTGGGTTACCTCCGCTGCAGCTAATTATGGACGATTATTCTCGGCCTCTGAGGAGATGCAAACAGCGGCATCGAAACAGCGTCAGGCCATGGACTTCAAAGGGATGTTAAGCTGCCTGCTTGGTTCAAATGGAGTTTGTAACTCACCTGCAGCTGTGTGCGGCCTCAAGCTTCTGGGCGTTTTTGGTTACATATATATATATATATATATATATATATATATATATATATATATATATATATATATATATATATATATATATTGCAACAAGTAACCTCTGAGCCCAGAGGTTGGTATGAAAAACCGCACCAGGACGAAGAGTTATTTGTACATCTTTAAGAAATTTTATGTTATATTATATGAAGTTTATTTTGTGCTGTAATTAGAGCTACTGATTAGATAAGACACTAAATCAGTATACATACTTGTATATAATATGTACAAAGAAATGCAAATGGAGATGAAAAAGGGAAAAACATAGAGAAAAAAACATAGTGTCAAAAACATAATTTCCTGACTAAACAGGGATTAGTGGTTTAAGTTTGAAGAAGTATAATAAACCCCACTAGAGGGATTTAGGAGTATAAATAATATGAGTGGTTAAAGCTAAGAAAAATCCCCACTAGAGGGATCTATGAGTCCAAACAGGAAGTTTAAACCATAGTGGAAAGAAACTTGTCTTTTGGCTTCTCTGCAACTATAAAGTTGTTTTTATACAAAATGTTGAAATACGTTTTAAAAATATTATGTTTTAGAACAATTTCACTATCAGGCACTGTCACACAATTATTTTGTGCACACCAATTGTAAATAACACGTCAACACTTATAAGCACTTTTTTTTCATTCACGTTTTGAAAAATATAAAAATGTAAAATTTCTTTGAACTACGCATACCATAATGCTTTGCAGCCACACACAACAGGAAATGTGTGTGAAATGGAAATAAAAGATGTCTGTTTTGCCGGTTAGTGAAAACTACCCGTGATCAAGGTTCGAGGAGCGAACCGAAACGCGTTGGGCATAGCGATGTTTGCTGTTATGAAATAAAGCAATTTTGTTACACGGATTCCGAGAGAGTGCGGTTTTTCATACCAACCTCTGGGCTCAGAGGTTACTTGTTGCAATATTTAGGGCTGCCCTGTCGGAGAAAAACTGCACCGCTTCAAGGAAGGAGCGCTGGCGTCCTACTCGAGGGCGTTGTGGAATTATATATATATATATATATATATATATATATATATCGATAAAAACACGTCGTCTCTGCACTTCCGCACTTCCGCACACTGCCAGGCGAACAGAGACCACACGAATCCCAGGTATATGGCACTGGTGATGTTTTTATTTACAGAGCTGCACTCTGACGCGTTTCGGACAAATTGTCCTTGCTCACAGATAGTCAGATACGGCCCGCCATGTTTTTAAATTTGCTAAGTGCACACCACGTGTTAGACTGACATGGACAAAATACTATGCATATAACGACTGTTAAAAGGCAATGATCCCTCTGTTTTCCACATCACAATATACAATGTCATAATTGTTGAAATAAAATATCAAACAAATGGCAATGAGAAATAAATAATAAAGAAAACAGACTCTAATAATAATTTGAATGCTTGAATGCAATTTGGAATTTGTGCCGATATTGGACACTAACATCTCTAGTGTCCCTGCTTACATTAATGTCTTACTACTAGTGATGAATACAAGCGAAACCCATAAAATGTTTTTAAATATATGCTTAAAAAGGAAAGCCTTACGTCGCAATTGTTGCCTACGCTGTAAACATAAATCCATGTACGAATACAGCCAATTCTTGCCTTTCTAATAAATATGTGCAAATCACGCAAAAAAATATATTTAAAAACATATACCTCAAAACATTATGTGCAAAATACGCTTTTCTTTGTAAACATAATTACCTTATACAAAAAATGGCAAATCTCATTGTGAGTCCATCTGCATACTTCATTCACCGCATAAATGCGTGATGGAAACTCAGTGCAAATATCGCAAGATAGATAATAACATCAAGACCCCATTATTATTGTTCTACCATCATGTTTTAAAATCATTGATTGTGATATTTCAACATATACACATTTTATAACCAGAATCTACTGCTCCTCTTAGTCAATGTCAATGCAAAAATACTCGTGCTACTTGAGACCCATGTGAAATAAAAAATGAGTGAAGTGTGTATTTAAAAACAATCTTATTGCAAGGAGGCCAACCACATTAAATATGATAAAATAAAAAATCAAAAAATCGCCCCTTGAAAAAACAATAACCAAGTCCAGATTCTGAATAAAATACATTGCTGTTTGTATACTTTATAGAAAGTGATACAGATCTTCTGTGGTATTTAAACCGTTAGGGAATTTGCTATCCAGTTCTAATATTAACCTGGATTCCATCCTTCTCAACATCTTATCCCTGTCACCTCCTCTACGTGGTTTAGGAATCGCTGTGATTACAAAATATGTCAAACACTTCAAATCATTGCTATGTTCTTGTTTAAAATGCCTGGCTACAGGATACGAGCCATCGTTATTTACAATGGCTCGAAGATGTTGGAGGATTCTGACATGCACCTGTAGCTTGGTGCTGCCCACATAACGCAAGCCACAGGTGCATGTCAGAACATAAACTGCATATTCGGTCCTGCAGTTATAACTCCCTTTAATGGTAACCATGTCTGGACTGAATGGGGTGGCATATTGTGTGGTATTAATTCCAAATCTGCAAGCCCTGCAGCTGGAACATTTGACAAACCCCGGCCGGGGTTGTAACCACATTTTTCTTTCCCTAATTCAGGGCTGTTTTTGGCAATTTGGGTTTTCATCGAGGTCCTTTCCTGTAAGTAATAGTAGGACTTATTGGAAGCCTCGGAGCTAAAACCGCATCAGTCAGAAGTATAGGCCAACTGCGTGTAATAATGGCTCTAATTTTCCTTTCCTGTTTGTTGTAAGTTGTCACAAATCTGGGAACAGAATTGTTATCAATTTCATCTGAAACCATGTTATCCACCCCCGTATCTGCAAATAAAGAGGCTCTAGATTTAGCATTCATTTTGTTAACTGCCTGATTCAGGATGGATTCTTTATAACCCCTTTGTCTAAATCTCATAAGCGCTTGATTGGTACAAGTTGCCAACTCTGTCTCCGTGCTGCAAATTCGCTTAAGCCGTAATAGCTCACCATAAGGGATATTGTTAATTATATGTTTGGGGTGAGCACTGCTGGCATGCAAAGTAGAATTGCCAGCAGTGCTTTTCCTATGTAGAGTGGTTGCTATTTCCCCATCACGGATAAAGATGCTCACATCTAAGAAATCCACATGGTCCTTACTAATGTGCGATGTGAATTTCAAATTCTCGTGATTGACATTGATCTCATTAACAAAATTTATGGCACTTTGTTCATCGCCTCTCCATATGATAAAAACATCATCGATGTACCTCATCCATCTTAAAACATGATCAGCAAATACAGAACCGTGAGTGCGCTTGAGAACCTGCTCCTCCCACCGGCCCACGTGCAAGCACGCGTAACTGGGGGAGAAGCAGGCCCCCATCGCCACACCCCTCTTCTGTAGATAAATGTCCGTGCCAAACAGAAAATAATTGTTATACAGACACCAAGACACTAATTCTACAATCATTTTGTTATGGCTGTAACATTCCAATGGTCTAGTACCCAGAAAATATTCAAGTGCTTTCAACCCAGTCGGATGTTCTATGCTGGTGTAAAGGGACTCAATGTCCAAAGTAATGAACATTGAATCCGCAGACCATGGAATGTTCCTGATTTTTTTGAGAAAATCTCCGGTGTCCTTAATGTACGTTGGCAGAGCTTTTACTAGATCCTGTAAAAAAGTCAATATACTGAGTGATGTTTTCCGCCACACTTTGAATTGCAGATATTATTGGCCTCCCAGGGACAGGTAGCGTCTTTTTATGCACCTTGGGTATAAGATATAGCCGAGGCAATACAGGATGTTCGACATGCAGAAAGCGAAATTCCTCATTCGAAATCATGCCTATATATATATCTTCCAAAGATTGCCCCTGCATTAGAGACGCACTCCTCCAGCCGGCGAATTTTCACAATTCTTTTATTTCAGGCACAGGCATTTTATATATATATATATATATGTGTGTATTTTGTTCTACCATAGCTGGGTCCTGAATTAAAATGTATCCTTTTTTATACCCCCTCACTCATTCTCTAATAACGCATTTCTTTATAATAACTGTAAAATGGCCAGTCCAGTAGGTAAACGTAAAAGAGGCAGCATTAATATGCAGCCCTCTTTCAGTTGCATGACAATAGGAGATACAGTGATCCATTCACTTGAAAATTCACACTATGACACCAATGCGTCATACGCCGCGCGTCATGATAATGGGTAATTGCTAATGTACACATAAATCAAGGAGCATTACCATTCAGCTCTTTTTTGATTGCATAATGTTGTGGAAGTCTTTTGATACAGTGATCCGTTGATTTGAATGCTCATGCGAAGAAATCAGCGCATTATGCGCCATGTCACATGACCCGGAAGATGCTTCACTAGCATTCTCCATGGGCGCACGCAATATGCAGAGCCTAGAAGACACGTTTAGGTAATCTGTGGGTGAGAAACCTTAAAGAAAGTGTGACAATAGCGTCTGCCCGACTCTTAGACTCTATGGGGAGATAGAGTACCGAAAAAGATGCGCAGTTTGGCAAAATATGAAATGCATGTGTATCACTAATGTGTGTGTTTTGTTTGCACCTAACCACATAGGATTTGGAGTAGCTCCCTCTTTTTTCACACAAAAAGACAATGCATGAAATCAATAGCTTGTTCATTTACAGAGTGGCGTGCAGTGCTGACCATGAGTGATTTCAACCACATAATTTCATAGAATCTTTTTATTTTTATCATAAATAATGTGTCTCTCTTTTTTGATTTTTTCAGATTCTCTAATAAGAAAGTATCTTATAATAAGCTGAATGAAACGTTCGGCACGCAAAATTAGCATAATTTAATGTGGATTGACACATCACGGGTGCACAACTTGTGTTCTTTACGGACATAAATACATGCTAGGGATCTCCATAAATTGCTGGTCCTGAAGAAAGCCATTTGACCCAAGTGGCATAATTGATATGAGGAAAGGTTTTAATGTAAGAGCCCATAGTAACTCCAGTCTCATCACTATCTCTGTTTTTAACCTTACCAAAGGTCCCTAATAAATGTTAAATAAAAAGGGATACCTGCAGGTAATTTTAAATTACTAGATCCCTTGATAACATTCAGCTCCACGGTCATTCATTCGTAGAAGCACACCCAGATATATTAGGTAAGCTGAATGAAAACCCATTGATGAAGCATGCCACTAGTTTAGCTGGTGTATTGATTTGTTGAACAGCCTTAGTTATGAATTTTGGTTAATCAGATAGCGCTTCATGGGCCCCGAAACTTGAACAAGGCAAAGCTCCAACACTCTCCAACATGATTCATCAAATCCCAGCAGAGGATCAGAACTTTTTCACAGGCTAAAATCACCTTAGAAGACACCACAATTCCTGTAATTGGTATGGTACCATCAGCAAATGAATTATATAGTGACTAAAATCTGTTATCACCCTTTATATGTGCTCCTTTTTGAGACCTTCAAAGACTGCCATTCACTACAATGCTTTTCAGTGGGGATGATGACCCTGAGACCTGTAATGGCTGCCACAACATATTGCTCAGGTTGGGGCCAGCCAATCAGGACTGACAAGTCCTGTTAAAGGTAGTGGCTAATCAGAGCAAATCTGGAAATCAGTAATGTAGATATACCTATTGTTCAACCCCTTTATGACCACCATGAGCACATCTTTAAACCCACATTTTTCAGAAATGGCTCTACGGATTTACATCAAATAAGAAAAAGCATGCTTTGTGAGTAAAGTTCTACATTTCTGCCAAATTTGTTGTAATTCTGTTCAGCTGTTTTTTCAGAAACAATTCCCCAAATTTCCTATTACAAATACCATGGGAAATAAATATTTTTCCTATCCTCCTCTTTATGGATCACCACAAAGCTTTCCAGGACGGAGCTGGACTGGATATACTTTTTGGGGGAAGTTTCACAAAGATTCGTCAGACGGCACCAAAGTTGTTAGCGAAACAATCAATGCTCTTCCTATGGAAACTCTAAACTAACTAAAACGACTTAGTGGTACTGCCACTTGTAGTATACATATCTATCTATCTATCTTTCTATCTATCTATCTATCTATCTATCTATCTATCTATCTATCTATCTATATATATATATATTCACTGAAAAAACCACAGGTTTCAGGGACGTTATAATTAGTTGGACATTTCAGTCGTACAAAACCAGAGAAATTCGGCTGTTATAGTTAGTTGAGCTAAGTATAACTCACGCCCCCGCAATGCACTGCTGATGACATCACATATTACATCACTCATGACATGGTCAGTGACATCACTGATGACATCTCAAATGACATCACTGATGACATCATCCAGTGTCTGTGTGTTTCTGTAAAGTTTAAATATGTTTTATATATATATAGGCCAAGGTGTATTGAAGAATGAGTGAGTGTATGACTGTCTGAATGGATGATTTAGTAGGTGTTTGACTGACTGTATAAGTGAGTGATTAAACGTGTCTTACTGAATGCATGGGTTAGTGACTAAACTGTGTGAATGTCTGTATCAGTCTGTCTGTTGGTGTGTAAGCGGTTGCATGGGTTGGTGAGTAGCTACATAAGTGTCTATATGGGTTATTGATTGCTTGTCTGAGTATCTGTATGGGTGCCTGAGTGTCTGTGTGGGTGGGTGGGGTGTGTGTGACTCACTGCATGGATGTGTGAGTGGGTGATTCACTGGGTGTATGGGTTCAAGAGTGCGTCTGTGAGGGGCTGTATGGGTGGGTGAGTGTGTGTATGGCTGTGTGGGTGAGTGAATGGATGTCTCAGTGGTACATGTGTGAGTAACTACATATGTGAAAGGCAGTATATGTGAGTGTTGGAGTATAGAAATTACTATATGTGAGAGTGAGTGATTGTGAGAGTGGCTGTGTGGATGAGTGTGTGCTTGTGTCAGTGATTGTATAAGAGAGTAAGTATGTGTTAGTATCTGTATGAATAAGTGAGGTGGTGTGTGTATAACTGTATAGGTGAGTAAATGGGAGTGTGATTGATTCTTTGCATGACTAACTAGCTGTGTAAGTAACTCTATGGGTGAGTGGCGGTTTGTGAGTGTCTGTATAGGTGTATGAGTGCATATGATAGTGGCTGTATTGATGAGTGACTGCATGTATGAGTGACTGTATGAGTGAGTGAGTGGATGTGTGTATAGACCTAGGAATCAGTGAGTGGGTATGTAGTAACTGGTATTGGTGTGTCTATGGTTTCGAGAATGGCAGTCTGTATTTTAGAGTGGGTGTATCAAAGGATATATTAGGCTGTGAGGAGGTGCATCAGAGGATCACGTGGATGATGTCATCAGTGATGTCATTTGAGATGTCATCAGTGATGTCATCAGTGATGTCACTGACCTTGTCATGAGTGATGTAATATGTGATGTCATCAGCAGTGCATTGCAGGGGGCGCGAGTTATACTTAGCTCAATTAACTATAACAGCCGAATTTCTCTGGTTTTGTACAACTGAAATGTCCAACTAACTATAACGTCCCTGAAACCTATGGTTTTTTCAGTGAATTTCTAAGGTTTTTTAAATGCTAATTTCTAACTATAACGTCCCTGAAACCTATGGTTTTTTCAGTAAATTTTAAAGGTTTTTTAAATGCTAATTTCTAACTATACTGTCCCTGAAACCTATGGTTTTTTCAGTGAAATTTCAAAGGTTTTTTAAATGCTAATTTCTAACTATAACGTCCCTGAAACCTATGGTTTTTTCAGTGAATTTCTAAGGTTTTTTAAATGCTAATTTCTAACTATAACGTCCCTGAAACCTATGGTTTTTTCAGTAAATTTCAAAGGTTTTTTAAATGCTAATTTCTAACTATAACTTCCCTGAAACCTATGGTTTTTTCAGTGAATTTCAAAGGTTTTTTAAATGCTAATTTCTAACTATGCCTACAGAGGTAGGACATGTGCAGAAAGAGGAAGAAAGGCGCAGAAAGAAGCAAGAGAAATGCTGAAAGAGGCAACAGAAGTCCAGAAAGACGAAGAAAAGTGCAGAAAGAAGCAAGAGATATGCAGAAAGAACCAACAGAGGTGCAAAAAGAGGCCTTGTTGCAAAGTCATCCTGTGTCCCCAACTTTTTGCTGACTGGTAACGGTGGTAACTGACTCTGACTAACCAGGCCCGGAGCCAGTGCTATGCTGAAAGACACTTAGAATACAGTGAAAACACCTACATACACTAGGGTACACTATGGGTTTGGGTACCCATGTGATTGGCATGACCTCCCCTGTAAGGCCCTAGTACATAATAGGGCAGGGGGATTAAAACAACCTCTAACTCAGAGGTGCAGAAAGAGGCAAGAGAAGTACAGAAACAAGCAACAGAGGTACCGAAAGAGGCACGAGAGGTGCAGAAAAAAGCAAGTGAAGTGCAGAAAGAGGTAGGAGAGGTGCACAAGGAGGCAAGAGAGGTACAGAAAGAGGCAGGAGGGGTGCAGAAAGAAGGAAGAGAAGAGCAGAAAGAGGCAAGAGAATTGCTGAAAGAAGCAACAGAGGTGTAGAAAGAAGCAAGAGAAGTGCAGAAAGAGGGAAGTGAGGTGCAGAAAGAATCAAGAGCAGTGCAGAAAGAACCAACAGAGGTGCAAAAAGAAGCAAGTGGGGTGCAGACAGAGGTAGGAGAGGTGCACAAAGAGGCAAGAGAGGTACAGAAAGAGGCAGGAGGGGTGCAGAAAGAAGGAAGAGAAGTGCAGAAAGAAGCAACAGAGGTGTAGAAAGAAGCAAGAGAAGTGCAGAAAGAGGGAAGTGAGGTGCAGAAAGAATCAAGAGCAGTGCAGAAAGAACCAACAGAGGTGCAAAAGAAGCAAGTGGGGTGCAGACAGAGGTAGGAGAGGTGCACAAAGAGGCAAGAGAGGTACAGAAAGAGGCAGGAGGGGTGCAGAAAGAAGGAAGAGAAGTGCAGAAAGAAGCAACAGAGGTGCTCAAAGAGGCAAGAGGGATTCAGAAAGAGGCAAGAGAAGTGCATAAAGAAGCAACATAGGTACAGAAAGAGGCAAGAGTGGTGCAAAAAGAGGGAAGAGAGGTGTAGAAAGAGGCAAGAGAGTTGCACAAAGAGGGAAGACGGGTTCAGAAAGAGGCGCGAGAATTGCTGAAAGAAGCAACAGAGGTGTAGAAAGAAGCAAGAAAAGTGCAGAAAGAGGCAAGTGAGATGCAGAAACAGGCAAGAAAGGTACAGAAAGAGGGAAGACGAGTGCAGAAAGAGACAACGGGTGCAGAAAGAAGCAAGACAGGTGCAGAAAGAAGCATGGAAAGTGCAGAATGAAGCAACAGGGGTGCAGAAAGAGGCAAGAGAGGTGCAGAAAGAAGCAAGTGAGGTGCAGAAAAAGGCATGAGAGGTGCAGAAAGAGGCAAGAGAGGTGCAGAAAGAGGCAAGAGAATTGCTGAAAGAAGCAACAGAGGTGTAGAAAGAAGCAAGAAAAGTGCAGAAAGAGGCAAGTGAGATGCAGAAACAGGCAAGAAAGGTACAGAAAGAGGGAAGACGAGTGCAGAAAGAGACAACAGGGGTGCAGAAAGAAGCAAGACAGGTGCAGAAAGAAGCATGGAAAGTGCAGAATGAAGCAACAGAGGTGCAGAAGGAGGCAAGAGAACTGCAGAAAGAGGCAAGAGAGTTGCAGAAACAGGCAAAAGAGGTACAGAAAGAGGGAACAGAGGTGCAGACAGAGGCAAGAGAGGTGCAGAAACAGGTAAAATGGGTGCAGGAAGAGGCAAGAGGGGTGCAGAAATTTGGAAGAGAGGTGCAGAAAGAAGCAAGAGCAGTGCAAAAGAACCAACAGAGGTGCAAAAAGAGGCAAATGAGGTGCAGAAGGAGGCAAGAGAACTGCAAAAAGAGGCAAGAGAGTTGCAGAAACAGGCAAAAGGGGTGCAGAAAGAGGGAACAGGTGGGCAGACTGAGGCAAGAGAGGTGCAGAAAGAGGGAAGAGGGGTGTAGAAAAAGGCAAGAGGGATGCAGCAATTTGGAACAGAGGTGCAGGAAGAAGCCAGAGCAGTGCAGAAAGAACCAACAGAGGTGCAGAAAGAGGCAAGAGGGGTACAGAAAGAGGCAAGTGAAGTGCAGAACGAAGAAAAAGAGGTGCAGAAAGAACCAACAGAGGTGGAAAAAGAGGCAAGAGGGGTGCAGAAAGGGGTAGTAGAGGTGCACAAAGAGGCAAGAGGGGTACAGAAAGAGGCAGGAGGGGTGCAGAAAGAGGAAGAGGACTGCAGAAAGAAGCAACAGAGGTGCTGAAAGAGACAAGACGGGTGAAGAAAGAAGGAACAGAGGTACAGAAAGAGGCAAGAGTGGGGTACAGAAAGAGGCAAGAGTGGTGCAGAAAGAGGGAAGAGAGGTGTAGAAAGAGGCAAGAGAGTTGCACAAAGAGGGAAGAGGGGTACAGAAACAGGCAAAAGGGGTGCAGAAAGAGGCAAGTGAGGTGCAGAAAGAGACAAGAGAACTGCAGAAAGAGGCAATAGAGGTGCAGAAAGAGGCAAGTGAGGTGCAGAAAGAAGCAGCAGAAGTGCAGAAAGAGGGAAGAGGCTTGTAGAAAGAAGCAAGACAGGTGCAGAAAGAAACAAAAGAAGTGCAGAAAGAAGGAACAGAGGTGCAGAAAGAGGCAAAAAGGGTGCAGAAAGACGTAAGAGGGGTACAGAAAAAGGCAAGAGAGGTGCAGAAAGAGGGAAGAAGGGTGCAGAAAGAGGCAAGAGGGGTACAGAAAAAAGCAAATGAGGTGCAGAAAGAGGCAACAGACGTGCAGAAAGAGGCAAGAGAGGTGCAGAAAGTAGAAGAGATTTGCAGAAAGAGGCAAGAGAAGTGCAGAAAAAGAAAGAAATGTTTAGAAAGACGCAACAGAAATGCAGAAAGAGGCAAGAGAGGCGCAGTAGGAAGCAAGAGTGGCTTGCACACCATTAGTACCAATTTAACACCCACATTTAGCAATAAGTAACAGGTGACCATTCTAGGTTTGCAAAGGGCCTTCCACCACTCTGTAACACTTGTCGCTGCATTTTTGGTAACGTTTGAGCCGTTTGAGCTAGAAACAAGGCTTTTTTTGTTCAAATCTGCAGATTAGGGAGCAGGTGATGAATTATGTGGCTAATGCGGAAAATGTATAATTGTGCGAAAGTCCGTGCAGCCAAACAGTTGCATAATTCCAGTGGCCCTGCTCATACCTCTGACTAGGTCCACAAGTGCTCTTCAGTGATTCCTTCTTTTTTTGTCTCACTGAGTTCATAGTTGAGCTTCTATGGAAACGAGGAAGACTAAACCTGAGGTTACCACTCCACAACACAGTCTACCATACAACATAATTACTCTCCATAACACATAATCCCACTCTACATAATTCCTATACACTAAATACCACATATGTTCTATCCACATAATTTCACTGCACAACATACCACATAATTCCACTACACACAACGTACATCCATTCCACTCCAAAAAACATTAGTAAAAAACTTTTACATTTACAACGTCAATAGCTCTAACTCTCGCAAATGCGAAACCTATTACATTGCAAACACTTCTTTAACTAGTAGTCGCGTTTGCAGAGTGGTGGAGAAAGGGTGCTGAGGCTCCGACCTGCGCTCAGGAATTCCGCTGCGTAGGACTTACAGGAGGTACCAGGAGGGCTTCTTGGCCCCCAAAGTCCCTCAGGAGCAAATTGGACTTCATCCCCCATCCCGTAGTCTGCCAGGAGGCACGTTTGCAGAGTGGTGGAGAAAGGGGGGCATGGCCTCCGAAGACGTCTTAGCAATCCCACTGTGTGGACTTACTGGAGGTAACAAGAGGGGTAGTTGGCCCCCAAGGACATCCTTGGGGGCCAACTACCCTCCTATTACCTCCAGTAAGTCCCACACAGCAGGATTGCTAAGTTCTCTTGCAGGCCACGCCCCCTTTGCCCACCACTCTGCAAACGCGCTCCCTGGCGCGCTGTCGTGTAGTTCCTATGTAACCTATACAGGATCTGCGCGTTTTGGATAACATAAACTGTGGGATTGGCGGCAGACTGATTCTGTGCACCCCCACCGGATACGTTAGCCTATCTGTATTAGCTAGCTCACAGTGCCACTATAATCTCCTCTTACCAAGGAGAGAATAGATTCTGACAACCTCAGAACATGACAACCCTGATCCCTCAGAATCGAGGAAACAATATACTACCTTTCGCTCAGTCACTCGTGCTTACTTATTTTGTCTCAGAGAGATACACAGAATAAACAGGCTGGTCGTTTTCAATAAGAATTTATTGAACAGTTGTTATTCTAGTGTAGAATATATGAGCTGCAACAACCATTAGACAGTAGCAGAGATATATTAGCAGTACTACGAGAGTAAAGGGATGGTATAGTTCTACCATCTTGCAGAGATCATGAATATATACAAGTACATAAAACACATAATAAAAAGTGCGTACTCCTACGATGCCTCCCTAACTAGATGTACCTAAATGTACCTAGCATCTGTGTAGGTGTTATGCCAAGAATCCCTCTAGGATCTAGTCAACCCCATTACCTGAGAATGAGAGAATATGGGACCCCATCCTGGTCTCGAGTTGGACACCCCGCGAGGGATGTTAGACCACTGCTAGCTGGAGCGTCTGCATGCAGGAACCCCAGCGTCTCTGGTCAGTGTGTCAGCCGGGAAGTCTCGGTCTCCTCTCTCTTCCTAAGCAAGTTGTGTTGTATATATATCCATAGGTGTCCCCAGGGGTCATTCCTTGCTGTGTTACTGTGTCGGCCTAAAGGATGACGTTGGGCCTGAACTTTATACAGAGATATTATACAGGAGATGGTAATCCTACTGTTAGTCCTGCTGTGCTTCCAAGAAGCCTCATGCATAATGTATGAGATTCGAACTAGGGGGAAACCCGCGTTCGGAATGCAGTGTTGTATCTAGGTAAAAGGTCAGTGCCTAAGAACCATTATGTATGTAATGTAGGGAAGAATATAGGTGAAAGGTTGCAATGTTACCTGCGCCTATATAGGGTACCTATATGGAATATAACAGCGCTCTTGGATGGAGATTGAAGTCCCCTTCGCTGCTGGGGGTCCTTTAGGGGCCAACTAGCCTACCTCTTACCTCCAGTAAGACCCACACAGTGGGATTACTGAGAGGTGGACACAGGCCACGCCCCCTTCCTCCACCACTCTGCAAACGCGCCTCCTGGCGTGCTCTTGGTTGGGGGATGAAGTCCCCTTTCCTTATGAGGGTCCCTGGGGGCCAACTAGCCCTACTGTTACCTCCAGTAAGCCACATGCAGCTAGATTGCTTAGAGTGGTCAAAGGCCACGCCCCCTTTTTACACGACTCTGCAAACGCGACTCGTGGCGCACTGCTGCTCGGGGTATGAAGTCCACTTGTGTCCTGAGGTCCTTAGGACAAAAGAGGACCTCATCGCCCCACCAGCAGTGCGCCAAGAGGCGCGTTTGCAGAGTGGTGTAAAAAGGGGCGTGGCCTCGGACCACATCTCTGCACTCCAGCTGTGTGGCGCTTACTGGAGGTACCTGGTGGGCTAGTTGGGCCCCAGGGACCCTCAGTATTCAAGGGGACTTAATTCCCCAACTTAGAACGCACCAGGGGGCGCGTTTGCAGAGTGGTGCAGGGAGGGGGCGGGGCCTCCGGCAAAATGCCGATTACGGCCCCGGGGACCCCATCCCCCGGGGCATGGCCTCCTTTTTTATATATATTTATAGGGAAGGGGGGCCACGTGGCCCCCCTTCCCTGGGCCACTTTTGGCCCCGGGGACCCCATTCCCCGGGGCATGGCCTCTTTTAAAAAAAAATATTTATAGGGAAGGGGGGCCGCATTGCCCCCCTCCCCATGGCCACTATTGGCCCCAGGGACCCCATCCACCGGGGCTTGGCCATTTTATATCCAAATTTAAGGAGGGGGGCCGCGCGGCCCCCCTCCCCAGGCCGATTGGGGTCCCCGGGGCCGGCCCTCAGCGTTGGAGACTGTGGGGGGAGCCCCAATGCCCCCACATTCCCAGCCGGCTCCCCGCTTCCTACGGGAGCCGGGAGCCGGCATTGCTTTTGGGCAAGGGGAGCTGCTAACAAGCAGGTTTCCTGCTCTCGCTTCCATGAAGCGAAGCAGAGTTTGCTATGACAGGGCGGGAGCCGTGCTCCCGCCCTGCCATAGCAAACAGCAATGTCCCGGGGGTGGCCACCCCGGGACATTGCAGGGGCCGGCCCTGGGGGGTGGCGGTCCCCAGGGCCATCAAGGGCTCCAGGAGGGGGGCCGCGCGGCCCCCTCCCATCATTTCAACAACCCCGGGGAGGTGGCGGTCCCCGGGGCTTGAGGGGGCCCATGAGGCCCCCCACAAATAATTTACGAAATCCCCAGGGAGGTGGCGGTCCCCAGGGCCTGGGGGGGTCCGTGAGGCCACCCCACCCACAAAATAAAGCCCCGGGGAGGTGGCGGTCCCCGGGGATGCGGGGGGGCCGCGTGCCCCGCGCATTTTTAAATAAAGCCCCGGGGAGGTGGCAGTCCCCGGTGCTGCGGGGGGGCCGTGTGCCCCCTGCATATAATTAGCATAGCCCCAGGGAGGTGGCGGGCTGCGGGGGCCCTGATGGGCCCCCGCTATATAATTTTGGCATTGCCCTCGGGACCTGGCCCACCCCGGGGCTCATTATAATTTCTTTTTAAAAAAATGCTTTTTTTGGGACCCCCTGAGCAGGCCTAGGGGGTCAGGGTGTTTCTACCCTGCCCCCTTTTCTTCATTTTTCACTTTTTTTTTCCTTTTTCTGTGACTCGGTTACCGAGTCACAAGATGGCTGCCAACACACTCTGGTTTGGAGTGTTGGCAGCCAATCAGAATGTAGCTCGTGCTCGGGAGGATTTGCGACTCCTCCTCGGTGCTCAGATATCGATATTTTTATTTTTTACATTTCTCAGGAACTGTTGAACGGATTTACACCATTTAAAAAAAAGGTCACTTTCTGAACCAAGAGCTACTTTTTTGCCAAATTTGGTGTAATTCCGTTCAGCAGTTCGGGCTGTAGCCTGTTCCAAATTTTCCATTGGAAATTAACATGAAGAAAACGCGCTTTGGGACCCCCTTTTTTTCTCTGCCCCCTCGACGAATCACCCCCAAACTTTCCAGACAGGAGCTGATCTGAGCTGGTCATTAGTTTGGAAACTTTCGCGAAGATTCGTCAAACGGCGCCAAAGATATTGGCAAATCAAAAAACGCTTTTTCTATGGATAATTAGTCCTAACTATAACTACCTACTGGCGACCGCCAGTAGGTAATATATATATATATATATATATATATATATATATATATATAGATATATATATATGAAGATGGAGGATCACAAGAAAACAACAGCCAGCCAGGGCAAAAATCTGGATCCCAAAGGATACAATGAGTCACAAAGAAATAAAATATCCAAGAAAGAAGTGACTCAAACAGATAGATTCACCAAAGAACAAAAATATATTTCCACTACAACGTTTCAGCTTCCGCCTTCCTCAGGTAGTACAAGATGGTTTGCTCAGTGGCTGCACAGATGACACAGCTGAATTTTCAAAAAGCATCATGAGTGAAGATTCCATTTGGAATGTGGAATCAATGCAGTCCTGAGAGCTCTTGAGATATGCAGTAATCAGGTTGTATTATCAGTAATGTTCAGTCCATCTGGATGCAGTGATTTTAAACGGTACATCCAGAAGTTTTCTCTGGAGTCCAGTAGTTCTTCCTTTGAGACATGTTCCACGGGGAAAATCTTCAAATCTGATAGTAAATGATCCACAAGGTTAAAATAATTGGCTACAGGCTGGTCAATTTTCTTATTAATTATTGCCGATTTGTGGTTCCTGAATCGTGTACGGAGGTCATTCACTGTTTGGCCTACATATTGTTTTTACAGCTTTGCCGTTGGCACTGAATCACATAAATAATGCATGTTGAGTTACATGTAAGATGCTGTCTTATTCCATAGGTCCTTCTTGTAACAGAACTAGTTACTGATGATGTTTGTAAAAGGTATTCACACGTGATGCACCTTTTAGAGTCACAGCAATGAACCCCTGCATTTGTTACAACTTGCTTGAGTTCAGCTCTCACAATAAGAGATCGTAAATTTGGAGCTCTGCGGTAAGCAATGACTGGCGGTTTTGGAAAAACCTTTTGCAATTTTTCACAAGTAGACAGTAAGGGAAATGTTTTTTGCATTATATTTCTGTAGTTGGGAGCTGATGGATGATAGTCAACCACAAATGGAGTTCTGTCACTTTTGTTTCTGCCGTTGGTATTCCAAATAAGTGCTTCTCTGGGTAACTGCAAAGACTTGTCAATTTGTTGCTGTATGATATGCAGAGGATAGCCTCGTCTTTTAAATAATGTAGCAAGCTCCTGTAGATGGTCTTTACAGGTTTCCTCATTGCTGCAGATGCGTCTTATTCTGAGTGCTTGGCTGTAGATGATGCTCAGTTTAGTGTGGTGTGGGTGACATGAAGTCCAGTTTAGATACAAATGAGCATCTGTAGGCGTGTGGTACAGATCAGTTGTAATTTTTTGTTCATGAATGGTGAGTAGCACATCCAGAAAAGGGAGATGATGTTTCTGTTTAGTATTGCTGCTGGTAAATTTGATGGTAGGATGGATATTGTTGATATAAGCTGTAAATTGTTCCAATGCTCTACTTCCTGCATTCCATATTATAAATATGTCATCAATGTATCTTAGCCATACCAGTGGTTTGATGCTATAAGTAGCAAGTATACAGTTCTCTAGTTTGCCCATGAAGATATTTGCATAGGATGGAGCCATCCGAGTGCCCATGGAAGTCCCTTGTATCTGCAGATAGTGTTTACCATTGAATGTAAAATTGTTGGATTTAAGGATAACTCTTACAAAGTTGGTAAGCACATTTGTTGATGGCTTTTTCACAGTTCTTTTATTAAGAGCTTCAGATAATGCCATAAGCCCATCCTCATGTGGTATATTGGTGTATAATGATGTAACATCAAATGTAGCCAGAAGAGTATCATCATCAAATGTGTAGGTTTGGTTTAATTTTTCAATAATCTGAAGGAAGTGACTGGTATCTTTAACAAATGATGGAAGTTCCTGTACAATGGGCTGGAGGTGCAGGTCGACAAATAAAGATAGTCTCTCATTGGCTGTGCAATTGCCAGAGATGATGGGACGGCCAGGATTGTTCATTTTGTGAATTTTGGGAAGCATATAAAATCTCCCAGGTCTTGGTTTGGGATGAACAAGTATATCTGCTGTTGTTTCATCAATGAGGTTTAAGCTCCTGTACCTTACAACCATGTTCTTAATTTCTTTGTTTAAGTCTTCTGTGGGATCAGTTTCTAAAGGTTTGTAAGTGTTGGTATCCATTAGTTGTCTCATTCCTTCCTCAATATAATCACTTACTTTCAAGGCAACCACTGCACCACCTTTGTCTGCCGGTTTTATAATGACATCCATACTCTGATTTTTGATAACATTACCCGAGAAGAGAGAAAAGCTCTCCACCTCCTTCAACAGAGAATGGATGTCATTATAAAACCGGCAGACAAAGGTGGTGCAGTGGTTGCCTTGAAAGTAAGTGATTATATTGAGGAAGGAATGAGACAACTAATGGATACCAACACTTACAAACCTTTAGAAACTGATCCCACAGAAGACTTAAACAAAGAAATTAAGAACATGGTTGTAAGGTACAGGAGCTTAAACCTCATTGATGAAACAACAGCAGATATAACACTCCCACTGATCTAAAATTTACATACACCATCAGTAACAACAGGGTGGTGTTTCTATATACTGAGGTTTATATCAGTAATAATGAAGTCCATACAACCCTACACCGGAAGGCAACTGCCACCAACTCTGTATTACAGGCAGAGAGTTTTCATAATCCAAATTGGATCAATAACATACCATATGGTGAATTTCTCAGGGCACGAAGGATTTGTTCTGAAGATTCAGAATGGCAGAGGAATAGTGAGCTAATTGTGGAAAGATTTAAAAGAAGAAACTATAACAAAAAACTGGTCCTATCATGCAAACAAAAAACATCAAATTTGACACGTACAGAACTAATTGCAGAAAAACAACTACCCACGAATGTGGAGAATGACTCTCAAAAAATTAGGCTGATTACTACCTATTCAACAGAAAACAAACAGATTCAATATATTCTTCGCAAGAATTGGAACATACTTAAATCTGATCCATCAGTGGCCAAAATTGTAGGTGATGGCCCTTAGGTAACGTTCCGTAGAGCCACTAACTTAAAGGACCATCTTGTACATAGTCACTTCAGAAATAAATCGAAACAAACTACATGGTTAAAGGTGAATGGATTTTTCAAATGTACACAATGCAAAGTATGTGCAATAGCTAAAAATACAAAAGAAGTTGAGATGGCGAACAAAAAAATCTGGGAAATTAAACAATTTATAAACTGTAAAAGCCAATATGTGATTTATATGGTGGAGTGTCCGTGCCACTTGAGATACGTGGGTAGCACGATTTGTGATTTAAAGAAAAGAATACTTGAACATGTGAGGGCCACAGTAAATCTTGATAGAAGCAATGCCATAGATAGACATATGGAGAAGGAACATAATGGAAATTGGAAACTAATGACTTTCTTTGCATTGGAACAAGTGGAACTGCAGGCAAGAGGCGGGGATCGGGAGCGAATCCTACGCAAAAAGGAGTCCCGACACATTTTGAATTTTCGAACTCTGACCCCGTGGGGTTAAACCAGGACGAAGAATTACATTCACATCTGTGAAAATGATTTCCTTTTAGAAAACACACTCGGACTTTTCTTGGTTGTTGTATTTTGTGATGTTTTCATGAGAATTTCTGAAAAGGAGGCTTCCCTTTCTATGTTTTTAACTGTAAATTTTTAATTGTTATGTGATCGCAATGGTACTCCTCACTAAGGATGTAATGACTATATAACAAATAATTGGTCTTTTAGGCTCAGTAAAGCATAAACAACATCATTCATGGATTAATGTATTCGGTATATATAAGAGGAGTAGTCCCACTGGAGGGATATATAAATGTGAAAAAGGAAAAAAGAAACGTAACACAGTTGTCATAAAATGAGATAAGTAATGAGTATGGTTACAGTAGCTCAGTGGGCCCACTGGTGGGATGTATAATTGTGCAACCTAAAAGGATTTAAAAGGAATTAAATGCACATGCCACTAAATGAGGCATCCAACTAGAAGGTCTATAGTAGCTCACGGTTAGCGAGGCCACCCAGAGTAGTGTTTGGAACAAGGGTTCGATCCTTGGGGTGGCCGTGTGAAATTTAAATCTAAAGTTGTACATTATTTTGTGTTACAATATTTATCACTCTCTTTACTATGAATATAATTTTGTCACACACATTTTTTCGGGAGTGGTGTTAAACGTTGATAATGTGAATGGTCAGTTATGAATATAAATGGATGTTTATTATGAGCAAACTGTGGTAAAAGACCATTGGAATTAGTTTTGATGGTAAATGAGAATTAATTAATGTAATGGAGGGCCATAATATATATAGGCATTGCGGAAACATTTTTAATTGTAAATAATGAGTGGTTTTGCAAAAAATACAGAATGTATAAATGATTGGAACTACAAATACCAGACTGCACTTGGGTCGATCATGGACAATGATGTCACATGGGTATATATGGCAGTAATGGCGATTGGCTCTGTGTTTTTTGAATCCCCGTGAACAAGATCTCGGCTGAGATCGAAACGCGTAGGGGTGTGCTGTCGTTCTATGATCAAATAAAGGCACCGTGGAACTGCTTTGGAGGCATTGGCATGATTATTACCTTATGACTATAATGGAACTGTGAGTGCGGAGAGGACTTCCTTTTTGGGGAAAGTGTTTGGCAATTGGTAACGGCTTGGTCCAGCCGTACTCGAAACACACCGCCGCAGATGCGCCCAAATGGTCAAACAATGGGACCATGCAGGAAATGATATATATATATATATATATATATTATCCACTGGTGGTTGCTAGTAGGTAGGTATAGTTAGGACCTAATTTCCATAAGAACAGTTTTTTTTCAATTGCCAATAACTTTAACGTAGTTTGCCGAAACCTACGCAAAATTTTCAAAACTATTATGACGCTCACTCCAGCTGCTGTCTTGAAAGTGGTGATCCAACAAGAGGGGGCCGAGAAAAAGGGGGTCCCAAAACTCGTTTTCCCGATGTTAATTCCCATAGAGATTTTAGACACGACTACAGCCCGAACTGCTGAACGGAATTACACAAAATATGGCAGAAAGATAGCTGTTGATCTAGAAAACAACCTTTTTGTAAATTGGGATAAATATGTTTAGTAGTTTTTGAAATGTTAAGGAAAATGTAAATTTGTATATATATGGTCCGCAAACCCTCCTGATCTCGTGTTGAGATCTAATTGGCTGCCAACACCTAAAACCAAGAAGTGTTGGCAGCCATCTTGGGACTCAGCTTGAGCCGAGTCCCACAAAAATAACGTAAAAAAAAGAGAAGGGTGCAGAGTAGTAATACCCTGATCCCCAAGGCCTCTTGGGGGGGTCCTACCTGGAGCCCTCAGGGCCAAAAAAGCATTTTTTTTTAAACAATTTTTTGCGGGAACCGCGTTGAATCCGCGCTCCTGCTGAAAATTAAAAACAAAAAAAAGCACGGGCTCCTGGGATTCTTTACTAATATGCCCCCGGGTGGGCTAGGTCCCTTGGAGCAAGCAGAAAATAACGGATGGGGGCCACATGGCCCCCCTCCTGGGGCTTATAAATTCCCTGGGACAACCACCTCCCCGGGGCTTATGCATTGTTAAAGGGGGGGCCTCTCAGATGCCCCCCGGGGACCACCACCTCCCAGGGGCCACATTAAAAAAAATAATGGGGGGGGCCTTGTGGACCCTCCTGTGCCCTGGGGCCACCACCTCCCTGAGGCTTTTTAATTTTTAATGGGGTCCTCAGGGAGCCCCTGGTCCCCGGGACCACCACCTCCCCGTTGCCAAATAATTTTTTTCAATGGGAGGGGGCCACGCCGCCTCTCTCCCGGGCCGTTCTCGCCCTGGGGACCGCCACCTCCCTGGGGCAGGCCCTACAACAACAAAGAGAGGGGATGTGCGGCCCCCTCCTGGAACCATAGATGGCCCTGGGTACCACCACCCTCCTCCCCCCCCAGGGCCGGCTCCTGCTATGCCCACTCCCGAGAAATAGCTGTTTGCAGTTGCTTGGCGGGAGCTTTACCGCTGTCGACAAGTCACAGCAAATGCTCCGCTTCTAGCAAGTGAGAGCTGACAGGGAAACAGACGAATTGTTTTCAGACACAGGGAGCTGCATGCTTAGCAGCTCCCTGTGTCTGAAAGCAATGGCAGCTCCTGCAGGAGGTGGGGAGCCGACAGGGACCGCGGGGGCCTTGAGGTTCTCCATGCGGTATCAATACAAACTGGGTGTCCTGGGGCACCCAGTACTAATGGCCAGGCCCTGGGGGGATGGGGTCCCTGAGGCCGAAAATTGGCCAGTGAGGGAGGTCGCTAAGCTCCCCTCCCCATTTGTAAATGGCTGGGGGATGGGGTCCCCAAGGGTCGAAATTGGCCCGGGGAGGGGGGACCCATGGCCCCCTTCCCCATTGCAAAATGACCTGGCTCCAGAGAATGGGGTCCCCGTGGCCGAAATTGGCCCGGCCTGGGGAAGGGGGCCATGCGGCCCCACTCCCCTAATAAATGAAAAAACTAATAAAAAAGGCCGGCCCAGGGGAAGTCGCTGAAGGCTCACCCCCTTTCTCAACCACTCTGCAAAGGGGCCTCCTGGTGCACAGCTTGTTGGGAGGTAAAGTTGCCTTGGCTGGTGAGGGTCCATGGGGGTCAACAACCCCTCTTGTTACCGCGAGTAAGTCCCACACAGCGGATTTGCTGAGAGGTAATCGGAGGCCACACCCCATTTCCCCACCACTCTGCAAATGCGCCTCTTGGTGCACTACTGGTTGAGGGATGAAGTCCCCTTGGATGCTGAGGGTCCTTGGGGGCCAGGAACCCCTCCTGCAGTGCTTAATTTGAGCCGGTGGTTTCCAGTTCTCGGCACCGGCAATTAATTGCCAGAACCTACACTTGTGACAGCTGCCACATAGTGGCACTGTTTGTGCAATTTAAAGATGAGCAGAAAAGCAGTTGTTTGTTAATTCAGTATACATTAAAAACAACTAATGACTGCCACCCAAGCCATTCTTAAAGCTTTGGCAGCGTCGAACAGTCTGAATTGTCACACTTGTAACAGTGTGATGGTTAGTAGTTGTGTAAGTACAGTGGCAATGTGTGGGGCAAACTGCGGTGGACTCCTGACGAGGGCCCCAGCACTTATTTTTTTTTACAAATTAAGCACTGCCCTCCTGTTTCCTCCTGTAGGTCCCACACATTGGGATTGCTGAGAGGTCGTTGGAGGCCCCACCCTCTTCGTCCACCACTCTGCAAATGCGCCTCCTGGCGCACTAATGGTTGGGGGATGAAGTCTCCTTGGATGCTTAGGGTCCTTAGGGGCCAAGAAGCCCTCCTGTTACCTCCAGTAAGTACCACACAGCGGGATTGCTGAGAGCTGGTCGGAGGCCCCACCCTCTTCATCCACCAGTCTCCAAACGCACCTCCTGGTGCACTACTGGTTGGGAAATATAGTCCCCTTGGATGCTGAGAGTCCTTGGGGGCCAAGAGCCATGACCATGTCATGAGTGCTGTAATATGTGAGGTCATAAGCAGTGCATTGTGGGGCGTAACTGATAGTTAGGTCAGGTAACTATAACAGCTGAATTTCTATGGTTTTGTACGAGTGAAATCTGAGCCTAACTATAACGTCCCTGTAACCTTTGTTTTTTTCAGTGAATATATATATGTGTGTATATATCTATATATATATTCACTGAAAAAACCATAGGTTTTAGGGACAGTTATAGTTAGTTGGACATTTCACTCGTACAAAACCATAGAAATTCCCCGTTATAGTTAGTTCAGCTAACTATAACTCGCGCCCCGCAATGCACTGCTGATGACGTCACATATTACATCACTCATGACATGGTCAGTGACATCACTGATGACATCACTGATGACATCTCAAATGACATCACTGATGACATCATCCAGTGACTGTGTGTTTCTGTAAAGTTTAAATATGTTTAATATATATAGGGAAAGGCGTATTGAAGAATGAGTGGGTGTATAAGTGTCTGAATGGATGATTTAGTACGTGCGTGACAGACTCTACAAGTGAGTGATTAAACGTATCTTACTGAATGCATGGGTTAGTGACTAAACTGTGTGAATGTCTGTATCCATCTGTTTGTTGGTGTGTAAGTGGATGCATGGATTTGCGAATAGCTACATGAGTGTCTATATGGGTTATTGATTGGTTCTCTGAGTATCTGTATGGCTGCCTGGGTGTTTGTGTGGGTGGGGTGTGTGTGACTCTGTACATAGATGTGTGAGTGGGGGATTCACTGGGTGCATGATTTCAAGAGTGCATCTGTGATGGACTGCTTGGGTGGGTGAGTGTGTGTATGGGTGTGTTAGTGAGTGAATGTATATCTCAGTGGTACATGTGCGAGTAACTACATATGTAAAAGGCAGTATATATGTGTGTTAGAGTATTTAAATGGCTATAAGTGAGAGTGTGTGATTGTGAGAGTGGCTGTATGGATGTGTGTGTGCTTGTATCAGTTATTGTATAAGAGCGTAAGAATGTGCTAGTATTTGTATGAGTAAGTGAGCTGGTGTGTGTATAACTGTATAGGTGAGTAAATGGGTGTGTGATTAATTTTTTGCATGACTAACTAGGTGTGTGAGTACCTCTATGGATGAGTGGCAGTGTGTGAGTGTTTATATAGGTGTATGAGTGCATATGATACTGCTCTACTGAGTGACTGTAAGTATGAGTGACTGTACGGGTGAGTGAGTAGATGTGTGTGTGTAGACCTAAGAATCAGTGAGTGGGTATGTAGTTATTGGTATTGGAGTGTGTATGGTTTTGAGAATGGCAGTCTGTAATTTAGAGTGGGTGTATCAAAAGTTATATTAGGGTGTGAGAAGATGCATGAAATTATCACATGGATGATGTCATCAGTGATGTCATTTGAGATGTCATCAGTGATGTCATGAGTGATGTCACTGACCATGTCATGAGTGATGTAATATGTGACGTCATCAGCAGTGCATTGCGGGGCACGAGTTATAGTTAGCTGAACTAACTATAACGGGGAATTTCTATGGTTTTGTACGAGTGAAATGTCCAACTAACTATAACTGTCCCTAAAACCTATGGTTTTTTCAGAATTTCAAAGGTTTTTTAAATGCTAATTTCTAACTATAACGTGTCTGAAACCTATGGTTTTTTCAGTGAATTTCAAAGGTTTTTTAAATGCTAATTTCTAACTATAACGTGCCTGAAACCTATGATTTTTTAAGTGAATTTCAAAGGTTTTTAAATGCTAGTTTCTAACTATGCCTACAGAGGTAGGACATGTGAAGAAAGAAGAAAAAACGCACAGAAAAAAGCAAAAGAAATGCAGAAAGAAGTAACAGAAGTCCACAAAGATGAAGAAAAGTGCAGGAAGAAGCAAAAGATGTGCAGAAAGAACCAACAGAGGAGCAGAAAGAGGCCTTGTTGCAAAATCATCCTTTGCCCACAACTTTTTCAGACGGGTACTGGTGGTAACTGACTCTGACTAACCAGAGCCAGTGCTATGCTAAAAGACACTTAGAATACAGTGAAAACACCTACATACACTAGGGAACACTATGCGTTGGGGTACCCCTGTGATTAGCATGACCTCCTCTGTAAGTCCCTAGTATATAATAGGGCAGGGGGATTAAAACTACCTCTTAAAACGCGCTACAGGGCGCGTTTGCACAGGGGTGAAGGGAGGAGGGCCTGAGGTGACATGTGTGCAAACGCGCCCCGTGGCGCGTTTTAAGTTGCGGTATTAAGTCCCCTTGAATCCTGAGGGTCCCTGGGGCCCAACTAGCCCCCCAGGTACCTACAGTTAGGACCACAGAGCTGAGTTGCAGAGAGGCGTTCCGAGGCCACGCACCTTTTTCACCTCTCTGCAACGCAACTCTGTTGTGCTTACTGAAGGTACCTGGTGGGCTAGTTGGCCCCCAGGGTCCCTCAGGAATCAAGGGAATTAATTCCCCAACTTAAAACGCACCACAGGGCGTGTTTGCGCACATGTCACCTGAGGCCCCGCCCCCTCCCAGCACCACTGTGCAAACGCGCCCCGTGGCACGTTTTAAGTTGGGGGATTAGGTCACCTTGAATACTGAGGGTCCCTGGGGCCCAACTAGCCCACCAGGTACTTCCAGTAAGCACCACAGGCCTGCGTTGCAACGCCTGTAACAAATTGTGCAGTTGTGTTTAGGTAGTGAAGGGGGTCGTGAGGGGGTAGTGTTTTAGGGTTTAGGGTAGTGCAGTGGTGTTTGTGTAGTGTAGGGGGTCATGCTGGGGGTAGATTTAGGGTTTAGGGTAGTGCAGTGGTGTTTGGGTAGTGTAGGGAGTTGTGCTGGGGGGAGTGTTTTAGGGTTTAGGGTAGTGCAGTGGTGTTTGGGTAGTGTAGGGGGTCGTGCTGGGGGTAGTGTTTTAGGGTTTAGGGTAGTGCAGTGGTGTTTGGGTAGTGTAGGGGGTCGTGCTGGGGTAGTGTTTTAGGGTTTAGGGTAGTGCAGTGGTGTTTGGGTAGTGTAGGGGGTACTGCTGGGGGTAGTGTTTTAGGGTTTAGGGTAGTGCAATGGTGTTTGGGTAGTGTAGGGGTACTGCTGGGGGTAGTGTTTTAGGGTTTAGGGTAGTGCAGTGGTGTTTGGGTAGTGTAGGGGGTACTGCTGGGGGTAGTGTTTTAGGGTTTAGGGTAGTGCAGTAGTGTTTGGGTAGTGTAGGGGTTCGTGCTGGGGTAGTTTTTTAGGGTTTAGGGTAGTGCAGTCGTGTTTGTGTAGTGTAGGGGGTAGTGTTTTAGGGTTTAGGGTAGTGCAGTGGTGTTTGTGTAGTGTAGGGAGTCGTGCTGGGGGTAGTGTTTTAGGGTTTAGGGTAGTGCAGTGGTGTTTGTGTAGTGTAGGAGGTTGTGTTTTAGGGTTTAGGGTAGTGCAGTGGTCTTTGGGTAGTGTAGTGAGTCGTGCGGGGGGTACTGTGTTTTAGGGTTTAGGGTAGTGCAGTGGCCTTTGGGTAGTGTAGGGGGTCGTGCGGGGGTAGTGTTTTAGGGTTTAGGGTAGTGCATTGGTGTTTGGGTAGTGTAGGGGTCATGCGGGGGTAGTGTTTTAGGGTTTAGGGCAGTGCAGTGGTGTTTGAGTAGTGTAGGGGGTCGTGCTGGGGGAGTGATTTAGGGTTTAGGGCAGTGCAGTGGTGTTCGGGTAGTGTAGGGGGTCGTGCTGGGGGAGTGTTTGAGGGTTTAGGGCAGTGCAGTCGTGTTCGGGTAGTGTAGGGGTCGTGCTGGGGGAGTATTTTAGGGTTTAGGGTAGTGCAGTGGTGTTCGGGTAGTGTAGGGGGTCGTGCTGGGGGTAGTGTTTTAGGGTTTAGGGCAGTGCAGTGGTGTTCGGGCAGTGTAGGGGGTCGTGCTGGGGGTGGTGTTTTAGGGTTTAGGGCAGTGCAGTGGTGTTCGGGCAGTGTAGGGGGTCGTGCTGGGGCTGGTGTTTCAGGGTTTAGGGCGTGCAGTGGTGTTCGGGCAGTGTAGGGGGTCGTGCTGGGGGTGGTGTTTCAGGGTTTAGGGCAGTGCAGTGGTGTTCGGGCAGTGTAGGGGGTCATGCTGGGGGTGGTGTTTCAGGGTTTGGGGCAGTGCAGTGGTGTTCGGGCAGTAAAGGGGGTCATGCTGGTGGTGGTGTTTCAGGGTTTAGGGCAGTGCAGTGGTGTTCGGGCAGTGTAGTGGGTGGTGCAGGGGTGGTGTTTCAGGGTTTAGGGCAGTGCAGTGGTGTTCGGGCAGTGTAGGGGGTCGTGCAGGTGGTGGTGTTTCAGGGTTTAGGGCAGTGCAGTGGTGTTCGGGCAGTGTAGGGGTTGTGCTGGGGCTGGTGTTTCAGGGTTTAGGGCAGTGCAGTGGTGTTCGGGCAGTGTAGGGGGTCGTGCTGGGGCTGGTGTTTCAGGGTTTAGGGCAGTGCAGTGGTGTTCGGGCAGTGTAGGGGGTCGTGCTGGGGCTGGTGTTTCAGGGTTTAGGGCAGTGCAGTGGTGTTCGGGCAGTGTAGGTGGTCGTGCTGGGGCTGGTGTTTCAGGGTTTAGGGCAGTGCAGTGGTGTTCGTGCAGTGTAGGGGGTCATGCTGGGGCTGGTGTTTCAGGGTTTAGGGCAGTGCAGTGGTGTTCGGGCAGTGTAGGGGTTTTGCTGGGGCTGGTGTTTCAGAGTCTAGGGCAGTGCAGTGATGTTTGGGCAGTGTAGGGGTCTTGCTGGGGCTGGTGTTTCAGGGTTTAGGGCAGTGCAGTGGTGTTCGGGCAGTGTGGGGGGTCGTGCTGGGGGTGGTGTTTCAGGGTTTAGGGCAGTGCAGTGGTGTTCGGGCAGTGTAGGGGGTTGTGCTGGGGCTAGTGTTTCAGGGTTTAGGGCAGTGCAGTGGTGTTTGGGCAGTGTAGGGGGTCATCCACCAGTCTCCAAACGCACCTCCTGGTGCACTACTGGTTGGGAAATATAGTCCCCTTGGATGCTGAGAGTCCTTGGGGGCCAAGAGCCATGACCATGTCATGAGTGCTGTAATATGTGAGGTCATAAGCAGTGCATTGTGGGCGTAACTGATAGTTAGGTCAGGTAACTATAACAGCTGAATTTCTATGGTTTTGTACGAGTGAAATCTGAGCCTAACTATAACGTCCCTGTAACCTTTGTTTTTTTCAGTGAATATATATATGTGTGTATATATCTATATATATATTCACTGAAAAAACCATAGGTTTTAGGGACAGTTATAGTTAGTTGGACATTTCACTCGTACAAAACCATAGAAATTCCCCCGTTATAGTTAGTTCAGCTAACTATAACTCGCGCCCCGCAATGCACTGCTGATGACGTCACATATTACATCACTCATGACATGGTCAGTGACATCACTGATGACATCACTGATGACATCTCAAATGACATCACTGATGACATCATCCAGTGACTGTGTGTTTCTGTAAAGTTTAAATATGTTTAATATATATAGGGAAAGGCGTATTGAAGAATGAGTGGGTGTATAAGTGTCTGAATGGATGATTTAGTACGTGCGTGACAGACTCTACAAGTGAGTGATTAAACGTATCTTACTGAATGCATGGGTTAGTGACTAAACTGTGTGAATGTCTGTATCCATCTGTTTGTTGGTGTGTAAGTGGATGCATGGATTTGCGAATAGCTACATGAGTGTCTATATGGGTTATTGATTGGTTCTCTGAGTATCTGTATGGCTGCCTGGGTGTTTGTGTGGGTGGGGTGTGTGTGACTCTGTACATAGATGTGTGAGTGGGGGATTCACTGGGTGCATGATTTCAAGAGTGCATCTGTGATGGACTGCTTGGGTTGAGTGTGTGTATGGGTGTGTTAGTGAGTGAATGTATATCTCAGTGGTACATGTGCGAGTAACTACATATGTAAAAGGCAGTATATATGTGTGTTAGAGTATTTAAATGGCTATAAGTGAGAGTGTGTGATTGTGAGAGTGGCTGTATGGATGTGTGTGTGCTTGTATCAGTTATTGTATAAGAGCGTAAGAATGTGCTAGTATTTGTATGAGTAAGTGAGCTGGTGTGTATATAACTGTATAGGTGAGTAAATGGGTGTGTGATTAATTTTTTGCATGACTGACTAGGTGTGTGAGTACCTCTATGGATGAGTGGCAGTGTGTGAGTGTTTATATAGATGTATGAGTGCATATGATAGTCCTCTACTGAGTGACTGTAAGTATGAGTGACTGTACGGGTGAGTGAGTAGATGTGTGTGTGTAGACCTAAGAATCAGTGAGTGGGTATGTAGTTATTGGTATTGGAGTGTGTATGGTTTTGAGAATGGCAGTCTGTAATTTAGAGTGGGTGTATCAAAAGTTATATTAGGGTGTGAGAAGATGCATGAAATTATCACATGGATGATGTCATCAGTGATGTCATTTGAGATGTCATCAGTGATGTCATGAGTGATGTCACTGACCATGTCATGAGTGATGTAATATGTGACGTCATCAGCAGTGCATTGCGGGGCACGAGTTATAGTTAGCTGAACTAACTATAACGGGGAATTTCTATGGTTTTGTACGAGTGAAATGTCCAACTAACTATAACTGTCCCTAAAACCTATGGTTTTTTCAGAATTTCAAAGGTTTTTAAATGCTAATTTCTAACTATAACGTGTCTGAAACCTATGGTTTTTTCAGTGAATTTCAAAGGTTTTTAAATGCTAATTTCTAACTATAACGTGCCTGAAACCTATGATTTTTAAGTGAATTTCAAAGGTTTTTTAAATGCTAGTTTCTAACTATGCCTACAGAGGTAGGACATGTGAAGAAAGAAGAAAAAACGCACAGAAAAAAGCAAAAGAAATGCAGAAAGAAGTAACAGAAGTCCACAAAGATGAAGAAAAGTGCAGGAAGAAGCAAAAGATGTGCAGAAAGAACCTACAGAGGAGCAGAAAGAGGCCTTGTTGCAAAATCATCCTTTGCCCACAACTTTTTCAGACGGGTACTGGTGGTAACTGACTCTGACTAACCAGAGCCAGTGCTATGCTAAAAGACACTTAGAATACAGTGAAAACACCTACATACACTAGGGAACACTATGCGTTGGGGTACCCCTGTGATTAGCATGACCTCCTCTGTAAGTCCCTAGTATATAATAGGGCAGGGGGATTAAAACTACCTCTTAAAACGCGCTACAGGGCACGTTTGCACAGGGGTGAAGGGAGGGGGGGCCTGAGGTGACATGTGTGCAAACGCGCCCCGTGGTGCGTTTTAAGTTGCGGTATTAAGTCTCCTTGAATCCTGAGGGTCCCTGGGGCCCAACTAGCCCCCCAGGTACCTACAGTTAGGACCACAGAGCTGAGTTGCAGAGAGGCGTTCCGAGGCCACGCACCTTTTTCACCTCTCTGCAACGCAACTCTGTTGTGCTTACTGAAGGTACCTGGTGGGCTAGTTGGCCCCCAGGGTCCCTCAGGATTCAAGGGGATAATTCCCCAACTTAAAACGCACCACAGGGCGTGTTTGCGCACATGTCACCTGAGGCCCCGCCCCTCCCATCACCACTGTGCAAACGCGCCCGTGGCACGTTTTAAGTTGGGGGATTAGGTCACCTTGAATCCTGAGGGTCCCTGGGGCCCAACTAGCCCACCAGGTACTTCCAGTAAGCACCACAGGCCTGCGTTGCAACGCCTGTAACAAATTGTGCAGTTGTGTTTAGGTAGTGAAGGGGGTCGTGCTGGGGGTAGTGTTTTAGGGTTTAGGGTAGTGCAGTGGTGTTTGTGTAGTGTAGGGGGTCATGCTGGGGGTAGATTTAGGGTTTAGGGCAGTGCAGTGGTGTTTGGGTAGTGTAGGGAGTTGTGCTGGGGGAGTGTTTTAGGGTTTAGGGTAGTGCAGTGGTGTTTGGGTAGTGTAGGGGGTCGTGCTGGGGGTAGTGTTTTAGGGTTTAGGGTAGTGCAGTGGTGTTTGGGTAGTGTAGGGGGTCGTGCTGGGGGTAGTGGTTTAGGGTTTAGGGTAGTGCAGTGGTGTTTGGGTAGTGTAGGGGGTACTGCTGGGGGTAGTGTTTTAGGGTTTAGGGTAGTGCAATGGTGTTTGGTTAGTATAGGGGTACTGCTGGGGGTAGTGTTTTAGGGTTTAGGGTAGTGCAGTGGTGTTTGGGTAGTGTAGGGGTACTGCTGGGGGTAGTGTTTTAGGGTTTAGGGTAGTGCAGTAGTGTTTGGGTAGTGTAGGGGTTCGTGCTGGGGTAGTTTTTAGGGTTTAGGGTAGTGTAGTGGTGTTTGTGTAGTGTAGGGGGTAGTGTTTAGGGTAGTGCAGTGGTGTTTGTGTAGTGTAGGGGGTCGTGCTGGGGGTAGTGTTTTAGGGTTTAGGGTAGTGCAGTGGTGTTTGTGTAGTGTAGGAGGTTGTGTTTTAGGGTTTAGGGTAGTGCAGTGGTCTTTGGGTAGTGTAGTGAGTCGTGCGGGGGATACTGTGTTTTAGGGTTTAGGGTAGTGAAGTGGCCTTTGGGTAGTGTAGGGGGTCGTGCGGGGGGTAGTGTTTTAGGGTTTAGGGTAGTGCATTGGTGTTTGGGTAGTGTAGGGGGTCATGCGGGGGGTAGTGTTTTAGGGTTTAGGGCAGTGCAGTGGTGTTTGGGTAGTGTAGGGGGTCGTGCTGGGGGAGTGATTTAGGGTTTAGGGCAGTGCAGTGGTGTTCGGGTAGTGTAGGGGGTCGTGCTGGGGGAGTGTTTGAGGGTTTAGGGCAGTGCAGTCGTGTTCGGGTAGTGTAGGGGGTCGTGCTGGGGGAGTATTTTAGGGTTTAGGGTAGTGCAGTGGAGTTCGGGTAGTGTAGGGGGTCGTGCTGGGGGTAGTGTTTTAGGGTTTAGGGCAGTGCAGTGGTGTTCGGGCAGTGTAGGGGGTCGTGCTGGGGGTCGTGTTTTAGGGTTTAGGGCAGTGCAGTGGTGTTCGGGCAGTGTAGGGGGTCGTGCTGGGGGTGGTGTTTCAGGGTTTAGGGCAGTGCAGTGGTGTTCGGGCAGTGTAGGGGGTCATGCTGGGGGTGGTGTTTCAGGGTTTGGGGCAGTGCAGTGGTGTTCGGGCAGTAAAGGGGTCGTGCTGGGGGTGGTGTTTCAGGGTTTAGGGCAGTGCAGTGGTGTTCGGGCAGTGTAGTGGGTGGTGCAGGGGTGGTGTTTCAGGGTTTAGGGCAGTGCAGTGGTGTTCGGGCAGTGTAGGGGGTCGTGCAGGTGGTGGTGTTTCAGGGTTTAGGGCAGTGCAGTGGTGTTCGGGCAGTGTAGGGGTTGTGCTGGGGCTGGTGTTTCAGGGTTTAGGGCAGTGCAGTGGTGTTCGGGCAGTGTAGGGGGTCGTGCTGGGGCTGGTGTTTCAGGGTTTAGGGCAGTGCAGTGGTGTTCGGGCAGTGTAGGGGGTCGTGCTGGGGCTGGTGTTTCAGGGTTTAGGGCAGTGCAGTGGTGTTCGGGCAGTGTAGGTGGTCGTGCTGGGGCTGGTGTTTCAGGGTTTAGGGCAGTGCAGTGGTGTGAGTGCAGTGTAGGGGGTCATGCTGGGGCTGGTGTTTCAGGGTTTAGGGCAGTGCAGTGGTGTTCGGGCAGTGTAGGGGGTCTTGCTGGGGCTGGTGTTTCAGAGTCTAGGGCAGTGCAGTGATGTTTGGGCCGTGTAGGGGGTCTTGCTGGGGCTGGTGTTTCAGGGTTTAGGGCAGTGCAGTGGTGTTCGGGCAGTGTGGGGGGTCGTGCTGGGGTGGTGTTTCAGGGTTTAGGGCAGTGCAGTGGTGTTCGGGCAGTGTAGGGGGTTGTGCTGGGGCTAGTGTTTCAGGGTTTAGGGCAGAGCAATGGTGTTCAGGCAGTGTAGGGGGTTGTGCTGGAGGTGGTGTTTCAGGGTTTAGGGCAGTGCAGTGGTGTTTGGGCAGTGTAGGGGGTCTTGCTGGGGGTGGTGTTTCAGGGTTTAGGGCAGTGGTGTTCAGGCAGTGTAGGGGGTTATGCTGGGGGTGATGTTTCAGGGTTTAGGGCAGTGAAGTGGTGTTTGGGCAGTGTAGGGGGTCGTACTGGGGGTGGTGTTTCAGGGTTTAGGGCAGTGCAGTGCTGTTCCGGCAGTGTAGGGGGTCATGCAGGGGGTGGTGTTTCAGGGTTTAGGGCAGTGCAGTGGTGTTCGGGCAGTGTAGGGGTCGTGCTGGGGGTGGTGTTTCAGGGTTTAGGGCAGTGCAGTGGTGTTCGGGCAGTGTAGGGTGTCGTGCTGGGGGTGGTGTTTCAGGGTTTAGGGCAGTGCAGTGGTGTTCGGGCAGTTAGTGGGTGGTGTAGGGGGTGGTGTTTCAGGGTTTAGGGCAGTGCAGTGGTGTTCGGGCAGTGTAGGGGGTGGTGCAGGGGGTGGTGTTTCAGGGTTTAGGGCAGTGCAGTGGTGTTCGGGCAGTGTAGGGGGTCGTGCAGGTAGTGGTGTTTCAGGGTTTAGGGCAGTGCAGTGGTGTTCGGGCAGTGTAGGGGTCGTGCTGGGGCTGGTGTTTCAGGGTTTAGGGCAGTGCAGTGGTGTTCGGGCAGTGTAGGGGGTCGTGCTGGGGCTGGTGTTTCAGGGTTTAGGGCAGTGCAGTGGTGTTCGGGCAGTGTAGGGGGTCGTGCTGGGGCTGGTGTTTCAGGGTTTAGGGCAGTGCAGTGGTGTTCGGGCAGTGTAGGTGGTCGTGCTGGGGCTGGTGTTTCAGGGTTTAGGGCAGTGCAGTGGTGTTCGGGCAGTGTAGGGGGTCATGCTGGGGCTGGTGTTTCAGGGTTTAGGGCAGTGCAGTGGTGTTCGGGCAGTGTAGGGGGTCTTGCTGGGGCTGGTGTTTCAGAGTCTAGGGCAGTGCAGTGATGTTCGGGCAGTGTAGGGGGTCTTGCTGGAGCTGGTGTTTCAGGGTTCAGGGCAGTGGTGTTCGGGCAGCTTGGGGGGTCGTGCTGGGGTGGTGTTTCAGGGTTTAGGGCAGTGCAGTGGTGTTCGGGCAGTGTAGGGGGTTGTGCTGGGGCTAGTGTTTCAGGGTTTAGGGCAGAGCAATGGTGTTCAGGCAGTGTAGGGGATTGTGCTGGAGGTGATGTTTCAGGGTTTAGGGCAGTGCAGTGATGTTTGGGCAGTGTAGGGGGTCTTTCTGGGGTGGTGTTTCAGGGTTTAGGGCAGTGGTGTTCAGGCAGTGTAGGCGGTTATGCTGGGGGTGATGTTTCAGGGTTTACGGCAGTGCAGTGGTGTTCGGGCAGTGTAGGGGGTCTTGCTGGGGGTAGAGTTTCAGGGTTTAGGGCAGTGCAGTGGTGTTCGGGCAGTGTAGGGGGTCATGCTGGGGGTGGTGTTTCAGGGTTTAGGGCAGTGAAGTGGTGTTCGGGCAGTGTAGGGGGTCGTGCTGGGGATGGTGTTTCAGGGTTTAGGGCAGTGCAGTGGTGTTCCGGCAGTTTAGGGGGTCATGCAGGGGGGTGGTGTTTCAGGGTTTAGGGCAGTGCAGTGGTGTTCGGACAGTGTAGGGGGTCGTGCTGGGGGTGGTGTTTCAGGGTTCAGGGCAGTGCAGTGGTGTTCGGGCAGTGTAGGGTGTCGTGCTGGGGGTGGTGTTTCAGGGTTTAGGGCAGTGCAGTGGTGTTCGGGCAGTGTAGGGGGTCGTGCAGGGGTGGTGTTTCAGGGTTTAGGGCAGTGCAGTGGTGTTTGGGCAGTGTAGGGGGTTGTGCAGGGGGTGGTGTCTCAGGGTTTAGGGCAGTGCAGTGGTGTTCAGCCAGTGTAGGTGGTCTTGCTGGGGGTGGTGTTTCAGGGTTTAGTGCAGTGGTGTTCGGGCAGTGTAGGGGGTCTTGCTGGGGGTGGTGTTTCAGGGTTTAGGGCAGTGCAGTGGTGTTCGGGCAGTGTAGGGGGTCTTGCTGGGGCTGGTGTTTCAGGGTTTAGGGATGTGCAGTGGTGTTCGGGCAGTGTAGGGGGTCTTGCTGGGGCTGGTGTTTCAGGGTTTAGGGCAGTGCAGTGGTGTTCGGGCAGTGTAGGGGGTCGTGCTGGGGCTGGTGTTTCAGGGTTTAGGGCAGTGCAGTGGTGTTCGGGCAGTGTAGGGGGTCTTGCTGGGGATGGTGTTTCAGGGTTTAGGGCAGTGCAGTGGTTTTCGGGTAGTGTAGGCGGTCGTGCTGGGGCTGGTGTTTCAGGGTTTAGGGCAGTGCAGTGGTGTTCGGGCAGTGTACGGGGTTGTGCTGGGGCTTGTGTTTCAGGGTTTAGGGCAGTGCAGTGGTGTTCGGGCAGTGTAGGGGGTCGTGCTGGGGGTGGTGTTTCAGGGTTTAGGGCAGTGCAGTGGTGTTCGGGCAGTGTAGGGGGTCGTGCTGGGGTGGTGTTTCAGGGTTTAGGGCAGTGGTGTTCGGGCAGTGTAGGGGGTCTTGCTGGGGGTGATGTTTCAGGGTTTAGGGCAGTGCAGTGGTGTTCGGGCAGTGTAGGTGGTCTTGCTGGGGGTTGTGTTTCAGGGTTTAGGGCAGTGCAGTGGTGTTCGTGCAGTGTAGGGGGTCGTGCTGGGGGTGGTGTTTCAGGGTTTAGGGCAGTGCAGTAGTGTTCGGGCAGTGTAGGGGGTCGTGCAGGGGGTGGTGTTTCAGGGTTTAGGGCAGTGCAGTGGTGTTCGGGCAGTGTAGGGCGTCTTGCTGGGGGTAGTGTTTCAGGGTTTAGGGCAGTGCAGTGGTGTTCGGGCAGTATAGGGGGTCGTGCTGGGAGTGGTGTTTCAGGGTTTAGGGCAGTGAAGTGGTGTTCGGGCAGTGTAGGGGGTCGTGCTGGGGGTGGTGTTTCAGGGTTTAGGGCAGTGCAGTGGTGTTCCGGCAGTGTAGGGGGTCGTGCAGGGGGTGGTGTTTCAGGGTTTAGGGCAGTGCAGTGGTGTTCGGGCAGTGTAGGGGTCGTGCTGGGGGTGGTGTTTCAGGGTTTAGGGCAGTGCAGTGGTGTTCCGGCAGTGTAGGGGGTCGTGCAGGGGGTGGTGTTTCAGGGTTTAGGGAAGTGCAGTGGTGTTCGGGCAGTGTAGGGGTCATGCTGGGGTGGTGTTTCAGGGTTTAGGGCAGTGCAGTGGTGTTCGGGCAGTGTAGGGGGTCGTGCAGGGGGTGGTGTTTCAGGGTTTAGGGCAGTGGTGTTCAGGCAGTGTAGGGGGTTATGCTGGGGGTGATGTTTCAGGGTTTAGGGCAGTGCAGTGGTGTTCGGGCAGTGTAGGGGGTCTTGCTGGGGGTAGTGTTTCAGTGTTTAGGGCAGTGCAGTGGTGTTCGGGCAGTATAGGGGGTCGTTCTGGGGGTGGTGTTTCAGGGTTTAGGGCAGTGAAAGGGTGTTCGGGCAGTGTAGGGGGTCGTGCTGGGGGTGGTGTTTCAGGTTTTAGGGCAGTGCAGTGGTGTTCCGGCAGTGTAGGGGGTCGTGCAGGGGTGGTGTTTCAGGGTTTAGGGCAGTGCAGTGGTGTTCGGGCAGTGTAGGGGTCGTGCTGGGGGTGGTGTTTCAGGGTTTAGGACAGTGCAGTGGTGTTCGGGCAGTGTAGGGTGTCGTGCTGGGGGTGGTGTTTCAGGGTTTAGGGCAGTGCAGTGGTGTTCGGGCAGTGTAGGGGGTCGTGCAGGGGGTTGTGTTTCAGGGTTTAGGGCAGTGCAGTGGTGTTTGGGCAGTGTAGGGGGTCGTGCAGGGGTTGGTGTTTCAGGGTTTAGGGCAGTGCAGTGGTGTTCGGCCAGTGTAGGTGGTCTTGCTGGGGGTGGTGTTTCAGGGTTTAGTGCAGTGGTGTACGGGCAGTGTAGGGGTCTTGCTGGGGGTGGTGTTTCAGGGTTTAGGGCAGTGCAGTGGTGTTCGGGCAGTGTAGGGGGTCTTGCTGGGGCTGGTGTTTCAGGGTTTAGGGCAGTGCAGTGGTGTTCGGGCAGTGTAGGGGGTCTTGCTGGGGCTGGTGTTTCAGGGTTTAGGGTAGTGCAGTGGTGTTCGGGCAGTGTAGGGGTCGTGCTGGGGGTGGTGTTTCAGGGTTTAGGGCAGTGCAGTTGTGTTCCGGCAGTGTAGGGGGTCGTGCAGGGGGTGGTGTTTCAGGGTTTAGGGCAGTGCAGTGGTGTTCGGGCAGTGTAGGGGGTCATGCTGGGGGTGGTGTTTCAGGGTTTAGGGCAGTGCAGTGGTGTTCCGGCAGTGTAGGGGGTCGTGCAGGGGGTGGTGTTTCAGGGTTTAGGGCAGTGCAGTGGTGTTCGGGCAGTGTAGGGGTCTTGCTGGGGCTGGTGTTTCAGGGTTTAGGGCAGTGCAGTGGTGTTCGGGCAGTGTAGGGGGTCTTGCTGGGGCTGGTGTTTCAGGGTTTAGGGTAGTGCAGTGGTGTTCGGGCAGTGTAGGGGTTGTGCTGGGGATGGTGTTTGAGGGTTTAGGGCAGTGCAGTGGTGTTCGGGCAGTGTAGGGGGTCGTGCTGGGGCTGGTGTTTCAGGGTTTAGGGCAGTGCAGTGGTTTTCAGGCAGTGTAGGGGGTCGTGCTGGGGCTGGTGTTTCAGGGTTTAGGGCAGTGCAGTGGTGTTCGGGCAGTGTACGGGGTTGTGCTGGGGCTGGTGTTTCAGGGTTTAGGGCAGTGCAGTGGTGTTCGGGCAGTGTAGGGGTGGTGCTGGGGGTGGTGTTTCAGGGTTTAGGGCAGTGCAGTGGTGTTCGGGCAGTGTAGGGGTCTTGCTGGGGGTGGTGTTTCAGGGTTTAGTGCAGTGGTGTTCGGGCAGTGTAGGGGGTCTTGGCTGGGGGTGGTGTTTCAGGGTTTAGGGCAGTGCAGTGGTGTTCGGGCAGTGTAGGGGGTCTTGCTGGGGCTGGTGTTTCAGGGTTTAGGGATGTGCAGTGGTGTTCGGGCAGTGTAGGGGGTCTTGCTGGGGCTGCTGTTTCAGGGTTTAGGGTAGTGCAGTGGTGTTCGGGCAGTGTAGGGGGTCGTGCTGGGGATGGTGTTTGAGGGTTTAGGGCAGTGCAGTGGTGTTCGGGCAGTGTAGGGGGTCGTGCTGGGGCTGGTGTTTCAGGGTTTAGGGCAGTGCAGTGGTGTTCGGGCAGTGTAGGGGGTCTTGCTGGGGCTGGTGTTTCAGGGTTTAGGGCAGTGCAGTGGTTTTCGGGTAGTGTAGGCGGTCGTGCTGGGGCTGGTGTTTCAGGGTTTAGGGCAGTGCAGTGGTGTTCGGGCAGTGTACGGGGTTGTGCTGGGGCTTGTGTTTCAGGGTTTAGGGCAGTGCAGTGGTGTTCGGGCAGTGTAGGGGGTCGTGCTGGGGGTAGTGTTTCAGGGTTTAGGGCAGTGCAGTGGTGTTCGGGCAGTGTAGGGGTCGTGCTGGGGCTGGTGTTTCAGGGTTTAGGGCAGTGCAGTGGTGTTCGGGCAGTGTAGGGGTCGTGCTGGGGCTGGTGTTTCAGGGTTTTGGGCAGAGCAGTGGTGTTTGGGCAGTGTAGGGGGTCAGTGCTGGGGGTGGTGTTTCAGGGTTTATCGCAGTGCAGTGGTGTTCGGGCAGTGTAGGGAGTCTTGCTGGGGGTGGTGTTTCAGGGTTTAGGGAAGTGGTGTTCGGGCAGTGTAGGGGGTCTTGCTGGGGGTGATGTTTCAGGGTTTAGGGCAGTGCAGTGGTGTTCGGGCAGTGTAGGTGGTCTTGCTGGGGGTTGTGTTTCAGGGTTTAGGGCAGTGCAGTGGTGTTCGTGCAGTGTAGGGGGTCGTGCTGGGGGTGGTGTTTCAGGGTTTAGGGCAGTGCAGTAGTGTTCGGGCAGTGTAGGGGTCGTGCAGGGGTGGTGTTTCAGGGTTTAGGGCAGTGCAGTGGTGTTCGGGCAGTGTAGGGCGTCTTGCTGGGGGTAGTGTTTCAGGGTTTAGGGCAGTGCAGTGGTGTTCGGGCAGTATAGGGGGTCGTGCTGGGGGTGGTGTTTCAGGGTTTAGGGCAGTGAAGTGGTGTTCGGGCAGTGTAGGGGGTCGTGCTGGGGGTGGTGTTTCAGGGTTTAGGGCAGTGCAGTGGTGTTCCGGCAGTGTAGGGGGTCGTGCAGGGGGGTGGTGTTTCAGGGTTTAGGGCAGTGCAGTGGTGTTCGGGCAGTGTAGGGGTCGTGCTGGGGGTGGTGTTTCAGGGTTTAGGGCAGTGCAGTGGTGTTCCGGCAGTGTAGGGGGTCGTGCAGGGGTGGTGTTTCAGGGTTTAGGGCAGTGCAGTGGTGTTCGGGCAGTGTAGGGGTCATGCTGGGGGTGGTGTTTCAGGGTTTAGGGCAGTGCAGTGGTGTTCGGGCAGTGTAGGGGTCGTGCAGGGGTGGTGTTTCAGGGTTTAGGGCAGTGGTGTTCAGGCAGTGTAGGGGGTTATGCTGGGGGTGATGTTTCAGGGTTTAGGGCAGTGCAGTGGTGTTCGGGCAGTGTAGGGGGTCTTGCTGGGGGTAGTGTTTCAGTGTTTAGGGCAGTGCAGTGGTGTTCGGGCAGTGTAGGGGGTCGTTCTGGGGGTGGTGTTTCAGGGTTTAGGGCAGTGAAAGGGTGTTCGGGCAGAGTAGGGGGTCGTGCTGGGGGTGGTGTTTCAGGGTTTAGGGCAGTGCAGTGGTGTTCCGGCAGTGTAGGGGGTCGTGCAGGGGTGGTGTTTCAGGGTTTAGGGCAGTGCAGTGGTGTTCGGGCAGTGTAGGGGGTCGTGCTGGGGGTGGTGTTTCAGGGTTTAGGACAGTGCAGTGGTGTTCGGGCAGTGTAGGGTGTCGTGCTGGGGGTGGTGTTTCAGGGTTTAGGGCAGTGCAGTGGTGTTCGGGCAGTGTAGGGGGTCGTGCAGGGGGTTGTGTTTCAGGGTTTAGGGCAGTGCAGTGGTGTTTGGGCAGTGTAGGGGTCGTGCAGGGGGTGGTGTTTCAGGGTTTAGGGCAGTGCAGTGGTGTTCGGCCAGTGTAGGTGGTCTTGCTGGGGGTGGTGTTTCAGGGTTTAGTGCAGTGGTGTACGGGCAGTGTAGGGGTCTTGCTGGGGGTGGTGTTTCAGGGTTTAGGGCAGTGCAGTGGTGTTCGGGCAGTGTAGGGGGTCTTGCTGGGGCTGGTGTTTCAGGGTTTAGGGCAGTGCAGTGGTGTTCGGGCAGTGTAGGGGGTCTTGCTGGGGCTGGTGTTTCAGGGTTTAGGGTAGTGCAGTGGTGTTCGGGCAGTGTAGGGGGTTGTGCTGGGGATGGTGTTTGAGGGTTTAGGGCAGTGCAGTGGTGTTCGGGCAGTGTAGGGGTCGTGCTGGGGCTGGTGTTTCAGGGTTTAGGGCAGTGCAGTGGTTTTCAGGCAGTGTAGGGGGTCGTGCTGGGGCTGGTGTTTCAGGGTTTAGGGCAGTGCAGTGGTGTTCGGGCAGTGTACGGGGTTGTGCTGGGGCTGGTGTTTCAGGGTTTAGGGCAGTGCAGTGGTGTTCGGGCTGTGTAGGGGGTGGTGCTGGGGGTGGTGTTTCAGGGTTTAGGGCAGTGTAGTGGTGTTCGGGCAGTGTAGGGGGTCGTGCTGGGGCTGGTGTTTCAGGGTTTTGGGCAGAGCAGTGGTTTTCGGGGAGTGTAGGGGGTCGTGCTGGGGGTGGTGTTTCAGGGTTTAGGGCAGTGCAGTAGTGTTCGGGCAGTGTAGGGCGTCGTGCAGGGGGTGGTGTTTCAGGGTTTAGGGTAGTGCAGTGGTGTTCGGGCAGTGTAGGGGGTCGTGCTGGGGCTGGTGTTTCAGGGTTTAGGGCAGTGCAGTGGTGCTCGGGCAGTGTAGGGGGTCGTGCTGGGGGTGGTGTTTCAGGGTTTAGGGTAGTGCAGTGGTGTTCGGGCAGTGTAGGGGGTCGTGCTGGGGCTGGTGTTTCAGGGTTTAGGGCAGTGCAGTGGTGTTCGGGCAGTGTAGGGGGTCGTGCTGGGGCTGGTGTTTCAGGGTTTTGGGCAGAGCAGTGGTGTTCGGGCAGTGTAGGGGGTCGTGCTGGGGGTGGTGTTTCAGGGTTTAGGGCAGTGCAGTGGTGTTCGGGCAGTGTAGGGGGTCGTGCAGGGGCTGGTGTTTCAGGGTTTAGGGCAGTGCAGTTGTGTTCGGGCAGTGTAGGGGGTCATGCTGGGGGTAGTGTTTTAGGGTAGTGCAGTGGTGCTTGTGTAGTGTAGGGGGTCGTGCTGGGGGTAGTGTTTTAGGGTTTAAGGTAGTGCAGTGGTGTTTGTGTAGTGTAGGGGTCATGTTTTAGGGTAGTGCAGTGGTGTTTGGGTAGTGTAGGGGGTCGTGCTGGGGGTAGTGTTTTAGGGTTTAGGGTAGTGCAGTGGTGTTTGTGTAGTGTAGGGGGTCGTGCTGGGGGTAGTGTTTTAGGGTAGTGCAGTGGTGCTTGTGTAGTATAGGGGTCGTGCTGGGGGTAGTGTTTTAGGGTTTAGGGTAGTGCAGTGGTGTTTGTGTAGTGTAGGGGTCATGTTTTAGGGTAGTGCAGTGGTGTTTGGGTAGTGTAGGGGTCGTGCTGGGGGTAGTGTTTTAGGATTTAGGTTAGTGCAGTGGTGTTTGGGTAGTGTAGGGGTCGTGCTGTGGGTAGTGTTTTAGGGTTTAGAGTAGTGCAGTGGTGTTTGGGTAGTGTAGGGGGTCATGCTGGGGTAGTATTTTAGGGTTTAGGATAGTGCAGTGGTGCTTGTGTAGTGTAGGGGGTCATGCTGGGGGTAGTGTTTTAGGGTTTAGGATAGTGCAGTGGTGTTTGTGTAGTGTAGGGGGTCATGCTGGGGGTAGTGTTTTAGGGTGTAGGAGAGTGCAGTGGTGCTTGTGTAGTGTAGGGGGTCGTGCTGGGGGTAGTGCTTTAGGGTTTAGGGTAGTGCAGTGGTGTTTTTGTAGTGTAGGGGGTCATGTTTTAAGATGCAACGCTCCAATACCTGACCAGTCTGCACTACATAAAAACTGCAAAAAACCTAAAAATAAAAAGTGTTTTGCACACTTTTGTCATTGGGCTATATGTGGGCTACATCTGGGTAATATTTGTGCTACATTTGGGCTCTTTTTTCTCTGGTGGCCATCTTGGAAGACTTCTTTGTTATGAAGTTTCCTAATTTCCTCATTTACTGCAGTCTCCTCAGTAGGAAATGCTTTCAGTTTTTACTTTGATTCCATCAAGAAGGCATTCAGATGTGTCTCACATTTGCCATAAATTCAGAATGTTAGCACTCTAGTTGCTCATTAGATCACTGTAGTAAAGCTACTGCTCACCAGGGAGTTAACTGGAAGTCTGCTGCTGGTATTGAAAGTGATTGTTTCAGTCTGCATGTCAGACTTTTTAATGAAATAGAAGAGGATTTGAGATCTCACTTAAAACATGCCCTAATTTTTCTTTCTGCAGCACTAACCATAATTTCTATTTTAAAAAGAACCCCCTCATTTTGTTCCTTTTTAAATTAAATGTTTTAAGTGTTACCGGTTTATTCCAATCAAGATGGCTTCAGGTGTGCCATACTTTTGTCATAAGTAAGGCTGTTAGCGCTCTAGTTGTTCTTTAGAACACTCTGGGAAGCTGCAGTAGAACACAAAGGCATCAACTGGCAGGCTGCTCCTGTTGAAATATAACAGGAATATATTTGAGATCACACTTGAAACATGTCCTAATTTTTCTTTCTACAGCACTAACCATAATTTCTATGACAAAATGAACCCCATCATTTTGTTCCTTTTTAAATTAAATGTTTTAAGTGTTACCAGTTTATTCCAATCAAGATGGCTTCAGGTGTGCCATACTTTTGTCATAAGTAAGGCTGTTAGCACTCTAGTTGTTCTTTAGAACACTCTGGGAAGCTGCAGTAGAACACAAAGGAATCAACTGAAAGTCTCTGCCCTTGTTGGATGTACATGTTTTACTGAGAATGTCAGACTTCATTCTCACATGACTGAGAAAGATAATGTGAATTTACAGAAAATATGCTCTCATTTTAGCTTCTGGAGCACCTTCCAAAACTCTATGGGACAAGCATGTGAAAATAGTTTTCTCTCAAACATGATTCATGATATCCCAGCAGAAGGTTTTTCACAGGGTAAAATCACCTTAGAACACACCACAATTCCTGAAATTAGTATGGTACCATCAACAAATGAATTCTAATGTAACTAAAGTCTGTTATCACCCTTTATAGTTCTCCTTTTGGTAACCCTCAAAATCTTTGATTCACTACAATGCATTTCAATGGGGTACTATCATGTATATTGGTCCCAAGATGGCTGCCAGCAATTCCAGGATGAAGTGCTGACAGCCAATCAGATCTCACAATGACATGTGTGGTTAGGCTCCGCCCAGATATATATGTGATTTTACCTTTAATTTTCTCAGGAACTACTGAACGGATTTACACCTTTTAACCAAAAGGCACGACTCTGAACCAAGGGCTACCTTTTTGCCAAATTTGGTGTAATTCCGTTCAGCAGTTCGGGCTGTAGCTGCGACTAAAGGTTCCTATGGAAAATTGCATGGGGAAAACACGTTTTGGCACCCCCTTTTTTCTCAGCCCCCACTTGACGAATCACCCCGAGACTTTCAGGATAGGAGCGGACCGGAGCGGGCCATAAGTTTTGAAAATTTCGCGAAGATTCGTCAACCGGCGCCAAAGTTATTGGGAATAGAATGTTGCGGATTTCCGATGGAAAATAGGTCCTAAATATAACTATCTACTGGCGACCGCCAGTAGATAATATCTATATATATATCTATCTATATATATATATATATATATATATATATATTCACTGAAAAACCATAGGTTTCAGGCACATTATAGTTAGAATTAGCATTTAAAAAACCTTAGAAATTCACTGAAAAAACCAAAGGTTTCAGGGACGTTATAGTTAGTTGGACATTTCACTCGTACAAAACCAGAAAAATTCTGCCGTTATAGTTAGTTCAGCTAACTATAACTCGCACCCCCGCAATGCACTGCTGATGACGTCACATATTACATCATTCATGACATGGTCAGTGACATCACTGATGACATCACTAATGCCATCTCAAATGACATCACTGATGACATCACTGATGACATCATCCAGTGACTGTGTGTTTCTGTAAAGTTTAAATATGTATTATATATATGCCAAGGTGTATTGAAGAATGAGTGGGTGTATAAGTGTCTGGATGGAGGATTTAGTAGGTGCGTGACTGACTGTATAAGTGAGTGATTAAATGTGTCTTACTGAATGCATGGGTTAGTGACTAAACTGTGTGAATGTCTGTATCAGTCTGTCTGTTGTTGTGTAAGCTGCTGCATGGGTTGGTCAGTAGCTACATGAGTGTCTATATGGGTTATTGATTGGTTGCCTGAGTATTTGTATAGGAGACTGAGTGTGTGTGTGGGTGGGTGGGAGGTGTGTGACTGTGCATAGATGTGTGAGTGGTTGATTCACTGGGTGTATGGGTTCAAGAGTGCATGTGGAAACAGCTGTATGGGTGGGTGAGTGTGTGTATGGGTGTGTTGGTGAGTGAATGGATGTCTCAGTGGTACATGTCCAAGTAACTACATATGTAAAAGGCAGTGTATATGAGAGTTGGAGTATATAAATGACTATACGTGAGAGTCAGTGATTGTGAGAGTGGCTGTATGGATGAGTGTGTACTTGTATCAGTGATTATATAAGAGAGTAAGTATGCGTTAGTATCTGTATGAATAAGTAAGGTGGTGTGTGTATAACTGTAAGGTGAGTAAATGGGAGTGTGATTGATTCTTTGCATGACTGACTAGGTGTGTGAGTAACTCCATGGATGAGTGGAGGTGTGTGAGTGTCTGTATAGGTGTATGAGTGCATATGATAGTGTTGTATTGATGAGTGACTGCATGTATGAGTGATTGTATGGGTGAATGAGTGGATGTGTGTGTAGACCTAGGAATCAGTGAGTGCGTATGTAGTAACTGGTATTGGTGTGTCGATGGTTTCAAAAATGGTAGTCTGTATTTTACAGTGGGTGTATCAAAGGTTATATTAGAGTGTGAGGAGGTGCATCAGATTTTCACTTGGATGATGTCATCAGTGATGTAATTTGAGATGTCATCAGTGATGTCATCAGTGATGTCACTGACCATGTCATGAATGATGTAATATGTGATGTCATCAGCAGTGCATTGCGGGGGCGCGAGTTATAGTTAGCTGAACTAACTATAACGGCGGAATTTCTCTGGTTTTGTACGAGTGAAATGTCCAACTAACTATAACATCCCTGAAACCTTTGGTTTTTTCAGTGAATTTCTAAGGTTTTTTAAATGCTAATTTCTAACTATAACGTACCTGAAACCTATGGTTTGTTCAGTGAATTTCAATGGTTTTTTAAATGCTAATTTCTAACTATAACGTCCCTGAAACCTATGGTTTTTTCAGTGAATTTCAAAGGTTTTTTAAATGCTAATTTCTAACTATAACATACCAGTCGCGTTTCCAGAGTGGTGGAGAAAGGTGAGCATTACCTCCGAAACACCTCTTAGCAATCCCACTGTGTGGGATTTACTGGAGGTAACAGGAGGAGTAGTTAGCCCCCAACGTCAACCTTGACGGCCAACTATCCCTTTTATTACTACCAGTAAGTCCCACACAGCAGGATTGCTAACTTCTTATATCAGGCCCCGCCCCTCCCTGCACCACTGTGCAAACGTGCCCCTAGCACGTTGTAAGTTGGGGATTAAGTCCCTTGAATCCTGAGGGTCCCTGGGGCCAACTAGCCCACCAGGAACCTCCAGTAAGCGCCACAGGGCTGCGTTGCAGAGAGGTGGTCCGAGGCCACGCCCCTTTTTACACCTCTCTGCAAAGCAGCTCTGTGGCGCTTACTGGAGGTACCTGGTGGGCTAGTTGGACCCAAGGGACCCTCAGGATTCAAGGGGACTTAATCCCCCAACTTACAACGCGCCAGAGGGCCGGTTTGCACAGTGGTGAAGGGAGGGGGTGGGGCCTGATGTGTCAAGTGTGCAAACACGCCCGTGGCACGTTTTAAGTTGGGGGTACCTCATGTGATCAAGGCAGGGATCTGCCGAAACGCGTCATGGCTGAACAACTCTGGTGTAATTAAATAATAATTTGCACTGAATCTGGGTCCGCTCTCGTTTCTAGTACCTTGAGGAGTCGTGGAGAACGAGGTATTTGCATATATATATATATATACACATACATACATACATTTTGCAAAGTGTGCACCCTTTCCTGTTAAGTTACAATCTTAAAGCAATTCCCTTTCAGAATAATGTCTGCACACAGGATATATTGTAAACAACCATAGAAAGTAACATTATAGTTAGGTGTGATAAAAAGATCTGTTTTTGTTTTTAAAAAAACCTTAGAAATTCACTGAAATTAAGGTTTTCTGCAGCTAGTGCCGGGACACTTCCTTGGAAGGAGCTGCGTGCTTAAACAAATGTATTGTATTAAAGTAACGTTATATTATGGTGAATTTCTCAGTGACAGCATTAACATTTTGAAGTGGAAAAAAAACACAGAACTACACAGTTAGTTAGCAGCACTAACTATAACTTGCGTCCCCGCCATGCACTGCTTATGAGCTCACATATGACATCACTCATGACATGCTCCATGACATCATTTATGACATCACTGATGACATCTCAAATGAGATCATTGATGACTTCACTGATTACATCATCCAATGAGCGTGCTAGTTTGTTTTATAGTTTACATAGTGGCGGGCAGTTGTCACATTACTTTTCTACCTAATTTTGCACAGCTTGGATTCAGCTAATGAGTGTAAGCGTTTAGAAAAAAAGAGTAACTGTGTGTAGGTGACAGTTGACTTTTGTTCATTATGCTTCAGACAAGTTTTTTGGTTCTACAGAAAAAGTTTCCTACAGGAGAAAGATTTCTATGTAGTAGATATTAACTTTTGTAAATTGCCTTGAGTTATTAGAGAAAATCTTGTCAGCATGATAATTTATACTTAGCATAGAAGACATAGGGGGATATTCACAAGGACTTATCTCCGATTTATCGCCACCTTAACTCATCAAAAGTGGAGCTAGATTTAACACCCCATTCACAAGTGGGTGCAAACTGCAGACATCGCCAGTATTCCCGAGATAACTGCCCCAAAATGTATCTCCACGGTGGACACCACCAACTAACCCTAATGAGATGCAGAGTAGGCGTTCCCGTGCAAAAACATACAAAAAAAACACAACACCACTTTCACAACAAACTGCCAGATCCGCGATGCGAACCAAAAACAGGCGATAAGCCGCGGTAGCACCAGGGATTTAACATCTGCCCTTTGCTGGTGCTAAGCAGGACGACTACCCGCAGCATGAAAGGGAGCCCAGCCAAGAGCCACACCTGAAGACCCACAGATGCCATGGAGACAATGATCATGCAGCTCCGATACCCATGAGGGCCACAACACCCACCTCCACCACCCCCAGGCCCGCCACCACCCCCAGGACCCGTCCCGCACCCCCCCCGGGAACACCACAGAGGCAGCGTACACAAAGACAGCGGACCCACCTGAAATGCACCTGCCGCCCAGACCCAACGCCAGAGGAGGACATTGCCCACTACAGGCCCAAAAGGACAACCAACCCCCACATCCTGACCCACATTCCCCACCTGCTGGCGGTACCAACCCAGCGGACAACCAACATCCCTCCGCAGACAAAGCTGCCGGCTGCGCAGCACATGTCCGCCTCTGGTACCATCCAACCCACAACTGCCAGAGTCGGAGGAGTCACACAGCCAGCCCCATCCAAGGGCATCACACCTGTCCTGGATGCCAACATCAGCCTGGTACCCCAGCCCCTCCACTTCACCCACACTGCGCAGGAGCAGCTGGAGACCAAGCAAGGCCCCTACGCCATCGCTGGATTCTCTCACGTGTCAGGGCCAACTGCACACATGTACCCCTCGTGCCCCCTGCCGACACTGCACACAACTACCACAACTGAAAGCACACGCATCCCATGAATGTGCAGGCAATAGTGGACCGCCCGGGACCCCTCAACAATGTCGTGGCCAACTCCCCAGGCAGAGTGCCTGATTCACACATCTCCCGACAGTCCATCATCACCCAGCGCACCCAGGATGGCACCCATGTCAATGCAGTGCTCGTTGGTAAGTACCAAATGAACACACCACACACCTCCAGCCCACAGTCATGCAACTCACGACACTGGCAATGGGCACACAGCACAACTACACTCAACATGCCACACAACATGCCAACCGACCAGACACGACAACACGACTCCATTAGGAACTTGGCCTTGCCATGCCCACAACCCAGCCACGGCATGGCACCACAGACACACAATAGCAGGATGTGAGGAGAGGCATGGAGAAGGCATGTGCGAGAGCGGCAAGTGACTAAGGAATGTGAACCTACCCAATGCCAGATGTGGCGTGGAGATGCCGGACAGACCACAGCGTGCAAATCACGGAAATGGCCATGTGGAGATCAACTGCTGGAGCATGGAGTGTAGTGGCCAGTGGACGCTACCATGTCCCCACAGGCTGTGGGGCAGAACCCGGAAATGTCGCACGTTACGTCCCCCCAGCATGCGCGGGCGGAGTGGGTTGGCCCTGCGTATGCCAGGCCTGCGTAGGGGTGTGAACAAAAAGCCTGTCGCACTGGGCGTAGTCCTCATTCGGAATCGACAATGCGTCTGCCAGGGCGGCCCCTCTCAGCCCGCCACGAGTCCGGCACCGAGCGCGGCGGGGCCTGCGTCCCTGTGCACCTGCTGCACCCCGGGCCGCTGGGCCCCCGACCCGTCATGTCTGCCCCAGCACACCAATGAGGCTCCGCTCACCTGCCGACACCGGCGTGTGTCAAAGAGGGCCCACCACGTGCCGGTGCAAGCTCCAGGCCCCAGGCCCGCGAGCTTTGCAGCCTCTGCAGCACCTCCCTGGCCTCCACGGCGCAGGCCCACAGTACTCCTTTCACATTTACATACTCCACCGGCATCCTCTTCGGCCCAGTGGGTCCCACATGTGGAACTGTGTCCTGAGTCATGAATGGCAGTGACCACAAGTCCGTGGCAGCGGCCACAGCACCAGACTCCCTTCGATCAGTGAGGCATAATTCCATATCGCAGGCCGGCGACACGTGGTGCCACTAACCCTGTTCAACGCAAGCCGGCGACACGTGGTGCCACTAACCCTGTTCAACGCAAGCCGGCGACACGTGGTGCCACTAACCCTGTTCAACGCAAGCCGGCGACACGTGGTGCCACTAACCCTGTTCAACGCAAGCCGGCGACACGTGGTGCCACCAACCCTGTTCAACGCAAGCCGGCGACATGTGGTGCCACTAACCCTGTTCAACGCAAGCCGGCGACACGTGGATGAGGGCACAGGCCTACACAGCGGCCCAGTGGGTCCCACATGTGGAACTGTGTCCTGAGTCATGAATGGCAGTGACCAAATGTCTACTGCAGGGGTGATATCACTAAACTCCCTGCTATCAGTGAAGCAAACTAATGCATCACAAGCACACGACACGTGTCTGTGGGCCCGTGCTGACCGCTGCCCCCGGCCTACACTGCGGTCCAGTAGGCCCCACATCCAGCACCCAGTCGTGATTCATGGATGGCAAAGTCCATACCAGTGACCGCACGGAGAGGAGTAAGAGGAAGATGCGGTTCAGTCCGGATGAAAGCCGGATCCTCGTTACGGAGGTGACCCAACACTAGCAACAACTGACCTGGTGCCACTAACCCTGTGCAACGCAAGTCCGCGTCCCGTGGTGCCACTGAACCTGAACTACGCAGGCCGGTGGGACCATCCAACCTAACCCGGCGACACTCGGTGAATGGCCCCTGCTGGCCGCTGCCTTAGGCCTACACTGCGGTCCAGTAGGCCACACATGTGCAACTGTGTCCTGGGTAAGATATGGAGGAGTCCACACCATTGGACACGCCTCATCGCAGGCGGCATCCCCTATCAGCACAGGTGCCACTAACTCTGTGCGCAATGACTCATGGGCACTCTCTGGTTGAACTTTGGTGTCGTCTGAGTCCATGGCCTGGGGGTTGTCTGCATCATCATCTGGCTGGGACGGCCTTGGTGTCCGACATGTGTTTGCTCCACTCATCTCCACCATGGTGACTGTTTCTGCGTGGTTCTGCCCTCGGCATCATGCCCTGGGGGTACACCTTCCACTGTCCACCAAGACACTCCGCGACAACCCCCCTGGTCATCTGCGGGAACCTGCTCTGCCCTCGTGACCCTGCCCCAGTGCACCGCAAGTCAGCGGCCCGTGGCGGTAGGCCCGTGCAGGACGCTGTGCATCCGGGGCCACTAACTCTGTGCAGCTCAGGTCATGGGTCCGTTACGGTTGAATTGTTGTGTCCTTTACGATGTACACTGTTGTCGTTTTTTGACTGCACCAGGCATTCCATGACGGCTGGTGTAGACACACCCCACACACATCCAACACAGGTGTCACTCGATATGTGTGCCTGCTAATAAATGTGGCCGGGCGCACGTGCTCGTAGCCATTCACACCATCTGAGCAAGTGTGTCCGTGTGGTCATTGTGTCAGCATGATGGGCACGGCACTGCAACATCACAGTGTGCTATCCTCAGCGGACGATACCATGTCACCTCTGCGTTGGCAGTGACCTTGGACATGTAGCTTCGCCTAGCCCCCCCTGCTTGCACAAGCGGCGTGTGCTGGTCCGGCATACGTCAGTTCATCGCCGGGGTGTGCTGCATCGGCAGGGGGAGCAGGGCATGGCTCGGACCTGGCCTTGGGCAGGATGTGCGGTAAGTGTGTCTCTGTGTTGGGGTGTTGTCGCCACCAGGGCCACAGTAGACGATGTTGCAATGTAGCATGCACCAGGAGGGCGGGCCCACACGGACGGGGAAATGTAGGAGCGCAAGACCGCTCGGGGTCTTGGCACATGCATGCCAAGTGTTATGTGTATCGGTCCTGCGGCTGCATGAGTCAGTTGCCTAGCCTCATTCGCAGCGTGATCACAGCCAGCCATGGACTGTACACTTGTGTCCGCCCTGTCCGGACCATTGGCCTACACTCACTTGGCCGCACACCTTCAAAGGCCAGCGTCACGGTGTTGGTGGCATGCCGCTGGACATGCGTGGACAGGCATCTCAATGGTGTGCCGTAGGAGTGCACGTGATACAACCACGCAGGGCACACAAGTGTGGGGGCTCGTGGGAGGGTGGAGCAGCTGTGAGGCAACGTAACACACAGTGAGGCCACACATGTGCCACGTGCTGGGCATATCATCCATGATTCCCAGGGTCGCAGACATCCCACCACACCCACGGCAGGCCTCTGTGCGTCTCCTGAATGCATGCAGATGGTGTAGTTACTGTAGGGATGAATGGTCCTTTGTCTGCACTATCTGGCGGTAGCATATCTGCAGCTCCTAGATGTGACTTGCATGTGCCCAGCACCCCCTGACAGATAGGATAGCATTTCCAGACGACTCCCACACTACGCACTGCCAGACGTGAGGCCAACGTGTACACATCCCATACGCAGAAGTCCTTGGTCGTAGTTTGCGTGCGTGAAATGGCCTTCACTCGTACTCCCACCACACCCCAGGCCTGCACCCGTTGCACACAGACACTGCTCATTGCTCCGAGCTGTGGCGTTTCATCCACAGGACTGGCGCAGGTCCTCACAGTGCCGCTTCAAGCAGAGCCACTGACGCAATGGCAGACCATCCCGGACACATGCTCTACTCCAGTCACGTGGACCTGTACCGTGCACGTCTGCTGCATGTACTGGGGGCACTGCCATTGGCAGTGCTGCAGATCAGTTACAGGCTGAGCTTCCGCCTTGCCAACGTCACCTGCGTTCAGCCTGTGTTGCACTGTCGCTCATGCATATTCGAGTGGTCCATGGATGTCTGCCTCTCCAACGTGACTGTAGCTGACCTGGATTTCGACGTGTGTGTGCTCCCCCTGTTAGACCACGACCAGGAGTGTCACCGTGATGCCCGTTTATGGCATGCCTGGATGTTTGGCATGCATGCTGGGGTCTGGACCTGGGAGATTGCAGGAGTCGTCGTGTGCAGTGACCACATTGAGCCGCTCCCTGATTGGGCTTTGGTGCATATTGGGGCCAGGGGTTGGAGTGAGCACATCTGTCCGGGACAGCTGATGGGTTACGTCGCCGACATGTCAGATGTGGTGGACAACGATCTCGCATTGGAAATGTTGGCCTACACTGCTGCACTCGCGTTCATGGACGAGTGACAAGGTAACTGCAGCCAGGACTGCATGTGACCCATTGCACGTGTCCCGACGCCTGGTTGCATGTTGGGGATCTGGTCACATGTGCCTGGGAGACAGTGGACATGGCTGCATTGGCCTGGACTCCTGGTCCATGCGCGGACAACATACGCAGGTTGGCAATGACTTGTGTTGGTGATGGACTCCCCCGGGGTGGACATGGGCGCTTTCCAACGTTCCTCATTCAGACATGCTGCTGCATTGGTCTGCATGTCGTGGCACTTCCCTTGGCCGTGCTGACACGCAATTGTTGATAACGTTTCCGCACATTCACTTGTCTCCAACTGTGTTGAGCGTTTATTTGTATGCCAATGTGTGTGTCACGGCCTATCTGGGTCCCTGCCTTACATGCATTGCTGCCTCATCAGGGCTGTGGGTTGGTACTTGTGCATTGTCATGTCCCTGTTTCATGCTTTGCCAGATGCGTATGGCCATTTCCCGGCCACAAGCGGGTGCACTTGTGTCCTGTGTTCGGTTGTGCTGATGTTGGTGTTTGTACCACATTGTGTTGGATGTTGGGGTGCTCTGCTTCCTATGTGTGTGTGCTGCATTGTGTGTGAGATGTCCCTTCAGCTCTGATTTGGCTCACCCTTCTCCCTTTCAGGCAGTGTGGTTTTCACTTCTGTGCTTGTTCAGTGGTGTGATATTGCCGAGTTGTGTGACTTGTGCTCTTGGTTGGTGTTGTTACTCTTGGGCATGGTTTGTCTGCAGTTGTGCTGTGCTTAATTGTGCATGTGTGCCATTGTGCCCATCTCCCCCCGTCCCCCAGTCCCTGGTCGTTCCTCTCCCTGTTGCTGTTGTGTCTGTTGATTTTGAGCAGTTTCCGGTCCCCGACTCCTGCCACCATCTCCAGACTGATGTGGTGGACACCATTTCCTCCATGTCATCCAGCTCCTGGTGTGGCGCTGGACTCCCACCTCCGGTGTGCATTGCTGCCTTGTGGTTGTTGGCGTGTTTGTGCTTGTTTGTGCGTTTCGCATCATTCCAGCTGTTCTGGTTTTCTGCCATTGCCCTCCTCCGCTCTCCGGCTGCATTCACCTTGTCCACGATGGCCTGCCATGTCTAATGTTTTGTTGCCAATGGTGCTTGTGGGGTTGTGTGCTAGCTCCGACTGCCTCCATTGTGCTTCGCTGTTTTCTGTTTGTTTTGTCTTTCTTTTCCCTGCTTTTGTTGTGCTTATTCCCGCATGCAGTATATGTGTCGCGGGCCTTGCGCTGCTTATCGCTGCTTTCCTCCTCGTGAATGGGCTCATCGCATGTTTTTTGGTGTTGGGGTTTGTGTTTTTATCTCCGTCGAGGTGGTTGTATCGCGGACATTGGCCGCGGTTTCGGGAGACTATCGCATGGTACCGCCGTGTTGTGAATTCCACGTTGTCAGGGGGTTGTTTTCCCGCGATAGGCTGCGATGTGGAGATGTTTAGCACACGTTCTTGTGAATATCCCCCTGGGTGTACCAGGAACTGAGATATACATGTGTGCTAGTTTTGCTAGAATAGATGAGCTATCTGTAAAGTTTTCACCACAGTGTGAATGGTTCAGGTAGTATGTTCTTTAGCACTTTCAGATTGTGGTCATTTTTAGCAAATAGTTTTTTTTTTGACAACTGTTGCATAGAGTGAACACTGTTCATAGTAAAAAAATTTTTTAATACTCTGTGGTCCATTTTCCATGGGAGTTTCAGTGTCTGCAAACAGTATGATACAAAGTAAATTCTCTCCATAGAGAAAAAAACTGTTTATGGTACCTACTTTTTGGCTCATATCAATTTCATTTCTCAATCTAGGTGAGTGTCAAGGGTTTGATACAGATAAAAGCTGTTCATAGTAGGGCATTTGTTTTGCAACTGGCATCCACAATTTTGGCTTTCTGTCAACAATTGTATAGATGATGAGCACTTCAGTCGATGAGTGTTTCTTGTATATCTGTGGTCGATTGTTAATTTGATCTAAGGTACTTGTAAAGTGTACGCTATAGGCTCAATGTTGCACATAATGCTTGTTTTCAATGTCTAAGTGAGTTGTTTGTGTGGTGACAGTAGTAATGGGTGATTTTCTCCTGAGTTATTTTGTACTTACTGTCAGGCCACTAATGTCATGCTAATTCACAGAGCAATATATGTGAAAGTGAAGTTTGGAAGACATCAGTGATGTCATCAGTGATGTTATAAATGATTTCATAGAACTTGTCATCAGTGATGTCTTATGTGAGGTCATAAGCAGTGCATGGCAGGGACACAAGTTATAGTGAATGCTGCTAACTATAACTGGAGAATTTCTATGTTTTTTTAGTTCAAAACGTTAATGTCACTGAGAAATTCATCTAACTATAACATTACTTTAACCTTTGTTTTTTATCAGTGATTTTCTAAGGTTTTTATAAACAAAAACATGTTTTTATCACACCTAACTATAATGTTACTTTAACCTTTTTTTCTGTGAATTTCTAGATTTTTTAAAGTAAATTATTGATTTTTTAAGTGTATGTGTGGTATAATAACTGAACAATATATCCTGTGTGCAGACATTACTCTGAAATGGAATTACTTTTGTATTGTAACTTATCAGGAAAGGGAGGACACTTTGTAAAATGTTTGTAAAAAATAATTTTTGTGTATAAAACAGAGTAATACAACAATATTTGTCCATCCCCTCAGTTCTTCTGACTCTCATATTGAGACATTTCCCAGCAAGTCCTTTAATATTGCAATAGCATACTTTTTATAGCCTTTGTATGTGTTTTTACATTAAAGTCATATTTATAATTCAGAAAGAGAGTAATTTGTTCTTTGAATATTGTATAGTATTAACTTTCATTATATAAATCTATTTTTAAGTGTCTTTTTACTCACTAGAGTTCTATATTTCGATTTAATCTACTTTTTAGAATTATTTTTCATGTGTTTAGTTATTATTTAATATTTATCTGTAAAAACAGAGTCATTAAAATATGGTTGTAATATTCATTTATTTTGATAAAATAAAACAGTGGTGACTCTCACGAGACGTTTGCGAAACTCAAACAAACAATCTCCTGCCTGGACACCGGGGGGTGATGTACTTCCTAGTCGGCCCTTGCGACCCTCTTGCGGGGTCATACATTTGGAATTAAGTTAAGAACAGTGTTTTCCTATAATTCTGAACAAAGTAACTGATTGCAAAAGTTGATTATGTTAGTAAAATTGATTATGATTTGTTCTATTGAATATTTAAAGCAATAATATTTTTATGAACTTGCAAGACGCTCGCGGGAGTCGAACATACAATCCCTTGCGTGGACTCCAAGTTGGCTGTACTTCCTATTCCGCTCTCGCGATCTACCCGCTAGATCATGCATTTGGGAATTAAGTTAATATCAGTGATTTCTTGTATTTATGAACAAATTAAATCATTAGAGATGTTATGTTGCTTGGAAAAATTGATTATGAAGTGTTTCATGAAATATATGAAGCAATAATATTTTTACGATCTCCCGAGACCCTCACAGGTATTTTGTGAGAGGTCTGGGAGAAGAACTATACCCTAAGGAAGGATTGTGATTGCTTCATATGGTTGTCTTTATTTGTGCACCAGCTCAGGCATCTCAGCCACCCAAGGAATCCTTGGTGTGGCAATTCTTTAAAAATTAGGCCAGGTTGCAAGAAAGTTTCTGCGAAATACGTTACCTGTAAACTTTACAGGAAAGAGTTCAGCCGGGGGAGCAGAAATAAACAATATAGCATGAGTACCACAGGGATGTAGAGACACCGGAAGTGAATGCATCTTCAAAGTCTTGCACAAGCAGAGGTTTTTTTTGCAGTTTTATATAGCACAAACTCAACCCGAAGGTATTGGAGTGCTTTACATGAGCACCAGTTACATTACACAAGGACACATTGCCTCGTGCTGCAGAGCTAGGCAACTCTACAGGGGCTTCAACATCATTTGCTCCAGGAGATACTGTGCCTGCGCATGTTCTAAGTGCACAAGCGGACAGAAACCCTGCTTTTTTCAATAAAGTGCTATTTTGCTGCTTTTGTAAGCAGATCATCTTTTCATCAGAGACAAGAAAGTCTGCCCAGGAGAAGTTTGTCTTAGAGCACAAGTGCCCCCCTAGGCAGTAGGTTTTTTTAAAACAGCTTTTGGATGTTTTTCTCCTTTTTCAAGGAGATGCTGTTGGTGTTTGTTTAACACTTACATTTTTATGTCTTTGTCGTACCCTTTTTAAAAACATTTAAAATACTCCCAAAAATATAAAAAAATTGGAAAACACATTTTTTTAAATAATTGTTGAAAACTGTTAACAAAAACAGCTGTTTTCAGAGCTACTCTATAGTTTCATGATCTATGTTGCTTTTTTCTGTTTCCCATTTTTACTCCTTCTCCAAAGGTCTTGCGAGAGTCGGGGAGGCAATCCCTTGCATTCAGTCTGAGGGGTAGTGGTACCTGGTTTGCTCTAGCGAGATTGTACTTTTATAATGGACTTTACATTTACACTGAATATATCCTGATATAGTATCCATAATTTATATACACCATAGTAGTAACAGTGTGTTTAGTTTATCCATTATATAATTGTGGGGAAAAATATCTTTTTGATTTATGAAAAAACCCACTTGCTTTATCTGCATGAGATAAACATTGGTACATAGCACACATTGATACTCATTTATTTACTTTAAGTCCATTTATTATTATTAGTAGGCCTGGAAGGTAAACTAAGCTCCCCTTTTGGAGTTTGCAGAGTTTTTCCCACTCCACGCTCTGCGTAGAGCACAGAGTTCCGAAAAACTCCACGCAGTGGCGCAGAGCGGAGTGTTTCCTCTCTTGAAGGCTTGCCAACGTTAGGTTGGCGAGCGAGGAAAATCCAACGCTAGACCACCGTCCGGCGAGATTTCTCAATCTGGGCGGTCACGGCAGGTCGCTACCCTTCACATTGAGAAACCTGCCGCTCACGTTGAGGAAGCTGCCGTTAGAGTTAGAACATCTACTCGAGCGGCAGAAAGAAGCTGTGCCCTCTTGCGCTGAGTGTGGTGCCATTCGTGCTGATTTTAAAGTGCAGCACAAGCGGCTTGCACTAAAAATCAGCGCAACCTACCTCACTCTGCCGCTTGCGTAGCTCCGTGGAGCGCGGTGGAGGTTTTTTGTCACTTTACGGAGTTCCGCGTAGTGGAACTCTGCCCAGGCCTAATTATTAGAAAAAGTTCAATTACTACTTTTTTTAACAATCTCGCGAGAATCTCACAAGGTGGTAAACTTTTTTAGAGGAAGAATTTACACTTTAATTTTATATATCACAGTACTTATGCCTTATAGTCCCAATTAGTAGGGTGTTGGGAGAAAGTAGACTCTCAGATGAGACCTTTCCAAAGTATTACAACAGTGCACAATAGGGTGTAAGGAGACAGTGTGATCTCACTGAACTTTCTCCATAGCCTAACAACTATGTATAGTAGACTATGGGGCGAGACTGGCCTCTTTAGTGAGACCTTGCATGAAGGTAACATGAGTAGAGTAGGGTGTAAAGAGACACTGCATCTCCACTCACACCTTGCCCCAGCAATATGCATAGTAGGGTGAGGAAGATACACACCTCACATGTAAGACCTTACTATCTATAGTAAGTATAGCACTTAGGCCTCTCCTCAGAGAAATAACCATATATATTAGGATGTGAGAATGGATTTGACTGTCCAGTCACAGTTCTCCACAGCATGACAGACAAATATAGTAGTGTGTATGGGAACATTGTCCTCGCCAATAACACCTATCTCCAGGACATGGATGAGCAGTATGGTGTGGGCAAGCAGTGGCCTCTCTGCTGACACCTCCCCTTAGAGCAACAGGGATACTCAGTGGTGTCTGAGAAGGGAGTACTCATCCGGTAACACATTTTCTCTGCTCATACCTCTTCCCATGCTCACAGGTATGCATAGTAGGCGGTAGGAAGGAACTGCCCTGTTTGCTGACACAACGCTCTTGCATGATAAGTCTGCATAGTAGTGTGAGGAGAGGCTTGCCTCTCTCCTGTGACCTGTGTCTTGGATGATGGGTGTGCAGATTAGGGTGTGAAAAGAGACTTACCTCTCTGGTCATTGCTCTCCAAAATAGGACAGATGTACAAGTAAGGTGTGGGGATGAAATTACCTCTATGCTGAGTAGTCTGTCTTGCATACAACTATACAGACGATAATGCTAGTTTGTGCCCGGCTGTGCATTGCAAGGTCTTGGGTCTCTACAGTCTCTCCTAAAGTGGTTGAATGGTGTACCCTCATTCAGCAGATCTATGACTCTGAGTTAGCCCTGGCAAAAGCTAGAAGTTTAGCTTCTCGAAAAGAAATTGACAAAATCTGGATCAATTTTAGTTGGTAGTGTGTAAATGTAATTCATGAATAATATTGTAATTCCTCTATGTCTTATTTTCTTTGATATTTTTGTATCCTCAAATCTTATTCTTTTGTCTTTTTGTGATTAGTATATGTTGAATAATTCTGACTTGAATATTAAAAAAACAACTATGCAAACTATGATATGGAAACCATCACCCCAGAGTAACACATGTACAAAGTAGGCTGAGGGAAGAGACTGCACGCTCTGCACATACCTCTCTTCATAGTGATGAATGTCCATAGTAGAGTATAAAACTGATATCCTCTCTGTTGAAAACTGCCAGTTTTAGTCAATATTGCAATACTATAATAAAATTTAAATTTATATTAACTGTTAAATAAAGAAATAAAAAGTAACTTTAAACTTTTTTTATTACAACAAAACAATTTAACAACAATACAAAACTACAACTATATTAGCAAACTACAACAACTATAAAACAAACACCTTTAGTAAAATAAAACATCAGCAGGCGGTAATGTCTCCCCCCTTTCTGCTCCTTTTGCCTCCTGGATTTTGATATAGGTAGCACTTTTTTTCTTGTCTTTTAGCCACTTTAGCCTGCCTAAGAATCTTCGGTTTCCTACTGTATCATAGCAGGCTAGGTGGCAAAATAGTCTCAACAAAGTAGCATATCTATAAATTACAGCTTTTAACAAATAGTTTACAAAGCATAGCTCGTGCATAATTAGCTTGTGCGGCTGAACTGGACAACTTTTTAGGCGCTGCCACATCCTTCCAACCTGAATACACTGTGCCTGAAGAGGTTCTTATTGCTGAACAGCACAGTCATCCTTTATAAGGCTCTTTTTTGCTGCTTATGTAAGCAGATAATTTTTTCCTCAGAGAAAATAGATTAGTTGAGTGTGTGGAATTTTTCGGGAGAAAGGAATAACAAGTTACTGGTGTCCTACATATAAATATTTGATTGTGGGTGAAAAATGTAGTAAAGCTTAGAAAGTATAGTGATGTATCACTGGAGGAAATTGAAAACTTGTCTCTGAGGTAACTCTCCTTTGAGACCTTTCTCTCAGATGATGGGTGTGCGTTGTAGTGAGTGGGGAGGAACTCCCTTTCCTCTCAGACCTCTCTCTGAGAAGACGTGTTAGTAGTGAGTGGACAGGGACACCCCTCTACTTCAAGACCGATCTCGCAGATGACAGGTGTGCATAGTAGTGCGTGGAGAGGGCCTGGCCTCTTCTGTCAAACCTCTCTCTCAGATGATGAATGTGAGTAGTAGGGTGTGGGGAGGGACTGGCCTCTCCTTTCAGACCTCTCTCTCAGATGACAAGTGTGCGTGGGAGGGGGTGTGGAGAGAGACCGGCCTCTCCGCTGAGACCCCTCTCTTGAATGACAGGTGTGCGTTGTAGGGTGTGTGGATGGACTGGTCTTTCCTTTCAGACCTCTGCCGCAGGTGATGGGCGTGTCTAGTAGTGTGTGGAGATTGACAGACCTGTCCTTTCAGAACTCTCTCTCAGATGATGGGTGTGCGTAGTAGTGTGTGGGGAAGGAGTTGCCTCTCCTGTCAGACCTCTCTCTCAGATAGCGAGTGTGCATGGTAGGGTATGTTGATAGAGACCAGCCTCTCTGCTGACACCTCTCTCTCAGATAAAAGGTGTGTGTAGTAGTGAGTGGAGAGGGATTGTCCTCCCTGCTATCACCCCTCTCTCTGATAATAGGTGTGCATAGTAGGGTGTAGGAAGAGACTGTACTCTACTCACAACTCTTACCAAGCCACTGGACGTAAATAGTAGACTCTGATAAACACCATCTCCGGTAATACTCTTTCCTACAGTAGCAAGTGTGCATGCTACAGTGTATTCAAAGATCCCCTACACCTTTCTACTTTTTACAATCCTGTGAGAGTCTCGTAAGATAGTCACATTTTTTAAAAAGAGAATTAACCTTCTAATCATCACAGTATTGATCTTTTACAAACTTCCTCACAAAAACAAGGACCACAATATGCATTCCTACTAATAGAGTGTATTGAGAACTTATCTACTCCTTTTTACTATTCACAACTCCCTCCTGAGTGCACATCATATTTAATTGTCCTTTGTGATTTGCCCAACTACTTCCTAACACTAGCGAAAGTCCTGTGTCATTGAGGAACTTGTCAGCACATTGGCTACAAACCAATGTGATGTGGCCCCTTGATTTTACTCAAGAGATCCTCTCAGTCAGACGTTCACCATGGCTGGGCATCCATCCTAAAGCTTATCGGGGGGATTGTGTGTTGGTGAATTTTAAGTCCCCCTTAACTGTGGAATCTTTTTTTAGTCGGTTGAACCTACTGGCACCCTCGGCAAGCTGTGTTAAAGCACTTCCTCTGGGTTACTTTTCTAGACCCTTCTCTTCTCTGCTCCCCACATGACCCGAGACGAGATCAGACATTAGGTATGGCCATTCCAGCTCCATAACTGCCAATGCCTATGAGAAAAATCCCCCTGTAACTGTTTCACCTCTTGATGCCCAGGACTGACGGCTACAGGATCAAGTACCTGGTACACCCATTCCTGCAGTGGCCAAAAATTTCCAACGGTATCCTCTTGTCACACCCTCCAGCTCCGAGCCTAACTCGTCCCGCTCTAAGGCCACCGATTGTCAGTGCCCTCCACCTAGCCCCATTTTCGCCCAGAAGCCTATTTTATCTGGAACTCTGTCACCTGTGGTCACTCACCAGGAAAATCTAATTGCTGAGGTTGCAGCTTCATCACATGGATCTTCCCTCAGGAGGACAACTTCAGTCACCACAATTTCACCACACCATCATCACCACTCTGTGTCATCGCCCAATTCATGGTCTCAGCAAAGGATTTGGAACATTCTCTCGTGGAACTTTGTCAGGCTCAAATCCAAGCTAGACCCGTACTGGGGGACCTTCACTGACACGTTTGATATCTGCATGTTTCAAGAGACATGGTGTGTGGAGTCAGTGTACAGGTCTGGGTTTACCACCTATCTCTGCCCCGCTTCCTCAGGAGGCAGGGTTCGGCCTGCTGGAGGCTTGATTGTCTGGCTTAAAAAGCCTTTAGCTCTCCACATCATGAGGCTCGATATAAACTCACCAGATGTTATGGGGCTGTTTATTGCTGGGAGTGAATCTTCCTAATATGCTTTTAATGTTTGCAACAAGCCCAGTGGGGTAAACAGAACATCTAGTACTCTGGGTATTCTAGAAAAAGCCTTAGATTCCCTACCACAATATGACAGGGTATTTATTGCAGGAGACTTCAATGTTACTATTGAACCCTTCGGCCCTGAGCCTTCTAAATTTACCGAAGAAGAAGATGCAGCCTGGGGTGTCCCTCATCTAGATTTGGGCCCTGCTACAAGATGCTCTCCCATTGCTAGCCAATTGATGAGCCTAACCCTTCACTTTGGTCTCAGGGCTTGTAACAATAGGTACCGTTCAGACCTTAGTGGTGCCCACACTTTTAAGCGTGCATCACAAAAGAGCTGCATCAATTACATATTCCTGTCCCTCCAGCTATGGCCACCCCAGTTGTTGAGCGCCACAACAGCGACCACAATGCTCTCCATCTATCCCTAAGTGAAGATAAATCTAATGATCATCAATGTGCTTCTCCAAACTTTAGGGTTGCCCTGTCAATCTCGAACAACAAGAGGGCTCTAAAATGGGGGGCCATTTGTTAGGAACCAAAAATGGTGGCCCAGATATATGCTCAGGTGGCTGATACCCTGGATGCACTGAACACCATGGAGCCATCATCTATAGATCATAATCTCATTGTTACATCCCATGAAAGTCTCTTTAGCTCCCTTAAAGCCATAATTAGTAAAGACGTCCGCAAAACCCAAAGGGTCCAAACCCACTGTACCTGGTTTAATTCCAGTTGCAGGAACTCCAGAGGTAGTCTCATACAAAGCTTAAAAAACAGAAATAGTCAAAACATTGTTCTTGCTAGGAAGGAGTATAAAGCAGCTGTAGGAGGCTGGCTTAATATATGGTGCACACTTATTTAAGTGAAGCACCCTGCACTAATCCAGACAACCCTTATGGTGATTTTAGTAGTCAACCTTAGAAAGCTCACTAAGTGGCAGCTGTGGAGAGCAGCCTTCCGGCTTAGTCCAGAAGGAGTGTTAAGCAGCTTGACTTACCAGAACTAATCATATAGTGTAGGTTAAGTGAAAAAGAACCACACAGTGTAGTTATAAAAATAGTTATTTATTATAAACACTCACTAACACATTGGTATAGATCCTACCCGAAGATATGAACACAATACACACAATATTTCAATAGTAGAACAGGTAAGTAGCACAAATTCACAGTGGTCTCCAGGGGGAGACCAAACCATATACTAAGAAAATGGAATGCGAACCACGACCAAAGTCGGGACTTGACCCAAAAGACTTAGAAGAGCTGGGGACCCAAGGAACGGCCTAAGTTAAGTACCTAGGAATCCCACGGAGGCCGTAAGCAGAGTGGAAACACGACCGCGTACTCAATCACACTTAATGGGGAAGTCGCGGCCGCAGTTTTCAAGAAGAAGGACCCTTCCCAGAGGACCCTGAAGAAATCCTGTGGAAGATGGAAGGTTGGAGAGTAACCCCACCCGTGGATACCCCAGGAACTAGGATACCTACACCAGGGATAGGTGTGAAGTGACATCGGAAACCGCCGTAGATCACAATAGATGACTTCAGTGAAGATGCCGCTGGCGAAGAAGGTGAAAGAGTCCGGTGGAATCCAAGGGTGGATTCTTGAAGAGGAGTACCTGCAAGCAGAGGGGACAGAGTCTGTGCCACTCGGGAGTGACCAGGAGGCACGGAAGACCAATGACCACTGACAAACGAAGATGCAGGAGAGTTGACGCTGACCTTGTCGTTGCAGCTGTGAGGACCAGGCGACGCTGTGAAAAACCAGGAGCCAATCACGAGCTGTCCCACTTCGGAAGTCGAGAGCCAGAGGGTCGGTGTCCGGCGGGAGCACCAACAAGCCTTGGCAGCAGCAACAGACAAGGAAAAGGAAGAAGGTGCAGTGTCGGGACCAGCAAGGTCCAAGGGACTCACAAAGAGCAGGTGAGTCAGAGCAGGCTCCGAGCAAGCAGGGGTGCCCACTGGAGCCAAAGAAGATCCTCAAGAGGACCCACAGGCCAAAGGAACAGGAGGCGCAAGAGGACCTCGAGCCACTCATCAAGAATACAGACCCACAGAGCAGAGGATTCAGTGAGGATGAAGATCTTGGTAGCAGGAGATGCTGGAGGTTGGAGCTTCTTGGAGCCCGAAGATCTCTGGAGAAGAGAGTCAACAAGCCTTGGCAACGGCAAGTCGACGCGTTGCACAGGGGTACTGCTCCAGTGGTTCTGGAGAGGGATACTGGCTTCAAACATGCTGAGAAGACAGTGTAGGCCTTAAGGGAGTTGCAGAACCACCACCTTGTTTGCTGAGCCTTTCGGAGTCCATCGGAGCTCAGGACCAGCAGACCGGTCAGCTTCGTTGCGGTGCCTGCAGATGCCGGGGAGTGACTCCTTCATTCCAAGGGAGATTCCTTTGGGTGTCTTTGATGCCCACAGGCCTGGGGAAGAACCTGGATGGAGCACAGGCACAGACGAAGCAGTAGACTGGCAGGACGACAAGACCAGGAGCAACAGGACTCTTCCAGATGCAGTCTCTGTTCCCAAGGTGCAGTCCAACAAAGTCCAAAGTGCCCAGATGGTTGAATATGATGTGGTTTCGGATCTGAATCTTGTCCCACAACAAATCTGAAGATCCACCCACAGGTAAGCCCTTAAATACCCTAAGGAAATGTTTGGGATGATTCAAGGATCCCTCCCAGGGGAGGGGCTGGACAGAGGGGAGGATACTCCCATGTCCTTTGTCCAGTTTCGTGCCAGAGCGGGAGCCAACAGCTCCATGAACTGGTTCCAACTGGAGTATGCAAGGAGGGCACCAAATGTGCCCTTCAAAGCAGTCTGGTGGTGCTGGCAAGCACCCCCACCCCAGACCATACACTAAGTACTGTCTGGGGGGGTGGTTACACCTCCCTGTGACAGGAAACCTATTGTTCTACTTTCCCCTGCTCGAGCCTGGCTCAACAGCAGGAGGGCAGAATCGTGTCTGTGGTCGGCAGCAGCACTAGCTTGCTGTTAGACCCTGAAAGGCTGGTACTGGGAATACAGGGAGCTCCCTAGGAGAACCCCCCAGTACATGGGATCCTACATCCAACACTGTAATCGGCATTGGGGTAGGATTCCAACATATTTGATTCCAAACATGACTGGTTTCGGTGCAGCCAATATATAGTTAGACATCTCGTAATTGACTTGATGTCCACTATATGTATAAAATGGTTGACAACACTTTAAAAGCCTGGAGAATCGACTCCTGGGTTTGTAGGGGGTGTCCTGCTCATGCAGGGCACCTTCACACTTAGAACCAAGTACCCTGCCTTCAGGATTGAAAGGCCTACCTTAGGGGTGACTTATAGGTTTTAAGTGCAGTGACCTCAGATATAAGGAAATTTATATCTGTGGTGAGTGGTGCTAGCACCAGCTCACACAGGCTGCAATGACAGGCCTGTAGTCACAGTTTGAGTGGTCTCTCATGCTGCTGGTGTACCTATGCCCTGCATACCTTAATACCATATACTAGGGACTTAGAAAAGTACACCAGCTGCCAATTAGGAAGGTACCAAAGTACTTACCATAGTCCAATTTAGGGAGAGAGCACAGTGACTGGGGTCCTGAATAGCAGGATCCCAGTCAGACTAGTCAGAAAAACAGAATGACACCAGCAAAAAGTGGGGGTAACCATAAAAGCAGATCCTACTTTCCTTCAGCGGAACTTCATCAAAATTGATTGGGAGCATGAGATGTGTGAGGACTTAGTAGCTGCAGTTAGGGTAGGTGATGTTAAAGCTTTCTGTGGTATCGTGACTCACAGCAGGCGGAATACCACTACCAGTGTTGATTATAATTTACAACTGCAGACCAGGGTGGACCATTTCCAAAAAATGTACGTAGCTAGACCAACCTGGAGAATGCCCAATTAAGAAATGTCCTATGTCTTCCCCTAGACGAAGGTCTCCCTCTAGCCTTCCATCTTAAAGATGTAATGATGGCGTTAATGCTATTCAAAGCACATAAAGCACCCGGCCTCGATTCCCTTCCTGGGGATCTTTTTAGTTCAGAACCTTTGATCTGGGCCACATATTTCTAGCTGCTGTTTCCTTCTATACTTACAGGTGGCCCGATCCCCAACTCTTGGGTGACTGCAGAGATTGTCCCGATTTACAAAAAAGGAAGACCTTGGGAACTACAGGGCCCATCAGCCTTATCGACACATTGCAGAAACTATTTTGTCGTCTCATATTGGATCAACTGCTTGACTGGCCAAAGGACAACTCTGTCTTCTCAGAGCTCCAGGTGGGTTACAGAAACAGGATCAGTATGGTAGATCAAATACTCAGTTTCTGTGCCCTATATTGGAAAACACTTTCACTAGACATGGGCCATCTTTATGTGGTCTTTGTTGACCTGAAGACAGCTTTCGATTCTATTCCCAGGACCAAGTTCTGGGAAGTTCTGGAAAAGATGGGTGTTCCCTGTAATATTCTCTCTGTTCTTATCAGGTTGCATGCACACAATACTGCCAGAGTTAGGTATGGCAACTGCGGTGAGCTTACAGACCCTTTTACGATTGAAACTGGTGTTCGGCAGGGTTGTGTGCTGGCCCGACATTGTTCAACCTATATATTAACGATCTAGTGCACGCACTCGATTTTCTGGGTAACGATGCACCCAAACTTGGCTCTCATAAAATTACGACGCTACATTTCGCAGATGACACGTTTTTAATTTCCAAAACCCCACGTGGTATGCAGGCACTACTTGATTGCTTTTTAATTTTCTGTAGCGATCGTGGTCTTGAACTAAACGTCAATAAAACTAAATTTATGGCTGTTAATCCATATAAATCTGCTAGAGCAAGTATTTTGGTGCAGGGCGTTGCTCTAGAAAAAGGGCATGAGTTTGTGTATTTGGGGGGGGGTCTGTCTGAATCACAAAATGAGTTGGTCCTCTCATGTCAAGAGATGTTCGCTAAAACTTCAGCAAGAAGCTGGTTCCGTAGCCAAACTGCGCAAAGGGGCCCATGCCTACTCTCTAGAACCAGCGGTGAAGATCATAACATCAAAGCAAAAAGCTCAGCCATGTATGGTGTAAAACTATGGGGACACGTCAAAAGCAACAAACTTGGTAAAACCTGAAAAAAGGTTCGTGAGGAGCATTCTCAACGTTCCACAGAGCGCTCCTCACCTCCCCCAACTGCTGGTAAGGAAATTGGCCCTTTAAACCAACTTATCATGTGTCGTCCTATCCTGTACTGGCATAGACTCTGGTCCATAGATGTACTAGAATTGTAAAGAATTGTGATTAGGGCTCTTTTTAAATCTCCAGGTTGTGAGTGGATTGCTTGGTTCGCTTATATAAAAGCCACATTGTACGAGATAGGCTCGCCTTTGCTCTGGGAAACCCCTAATATGACAAAACAAGTCTCTCTTGTTCCTCGGTCAAAGAACACCTGAAAGAGTTTTTTTAGTTGAGGGATCTGAAAGGTGTCGAAGCGGGTAGTCTCACTGACTATTTTCTAGACATCAAAGTCTTCCCCGCATATGAATCTTTTTTGGATATTCTCCCAGGTCCCATATCCCTGCAACTCTTCTTAAAATGGAGATACAGGGTCTTGCAGTTAAACACCTTCTGTATAAACTGGGGCGCCCAGTATTTTAGCTCTAATGTGTGTCCCGTATGCAAGTCAGCTGAAGAAACTCTGCATTACTTTGCCTTTTTTTGTCCAGCCTACGATAGACCACAAAAACAGAGGCTGAGGCCGCTGTGTAACCTTTTGGGCTTTCGCCACTATGCCCACGCACTACTCCCTTTACGATCAGACACTAGAGAGGTAATTGTTGGGGTGACAAAATATTTGTACGCTGCCTGGATTATCCACATGCTCAATGTCAAGTCCTGAAGCAATGATGCCTAATAGTGAACCTTCCTACATTATTCAATTCTTGATGCTCCTCTTTCTCCCTTGAAATCTCTTTTTTTACATTTCCTATCTCTCTTTTCACTTCTTTTCTTCTTTTTCTTACTCTTATTGTGGGATTGGCGTTTTATATGATGTTGAATATATCAATGTCTATTTTTTTGTTTTTACCTGATTATTGTTGTACTGTGTCTTATGGATCCTTGTAACCGAAATAAACATTTTTATATGATACAATACTATTCACGATCTTGCGAGAGTCCCGCAAGATCATAAAAATCAGTTAAAAACAATGTACATTTATGATTGTCACAGTAGTTATCCCTTAGACACCTCCGCTGTAAATCTAGGGGGACTGCATGCCTTTCTACTGCCCCCTTATATATCTTTTTTACTTCATTTCCACAACACCTCCAATTTTTCTCAGTAAACAGTAATGGCGGCCATTTAATTTCTAACATTCCAACAGCCAGCCAATTGGAGCGCTCAGTCTTGCGGGACTCGCTGGAGCCTCTCCCTCCCGCAAGAGCGTGAAGGCTTACGGGAAAAACGGGCCTCTCAACCAATCACAGGGCTCTATTATTGATTTTGCGCTTTCGCTGGGCGCCCACGGGACTCTCACGAGCACCACTGCCAAGTTACACATTTTCTTTACCCTTAATATCTCAAAAAATACTGAACTAATTTACACCAAATCACAAAAAGGAACATGTGCGAAACAAGATCTAGCTTCCTGATGAACTTGGTGTAATTTCGTTCAGCAGGTTTTGCTAAAACCTGTCTTATAGAAGTCTATCGAAAATGCATGGGTATTTTGTATTTTGAGACCCCCTTTTTTTCTCGGCCCCCGCTTAACAGATCACCCCGAAACTTTCCAGAAAGGAGCAGAACTTTTTTGGGGGAAAGTTTCATGAAGAAGATTTGTCAAACGGCGCTAAGATTATTAGCAAACCAAAAAACACCCCATCTATGGAAAAGCAGACCTAACTATAACTACCTACTGTCGACTGCCAGTAGGTAATTATATATATATATATATATATATATATATATATATATATTTATTTATTTATATATTTATATATTACAAATTACATCCACTCACAGTCACAGCGATACAGCGGCACTCCTTGGTGAGTTTCAAAATGTTTTATTTAACGTGAGTGAGTGACTGTCAACGCGTAGATTGCTCCAGGCAACCTTGTTCGTGAACCTGTGACTGCGAGTGGATGCAATTTGTCATTTTGAAGGCTTGGCAGAAATCTGTAACAGGACGGCACCACCGACACTCAGTAAACACGCCCGCAGCCGCATTGTTGTTCTGGAAGATATATATATATATATCTGCTACCAGTCCCGGATCCACATTGGATCAGGAATCCACGCCGGCGAAGACACCAAACCAATCCTTCAGGTATTGTGCTATATGATTTATTTGCTGCTGTAATATATATATATATATATATTATCTACTGGCGGTCGCCAGTAGATAGTTATAGTTAGGACCTATTATCCATAGGAAATTCATAACATTCTATTCCCAATAACTTTGGCGTCGTTTGACGAATCATCGCGAAATTTTCAAAACTAGTGGGGCGCTCCGGTCCGCTCCTGTCTTGAAAGTTTCGGGGTGATTCATCAAGCGGCGGCCGAAAAAAAAGGGGGGTCCCAAAACATGTTTTCTCCATGTTAATTCCCATAGGAAATTTTAGCCACAGCTACAGCCCGAACTGCTGAACGGAATTACACCAAATTTTGCAAAAAGTAGCGCTTGGTTCAGAAAGCGACCTTTTTTAAATGGTGTAAATCCGTTCAGTAGTTGCTGGAGAAATTCAAAAAATAAGAGTGAAAAATCAATTTCCCATAGGAAACTTTATGCAAGGCTACAGCAAAAACTGCTGAACGGAATTACACCGAATTTGGCAAAAAGGTAGTGCTTGGTTCAGAAAGCACCCTTTTTAAAAATGGTGTAAATCCGTTCAGTAGTTGCTGAGAAAATCCAAAATAAAAGTTTCGATATCTATGGCTGCGGTGGATCCGCGCACCCTCCCGATCACGAGCTGCATGCTAATTGGCTGTCAACACTCCAAACCAGGAAGTGTTGGCAGCCATCTTGTTCCTCGGTAGAACCGAGGAACAAGAAAGCAGTAAAACAACTGCGTAAAACGCAAAAAGGGGGCAGGGTAGAAACACCCTGACCCCCTAGGCCTGCTCAGGGGGTCCTATAAGGACCCCCAGGGCCAATTTTTTTTTTTTAAATCGGCAAAAAACGCGCTGGGTGCGCGGATCCTGCCAATAAAAAAAAAAAATGAAGCGCGGCCTCCCGCGCTTCTTTGTTATTTGGCCCCCGGGTGGGCCAAGTCCCAGGGGCATGCGGGGGGTTAATAAAAAATGGTTTGGGGGGCCTCTAAGGCCCCCAAGCCCCGAGGACCGCCACCCCCGGGGCTTCTTTTTAAAAATTAAATTACCTGTGTGGGGGGCTCGAGCCCCCCACACGCCCTGAGGACCGCCACCTCCCGGGGCACTAATTAAACAAATGTGGGGGTCCGTTTCGGACCCCGAAGCCCCGGGGACCACCACCTCCCCGGGGCTTTCACGATGTTGGGAGGGGCCGCGTGGCCCCTCCTGGAGCCCTTGATGGCCCTCGGGACCCCCACCCCCCAGGGCCGGCTCCTGCAGTGTCCCGGGGTGCCTACCCCCGGGACACTGCTGTTTGGTATGACAGGAAGGGAGCCTCGCGGCTCCCGTCCTGTCATAGCAAACTGCTTTGAATTTTAGAAGAGAGAGCAGGAAACCTGCTCTCTCTTCCAAAATTCAAAGCAGATTGCTTTCCACATGGGGAGCTGCATGTTAGCAGCTCCCCATGTGGAAAGCAATGCCGGCTCCCGCAGGACGCGGGGAGCCGGCGGGACCGTGGGGGAGTTGGGGTCCCCCGCGGTCCCCAAAGGATAGGGCCAGCCCGGGGGATGGGGTCCCCGGGGCAAGTAGTGGCCCAGGAGGGGGCCACGCGGCCCCCTCCCCCCAAAAAATAATAATAAAAAAAAAAATAAATAAAGGCCTGCCCCGGGGATGGGGTCCCGGGGCAAAAAGAGGCCTGAGGAGGGGGCCACGCAGCCCCCTCCTTAAAAAAATCATAAAAAGTGTGGCCATGCCCCGGGGATGGGGTCGGAATCGGCCTCGGGAGGGGGGCCACGCGGCCCCCTTCCAGTTTTGTTTTTAAAAAAAAGAAAAAAAAGGGGTAAGGCCCTGGGGGATGGGGTCCCCAGGGCCCAAAAAAGGAAAAGGAAGGGGGCCACACAGCCCCCTTCGGGAAAAAAAAAAACGATCGTGCCGCAGGCCCGCCCCTTCCTTTACCACTCTGCAAACGTGCCCCCTGGCGCGTTTGCAGAGGGAAACAATTCCCCTTGAATACTGGGGGTCCCTGGGGGCCAACTAGCCCACCAGGAACCTCCAGTATGCGCCAGGGGCTGCATTACAGAGAGGTGTACAGAGGCCACGCCCTTTTTACACCTCTCTGCAACGCAGCTCTGTGGCGCTTTTGGAGGTACATGATGGGCTAGTTGGACTCCAGGGACCCTCAGGATTCAAGGGGACTTAATCCCCCAACTTAAAACGCGCCACGGGCGCGTTTGCACAGTGGTGAAGGGAGGGGGCGGGGCTTCAGGTGACATGTGTGCAAACAGGCCCCATGGCGCGTTTTAAGATGGGGAATTAAATCCCCTTCAATCCTGAGGGTCCTGGGGGCCAACTAGCCCACCAGGTACCTCCAGTAAGCGCCACGGAGCTGCGTTGCAGAGTGTTGTAAAAAGGGGCGTGGCCTCTGAACACCTCTCAACAACACAGCTCTCTGGCGCATAATGGAGGTATCTGGTGGGCTAGTTGGCCCCTAGGGACCCTTGGGATTGAGGAGGAATTAATTCTCCAACTTAAAACACGCCACAGGGCGTGTTTGCAGACATGTCACCTCAGGCCCCACCCCCTTCCTTCACCATTGTGCAAATATTCCTCTAAAATCAGCCGAACTACGAATTCCGATTTACTCACCTGTTATCAGGAGAGACCTCAGTGCTGCATCTTTGAGCCCAGTACTGATCCTGAAAAGTAATTTTAACCGTACTTACCAGTAACTTGAATTTCCTTCCATAGGCTAACATTGACTGGTTTCACTTGGAAATTCTTCTAAGTGTGGAGTTTTGGAACTTTATAATATTCCTCTAAAATCAGCCGAACTACGAATTCCAATTTACTCACCTGTTATCAGGAGAGACCTCAGTGCTGCATCTTTGAGCCCAGTACTGATCCTGAAAAGTAATTTTAACCGTACTTACCAGTAACTTGAACTTCCTTCCATAGGATATCATTGCCTGCTTTTTGCTGAAAAAGTTTGTGTCGATTTTTGAAACATACAGATATTCCTCTAAAATCAGCCGAACTACGAATTCCGATTTACTCACCTGTTATCAGGAGAGACCTCAGTGCTGCATCTTTGAGCCCAGTACAGATCCTGAAAAGTAATTCTAACCGTACTTACCAGTAACTTGAATTTCCTTCCATAGGCTAACATTGACTGGTTTCACTTGGAAATTCTTGTGTGTGGAGTTTTGGAACTTTATAATATTCCTCTAAAATCAGCCGAACTACGAATTCCGATTTACTCACCTGTTATCAGGAGAGAACCCAGTGCTGCATCTTTTAGCCCAGCACTGATCCTGAAAAGTAATTTTAACCGTACTTACCAGTAACTTGAATTTCCTTCCATAGGATATCATTGCCTGCTTTTTGCTGAAAAAGTTTGTGTCGATTTTTGAAACATACAGATATTCCTCTAAAATCAGCCGAACTACGAATTCCGATTTACTCACCTGTTATCAGGAGAGACCTCAGTGCTGCATCTTTGAGCCCAGTACAGATCCTGAAAAGTAATTCTAACCGTACTTACCAGTAACTTGAATTTCCTTCCATAGGCTAACATTGACTGGTTTCACTTGGAAATTCTTGTGTGTGGAGTTTTGGAACTTTATAATATTCCTCTAAAATCAGCCGAACTACGAATTCCGATTTACTCACCTGTTATCAGGAGAGAACCCAGTGCTGCATCTTTTAGCCCAGCACTGACCCTGAAAAGTAATTCTAACCGTACTTACCAGTAACTTGTATTTCCTTTCATAGGAATCCATTGTCTGGTTTTCAGCAGAAAAGTTTCAAAGTGTCGATTTTCACAAACTACAAATATTCCTTACAAATCGCCTGTATGACTTAAACGCATTCTTTCAACTGTTTACAGGAGATGCACCAGTGCTGGATCCAGGATCCACCACTGAGTAAGAAAAAGTAACGATAACACTACTTACCTGCTAAGTGAATTTCCTCCCATAGGATAACATTGGTGATTCTATGTGAAGAAGTTTCTAAGTGTCAACTTTTAAAATACAATAATATTCCTTAAAAATCACTACTGTAACCAAAACGCTTTTACTCAACTGTTTACAGGAGATGTCCCAGGACTGAATCTAGGATCCAGTCCTGTGGTTAGAAAAGTAATCCATAAAGTAACTAATTGCATTTAACTAGAAATTCACATTGAGCTCAATGTTGCATTGTGTTTGAAATTGTGTTGCCCATTGCAACAACTGTAACTACTGTACTTAAAAGTCTATTGCCTATTTGCAAAGTATTTAAACTAAAGTAATTCATTCTGAGAAAGTATATTTTGTAATGTAATGTATAATGTAATTACAATGTAATTTAAAAAATAAAATATCTAAAAATAAATAGTTTAAAAAAATGTTGTAAATCAGTATCAAAAAAATAAATATAACAATTAATACATTTAAAAATTGTCATTTACAAAACCTTTGAAATTCACTGAAAAAAACCATAGGTTTCAGAAATGTTATAGTTAGGAATTAGCATTTAAAAAACCTTACAAATTCACTGAAAAAACCATAGGTTTTAGGGACAGTTATAGTTAGTTGGACATTGCACTCGTACAAAACCCGTGAAATTCCCCCGTTATAGTTGGTTCAGCTAACTATAACTCGCGCCCCCGCAATGCACTGCTGATGACGTCACATATTACATCACTCATGACATGGTCAGTGACATCACTGATGACATCTCAAATGACATCACTGATGACATCATCCACGTGATAATCTGATGCACCTCCTCACACCCTAATATAACCTTTGATACACCCACTCTAAATTACAGACTGCCATTCGCAAAACCATAGACACTCCAACACCAATAACTACATACCCACTCACTAATTCTTAGGTCTACACACACATCCACTCACTCACCCGTACAGTCACTCATACTTACGGTCACTCAGTACAGGAATATCATATGCACTCATGCTCCTATATAGACACTCAAACACCGCCACTCATCCAAAGAGGTACTCACACACCTAGTCAGTCATGCAAATAATTAAACACACTGCCATTTACTCACCTATACAGTTATACACACACCAGCTCACTTACTCATACAAATACTAGCACATTCTTACGCTCTTATACAATCACTGATACAAGCACACACTCATCCATACAGTCACTAACACAATCACACACTCTCGCTTATAGCTATTTATATACTCCAACACACATATATACTGCCTTTCACATATGTAGTTACTCACACATGTACCACTGGGACATACATTCACTCACTAACACACTCTTACACACACTTACCCACCCATACAGTCTATCACAGATGCACTCTTGAAACCATCCACCCAGTGAATCACCCACTCACACATCTATGCACAGAGTCGCACACACCCCACCCACACAAACACTCAGGCACCTATACAGATACTCAGACAACCAATCAATAACTCATATAGACACTCATGTAGCTATTCACAAACCCATGCAGCCACTTACACAGCAACAGACAGACGGATACAGACATTCACCCAGTTTAGTCACTAACCCATGCATTCAGTAAGATACGTTTAATCACTCACTTATAGAGTTAGTCACGCACCTACTAAATCATCCATACAGACACTTATACACACACTCATTCTTCAATACGCCTTTCCCTATATATATTAAAAATATTTAAACTTTACAGAAACACACAGTCACTAGATGATGTCATCAGTGATGTCATTTGAGATGTCATCAGTGATGTCATCAGTGAAGTCACTGACCATGTCATGAGTGATGTAATATGTGACGTCATCAGCAGTGCATTGCGAGGGCGCGAGTTATAGTTAGCTGAACTAACTATAACAGGGGAATTTCACGGGTTTTGTACGAGTGCAATGTCCAACTAACTATAACTGTCCCTAAAACCTATGGTTTTTTCAGTGAATATATATATATATACATCTTTCCCCACTTGCCAAAGGACGAGGACGCACTCGAGCAGCAGTTCGAACCCAACCTTTATTGGTGAAAGACCAACAGTCGCATTTCGATATTTTGTACAGCCTGACGCGTTTCGGAGCTCCTGCTCCTTCTTCATAGGCTTTTGTCCAAACAGTTTGCAGCGTTTTTGCACACCTATATACAATTATTTGCCCTGTGATAGGCCACTCAGATGAGTATTATCCCTGTTGCATGATGGAATTTGTAGTGCGTAGATCCTACCCAGATGGGTGCTGCGTTCTTTTGGGGTAATATTGAAAGCCCTCCAATGGGCCTCGGAATGCGCGTTGTCTTGAATCATAGAACTGCTGCCCCACAAAGGAACTCGGCATGATTCCAAGCCCCGTGGCCCTGTTTGCAATCAATGAGGTGGTGCAGTCCTCCACGGCCGGGTTGCCGTGATTACATCTTTCCCCACTTGCCCAAAGGACGAGGACGCACTCGAGCAGCAGTTCGCACCCAACCTTTATTGGTAAAAGACCAACAGTCGCATTTCGATATTTTGTACAGCCTGACGCGTTTCAGAGCTCCTGCTCCTTCTTCATAGGCTTTTGTCCAAACAGTTTGCAGCGTTTTTGCACATCTATATACAATTGATTGCCCTGTGATAGGCCACTCAGATGAGTATTATCCCTGTTGCATGATGGGATTTGTAGTGCGTAGACCCTACTCAGATGGGTGCTGCGTTCATTTGGGGTAATATTGAAAGCCCTCCAATGGGCCTCGGAATGCACGTTGTCTTGAATCATAGAACTGCTGCCCCACAAAGGAACTCGGCATGATTCCAAGCCCCGTGACCCTGCTTGCAATCGATGAGGTGGTGCAGTCCTCCTCGGCCGGGCGCCGTGATTACATCTTTCCCCACTTGCCCAAAGGACAAGGACGCACTCGAGCAACAGTTCACACCCAACCTTTATTGGTGAAAGACCAACAGTCGCATTTTGATATTTTGTACAGCCTGACGCGTTTCGGAGCTCCTGCTCCTTCTTCATAGGCCTTTGTCCAAACAGTTCCCAGCGTTTTTGCACACCTATGTACAATTGATTGCCCTGTGAAAGGCCACTCAGATGAGTATTATCCCTGTTGCATGATGGGATTTATAGTGCGTAGATCCTACCCAGATGGGTGCTGCGTTCTTTTGGGGTAATATTGAAAGCCCTCCAATGGGCCTCGGAATGCGCGTTGTCTTGAATCATAGAACTGGTGCCCCACAAAGGAACTCGGCATGATTCCAAGCTCCGTGGCCCTATAAATAAGGACCGGGGAGGTTTGAAACGCGTCAGGCAAAATAATTGCCTTTAAATTGTATTACCTAAGCTGTTGGTCGCCATGAATAAAGGAACCTAGAAGTGAGTGCTTCTCGGTTTGTGGGTAAACTGTGGATGAAAATATTACGGCCGGTCCAGGCCGGGGAGAATGCACCACCGCAATGATTGACGGCGGGTCTGAGGTTTGAAATCGTTCACAGCCTCATGTGGAAGGACAGGTTCAGCATAAATGTTTTCTAACAACTCAGGCATGCAATACTGGTAAATTACGGAAGAAACAAAATGTAATGTTTGGCATTATTAACCCAAGGATGGGTACACATTGTTTTTAAGAACTTCAATTCCCAGGATGCAAGACTTTCATTGGAAAGCCCATTTGAGGACAGTATTGGTTAATTGGGCATTATGAAGTTCTTTGTGATTGGCCAATTATACAGCCTATGAATAAGGACCGGGAGAGGTTTGAAACGCGTCAGGCAAAATAATTGCCTTTAAATTGTATTGCCAGAGCTGTTGGTCGCCATGAATAAAGGAACCTGGAAGTGAGTGCTTCTCCGTTTGTGGGCAAACTGTGGATGAAAATATTACGGCCGGTCCAGGCCGGGGAGAATGCACCACCGCAATGATTGACGGCGGGTCCGAGGTTGGAAATTGTTCACTGCCTCATGTGGAACGACAGGTTCGGCATAAATGTTTTCTAACAACTCAGGCATGCAATACTGGTAAATTACGGAGGAACGAAATGTAATGTTTGGCATTATTAACCAATGGATGGGTAGACATTGTTTTTAAGAACTTCAATTCCCAGGATGCAAGACTTTCATTGGAAAGCCCATTTGAGGACAGTATTGGTTAATTGGGCATTATGAAGTTCTTTGTGATTGGCCAATTATACAGCCTATGAATAAGGACCGGGGAGGTTTGAAACGCGTCAGGCAAAATAATTGCCTTTAAATTGTATTACCTGAGCTGTTGGTCGCCATGAATAAAGGAACCTGGAAGTGAGTGCTTCTCTGTTTGTGGGCAAACTGTGGATGAAAATATATATATACATATATATATATCGAAGCAAAATCCCAAGGTTTAGCCACGCCGGGAGAACACACAGGCACAGCCTCCAGTTAGATGAGAAAGAATTTGTTTATTGCAACATCATCAAGTCCAAATGACGCGTTTTGGCCGCCGGACTGCGGCCTTGATATACATATATATACATATATATATATATAAATATATATATATATATATATATATATATATATATATATATTAGGGATTAGGATAAGAGCATTTTTAGGGTTTAGAGGTGGTAAGGGTTATTTTAGAGTTCAGGGGTGGGAAAGGGAGTAAAGGATAAGGGTGTTTAAAAGAATAGGGTGGCAAGGGTGTTTTAGGGTTATGGGGTGGGTAAAGTAATAGGGTAGTAATGATATTTTTAGGATTTAGGGAAGGGTAAGGGAATTGGGTGGTAAGGGTGTTTTTAGGGTTTAGGGATGGCTAAGAGAATTGGGTGGTAAGGGTGTTTTTAGATTTTAGGGGTGGGTAAGGGATTTGGCTGGTAAAGGTGTTTTTAGGGTTTAGGGGTGGGTAAGGGAATTGGGTGTTAAGGGTGTTTTAGGGTTTAGGGGTGGGTACGGGAAATGGGTGTAAGGTCACAAAAAGGGGGGGTTTGATAGTAATATATATATATATATATATATATATATATTTACATGTATATATGTATACATATATATATTATATATATGTAGAGGTATTACTTACTTTATATATAATTACCTTGCTTTGTAAAGTCATGCATGGCAAAGGTATATGCATGGTAAAGGTTTTCCTGGTAAAGGCATTGGGGTTTATTGGATGCATGGTAAAGGCAAACATTGTAAATGCATGTGTGGTAATGTCATACAACCACTCATACCATTTTCACGTTGAGACTACTAAGTAGATGGGGCCTGATCTAGTACAACAGATATTGATTGAGGTAGGGCTTTCAGATGATCGTTGGGTTCACATGGGATGTTACTTTTAAATGGACCAGCTAAAACAGCAGTCTCAGTTTGAATAGATATATTGAGATAAACCCCACCACTAGTGCAAAATACAATACAATCCCTCCTCATTAGGTTTGCGGGCGTGTGAGGGGGTCAAAAGGAAGGTATATTGATCGGGGATTGTACCTACAGAAATGGATCCAGGACCAGTAATATTATGTGGAACACATATTAGACATGTTAGCTGAATAAATCATTTTGCCCAAGAGGGTTATAATAAGCAATTTAGAAGTTTTCAATGCAGATCGGCTAACATCAGTACCAATAACGAATGAAGTGGGCTTTGTGTTAGTAATATTTTCGTATCTATAAGCCCATTTTGATCGCCAGGAATTCTAGCATTCATACATCAGTCAGCTACCCTCATGCTGTCCTAGAAAGTTGAGGATCAATTTAGTAGGGCTGGATGAAAATCCGTTTGTTTGGGCTGTTCATGTGAACCCTGAGGTAAGTCTGGGCAATCTTGTTTCCAGTACCCCGACTGACTACAATTGAAACGAGGTACCACAGGGTAGAGCAAACTCTTTCTTTGCACATCACTGGCTCTTCCTTGGCCTTCTACCTCCCTTTCCTCCTTGTTCATTCTGTCTTCTTTTCCATTCCTCTCCTCTTGACCATTTGTTGGAAAGACTGCATGTGCAAACATTACTGCTTCAACTGCCTCCTGAGTGGTCAAAATATATATTTGATATGCGCAAAGTAATCATCAGAAGTGTCTCCTTTGTTTTGCTTAAAATTCTAAATCTTAGTTTAATCAGTTTTAACGGGACATACTTCAAGAATAGCATTTGTGAGAACGTCTCTGACAGCAACAAGAGCAGCATCATGTACAGGTGCTTGTAAAGGCCAGTTAGCCTTGACAAGTAAGCTCATCTTTCCCCTCTCTTAGCATAATTACATATAGCAGTTGATTCACATCAGCCTAATTTTAGTTTATAACATTCAAACACAGTTTGCAGCTCATTTCTGAACTTTAGGGGTTTTTCTCATATTTTAGAGCATTGTCTGGTAATGCTTTGAAGATTAGCTGGAGACCATGGAACAAAGATGATAATACGGTAAAATGGTAAAACGTCCTCTCAATCTGGACCCGGGCCGGGAAGGCAGAGCCGGACCCAGTAGGGGCCCGGGGGGAACGCCGGCCGGCGGCGGGGGGACCCTCCCCTTTCCCCGCCCCCGCCACATGTAAATGCCCGGCTAAGCCGGGGAAGGGGCCAGGATTGGCCCACAAGGTCAAAGAAGGCTCCCCCCCAATCAGGGGGCGAGCCGGTAAGCCAAAGGGGGGGTTAAGAAGGGGGCCAACGGCCCTGGGAAACCACAAGTCACCCCCCCCCGTTGGCGAGGAGAGAAGAGAAAAGAAGGGGAAGGGCTAATCAAGGAGATAGGGCGATGGGCATCCAGCGCATACAGGCGTTACATACGCCCCACGGTTTACTGAGCCCAATCTCTCCCGCCCCATACAGGTCCAGGAACGGCGCGGAAGACGGTGTGGATAATGGGACATTCCTACGTAACGCGGGCACAAAAGTGGGCGGCATCCAGACGCAAATTCGGAGGCGTATGGTTGCGGGACACCAACATCGAGTGGTGGGGACGTGCAGGGATGAAATGGGAACAATTGCTACCCTCGGCGCGGGCAGCATTGGAGCACGGTGGCAGACCGGACGCGGTAGTGATCCACCTGGGCGGGAACGACCTGGCAGCATTGGGAAGACGAGCGCTGCTAGAGAACATGCAGAGCAGTCTCGCGGCGCTGGCACGCCTAATCCGCCCAGCAGACCTAATATTTTCTGAAATCATAGCACGGGGGCCTGGCGCGGGCGGTGAGGCCGGAAGCAGTCGAAAATCCAGAAGAAAGCTGAATATTACCATGGCCAGAATATGCAAGGCCCAGGGATGGGGTTTCGTGCGACACGGGTTCATAAACCTAAGGTCCCCCGGGTACCACCTGGAAGACGGGGTACACCTCACGGGGGTGGGAATGGACATGTTCCTACTGAACATCGTGGGGGTACTGGAACAAAGGGGTTGCAACTTGGACATGAGGAAGGGCAGCGGCAATTAGGGGGAGCACGGGGGGAGCACCCTCCGATCGGGGGAACCGGAGGGAGCGTGGCGGATCAAACACAAGGAAGCTAGTAGGACGCAAGATCACTAGAGGATAGACGGGAGGCTCTCACAGTGGCCTTGGGATGCCTCACGGCAGGGGTACTGAGGGAGCCAGGGGGCGGCGGGCCGCCAGAGAAAGAATAGAGGCAACTCTCCCGCAGGACCCTTGGGATGCCTTACGGCAGGGGTACAGAGGGAGAAGATGGTAGGGACTCAGCCTCAGGAAAGAGAGAGTAAACGCTCAGGCAAGGTCCTTGGGATGCCAAACGGCAGGGACCCCCGGGAGAAGGGAGGGCCCACCAAAAGGTCCAGGGAGAGCGGGACGGCACTTGCAGCCCGGGCAGGTCCCAACGGACACCCTCCAAATCGGTAGCAAGTTGAAGCCTAGACCCGCGACGTGAACCCCCACCAAAAAAGGGGCCCCTCCCTCCTCTCCCAGAAAGTCGGGGAGGCTGGAAGTCCAGATCAAAAAGAAATTGAGGAGAGCTAAGCCAGAACATAGAGGGCTTATGACCATGGACGTTGAAATATAAAATTGTATGTAAACAAAAATTTTGTGTTATTGAAAATAAACTGCGACCTTTTCAGGCACCAAAGAAGTGGTCAGTGGTGATTATAAGGGAAAGCGCGCAGTTGGCGGTAGCAAGCGGGGGGCGGACAGAAGGGGGGGGGGACTCGCCGCCTGGAAGGGGTTTGGACCCGGGCCGGGAAGGCAGAGCCGGACCCAGTAGGGGCCCGGGGGGAACGCCGGCCGGCGGCGGGGGGACCCTCCCCTTTCCCCACCCCCGCCACATGTAAATGCCCGGCTAAGCCGGGGAAGGGGACAGGATTGGCCCACAAGGTCAAAGAAGGCTCCCCCCAATCAGGGGGCGAGCCGGTAAGCCAAAGGGAGGTTAAGAAGGGGGCCAACGGCCCTGGGAAACTACTAAGTCACCCCCCCCGTTGGCGAGGAGAGAAGAGGAAAGAAACCCACCCACCCACACCTAAGAAGACGGGCGTCGCAGCCGTAGCAGGGGAAGGGTAGCGGATCAAACACAAGGAAGCTAGTAGGACGCAAGATCACTAGAGGATAGACGGGAGGCTCTCACAGTGGCCTTGGGATGCCTCACGGCAGGGGTACTGAGGGAGCCAGGGGCGGCGGGCCGCCAGAGAAAGAATAGAGGCAACTCTCCCGCAGGACCCTTGGGATGCCTTACGGCAGGGGTACAGAGGGAGAAGATGGTAGGGACTCAGCCTCAGGAAAGAGAGAGTAAACGCTCAGGCAAGGTCCTTGGGATGCCAAACGGCATGGACCCCCGGGAGAAGGGAGGGCCCACCAAAAGGTCCAGGGAGAGCGGGACGGCACTTGCAGCCCGGGCAGGTCCCAACGGACACCCTCCAAATCGGTAGCAAGTTGAAGCCTAGACCCGCGACGTGAACCCCCACCAAAAAAGGGGCCCCTCCCTCCTCTCCCAGAAAGTCGGGGAGGCTGGAAGTCCAGATCAAAAAGAAATTGAGGAGAGCTAAGCCAGAACATAGAGGGCTTATGACCATGGACGTTGAAATATAAAATTGTAGTTAAACAAAACTTTTGTGTTATTAAAAATAAACTGCGACCTTTTCAGGCACCAAAGAAGTGGTCAGTGGTGATTATAAGGGAAAGCGCGCAGTTGGCGGTAGCAAGCGGGGGGCGGACAGAGGGGGGGGACTCGCCGCCTGGAAGGGGTTCAGGAGCAGGTACTCTCATAAGGGAAGGAATATCTAGTTGGATATGTGAAAATTAATTTGGGTCATCACTGTCCTTGAAAGAGTTTGTTGTGAAGATGTGGTGCTCTTTTTGAGCTATCTTGCTCTTCGACTTGCAGCCATCTGTAGACTATCCCAGGTGATAGTCTGACTTTGATCCCAGTCTTGCAGAGTTCGTGTTTTAGAACAGTGCAGTAGCGAACGAGGTTGCACCTTGGATGGTAAGTGGGGTGTCATCATGTCAGCATCCTGTCTCGCTCTTGTGTTTGCCGTACTACTGGGTTGTTTTGCTTGTTGCACTGCCACTTACCTCGTTTGCTGTGCCTTATATGTGGGCTCTTCCTGCACCTCTTCCGTCGGCCGATCCACTGGTGCTACTCCGTTCCCTCATGCTGCTACCTGAGCATCACCAGCTTCACCTGCGGTATGGAGAAACTCAAAACATCTAACAAATCGTCCTCCGTGTCCTTTGTTGTTTCGGGACCTTCACAAGCCTTTTGGACGAATAAATAAGGAGGAGCAAAAGCTCTGACTCTATCCTCAAGTAACTAATTTGGTATCTTGGTTTCTCGAGTGTGTTTTTCAATCCCTGCACCTGAGATTGCTGCTTTTGTTTCATGCCATCTTCATGCCAGTTTAGGAAACCTGACTATTGCTTCTGACTGGATTTGTTTTTGGGTTCTTTCACTCTTTTCTTAATGCTATTCAGACCCTCAATAGCAAAGGTAGTTTCTTCTGGGGTGTACTTCTTGTTATCATTACAAATGCACTTTACTCAATTTTCTATATATGTGCTAGTGATTTTATCAATATATTTGTGGTACATTGCATAGGCGGGAGTCCCTTTAGCTGGGGCTTTCTGCAGTTTCAATTTTTTTGCCTCCATCTCTCTACCTCCTCATTCGCAACTGGGTAGGTGCTTTAGGTGTCTGCCATTTTTCTGCCGCAGTTCATCCCTTGAAGTGGGGTATTGTAGGAGGGTAAGAGAGGAAGGGTGGGGCTAAGATCTGTGGTGCTTATTTACGAGCCCCTTGCGACACCCTGCGTGGCTTTACATGTGCTTGTAAATATCGCTCCTTTTCGCGCAACACTTTGCGTGTTAGGGGTGTGACATGGGCGTTGCTGTGGGTGTTCCCACGCAACACCCATGTCCACTGATGCATTTCCAGACTTACGAGCAATTGTAAACCTGGAAATGCGTCAGAATGCTACGCCACCTTAGGGGTGGCGTAGCGAAGCGCAACAAGGAGAAATATTTTCATTTCTCCTCATTTTTTTCCTCTTTCAATGCATGCTGCATTCTACAGCACACATTGGAAGAGGAAATCACTTCAATTGATTGTTTTTGTGCAGGAAGGTGCTCCTTCCTGCACAAAAACAATCTCCCCACGACGCAGGCATCTTTGCACCATGGTGCAAGGGTGCCGGCGCATGGCAGCAGTTTGTGCACCAGCACAGGGAAACGCACAGAAATGCGACATATTGTTGCAAATATGTTGCATCCCTGTGCTTCGAAACTAACGCAGCGCAGCAAAATGACTTGCGGCACTGCGCTGCAATAGTTTCTCGTAAATAGGGCCCCATATTTTTAGAGGGAGGTGGGAAAGTGCATGTACACTCGTTGCTGATGCCTGTGCATTCATAGACCTCTGTAAATAGCCTGTTGAGGCTTTCAGATATTCCAGGGCGGCTAGCTCAGCGTGCCACTTTCATTTAACAGTCATCCACTAGGATCTGCACTAGGGGTCCTAGACAACCCTTGAGTTCCCCCCTCTCTTTTTAGAGTCTTTTGTACCAGGGGTTTCTTACACACTTCTAACTCCTTCTATCTTGGTACTCCCCTGCTACTTACCCAAACCAGTTTATCCCATACTTGGAGTACACATCCTAATTTTGAACACAAAATGCTGTTGCATGGTTGATAAAAACAATCAAACTTTACATTACATAAATGTTAACTATGCTGACACTGACCTGATTGGCCGATCTCCACTCAAACTCTCCACAGAGAATTCTCAGTCTTACCTTTGGCACCTGGGGCTGTCTAGTTGAGTCCCGTCCGTCTCTGTTCACCAACTCAGCCCAAGTGCAGGCAGTTCCCAGTTGATAACACCAGGTTCTGTGAAAGAAACCCTCTCTCACGCCAATTTAAATCTGAACGGGTTTATTAACAAAAGAAAATGTAATATCCAGCCAGAATTTCCCCCAGCATAGCTGAATGGAGCAAGCTCATTGAGCATCAGCAAGGCACACCTCTTTATACTAATACTTGTCATGGGCATGTGATGAGTTCTTAAAAAACACGTACACACACAGGTGTTGAGGCTGAGATCATAAGAACAAGTGAAGCCGACCTTCAAATAATACCAATAAAATGACATTTCTGCTGTACAAGATGGTCTGTTTTCTCGGCTCAGGGGCTAAGAGCTCAACATCAGAGATGGGAGCTTCCTGTCGGTAGTGTTAGCGTGAGCAAGAAAACATGACTGAAGCAAGTTACGGTTACTGTAACACTGGTTCATTGTAGCAACGTATTCTTGCAGCAGTAGATTTTTTTAAACATGCACCAGGGAAGCTGTAACAATTATCCAGTGCTAAAATGTTTCCCGCTGTTGTAGTCGTGTGGCATGATGCCTGAGTGATGTGAAATCTTGTCTTCCCCCTTACCTTTGCATTTCATAACTTAATGGCGGGTGCTTATAAACAGATGATTTTGGAAGCATAGCAGACTATTGACTTAACCTTTAACTGTAAATTTGGATTCTTGTTTTTTTTTGTACAAGTGAGTTTTGATGGTGTAAGAACGGCTTAGCAACACCAGCTACTCCATTTTCAACTATACGGATCACTGTCTTGAAAAACCACTCTAAATGCAAATGTTTGGAAGCTTCTACAGTTCTGAGCCTCTTGTCTGTACCAATGGTGACTACTAGCCTCAAAGCCAACCAAACAAACAATAAATGGGTTAGATTCTGCACACCATCATTACGGAAGGTGCAAATCTGTTCTTCTGGTGACACCTTCTTCTACAATCCTAGTACCGATTCTATGGGGAGCTTATCTGATCTCAATAGGAATAAAAGTCTTCTAATATTGTGTTTAATTGAAAACGCCAGTAGGCAACGGTGGTGGGGGGCAGAGGGAGGTGGTGGGTAGAAAAGAAAAAAATAAAGAAAAAATAAAGCTTACCTGCTGGTCGCTTTGCCAGCTGCTGCCTCTCCTCCATAGCAGAAAGCACCCGGGCTCCCAGGCTTCCTAAGCCAATATCAATGCTGCAATGCAGCATTGTGATTGGTTCCCCTAAGCCAATCACAAAGCTGCAATGCAGCATTGTGATTGGTCTGAGTGCCGTGGTTTGGCGCTCAGACGGGACCAGGGCGCCTGTGCATGTTCCCCACCAGGCTGTGTAATGACCCTGGTGGGGAACATGCAAAGTGGGCATGACTGTTTGGCTGGCCCGAGACAGCCAGCCCAACAGTCATATGCACTTTGAGTGTGCTCAGCACTCCTCCCCCTGGCCCCTGCTCTAGCCAGCCCCACCCCTCCCTGCACCTAGGAACAGAAAAAATGATAATAACGTTCCGTTATTATCATTTTATTTTTCCTCTGCACTGCTCTTAAAGCAGAGGGCGACGCTCCTAAGCTTTAGCGGAGGAGCCGCCGCTTTAAAACGCTGCATCTTATTTAAAGTTGCAGAATTAGCAATCACATTATATCCTTTTAATAAATAGCAGTGGTAGTGATCTGATGTAAAGCTTACTGAGGATGTCGCTGTTTTTAGGGTTAATCGTAAATGACTATATGACCAATCCTGTAAGTGATTCCTACAGAGACCTAACCTAGTTATGAAAATTCTGAGAAAAGGTAGTCAAAGGTTTCCCCTCTGGAAGAAGGTCGTTTTCTAGGAACCATTTGAATGTTCCTTTAGTTGAATGTAGAAGTTTATTGCCCCCACGCACTATTGCAGCGCATGCTAAGAAATAATTACTTGTTAGGCCAAATTCTAGCCGTAAGGCCTGAATTGATGTAAAAGAGTTTACCATAAATAATGACTGCAAGTCCTTTCTTTCCATTTTTTGGGAAAAGAAGCCATATGCAGTGAGAAAGTTATTCCACTCCATATAATACAATTGGTAGAATATTTGCATTATAAACCTACAGAAATTGATTAAAATGTCATTTCACAACTGAATTAAAAAACACTTAATGTGTCCCCTTGAGAGATGTCCTTAGATCTTTTATAATCAATGTGAGGTGGGTGGCTTAGATTGTCTGAAAAGAGTCTGTCTGTGAGGGATACATTTTCGCATGCTCTATTAACATCAGATCCTATTTTTCAACTGATGAGACTTTTCTCTGCATAGCTTTAAATAAAACTATTTGACTCTTCGCAACATTACCTGTAAGATAATATTTGACCGCATAGGAATATAAAATATCTAGGTCCCTGTTTTAAATCATTATGAGCATCAGTTTTGCTAGAAGGTCTTCTGTCACCTCCTAACAACACTCTATACCGGGTAGAGTAATGTAGTGCTGTTAGCAGTATTAACAACGTTGGAGGAATAACAAAGATTGTTAGGGGCATATTATCAAGAACGGCGTTAAAATTATCGCCGGTTTAGCGGCAGAAAACTGCCGCTAAAGCGGCGATAATGGACTTGATAATATGCCCTTGAGAATTCCAATAGAAGTCCATGTTCACCAGAACATGGACTTCTATTGGAATTCTCAAGGGCATATTATCAAGCCCATTATCGCCGCTTTAGCGGCAGTTTTCTGCCGCTAAACCGGCGATAATTTTTAACGCCGTTCTTGATAATATGCCCCTTAGTTTCTTCCACAACAGTGAGCGGTCAACACATTAAAATGGCGTCAAAAAATCAATAAAAACTGTGTACGTGGTTTGCATAGTTAGTTGCACATATTTATCTAAGATCAATTTAAAAATGGTCAAATTAAAGATCGCAGATTACTTGGGTTTAAAACTAGATTGTTCATAGGTATTATTATTTTCTTGAGCCCAATCTTGTAATTTTTCAAAAATGCTCTTTGCAAATATTTACTCCACAGAGTCAAGGGAGGCAATTTGTCTATAGTTTTGAGGGTCACTCCTTAAACCCTTTTTAAAAAGAAGAATTATACCTCTAGACCATGATTTGGCAATAGTACCAGTACTGTAACAAAATTGGAAGATCAGACTCAGTAGCTCTCCCCAGGATAAACATTGAGCTTTTAGCACAGCAAACGGGATATGATCTGAGACCATTGCCACCAAATGTGTAGAGAAGTTGAAGTAAAGGGCAATATGCTGACCGGTAGGAGAAGAAATTTCCAAATTGCTGGATAGGAGAGCTCAGGTATGAATTCTGCTTCTCTGCAAGTGTCTGTTCTGGATTCTTTCTATAGAGAAATGAGATATGGGATAGCCATTTCAGCTGTGCTATACTTACTGCTGGAAGATTTGTCCTTAGAGCACTATATCCTGCAATAATTTGCCAGGAAGAGTTTTTATCCCTGACAGCAGCGGACAAATTATGCCAAAGGCGATTGAGTTGCAGTTGCTGGGTTTTAAGTCTGTGGTTCCTTTGAGATCTTCTTAGTTGTTTTATTTTAGAAACTTTCCATACTGGGGGATCCTGGGACTGGCTTTGAATCATTTTGTTTATTTCCATTGAGAGAGCTTGTAATATCTCTGAGGGGGTTTGTGGTCTTTTTTTACTGTAGCTCCCTGGCTACCCACAATGACTGCAGTAACCTGATATCCCCTGTTACTCGCTGAATTAAATCATTATGGGTGTTTAAATATTTTTGTGCCAATTGGACAGCTTTGGAGTTTCAGAACACCCGGCCATTTGTTTTTGTAATCTCCATTCATCCACCTCTTAGATTAAAAAGGGCAGAGCTCCTTTAATGAAAGTGACAATTTGGAGGACAGAATAGAATGAGCCCTTAGAGAGTTACTGATTACCTTACCTTCTGTGATCAAATTAAGGAAGGCATAATTACAGGTGATATAACCTATTAATGAAGGGTGAGCAGGACCCCATCTGGTACATGAAGCCGAGATACCATTGGCCAGGTGACCATTATTAATTATATTCCTGGTTTCTAGACGATTAGAGAGTAGAAGAATATCATATTTTATCTGTTTTACAATAATCTGGGCTGGAGGACTCAGGGATTGACCAGGCTTCTTCCAGGGATTTGTCAGATGATATATCCAGATAAAAATTCAAGATTTTTGTGGTGAAGTCCCCAAGATTTATGACCCAAGCCGAAGGTTCTGAAAGAAGAAGTGTAGCGATAAACTCAAAGAAAATTAAGAGAGATCCGATGTTCTTATTACCTGGAGGAAAATAAACGTTGAAAAATAACCTGTAGATTTCTAGGTGAATAGTGGAGAGTTGAGGATACGCTTTGAACCCCATATATTGATATCCATTAGGGGGACCAGTTTGTAGTTCCAGATCCAAAGATCCAATTGACTGAAAGGTAGAAGAGATAACCCCCAGTTGCATGTCCTTTAAAATGAGATGTAGCTAAATTCCTCAGAACCTAGTAATTATCCAGTGTGAAATCTGAAACTGACCAAGTTTCTTGCAATCAAATAATGGCTTTGTAGGAATTAAGTAATAGCTGGATTAAAATGAAGGCTGGCCAGATTCCAAGACCAAATTAATAAATCAGAGCTAAATACGAGGACATTTAAGAACAGTTGGATTCCTTGAATTAATCACTAGCATGAGCCACCACCAATCTTCTGGGTTTTTAGGTTCACCTTGTTTTCGTGAATTTAAACCAGAGAGAGTTACCGAACATCCAGATGGGCCACAAACTATGGTAATAGATTAATTGAACTGAGGAGTCATGAATGGCATTTAGCAAGCTCATGATTACTATTTACTTTATCTTTGTTGATAGAATGAGAGTAGTTATACAGTGAGCATTTTGTAGAGCACACAGCGAACTGAGGGGTCATGGACAGCATTGAGAGAAGCTCATGACTGGTAATAGAAGACATGTTTTTGATTGAGTACTATTTACTTGGCCTTTGTTGATAGAATGAGAGTAATTATATAGTGAGTATTTTGTAGAGCAGACATTTATTCCTCTACTACTAGAGTCCAGAATAATAGAGAGAATTAAAGAAAAATTTAATTAGACCCAAGAGGAGAGGTAAAGGGAATTATTCGTGTTCTTAACCCATTGATGTCTGGAGAGTCAACCTTGTGTAACAATGGGAGCTAACATACAACATCTGTTTGGGGTCCATCCTCAGATCCGAAAATGTAAATACATTCAATTGTGATTGACACATTGTTGCTGGTAGGGCAGTAAATTGGAACTTGCAGTGCCAAATTTATTTGTAAAATTTGAATGGAGAGCTTATTGGTTGAACGAGAGATACTTATCCCTTGAAATTCTATGGCTAAGGGATTATGGTTGGAGCATGCAGGCGATAATACTGAAGGCCCGGCAGGAGTGGGCTTCTGAGGGCAATTTTTCTTGTTAATGTCCCCGGGTTCGAATAAGTTCAGAAAATGCAGGCGTTTCTGTGTTTTTTTGTGTCTACTTATTTTCACCTCATATTTTCACTTTTCCTATCATGAGATTTATTACTACATGAGTACTTAGGGGCATATTTACAAGCCCCTTGCGCCACTTTTGCGCCGCCGTTGCGTCACGCATGTGCTGCAGCGGCGACGCAAACCATGCGCCGCGTTGCGCTATATTTACAACGTGACGCATCTAGGGAGATGCGTCACATAGTAAACCCCTGCGCCACATGAAAACTGCGTCAGGTTTCATGTGGGCGTACCGGCGCAGGGGGGGGGCGTTCCGGCGCAGGAACGCCTCGGAAAAGTGACGTAGTGAAATCTACAAGATTTCACGCAGTCACTTTTCCGACGCTGGTGCGTCAAATCCTTACGCCTGCTTCAAGCAGGCGTAAGGATTGACGCACCATGTTAGGGATAGGAAGGTTGGAACAGTGCTGGAGTTGCGTCGCGCTTGCGACACAACTTCAGCACTGCGCCAACCTTCCGCCGGCAGATGCGTCACGCATCTGCTTATCCTTGCGCCACGATGCGCCGCATTGTAAATGCGGCGCATCGGACGTGGCGCAAGGGTAAACTTGCGTGACGCATTTTCCCTGGCGCAACCCTGCTGATATGCAGGGATGCGCCAGGGAACGTAAATATGCCCCTGTAACTCTTTCTCTAATTCATTTTTATGTAGTTCTACCACTGAGGCAGGGGTGTTTGTAGCCAAGGGGCCATTGAAACCAGTTTGTTTAGTAAAAATTTGGTAGAGTGGAGTTGTCTTAGAGTTTTGTGTCAGTTATTGTGTTGACAAATCTTCATGATATATTTTTTGAGAGAGTAAACAGTATCAACAAATGTGGAATTCTTTAATGAGCCTGGTGTTTTCCCTTTGAGTAATGATGGACTTTTTGTAACTTCTTGGTCACGGATTTACTACGAACTGATGTACAGCCATTCGAAAGGTGATCAACCTCTGTATTTGTGACTCTATTATCGATATTTAACCCATATGTTTGCCACCAGCAAGTGATAATAAAGTTTGAGACAGCATTTCTAACACATGATTAGACTTAGATGAGAGTTTTTCTAACAGAGAGTGGTCAGACCCCAATACTCTATTGAAAGCCAAAAACTCTTTGGATAATAGCACATAATAACCAGATAGCTTGTAAGAGCAATCTAAAAAGAGTTTGGGGGCAACATATACATTTGGCTTATGGGTGGTACTCAGTGTCTCTTTTGGTGCGTTGCGTTTTGGTGTTGGAATTTCATGAATACTTTCAACATCAGGGAGTGTAAAATCCATTCGTACCCAGTTAGGTACGACAATAGAGTACTTAATTAAAGCTGCATCTCATGGGGTAAGAGCTTCTGTTTTTCTCTCAGTAGGTACCAAGCTTTGTGAGTGATTTAAAATTCTTTCATGGGAAGCATGAAGTTCATGTGTATTTCTTATGTCTGTTGAAGTCTGAAAATTCTGCTAATTCTGTGTATTCTTGAAATGGAAAAAAGGCGAATGGTGTGTAAAGAAAATGTTGACGTAAATCCCATATATACGGGCTTGTGCCTAGAAGCCTTTGGAAGATGTGAAGTAGCTCAACTCACCTTCTCTGGAGCAGCAAGCTGCACTGCTGCTGCTTTCTCCTGCCTTCACATACCTTACAGCAGAGATCTGAATCTAACTGTAGTTTAGCAAGAAGAGAAGAGAAGTTTCTCGGTGCAAGGGAGCAAGCAATGAAGGAATCCACACTGTAGTTCATAGCTGTCACACAGTTGTTGTTAGATGCTGTCTGTGAAGGAAAGCCAACACCCTTGAGTGCTCCTATGTGCCAATTGAATGGCTGGTTGCTTGAATTAGCCACAGAACCCTACTGGCAAAATAAGCAGTACAGCGCCCCTTCCCTAGGTTCCCTGGGTGAAGTGCCAGAAAGGAAAGCGGCGAGAGACAGCAGCTTGAGGAGAGTGGGACTCCGCATCATGGGCTGCAATGGTGGAAGGTGAAGTTAACTAATTTTCATCAAGGCCAGTTTTCTTTTTCGATATCGCAGGAAATTGAACTACAGAGCCAATACAATGGCCAAACCAGAAGCAACAGCGGGGAGCAGGGAGCTGATGAAGATTGAAAACAGCACAATCGAGCAGCTAATATAAACGGCGTAGGCAGCAGAGAGACCGGGTGGCAACAGCAGGGTGGGGCAGCGCAGTAAGAGGGTACGACCGCGGCGCCCAATTCTGCTTATTTGGCTCCCTGTGCTCGTGCATAGATAGCCAACCCAGACTTCGGCCAGTTGGCAGAGAGGTTACAGCAAGGAAGGAGGAGACATGTACACCACCAACCATGGAGAAGGCATAAGTAAAACGAACGGTCCTGTGTCCCTCGCTATCAATAATCATATGAGCTGAGCAAGAAAAAAGTCAGAAATACAGCAATGGTAGGAGAGGGATATAGACAGAGAAGGTGAAAAGTCAGAGGAGTGTGTATGTGCGTGTATGAAAGAGAGAGATAGGTGAGAGACCACAGAATGAGAGAGATGGAGACTAATGAGAGATTTAAATAGGTGAAAGAGAGGAGTGCAAGTAATGTGTTAAGAAACTCCGGCTCACACAAGTTAGACCAATTTATTTCATCGGAAGCAGGGTACAACTGAGTAAAAAACAGGTCCTCTCTCCAGCTCAGCCCGCAGCCTTTGCCCCAATCCCAGAATCCTACCCAGGTTATAGCAGGGTTCCACTTCTTGATTCCTTACTTGGAATCAGTCACAACCAAGGCCACAACACATCCCCTCCTTATACACAAAACAAGAAAACAAAAATGAAACAAAATAAGGTTACATTTAACAAAAGTCAATACAGATTATACAGATGACTTGCTTTCGTTTAGCCATTTGGGAGGTTTCCTGTTGCTCTTGATGGATACCAGAAGATGCTCCACATTTTCCTCCAACACACAGTCCCTACCTGCACCAACACACTTCCTTCCAAGGTAGTATTTTCTGTTACTCCTTCAGATTCACTCAATGTCTCAGCCTTCTCTTGAGACACAACCTCATCCCCTTCTACACTGAGAAAAAGGAACATTGTTAGTTACCAAACTTTTCACATTATCATGCATACATAGGAAATGTTCTCCTTGAGCTTTGCATGGGGTTTCCACATTTTACCATTGCATAAACTTGCAATGTTTTGCAAAACTTCCACCTTTTTCTCAGGTTTATAAAACGGACTCTCACCCTTTGCAACGTTTACAGGTTTTGTTATTGATACCTAATCCCCAATTTTTATATTTATATGTCTGCTACTATTTCTGGAGTCAAAATAGTTCTTATTTCTTTGTTGATTTACATCTGTCTTTTCGCGTACAGATTTAACTGAGGATTCTTCAACCCAGAACTAAAAAATAACCAACCTGGATTATACTTGGTCCTAGGATTCCTTCCTCTCATAATTACAAATGTGATACACCTGTATATTAATTAATAGTAACTCTATAAGCCCACAAAGCTTTCTACAGTTTGACCATGCAGTCTTGGTTGCTTGCTATGGCAGATTGAATTTGTTTACACAGTTGAATCCCGCACCTATTCCATTTCCACTAGATTACACAAGAGAAAGTTTTTGTATTTCACACCACTTTCTCAAAATAGTTTTTTGCTGCCTTAAACATAAATTGAACTCCATTGCCACTTAAAATGGTGGCAGGAATTCCTACGACATAAAAATGTGATCTAAAAAACACAGAACTGTTTCAGTGTCAGATTTCTCAAACGGGTTTGTCACTGGCCACCTTGAAGATACTTCAATAAGCACAATCATATAATCACGTGCCCCTCTCAACAGGAGACCCCCCCAATGTTTTAACACAAGTAGCTGCATGGTGTTGGAGGAAATATATTCATATTGCCCGGAGGGGTTTCCGGTATGACCTTAGTTTGCCCCTATGGGAACCACCACTTTGCAGATCTTTACGGGCTCTCTATTGTGTAGATGACTGGATGACAGCTGGTTACACGAAATGGGGGATGTGATGGTAGAAGGGACTATGCGCAAGTTTGAGGACTTAGTGGAGAGTAGTGGCCTTCCCTGGGACAGTTTATGGCATATTCAGCCCTGTGGGATGTGGCTGGCAAGATGTGGACTGCCGAAAGAGACTTAATTCAAACAGATGCTCCCCTGCTGCTGATGCTGACTACCACAATTTCTCACTGTGCAATATTTGTCCTATATGACAACCTGAACCGTGGTTAATTTGGTCCACGCTCCTTTGCCCTCAGGCAATGGTGGGCTGCCCGGTTGCCCATGGAGTAAACAGACCCTGTTTGGCAGAGATGTCTTGCTTCCCTTAGACTGATATCGCAGGATGCTCGATTCCGATACACGCAGTTCAATTATCTGCACCACAGATACTTTTTCCCAGACAGAATAGCGAAGATGTACCCAGGAGTTAATACACCCTGTCCCAGATGCAATCATGATACAGCGGACTTTTTCATATGCTCTGAATGTGCCCAGTGATCTCGGATTACTGGCATGCAGAGATCTCTTGTATTTCAGCCGTTATGAAATCCATCCTGCCGTGCGACCCCACTCGCCATCTCCTTCATACAGGAGTGATAACCAAAAAGACAAATCAATTATTGTGCTTCCAGAACCTGGCCCTGATCTTGGCAAAGTGACGCATTGCCATGTCCTGGACGGCGACATCCACCCCAGTCATTTTAACATGTCGGACTGATGTGGTATGCTGGGCGTCAGCTGAACTTTCTATTAGAACTGATACCCGGGATAGGAATGGGAAGTGCAGCCTTATGGATATATTATATTGCCAAACTGAATACATTGTTGTCCACTAGTGATTGAGGTTCTGGGTTTTGTGGTAAGGCCTTTGCGATCTTTCGAACTCCTTTAACGCTGTTCTGACACATTAAGTGTAAATGGGTGGGGTGGGGTGGAAGAAACTGACAGATGAGGATGGCAATTATGGGCTTGGTTGTTTTTGAATGATTCAATGTGAAGTTTGATCTCATTTTTTCCCCCTATTTTCTTCTTAGACAGTTGTGATAATGCTATTACTTTGACATAATATATGCACGTTTTCGTCACTGCGTTATAAGATATACGTGTACTATTAGGCACCAGTATGTGGCTTATGTTATTGCCTTGCTTACGATGGCTGCTATCGCACTGACTCATTGTCCGCTGATCTTTGGTTTGCATAAAATCAATAAAAAGATTTTTTTTAAAAAAAGGGTTACAGTGTCCTAAGCATCTACTCACTAGATCATTGTCTCCCCAGAAATAATTATTTAAAAGTATTACAATTTTTCAGAAACTGGGAGCACTCTAAACTGCTACCGCCCCTACCCAGGAACTCTGCAATACTTTACTATTTTTCTTCTCAATGAAAGCTAAGTTAATGTGTGCATTTATATATTTGATAGAGCTGGGCCAAAGACTACAACCACATTTTAGCCCAGAACAACCCTACACCAAGCTACTATCTTTGAGCCCCTTCTGTTTGAGGCCTAGAACCCTTAGCACACAACACAATTCAGAACATGCAAATGATCAGGTTTTCTGTTCCATCCATGGCTCAGTGTGAACTTTAGTGATTTAGCAGGTTGGTCTCAGTATTCAGAGAGGTCTGCCACTTGCTTGGCGTGTCCATTTGCCAAAGAACTCATGCACATGCCACAAAATCAGTTCTTGTTCACATTTGTGTGAAGAAACTGTCATTAGATCCCTAAGACCCAAACAGTTTTAATCCCTTTCTAATTTTCTTTCTCAGGCACGTGGTTCTAAGGGACCATAATCTTTCAATAACACGCCTTGATAACTGTGCTAGCGGGGCCTCACCAAGTGGTCTTTCATCCCAACGTGTGACAAAATTTATGCTTGCCGCAGTACTGGATGTTAATAGAATCACCTTGAACGTTGAGGCATCCGACTCAAGTCATTTGGTCAATTCCTAGATATGTGCTGTAGAGTCACCTTTTGATGTGAACAAGGGCCTTAGCCGCAAGATCACCACAGTGGCAACCTACCATTTCGCCATGAGTACCACCTGCGAAAATACCGCAGACACCTAGGAGCTGACAGCATCATAGATCCTGCTCCAGCCTATTCTTCATAGCAGAGGGATTTATGCAGATCGCCTGATCACAAGAAAGACTTTAAAGGATTATTAAAAATACCTCACCTAGAAGAGATCCATCCTGAATTACTCCTCTGCTTAAGCCAATGGTTCATATTAATATATGATTTTCAAACTTTGGTGACCTGGACAAACGGTCTAAATCAAACTTTGAGTTTTCTTGGCTGGTGTCTGATGACATCGCTGATAAACCTAGAAAATCGCCCTCACTGGATTATTTGCAGGAATTTACATAAAATCAGTGGAGCTCCTTAAAGTGACTTTCTTACCTACATCAGTTACCTTCTACTCGGTAATTAAAATTATGCAACTCTTTGTGGCAAATATAACTCTAACAAAAGAGGAAGAGGGGGGGACTAGGAGCTGATAAAAGGTCCAGTGCCTGTTGTTAGACCTGGCATTTCTTGGCGTGATTACCCCTGACTTTTTGCCTCTACCTCCGCTATTTTTGATGCTGTGATGGATTTCGTTTTACTGGCTTAGATGCTTTGGGCACTTTGCCACTGCTGATCAGTGTCTAAGTGCAAGTGCTCCCTGTGTAAAGTGTAATGGTAATTGGTTGTCCATAATTGGCATGTTTGTCTTACTAGTAAAGTCCCTAGTAAAGTGCACTATGTGTGCCAGGGCTAGTAATACAAATGCTACTCGTGGGCCTGCAGCACTAATTGTGCCACCCACATAAGTAGCCCCCAAAGAGAGAACTCAGGCCTGCCACTGCAGTGCCTGCGCACAGTTTGCTAAACTGCCATGTTGTCCTGACAAGTGCACCCACTTGCCAGGCCTTACCCTTACCTTTTTATGCACATCAGACACCCCTATGGTATGCCCAAGGTGCCCCCTGGGCAGGGTGCTGTGTATGTGAAAGGTAGAACATGTACTAAGGTGTGTACCATGTCCTGACAGTGAACAACTGCCAAATTCGTTTTTCACTGTTGCATGGCCATCTTGCCCATAGGACAGAATGGGGGAGGCTGTGTAATATGTTCCCAGCCTATCTTCCCATAGGCTTAAGATGGAGAGGTGAAGTTTAGTGTGCCTGAGCTCACAATTTAATAACACATCTTTTTGTGAAGGTGGTTTTTTAATTGTATGTTTAGAAACCACGCTTTTAGAAGTGGCTGGTGTTTTGTTCTAACAATTCTGTGTGTCTCTGCCTGGTTGTGGATTGACTGTCTGGATTTGAATGTGATAGGATCTGGGAAATGTCTTGGCCCAGGGGAGGAGTAGGTGAGACAGCCGGTTGACCTGCATCTGGAGTGTAGGGGGGAGGAGTAGCCCCTGGAGGTGAAGAGGCCTGGGCTGCTGCCATAAAACAAAGGCTCCATCTCCTGCTGAGTGATTGAAGATCCAGACCCCCACTATCAAAGGAAGAAGGTGTCCCTGGCAGGGAGACACCCAGAACTGGTTTGGACAGGGGTCAGTGCCCCTGAACACAAAGACTTGAGAGCTGAAACCCCTGGACTTTAGACTGAAATCCCTACTGAAAAAGGATTGAACCTACTTGGTGCTCAAGAGGAACCTCTGCCAAAGAAGAACAGCTGAAGAGACTGAAGAGAAGGACTGCCCTTGCTGTGTGTTCTGGGGCTGGCCTACAGTTTGCTGGTTTGACTAAGGAGAGGACAAGGGACTTTGCTGTGTACTGTGTCCCCCTGCTTGTGAGGACTTTGCTGTGTGCTGTGTCCTGAAGTAGCGTGTCTCCAAGGGCCCGAGGAGAGCTGGCTCCCTGTTGTGGAAACTCAGGAACATAAAAGTTTCCAAGTGTGTCTCAGCGACGCTGTGTGCGTGTGCTTTTTGCAGCCTGAGACCTTCGTAAGAACTGCCCCGTGATCGTGTGCACCCGGAATCCAAGTGAGTCTCAGCGACGCTGTGTGCGTGTGCTTTGTGCAGCCTGAGACCTTCACGAGGATTTCCCTGTGATCGTGTGCACCCGGAGCTCAAGTGAGTCTCAACGACGCTGTGTGCATGTGCCCTGTGGCAGACTGAGACCTTCGGGAGAAATTGCCCCGTGACTGTGTGTCCCGGAGCAGTCTTGTTCTCTGCTTCGATCAACAGCGTGGCCAGAACTGCTGTGATCGTCATTGCCATCGGCCCGGACCGGCATCCCCAGAGGAGCTGTGGGAATTCACCGCCGCCGGCCCGAGCCTGCCTTTGCCAAGGAGAGACCTCGAACCATCACCGTCAGGGGTCCGAGTTCCAGTGCACAAGATCAACGAAGTCGCACCGGAGGCCCAAGCCGCGAGGAGAGGAGAGTGAGATCGCACCCCCCAGGTAACGCTCAGCGAGCGTGCGTGTGTCGCTGCCTGGGGTGGGGTGCGGGCTCCGAGAGAAACGCTCTCGGCCTTTCCCATCTTTGCAGCGCGAGCCCCAGATCAAGTTCGTATCGCGGCCCGTACTTGCCGAGGAGTGGCAGTACCGGGGCCGCAGTGCAGAGCTGCACTTTGTTTTCCATCATACCAGTGTTGGGGGCATATTTTGGCAGTAGCTGACCGCGAGTCAGTAAGAGTGGCATAGAGACCGTCCAGAGCACCGCGATCGGTGCCGAAGTACATTATTTTTGCATTACGAACTGCCTGATTGTTGCATTACGGATTGCATTATTTTTGCATTACAAACTGCTGATTGTTGCATTACGAATTGCATTATTTTTGCATTACGAACTGCCTGATTGTTGCATTACGAACTGCATTATTTTTGCATTACGAACTTCCGATTGTTGCATTACGAATTGCATTATTTTTACATTACAAAGTGCCTGATTCTTGCATTACGAACTGCATAGCATTGCATTAGGACTGCATTGAATCATTGAGAATTGCTCATTAATACTGCAAGAACCTACCAGTGTGTGCTGGCCTAATAACCGGCAAGGTGAAATATTACAAATACGCATATGTTGGATTTTTATCGTGTGGTCTCATCGTATATCTTTTTTTATAAACATATAATTGTTTTTTTATGAAACTCGTGTGGAGTCCATTTGTGGTGTTATCCCTGTGTCACTGAGAGCGTGGTTGCAAATACTTTACACATTTGCCTTGGAGATAGGCCTGGCTGCTCGTGCCAAGCTACCAAGGGGGTGAGCAGGGGCTATCTGAGAAGGTGTCCTTCCTTTCCCTGACTTTGAAGCAAGGGTCCCTATTTGGACTAGGGGAACCTACCTCAGCCAACTAGAGACCCCCAGTTCTAACACCCGTGCTCCCACGTAAAGTATAAACAAAAACAAGGGGTCACTGTTCCTAAAAGAAAAGAGAAAGTGTCGGTCTAGGGAATAGGGAAAAGAGTTAGCATAGCTCTTACTTGTTGCTCTCACACATCCCAAGGGATGTCATGCTTCATCATAGGGCGATTGGTACCTACACGGGCAGACGAGATGACAGGTAGGTGCGGCTCCTCTAAGCTTTCGCTAAAACCTGATTGACGATAAAGCATCCTCTCGTTTGATCCAGGGGGATGGCCTCTAACTTTGATAAGATTGGTCACTAGAATGAGGATCTAATAGGTGGCACCACGCTATTTTTGGGAGGCCGCCCAACACATACTTCTGCTTATTTACTTTCTTTTCCTGGTCCTGAAGAAGAGCCAAGGATCTCCTTCTGAGACCACTAGGGGCGCGAAACATGTCGACCCAATAAATATAAAACTTTCACCACACATATTTACACCCAGCTTCTTAGGGCTATTATAACCCTTTAGCAGCCTCAACCTTCTGGTTTTTCACTCTTGACAGAGGAATCCACTTATTGACGTAGCACTGATATCCTCTAGTCATTTTTATACTCACTCACCACTCTTTGAGCACTACCTCACATGCATCATACGGCAAAAATTCAAAAGATCTCTGCAAAAGCGACCCTTCGGGGGACCCGTAGGGCATTGCAGCGCTGGCCCGACGAGGAACAATCGCCCTATGATGAAGCATGACATCCCTTGGGATGTGTGAGGGCAACAAGTAAGAGCCATGTTGACTCTTTTCCCCATTCCCTAAACCGACGGAATGCAGAGCAAATCAAACATTCACCCCCAGTCAAGAGATTTGGGTTAAATCCATCGTTCTTTTGCTCACCATGCCACCCAAATTTAGACCCAGCCATATGCAAATCAGTCTTGACCCTGTGCCTCATGGGAACAGTCCAGCCCGAACTTCCAAGCCAGGTCCTCCCTGGACTGGAAACAAGCATCCTGGGGCATCACCCCTCATCAGCCAGGCTAGCTTGAATCTATTGGCACAGTGAGCCCGGGACTCACGTCTGGGCATACCCGGCGCACTTAGGGCGAGAAAGTAAAAGACACACAGATGATGGTCAGAATGCAGAGCAAATCAAACATTCACCCCAGTCAAGAGATCTGGGTTAAATCCATTGTTCTTTTGCTCACCATGCCACCCCAGTTTAGACCCAGCCATATGCAAATCAGTCTTGACCCTGTGCCTCATGGGAAAAGTCCAGCCCGAACTGCCAAGCCAGGTCCTCCCTGGACTGGAAACAAGCAACCTGGAACCGGTTTCGGGGCATTACCCCTCATCAGCCAGGCTAGCTTGAATCCATGGCACAGTGAGCCCGGGACCCACGTCCGGGCATTCCCGGTGCACTTAGGGCAAGAAAGCAAAAGAAACACAGATGATGGACGGACTGCAGAGCAAATCAAACATTCACCCCCAGTCAAGAGATCTGGGTTAAATCCATTTTTCTTTTTCTCAACATGCCACCCCAGTTTAGACCCAGCCATATGCAAATCAGTCTTGACCCTGTGCCTCATGGGAACAGTCCGGCCCGAACTGCCAAGCCAGGTCCTCCCTGGACCGGAAACAAGAATCCTGGGACCGGTTTTGGGGTATCACCCCTCATCAGCAAGGCTAGCTTGAATCCAGAGGCACAGTGAGCCCGGGACCCATGTCTGGGCATACCCAGCGCACTTAGGGTGAGAAAGCAAAAGACACAGAGCTGATGGACGGAATGCAGAGCAAATCAAACATTCACCCCCAGTCAAGAGATCTGGGTTAAATCCATCATTCTTTTGCTCACCATCCCACCCCAGTTTAGACCCAGCCATATGGAAATCAGTCTTGACCCTGTGCCTCATGGGAACAGTCCAGCCCGAACTGCCAAGCCAGGTCCTCCCTGGACTGATAGAAAGCATCCTGGGACCGGTTTTGGGGGCATCACCTCTCATCAGCCAGGCTAGTGTCATGATTTCACCACCACTGTAGTACCCCTACCATCATCATGAGACAAGACTTGACACACGTGCGCGTTTTACCCTTTTGAGTTATGTTCCCTTCATGAAACCCACCCCTGTCCCGTGCAACCAGCACGCCATTGTGTGCCTATAGTAGTATTTTCTATCATGTTTTTATGTCTTACGTCTATGTATGATGTTTCGTATCACATTCACAGGTATCACACTGGCTGTTGTGTTTGCACTCGTTGGTTGTAACAATGCTTGTTTTATGGACAGAACTACAATATCCACCGTGTAATCACATACAAGTGATTGTTGACTAGACTCACGTGAATGCTTGGCAGCAGGCATTGACTCTTCCGTGTTGCCGGTCTCAGCACGGACTGAGAAGGCGTCACACGCACGTCACGCTCGACGTACGGTGGCCATCTTGGGTGTGGCGAAACTATAAATAGCCACACCCAAGTTCCAGAAGGCGCTTAGCCTTCCGCTTGTTGTCAAGGAGACAGCAGGTTCCAGTTCCGCAACGCTTACCTGACAAGCCGCCGCAACAGCTGCTGGAGTCTTCTTGCTTCGGTCCTTTTTCTCGGTGACTCGCCTCGGTGAGAATTCCGGACACGCCTGCACTATAGAAACCACCAAAAGCTAAGTACTCTTGTTTTTATTTCATGGCGCCCTACGCAAGAAAGCATCGGCATCTTACCTGCTGAGAAAGACAAAACAGTAATTTTTGGGATCATTGTTTCTTGATGCAAGGAAACAATTACAAGAGGGACTTTAACGACAAAAGTGAAGACTTCAAGAGGATAGGAGGTCTTATATGTTATCGTAGTGTTTGTTATTTACTCTGCTTATTACAGTACTCGTGATGGTGAGAATTTGCTGAAATATGTACAAGTAAGTTCAGCGCATCATTGTACACCTGTCCAAATCCGTTGTATGTGTTTTCTCAAAGTAACTTGAATCCCTTGTTTGTCACTATAGGAAACTCTTCACACGTTGTTGCTACACCATCCTTTCTTGAGAGAACGCAATACAACAACAACCAGTCATCAGACAATGCCATCACGACCACCAGACGACATCACGAACGCGACGCAGCACACCTGTAGATCGCAGGTAGGGAACGAACTGACAGAGCACACTAAGGATAAGCTTAAGTAGTAGAGCTAGTGTTGAGGTACCTTTATACACAACGTCATATTGATGATACTTTCGTCTTGTTGCCTCGCAGGTCGACAACAGGAACACGATAGCGTCCAGTATCCAGCCCTCCTCCCTAACTCATCGCATAGCCTTAGTGGGTATTAAAAAAACACGAGTTGTACGATAGGGGATTGGGAAGTTTGGCACATAGCGTCTCTGCGAACTTCAACAAGCACCCTACAGGTAAGAGTGCTTTGTTACTAGTCTGACAGAAGGCTAAGCCCACGGATATTAGTTCGCCCAGACGCTATGGATCCAGCTTCTCAGGTATCATTGAATGATATAGCTTCCATCCTGGCTGATATTAAGGCAGAGAATGCTGCATTACGTAAGGATATTTCCGAGCTTCAAGCTAACATGCAAGCCTCTGCCCCACCAAGTTCCGCCACCTGGGGCTTTTCCCCTACGGCAAAACCAATACTGAAACCTTCTGTTTTCCAGCCTGCTATGCAAACATTGCATAGTAGTACTCCGTCGTCATCAACACAAATACAAGTGGTGACTCCGATTACGGTCCCGTTAGCACCCCTGAACGATTTTATGGAGACAGTGCTAAGTTTACTGTTTTCATGAACCAATGCCATCTGCATTTTATTGCTAAACAAACCGCATTCCCAGATGATTCCTCTAAGATTGCTTTTATTCTGTCGTATTTAGGAGGGGATGCGGCACTATGGTCAGTTCCATTTGTGGAGCGTGACGACCCCACTCTCTATGATCTCTGACGATTCAAAAACACCATGAGAAAACTGTTTGCTAAACACGTGTTTGTGCAGAGCGCAGATCACGAATTATTGAATCTAAAGCAAGGCTCTTCGGACTTGTTACATTATATTTCCCTCTTCAATAGACTAGTGATTGAAGCCAATTGGCCAGAAGAAAAAAGAGTGTCTCTATTTTACAGAGGTCTTAAGGACGACTTAAAAGACATGGTAACACAGATCTTAGATCCTCCTGAGAATTGTGAGGACTTCATTGATCTAGTAGTTAAATTAAATCATCGATTAGCAGAACGAAAAGGTGAGAAAGGACGAACAGATCACAAACTGTTCATGTTTAAGGAAAAGACAACCCCGAAAAGTGAGCCAGTAACCAAGATAGATATGGGGGAACCGATGCAGATAGGAACCATTAGAGGGCCTCTTACTAAAGAAGAAAAAGAGAAAAGGAGAAAGCTAAATCAATGTCTCTATTGCGGTAAAACCGGACATTTCGTTAAAGAATGCCCCAATCGTCCCAACAAAATGAAACCTAAAACAAGTGAAGTCGCAGCCACCCAACAGTCGGAAAACTAGAGAGCTCAACGAAAGACGAGGTCAGTTTGTCGAGTGATCACACCAGTTTGGCCTCTACCACCCCTGGACTTTCTGCTCATCATCTCAGTATTAGAATCTGTTTACGGTCATTGAATGACAACACTCGATCCTGGTCTGTGGACGCTCTAATAGATTCCGGAGCTACAGGCAACTTTATAGATACCCAGTTACTACAAGATTTAGGATTAAAAACATTACAAAAAGATAGGCCAGAAATAGTCAGAGCAGTGGACGGAAAAGAACTAACATCTGGGTTAATACAACAACACACAGAGACTCTTAGTATGACATGTTCTACAAAACACACTGAACAAATCACGTTTGATGTTATTGACGCACCACAGTTTCGCCTCATATTAGGTGTACCATGGCTGGTCCAACACAATCCGAGAATAGACTGGGTACAAAAGACCATAGTGTTTCACTCAGATTACTGTCAACAGACGTGCCTTCCACATCAGGTAGTTGAACATACAATACAAGGATACGATTTCCCTAGACATTCCAAAAGCGTATTACTTTTGGAAGGCGTACCTACTGAATACTCTGACTTACTGGATGTTTTTGACAAAAAGAAGGCAAACACTCTACCCCTGAACAGGGATTTTGACTGCCGCATTGATTTAGTACCTGGGGCAACCCTACCATGCAGTCGCATTTACGCCCTCACAGAAAAAGAGAATGAACACTTACGGGAATATCTGGATGAATATCTTGCCAATGGCTTTATCCGACATTCTAAGTCCCCAGTCTCTTCACCTCTGTTTTTTATACCAAAGAAAGGGGGAGAGTTACGCGCATGCATCGATTATCGCGCCTTGAACAATGTAACCGTAAAAAATCGGTACCCTATTCCGTTGATACCGACATTGTTAGACCAAATCAAAGACGCTACCATCTATACAAAACTGGATTTGCGCGGAGCCTACCACCTTGTTAGAGTCCGAGAGGGCGATCAGTGGAAAACAGCTTTCCGGACCAAATTTGGTCTCTACGAATACCAAGTGATGCCCTTTGGACTATGCAATGCCCCGGCGGCATTCCAGTTTTTTATAAATGAGGTCTTGCGTGATTTCTTGGATATATGCTGTGTGGTCTACATAGACAATATTTTTATATATTCTAAAACTATTGCTGAACATGTGCAACAAGTGCGCGCCATTCTTCAACAGCTTTTAAGTCATTCATTATACGTAAAGTTAGAAAAAAGCTTGTTTCACACAACTAAGGTGGAATTCTTAGGTTACGTAATTAGTCCCGCAGGAATCGAAATGGACCCAAAGAAAATTCAAGCAGTACTAAACTGGCCCAGCCCTTCATCCGTCAAACAAGCTAAGAGTTTTCTGGGGTTTGCCAATTTTTATAGGCGATTTATACACAACTTCTCTCAAATCATAACCCCGATCACTAAGTTGTTGCGCAAGAATACCAAATTTAACTGGAATGAGTTAGCTGAACAAGCTTTTCAGGATTTAAAAGGTCAATTTACTTCGGAGCCAATTTTGATGCACCCTGATCCTTCTCTTCCCTTCATCGTAGAAGCTGATGCCTCTCAATTGGCCATAGGAGGCATCTTGTCGCAAAGACACAATAACACAGGGCAAATGCATCCCTTAGCATATTATTCAAGGAAATTATCAGCCACAGAACAAAACTATGCCATAGCTGACAGGGAATTATTAGCTATAAAAGCTGTATTCGAAGAATGGCGACATTACTTGTTAGGTGCTCATCATCCTATTACAATTTATACCGATCACCGGAATCTACAAACCTTACGTTCAGTGAAAGCACTTTCTGCTCGTCAGTTACGATGGACTCTGTTTTTTAATGATTACAATTTCATTATTACTTATCGTCCCGGGAAAGAGAACAAAAAAGCAGATGCCTTGTCTCGGGTAGACACTAATGATGATATGTGCTCAAAACAAGAAAATGTACAACCAATATTGCCAACACACTGTTTTCAAGTAGGCATCACTACCAAAGACATACTCTTGGACATTCAGAAAGAATTATGTAAAAAAAAGAAACATGAATGGCAGGAACTGTACCCTCTGCTCCGGTGGAGAGATGATGTATTACTCATGAATGAGCAATTCTTTGTACCATCTACCAGTTTGCAAAATCAAGTTATGCAACAACATCATGACACATTAATGTCTGCACATCCCGGAGTTACAAAAACATATCAAGCTATAAAAAGACAATACTGGTGGCCTTCCATGTTTAACGACATACAAACTTATGTAGACACTTGTGCTATATGTATACAAAATAAACCAGTACATCACGCTCCAAGTGGGTTGTTAAAACCCTTGCCGTTGTCCCCACAACCATGGCACACAGTGTCCCTTGATTTTATAGTGGAACTTCCCCAAACAAAACAAGGGTTCACTACCATCTTAACGGTAGTTGACCATTTTACTCGCATGGCACATTTTATACCCCTAAAAAAGCTTCCTACAGCATTAGAACTAACTCATGTCTTTTTAAAAGAAATCGTACGATTACATGGAATACCATCTGTGGTTGTTTCAGATAGGGGTTCTCAATTTATCTCCCACTTTTGGCAACATTTAGGAAAGTCGTTAAACATGGATGTTCGCACCTCTTCTAGTTATCATCCACAAACGGATGGCCTAACAGAACGTACAAACCAAACCATAGAACAATTTCTGCGTTGCATGTTAACTGTTTGTGATCAAGAATGGGCAGATATTGTTTGGGCTCTGGAGTTCGCATATAATAATTCTGATCATTCTTCCACTGGTATGTCTCCATTCTTTTGTGCACAAGGCTATCATCCAAAGCATGTTCCTAATCAAAACGTTGCACCTTTAAGTATACCATCTGTATGTGACTATGTCAAAAATCTGGTTTCCATCCAACAGCAGGCCCAGTTCCAACTGGCAAAAGTAAAAGAGAGTCAAAAACAGATAGCTGATACACACCGCACCACCAGTCGCGGTCCGTGTAGGAGTGCCTGCCGGGCGGTGACTTGGGGCGGGGGAGGGGCAGGGTGGGGGGTAGCAAGTACAGATTACGGACCAATACAGGTAAGTAAACATTTAAATCAATGAAACGAATTTCGTTGCGCGCACTGCATCGCATTTGGCGTTCAAATTTGAAGTACCTGCATCTTTCTGCAGTCTCACTGCTTATATTGTTCTGTTCTGAATTAAGGGCCTTTGAATTTTGGTTGACCTCCGTATGTCAGTATTTATATGCATTTTAGGAACAAAATCTCTCCATAAAGGCTGGGAAGCTGTCTTGTAACGTGAATCAAGAAGAAAATTATTTCATATTACCTATGTTTCTTTCCTTTTCCTATGCAGATAGTCTGTTTTCTCAAGTCACATTTGCTTATTAATGGATTTCAATAATAAGGATGGTTCCCTTCACTCACAGTAGGTGATATGCTTTTTCATAGGGGGCTTCTTCACAGCCCCCTCTTAGTGCACGGTGAGCTCATACAGAGCTCCGTAGAATATGTATTCCTCTTGATATTTACTTGCTGAAGGATGTTGTCTGTTTAAATTTTTTTAGAGCTGGAGAACATAGCTAACTTTATTCACTGTTATACTTCATTTACTTTTATCTGTACCATACAATATTGAAAACGATCACTTAGGGGTGGGGTGAGGTTAACTATTAGGAATACTCCCTCACTCACCCTTCTTGTTCTTTGGATTTTATTTGACCACAGCGTGTCACTATATATAGGCCTTTTAGGAACAAAAACAACCCCCCCCCCCCCAGTCCCGGGCTGGATATCCAGACAAGCTCTCTGATGTGATTCTTGTAAGTGTAAACCCTTCTGAGAAATGTGTGCAAATAGCAGCCTCAATTTAGGTGTTCAGGAACTCCAGCGCTGGAGTCCGGCTTCTGGAAAGGATGAATGAGATGTCCGCAAAGGCCCCTACAGCCTGAGGTGCGGCCCCCCTCCCCACAACAATTCAGGGGGAGCAAAAACATTCAGGGGGCCCCCATTAAGCTTAAAGCCAATGAATATCTGTGAGAAATGGGAGTCTCGGGGTCCCCTCATCACATTCTGCGGGGGTGGGGGGGGCATTATTTTCCATTACGCCACTACATCAAAGGGACAATGGGAGCCCTGTTTGTGTAGTTACAAAACATACAACATCCACACTCATTACCCTTGTCTTTTATCCCTTTTGTCACACCGGTGTACAGACAGAATATCGAGTTGTTTATTTCGAACTA